>WOXC01003626.1:0-1202500 GCA_011680675.1 Gymnobelideus leadbeateri | reverse complement strand
AATGAACACCTATTAAGTGCCTACTATGTGCCAGGCACTTTGCTGAGCACTGGGGCTGCAAAAAGAGGCAAAAGATTGTCCTCACTCTCAGGTAGCTTACAATCTAATGGAGGAAATGTGTCAACAAATACAAATAAGTTATTTATATAATAGATGGGAAATATTTATGAGAGAAGGGGCTAGAATCAATAGGGATTGAAAAAGGTTTCTTGTAAAAAAAAAATGGGATTTTAGTTGGGACTTAAATGAAGCTGGGGAAGTCAATAGGTGGAGTTGAAGAGGGAGGGCATTATATTCACAAGGAATAGCTAGAAAAAATGTCTAGAGTCGAGAAATGGAGAATCTTATTAGTTGATCAGCGAGGAAGCCAGGGTCACTGGTGTGTGTACAAAGAGTACATGGTAAAAAAATAAGGTAAAAGAAAACTATAAAAGTAGGAAGGGGATAGATTATGAAGAGCTTTGGGCTCCAAACAGAGCATTTTGTATTTGATCCTACAGTCAACAGGGAGCCACTGGAGTTTATTGAGTAGTGGGACTGACATGACCAGACCTACACTTTAGGAAAATCACTTTTGTGACTGAATGGAGGATGAACTGACATGGGGAGAAACCTGAGGCAGGCAGCCCCATCAGAAGGCTTTTGCAATAATCAAAGTGTGAGGTGTTTAGGGCCTCTGCTAGAGGGGTGGTAAGAGAAGGAGTCAGAGGAGGAAAGGGAACATATTGAAGAGATATTGCAAAAGTGGAATGGACAGACATTGGCAACAAATGGGAAATGGAGGTGTGTGGAGAGAGATAGTGAGGAGTCAAAAATAAAGTTTAACAGGGATAAATGTAAAGCCATATATGCGTCTAAAGAATCATCTTCATAAGTACAAGATGGCAGATGTCCAAAAAGGATCTGGGTGTTTAGAAGCTCCATGAGTTAGCAGCATGATTTGTGATTCGAAGCCACAATAGCCTTTGGCTGCATTAAGAGTGGCATGAAGGAGGTGATGAATCAGTTATGCTCTACCCTGGTTAGACCACCTTTCCAGTACTGTCTTCAGTTCTGGGTACCACGGTTTAGGAAGGATATTGATAAGCTAAGGACTGTCCAGAGGAAGGCTACTAGAATGGTAAAGGGACTTGAGTTAAAGTCATACAAAATTTGTCTGAAAGAAGTGAGGCTGTTTAGCCTGAGAAGGAGAAAACTCAGGGCCACAAAATAGCTGTGGTCAAGTATTCTAAGGGCTGTCATATAAAAGAAGGATTCAATTTTTTTCCTCAGAGGGTGCAACCAGGAGCAATGGGTGGTGGGTATAAATATCAAAAGGGCAAATTGAGGCTTGAAGTATGGATATCTTCATTAGCACTTCAAATCCAACAGTGTTCATATGTACTATTTGTACCTGACCTGCTGCAAAGCCAGCCATCCGAACTTGTATTGGTCTGATCAGCCACAGTCAACACATTGTAACTTGATCCTGATAGAATGACATCATTATGCTATTTTGATTCTTTTCAAATATAAAGGACAATGAACATAAATGGAGGGAGCAAAAGACAGAGAAACAGAGTGACAGAAGGAGGGAGGGAGACAGACAGACATGTCATTCCTCTAAAATCTTCAGTGGTTCACTATTGCCTAATGAGTAAAGTTCAGACTCTGCAGGCAGGAATTCCAGGCCCTCCAAATCTGATGCCATCCTTTCTTTGCAGAATTGTCTCATATTCGTCCTCTCTGCTCTCTGTTCCAGACAAACTAGACTTCTTTCTGCGCCTAAAAACACAATGAGCTTTCTTCTCTTTGGGTCTTTGCTTTCACTGTTCCATAAACATGTTGGGTTTTTTTTTTCACTTCGTTTTGCTTACTGAATTCCTGCCAATAATTTAAATGAAGTGCAGCCTTATGACACCTTTGACCAGAAGCCTTCTTGTTTCCCCAGGTTGTTAAAGATATTACATGGTATTTTCTAATTCTTTAATGTACTTTATGTTGTATGGTTAGCATTGGGATTTTATAATAATAATAACAAAATAGTGAGAATTTATATAGTGCTTTAAGGTTTGCGGAATACTTTATGTATATCAATTCATTTGACCCTCACATTAACTTTATTAAGTAAACATTATAATTTTCCCATTTTACAGATAATAAAACTGAGACGAGAGGGTTTAGATGACTTGTCCTAAGTCACACAGCTAATAAATATCCGAGGCAGAATTAGAATTCAGGTCTTCCTGATTCCAAGTGTAACACTCTATTGCACCACCTAGCTGCCCCCCCCCCCCTTGTGATGTATTGTTTTGTATTGTATTGGCTCTAAACAACAATTTTGAAAATTTCTTACAAAAAATGTTTTGGGATCTCTTTATATTCATAAAGAAGCCCTTCAATAGTGCAACTTGCCCAAATCAAATTTGGCATCCGTGATGGCCCAAGACAAGGTCCCAGCCAGTGAGCCTGTACTATTGCATAGGAGAAAAAGGAACAACTTCTAATAGCAATGCCATGCATAACACAGGCAGAGAGCCATTGCCAACAGGGCCAGGGGACTCACCAGCAATTCCAGTTACACAATAGCTACACGTCAATTCATGCTGCTGGCCCTCCTCTCCAAGCGGCCAGAGCCTAAGCTGATGCTATGCTGACAGATACAGGTTTGCCAAGTTTGTGCCAATTTTGCAAGCAGGGCCAACTCAAGGGAGTTCATCATATAAAATTCATCAGAAGGCAGTCTGAGAACAGCCAAAGTGACCTTGGTAATTCACAAGACAATAAATCCCAGAGTTTTGTCCCATTCAACAGGTCAACTGCAGTCCTACATCATCAATTGCCTGATAAGTAATTCCATCTAGATATCTGGCAGTCTAAATCCAACATGTCTCAAATGGCATTCATTCTCTTCAGCCATAAATCCTTAAACCCTCTTCCAATCATTTTTTACCTGTTGAGCCCATTACCTTCTCTGTCTTCCTTCTATTGTACAGGTTCATAATTCTGTAGTTACTTACCCTTGTGTCTTCTCTGACCACAACCAGCGTGGGACAACTGGGATCTTGTCATCAGGTACTAACATGTTTTGGAGGTACTTCCTCCTGGGAGGCCACTCTTTTTCCTGGTTGTAATCCAGAGACTCACACCCTCCCACTATGCTAGTTCAAACCTACAATGATTAGGCAGTGGGAAAGATATGATCCAAGGATAGTCTAGGCATCTGGATTGTGGGTTCACCAAGTCCAGAGTGGAGAGGGAAGGAATGAGATACCTCTTACTGAATCTCCTTTACAATGTCAGATCACCCCCAGCTTTGGACTGCACTCCTCCTCCAGCCCTGCAAGAACACAGTCTGGCCTGTCCACTGTACTCACTGAATTTGCCTTCAGAACTCCAATTATGATTATACTCATCTAACCAATTTCCAAGTCCTGGCAGTTCTATCTCTACAACATTTCTTGCATTCATCTCTTTCTCTTCACTCATACTAATATGACCCAAGTTCAGATCCTCGACATTTCTCAACTGAACTATCCTAATTGTCTCTCTTATTTAATTTTTTATTTTATTTTTAATTTATGGAACAAAACAAGCATTTTCATAACATAGTACAATAGTACAGGAACCTGCAAATCTATTGTGCATAGCTTTGCTCTTCTTTTCAAATGCACAACAAAATGTATAAATTTGTAAAATTGTATAAATGTATAAATGTGTAAATTTCTTTCTTTTTTTTCTCCCCTTCCCTCTACCATCCTACCCTAGACACGGCTACCATTAGACCTATACATACTTCTGTTTATTGGTCCTTTCTCTGGATGCAGATAGCATCTTTCTTCATATGTCATGTATAGTTAATTTGGGTATTTGTAAAAAACAAAATAACTTATTGACTCAAAGTTATTCTTAAAACAATACTGCTGTCACTGTAAACAGTGGTTTTTTTGGTTCTATTCCTCCTGCTCTTCACTATTTTGTGCAAGTCTTTCCGTGTTTTTCTAAGATCAATGAGCTCATCATTTCTTATAGCACAATAGTATTCCATCACATTCATACATCACAACTTGTTCAGCCATTCCCAGACAGCAGGGATGGGCATCCCTGAAATTTCCAATTCTTTGCCATCACAAGGAGAGCTGCTGTGAACATTTTAGAACATATAGGTTCTTTCCCTTTTTCCCTAATCATCTTTGGAAATGATCAAATAGTGGTAACAATCTCTTATTACTATAGCAGATAAAGCACAGAGCTTGTGGTCAAGAAGACTTGGGGTAAAATCCTGCCTCAAACATTAGTTGTGTGACCTTGGCCAAGTCCCTTAATGCCTCTGAAACTCAGTTTCCTCCTCTGCAAATTACGGATAAAATTAACACCTACTTCAAAGTCTCTTGTAAACATAAAATCAGGTAACATATGTAAAGTGTTTTGTAAACTTTAAGGCACTACATAAATGTGAGCTATTATTATTGATATTAATATTACTTCTATTTTCTCCCCCGTTCAACCCATCCTCCACATAGCTGACAAATCAACATTTCGAAGATATGAGTTTGACCACCTGGTCAAATCTTCAATGACTCTTTCTGTTGCAGTGAGTGTCTCTAGGATAAAATACAGACACCTTAGCCCTGATTTCCAGTCCTTCACAATCTGAGTCCCACCTATGTTTTCAGATTTATTTCGTATTACTCTCCTTTAAGAATGCTAGGTTCTACCCAAACAGGCCAACTTTTCACAACTTTCTCTGAGTCCTGAGATGCATCTCCTGCCTTTCTGACTTTTTCCAGGTAGTCCCCACCCCACCCTCTACCCCCATGACTGGAATGAGCTTCCTCCTCATCTCTGTCTCTTAGGACCCTTAAGCTACCTTCAAGGCTCACCTCTGGTGCCACATGCCTATGTCAAAAGCCTTTTTGGATCCCGCTAAGCTGTAAACAGTCTACCCCTTCTCAACATTTTCTTCTTCTTTCCTTATCTGTTTACATGTTATATCATGCTAGAGTAACATAAGGTCCTTGAGAACAAGAAGTCATTTTTGTTTCTGTCCTTGGCACAAAGGAGGCACTTAATGCTTCTTGAACTGATCTGAAGCACATATACTGCATAGTGTTTGTTAGTTTTCAGTCTCATCTGACTCTTCATGATCCCATTTGGGGTATTCTTGACAAAGATACTGGAGTGGCTTGCCATTTCCTTTTCCAACTCATTTTATAGATGAGGAAACTGAGGCCAACAGGGTTATGTAACTTACCCAGGCTCACACAGCTAGAAAGTGTCTGAGGTCAGATTTGAACTCAGGAAGATGAGTCTTCCTGACTCTAGACCAGGCATTCTATCCACTGTATCACCTAGGTGCCCTATACTGCATAGTATGCTGTAGTATTTGAATCAGTCTCCATAAATGCCTATGGGTATAAGGGACAATGTTATGTAAAGAGAAACACTGAACCTGTTATCCTAAAATCTGTTTTTGAGTCTGCCACTTACACTTGGTTTTTTTGCTCTAGTTTTAAGAAGCTGTTTGATCTTATATACATCATCCACAGTTTCTGTGAGCAACTACAAATTCCTCATTTATAAAATGGGGATAATAATACCTATATTATCCCTTCACAGGATTGTCTTCAGGTTCATATGCCATAGTATGTACTTTGTAAGATATAAAATAGTCAGAATTGATATTTCTGTAGCACTCTATGGATGGCAAAGCACTTTTCATTCATGAACTCATTTAATCTTCACAATAATCTTATGAGATAGAAACTATACTATAAGTATTTTCTTTAAGGACCTGTGATGTCATTTATATGGGGAATGCCTAATAAAGAAAATCTTTCTATCAGTGCAGACTGGCATGCAGTGTATAACTTAATGAATCTTGAGAGTAGTGTATGGTGACAAGAAAATGACTTTTCTAGGGTTATATAGCCAGTATGTGTCAGGGGCAGAACCTGAACCCAAGTCTTCCTGAGCCCAAGACCAGCTCTCTAATGTAATATGATAATATACTGGAATAATACTGCAAGCATTATTAGCCCCATTTTACAGATAAGCCAAGTGATAATCAAGAGAGGCAAAGTAATTGTCCTATGGACAAACAGCTTGTGTCAAAGGTAGGATTTTACTTCAATTTTCTCATGACTCCAAGTCTAGCACTTTTTTCACCAGTGCATGACGCTTCTCTGTTAGTTATTAGTTCTAGTTACAATGGATCAATAATCAGTTGTTTTATACAATATTTTCTCACAGAACCTTCTGTCGACATTGCTGAGTCTATCAAGCATACTATATAGATGGATGATGGATAGATATACAGATAAATAGATAATTTATTTAGTGCTTACGGTGTGGCAGGCACTGTGCTAAGGGATGGGGATGCAAGAGCAAAGATGCAAGACAGCATTCTCTCAGCCTAATTGGGGAAGTCAACACATAAAGGGATTCTGGCAGCAATGGTGGATTATTATTATATTCAAGCTTATGACAATTACATATCAATACTGCTGGAAGTTATGTTAAGAATGTGTAGCATGCTCCCTTCTTGAAGAAGCTTTCATTGTCCACTGCACAGGGTTGAACCAAAAGCTGCTTAGAGCGTTTCACATTACTAAGAATCAATGCTGAAGGCCCTTACAGCAGCCGATCAGCCTGGCTATGGCCCATTATCAATGTGTTGCAAAAAACTTACTTAAACCCATGATTGTTGCTTCAAGGTTGAACTGAGAAGGAATGTGGAAGCTTTTATCACATAGAAGAAATGTAATGAGATGAAAACCCTCTAAACAGGGGAGCAAATGACATTCTACCTCTCTCTGTCCTGTCAGAGGCTGAGAACACATCGATAAATAAGGTAAATAATTGAGAATTCTTTAAAACATCAGCTGTTTTTAAGTTCAAGAATCTCACCACTGAATTAATTTTAACCTCTTTCATATTTTGTCATCTCAGTAAGGAGTTGATTAACAATGGAACTGGAATGATACTCAGTAAAATTGCATTTATGATTTCTAATTGCAAAATGAGTTATTGGCCAATTTGTCTTTTGGCCATAGAAGGGATACACTTTCCTATACCCCAATAAATCTTAACCCTTCCACTGCTATTTCATTAGTGGTGATTATAAAAATGCAGAGATAATGATCTACAGACCCTTTGAAATGATAAGAATGGGGAAGGAAAGAAGCAAAGCATTGGTTAAGTGCCTATTACGTAGCAGATATTTTATCTCTTTTTTTTATTTTTGGAGGCAATTGGGATTAAGCAACATGCCCAAGTCACACAGGTAGGTTTTTGTTTCTGTGTGCGTTAAGTGTCTGAGGTCGGATCTGAACTCAGGTCCTTCTCCAGGGCCAACGCTCAACTCACTGTGCCACCTAGTTGCCCTTATATCCTTTTTTATCCTTACAATAACCCTGGAAGGTATGGGCTATCTTCATTTCCATTTTACAGTTGAGGAACTGAGGCTAATAGAGATTAAATATGATGTGCCCAGGATCACAGAGCTATCAAGTATCTAAGACTATATTTGAACTTGAGTCTTCCAGACTAAGCCTCATGTTCTATCCATGGCATCAGCTAGCAGAACAAAGTTTCTTCTCTACTCATATATAATCTGATAAAGCAAAATAACATAATTCATGTATAATATATATTTTATTATATTATATATGTTATATAGCATATAATATATGATATATTGTGTTATATATCATATATTGTAGAATATATAATATAAATTTAATGCCTAATGTATATAGTGCTTTTTAACAATGAATTCATACTTATTACAATGTGCAAAGAATGTTACATACAAGGGTGTCTCTAAAGTCTCGACACATAGGAAATCTCATTATGCATATTTTCAAGAGATGAAATGAATGAAATTTTTAACAACATTTTTATTTAATTAGCATAAATGAGATTTCATAGGAAAACATAGGAGACACATAGGAAATCTCATTAATTGATTAAATTAAGTTAATCTCATTAATATAGAAAAGAGCCCCTAAGAGCTTATGGAAGCTTTTATTCCATGTGAAATTATCATGGATAAAATTTATATTAATTAAATAAAATGTTGAAAATTTCATTCATTTCATTTTTTGAAAATATGCATATTTAATGAGATTTCCTATGTATCCAGACTTTATGGACGCCCTGTATATTTCTGTATTTTATCCATATAGGGTAGGTGCTATTATTAGCCTCATTTTACAAATGAGAAAACTGAGGCCTAGGGAGATTGACTTGTACAGTGTCAGAGATGATATATGAGCCCAGGTTTTCCAGGCTCCAAGTCCAGCCTTCTGTCCACCATACCATGTCGCCTGTGCAGTGATTCTTCCAAGACACCTTGATGAGTCACCATCCTACAAGGGAGATATTGGAAGTATTATCACCCCCAATTTACAGACGCTGTAAAGACTTGGAGTGATTAAATGACTTGGCCAATGTCACCTGGCTAGTAAAAGACTACGATACGCTTTCAAGTGAGGTGTATCTTAGTCCAGATAAAGTGCTCCTTCCACTCTGCTAAAGGGGCCTCATTAAATCAGTCAGCAAAAGCAATTTAATTATTAATGTCCCTTCCATTGGAATTGTGGGACCTGTACTTAAATTAAGAATCTAAGAGTGTGGTTTCAGGGATAGCAATATACTTCAGGAAGGTCAAAGAAAAAGGAAACTGGTAGGAGGAAGGTACTAAGAAAGATGAAGAAATGAAAAGCTATCATAGGTCCTAGTGGTCTGTGAATTGTCCTTCTTAATGAACCCTGATTTGTTTGTATGGAAAAAGGCCAAAGAAAGCTCTCTCTTCTAAACATAAAAAAATTCCCTTGCCAGGTAATACTTTCCTTGTCTCCACATAATTTTTTTTATGGTTTGCATTATCGCTTGCTATTTATAGAACAACATGCCAGCTACCTTGATGCAGAACTTACAGGCTTTGTCCTCAGATAGAAAGAACAGAAATAAACCCCTGCTAATGAAATCCCCTCCACAGCAAGCTTAAGGGTACTATTCAGAAAGCTAGCAATGTCTAGGAAAATCAATTGCTTCCAACTAATATTTAGTCCATGAGACACAAGCTGCCTAGAGAGAGACTGCAGCATCTTTCAGACCCCTGGAATATGTTGAAAATCCCTGGTGCAGCAATGTTCCCAACAAACAGAGCAGAGCTTTATCGCTTCTCCAAGAATAGGTCGCTTCCAGTGGCCTGGGGTGCTCGATATTCCCTTGGACCTCTTTAAAAAGAGCTGTGCTTAAGCTTCTAATGTAGAGGTGAAAGGCTCAATATTCCCATTAATAATCTCCTGAGGTCATTGCTCTCCACTGAGTACAAGGATATTTTATAAACCAGAAAGAAGAGCAGTTTGGGTTAGAGAACAGTTGGCCAGTCTGTGGTGTTGCTGAAATGCACACCCACAGGTACAAGGAGAAGACAGCAGGCATCTCAGCAGCCCAGGGATCACGTGGATTGTCACTTCAAAGATCCCTTACTGTCACCTGGGATGGAACAGTAGCCCAGGTTAATTAATAGAGGATGGAGAGCTTTAAAAAAGTATAAGCCACATGACCAATGTAAAAGGACTGTAAGCCAGAACCTCAGTTCATAGTAATTAGCTGATTGAAAGAAATCATAGCAACTCAAGGTTGGAAGGAATCATTTAGCCTTCACTCACACCTAAGCCTTCATATGATGAGGAAGCTTCCACTAGCTGCTGAGGCAGTCCACTCCAGTTTGGAGTAGTCCTAATTATTGTGAAGTTTGTCTTTCCAAAACTGAAATCTACCTCTTCCCAATCTCCTCCCAGTTCAGTCATCTGAGGGTAAGCAAGAGGAAGGAAAGAGAATAAGTACTTATATGGCACCTTTCTATGTGCTGGGAACTGTACTAAGTGCTTTACAAATATTGTCTCATTTGAACAAATCTCTGCCTCTTCCAAATGATAGTCTTTCAAATCCTTGAGGGCAGTGATCATTTTTTCTCCATGTTTTCTCTTCTTCAGATTAAATATGACAAATTTCTCCAATTAATCATTATATGCTCAATATGTTGGAGACCATGAGAGCATAATGTTGTATACTCTATCCACTTATCAGCATTTTATCAGTCAGCTTTCTTTGATTGATTTTCCTTTTTACAAGGAAATGTTCAATTCAAAAAGGAAATAGATATCAGGAAATGACTGTGTGGCAAAAAAAATTCAGCAAAAAGTCTAAGTTTTAGGTAGTCATTTAGCTCTTACTTCACCTGAAGATCTCTAATCAAAGGGAAACCACTATCCCCAATTTCACCTTCCAGTGGCTGTAATTGTTAGGATATTTGTTAACATTAAGACTAAACCTGATTTTCTGTCGCTTTTTTTTTTAATTCTTAAGATGATTTTTTATGCTATCTTCTCTTTCTTAGATCACCATAATTATGTAATTATATCAAGTGTCCCTTCTTCTCCCAAAAAAACCATACCATATAACAAGTAGTATTTTTTTAAGAGAAGGATAATTAAATCAGCACAACTGATCAATATGTTGAAAAAGTCCAAATATACATGAAATATGTAATACTTGTCAAGCTCCCACCTCTATAAAGGGGGTTTTCCTAGGAAGGTAATTTGTCTTCCACTATGGCAAATACTATGCTAAGTTGTATTGTTGCTGATTCTCCCTTGTTCAGTCTGTTGCATTGATCTATCTCTCAATTCCTTAACCATTATCAGATGTTGATAACTGCTGCTTCATAATGTAGTTTGAGTTCTGGAAGTATTGTTGCTCCTTTTCATCATTTCCCTTGTTATTCAAGATATTTTGCTTTTCCAAATGATTTTTTTTATTATTTTATCAAGTTCTGTAAGTATTTCCTTGGAAATATGATTGGCATAGAATAAAAAGTATAAATTAATTTTGATAGTATTGTCATTTTATGTTGGCATAGCCTAGAAATAATAATTACATATTCCTCCAGCTATTTTTTTTGCTTTTTTTTTTTTGGAGGGCAATTGGGGTTAAGTAACTTGCCCAAGGTCACACGGCTAGGTTTTTGTTTGTGTTAAGTGTTGGAGGCCGGCACTGAACTCAGGTCCTTCTGACTCCAGGGCCAGCATTCTATTCACTGTGCCATCTAGCCGCCCCATATTTTTTTTCTTTAAGGAGCACTTTGTAATTGAATCTATATAAGTCTATTGTGTGCTTTGGTAGGTCAATCTCCAGATATGTTATGTATTTTGTAGTTATTTGGAATGGGATTCCTTTTCTGTTATTGCTCCTTGTTTTTTGCTATTCTTATACAAACATGTTCTTGATTTTTTGAGGATTTATTTCATAGCCTGCAACTTTGCTGAACCTATTAATTATCTCAAACTGCCTTTGCTCATTCCCAAGAAAAATATCACATCACCAGAAAAGATCAATAGTTTTATCTCCTCTTTATCTATCTTTATGCCTTTAGTTTCTTTCTCTTATCTTAGTGTTGTTACTAGTATATTGAAAAGTATATCAAATAAAAGCATAGAGTAGAAATTCTTGCTTCACTCCCATGTTGATTGGAAAACATTCTAGTGAATCCTCATTGAACATTATGCTTGCTTTTGGTTTTAGATGTTTTTTGTAATATTAAAAAAGGCACCTCAATGCCTATACTTTGTGAGGTTTTTAGCATAAAGGTATGTTATACTTTTGTGTCAAAGGTTTTTTCTGCATCTATTAATAGAATCATGAGGTTTTAGATGTATTTTGATATGACTAATTATACTAAACTCTTGATGTTAAACCATTCTGGCATCCATGATATAAATCAAATTTGGTCATAATGAATGACTTCTTGAATAAATAGCTGTAGTCTGGCAGGATTTTGTTTAACATTTTTGAGTCAATGTTCATTAATGATACTGGTCTATAGTTTTCTTTCTGTTTTATATTTACCACATTTGGGTATTAGAACTATATTTGATAGAAGGATTCTGATGTAGTACTTACTTTTGCAATTTTTGAGAATAATTGGTTAAATGTGGGCACTAACTATTCTCCAAAGGTTTGATAGAATCCTCCTATGAATTCATCAGGAAGAAGAGATTTTTTTTTCTTTGATGAGTCCTTTACAGCTACATATATTTCCTTTTCTGAGATTCTAATTAGTCTTCTGAAAGTTTTGGTATTTTATATTTTTAAGGTATTACTCTTTCTCTTTTATATGCTCAGTTTTGTTAATATATAACTGCATATAATATGTTCTGATTGTGTTTTTCATTTCTTTCCTTTGTTTTGCTGTGATTTTGGCTTGTTCATTTGTAATTTTGATTTTATGCTCTCTTGGTATAGAATGATGTGGTCCCATGTTCTTCTCATATTCAATAGGGTCCTCTGTGGATCATTTTCCTATGTTTTACTATATTTATTCATAGATGCCTGAAATCACTTACTAGATCTGGAGGCTACATTTTTTTCTGTTGTTAATGTTTTCCCTTTTTATTTATCTGCTTATGTTCATGGTCCTTAGGTTTACTTTTTACTAGTAAGTTATTGGTAAGTTCAGTCTTTTTTCCCTTGATTTTCCTCTATTCATTTTCTGATTCTGCCTCCTCTGATGATAATTTCCCTCAAGGATGGATCTCAAAGCATCTCAGTATCCTCTTATGCTGGGTAATTCACAGTTCATTCACTAGCCTAGATATCTGCCCCAAGTGACTTTGTGGCTATCAGAACTGGACCCAACTAGATTCTGTGCTTACTGGAGTGCTACACAATACACACACACACACACACACACACACACACACACACACATACTGACATACATGATGTCCTCTCCTGGTAACCTGCTCCATTCTCTCTGGACAGTTTAGAGAACTGTCACTTTGGTTCTAGGGTGGTTCAGAGGACAGTTCAGAGCTTTGCAGTGATGGTACTACAGGATTATGGCCCCCAGCAGGCACTTGCTCCTAAAAAAGGCTAATGCCACCTATAGCACTGTCTGTTGCTGCCCATGCAATCTTCTACAGTCTGTCTATGGCACTGAAAAGATGGAGGAGGGGACCAGTGAGGGATTAAGTTTTGTTGCATTCCTCAAACCATGTGTCTGATATTTGGGTCTGCTAGTATGACCTTGCTGTTAATAGTGGACTGTAGACATCTCTGAGCATTGGTTCATGGGAGGAGGGTTTTGACGGAGGGGGGGTAAACTTCTATTGAATTGTGGGTATCTTAGATCATGGAAATAGCATAATTTCTGTTTTGGAGAGGTCATGGGGATCAGAGAAAATATATAGTTCTCCATCTTGTGGCTCATGTAACTCAACAGTCTTGCTTCTTTGTGACTTTAAACTATTCCTAATTTTGCCCTCCACAATCAAGTAGCATGATTCTAACCCCACATTCATATTACAGTACTTTAAACACTCGACCATAGCTATCATACCAACCCTAAATCTTTTTTTTTCTAGGCTAAACCTTCCCAGTTTCTTCAAGAGATTCTCATATCATATGATCTTCACCATCCTCTAGATATACTCTGGCTTCTCAAGAGTCATCCTAAAATGGGGCACCCAGAAATAAACTGGTTGACCCAGGACAAAATAGATTAGTCTTGAGCATTTGTTTTCTAAATGCAGGCTAAAATTATAATGGCTTTCTTTTCTATCACATTAAACTTTTGATTCATATCGACTTTGTAATCCACTGAAACTCCTAGGTCTTTTTTTTCAGATAAACTTCTGTCCACCTTAACTATTCCCAACCTGTATTTGTAAAGGTAACCTTTTAAAGTAAAGTGTAAGACTTTACATTTATCTCTATTGAATTTTATCACACTGACTCCAACCTAATGTCCTAAACTATCAGGATCTTTATGGGGCCTATTAATTACCTAAGTAATTCTGCCCAACTTTATATCACTTGCAAGTTTGATAAGCATGTCATTTATTTCTTGTTTAAGCCACAATGAAAATAGTAAACAGTACAAGACTAAGCACAGATCCCTGGGACAATTCACTTGGAACTCTATCCAAATCGACATTGAACTATGAAGGCAAATCTTTGGGTCCAGCCAGTCAATCACTTCCTAAGTCACCTGGTAATGCTACTGTCTCATCTATATCTCTCCATTTTTCCCACAAGAATAGAAATTTAGCTGAAGGCTTTGCTATAATCAAGGTAAATTGTATCTACAACATTCTCCTAGTCTAGATGTTGAAATCTGGCAGTCACTTTAAGAAAAGACATTAGGTTAGTTGGGCTTGCCTTGATTTTTATAATACTGTGCCTGCTTTTTTTGCCAGTTGTATCCCACCATCCCTTTGATAATATATTCTAACACTGTACCAGAAAATTACATGAAACTATAGTTTGCTTCTTTACTCACTCACACACACACACACACACACACACACACACACACACACACACTTTTTTTTTTAATCTTAGAAACATTTGTTTCTCTCCAGGTTTGATAAAGGTAAAGTACAGCAAGATTACTATATTCTTTTCTTCATGAAGCCCAAATTTGCATTAACTTCTTTGTCTATCATACCACACCAGTGACTTATATTGAATTTGTTGCATACTAAAATTCCCAGATATTTATATAGGAAAAAATGTCTAGGCAAATCTTCATCATCCCGAGCTTTTGCAATTGACATTTTCCATGAAGATCAATTTGTCGGATCAAACTTTATCTTCTCAGATTCAGTCCACTGTTTTAGCTTATGAAGATGTTTTTGATCACCAACTCTGTCACCCAAACTAATAACTATGTCTCCCAATTTTATGTCATATTTTATATGTCTTTTTAATAAGTGTAATATGCTTTCATCCAAATCATTGATAAGAGTATTACTAGACCAGGGCCAAAGAGAGATCCCTAGCTGATATTAAATTCTCTCTGCCAGCTCTGCACGATACACCAAACAGATCCCAGCACCTAGCATGGTTCCTGGTACATAGTATTCCCATTATAATGTGTGTCAAATGACTGATTAATACATTTATAATTGTTTTTTTCAGAGCCTGAGTTTTCATCAACATTTCTACAACGATCTGCATTAAAATGGAAATCGATGATCAAAGTACACAATAGTATGCAGAAAGGAACCTTTATTGTTCTTTTTTTGCAAATATAGTAAGAGTAAGAGTATCTCTACTTTCAAATTATGGTAAGAGTCTCTACTTCCTCCCTCTACTCACTCTGCTAACATAAGATAAACAAGCATATTCAGCTTTAATGAAGTAATCAGAATTAAGATGGGCCCATGATCCCATCTATACAATCCCTCCCTACAACTCATTCCTGACTTCTCATCCTGCTCAACTGTTATCCATGTTCTCCTAGAAATTTGCCAGAGGCAGCCTCCACCCAGCCTGTGGAGGGATTTTCTCTAGATTTCTTGACTTTCTTTGAGTGTAGCACATGAATTATCTATCCACCACTCATCCTTTGCTCTTGCTACATGTGGGGTTCACCACATTTTCTGGTTGAACATCTTTTTCATAAAACGTGTTATGCCAATTCATGCATGTAATAAATAAATACATAAATAAATAAAGAAACCGGGGACAGAGCCAAGATGGCAGAGTAGAAACAGCACTTCCATGGTGTTCTCTCCCACACCACTTCAAAATCATGTAAAACAACTTCTGGAGCTCCAGCACCCACAGACAGACACAGAGGAGCTAACCTCCCGTTGAGGACAGCCCAGCAGCCTGGCAGGGAACAGCCAGCACATTGCTCTGGGAGCCATGCCCAGTTCCACTTGAACCGCAGTTGTAGCCCCAGGGTGGCCAGGCCAGCAGCCAGCTGGAGGGACCCCAGAACACCAGCAGCTGTGGCGATTTCAGAAATATCAACACAGATATGCCTAGGACAAAGTGAGAGGTTAGTGCCCTATGGACTTTGGGACCTGTATTTGGGGAACACTTCAGGCTTCTTCCCCTGGAGGTGAGAAGCCTCTGAGGAGATGCAGCACAACCGCCATTTTGCAGCTTCAATGGCAGCTTCAGCTCCTGGCCTGTGAACTGTAGGGAGATCCAGCAATCAGTCTGGGGGGGTAATCCCTCTTGCTTTAACCTCCCTGGATCTGGATTGCCATCTGGGGTGGAGGTCTTGGGGTGGGTATCCAGCTTGCCAGAGCATGTGGAGGCTTCACAGAGGCCACCCAACTAATACCTCCAGAAGTTGTGAAGACCCCAACGTTTGGGACGGAAGCTCCCCTGTCTGGTGGCAGAGTACTACTGTGGCAACAAGCCCAAAGGTCAAGTAATTAAGTGTCAACATGCCTAGGCAAAGGAAACAAAATAAACAGAAAAATTCAACATTAGGCTCCTATTTTGGGGGCAAAGAGGATCAAAGCAGGGAACAGGAGGAGGACTGTGAGATCAGAAATCCTGCACCAAAATCCCCAAAGGAAAATATGAGTGGATTGCAGGCCATAGAGGACCTTAAGAAGGATTTTAAAAACCAAATAAGAGAAGTGGAGGAAAAATTGGGAAGAGAAATGAGAAGGATGCAGGAAAAGTATGAAATGAGGGTCAACAGCCTGACTGAGGAAAACAACACCTTAAAAAATAGACTAACTCAAATGGCAAAGGAGGCCCAAAAGGGCAATGAGGAGAAGAATGCCTTAAAAAGTCGAATTTGCCAGATGGAAAAAGAATCTCAAAAGCTCACTGAGGAGATTCATTCCTTCAGAGTTAGACTGGAGCAAATGAAAGCTAATGACTTTATGAGAAATCAAGATGCTATTAAGCAGATCCAAACAAATGAAAGATTAGAAGGCAATGTGAAATATCTCATGGGGAAAACCACTGACCTGGAAAATGGATCCAGGAGAGATAATTTAAAAATTATTGGAGTACCCAAAAGCCATGATCAAAGAAAGAAGCTAGAAATCATCCTTCAAGAAATTCTCAAGGAAAATTGCCCTGATGTTTTAGACCCAGAGGGGGAAATAGAGGTTGAAAGAATCCACAGATCACCTCCTGAAAAAGATCCCCAAAAGAAAACTCCCAGGAATAAATAAAGAAGCCACAGTTTATTTATGCCCAAGATAAAACAGTACAGATTAGGAGGAGGAAAATGTCATGCCGAATACTGCTAAGCCTCCCTTGTTCTTTCCAGCCAAAACATTCTCTTTTCTTTACCAGAATTTCCCTTTCAACTGTGACTTACATGAGTTCAAACTGTGAAGGGCTAAAAAACCCTTGGCACCATGTCTAAGACCAGCTGCCAATCCATCTAAATGTAGCCCCTGGATTAATTGCCCTAGAACATTGCTCTGATAATAACAATTTCTCATTCAAAAGCTTCAGTTGCTCCCTACTACTAGAAAATTCAAATCCCTTGAATTGTCCATTCAAATCTCTCCACAATCTAGTCACAGCCCACCTTTCTTGATTTATTTCCCATTGCTATCAAAGCTGTAATCTGCTCTATGAGAAGAATCTAAGTGGATAGGTGCACCTAGGATCAGGAAGATTTGAGTTCAAATCCTTTCTGAGATAATTACCAGTGGTGTGATCCTGGTCAAGTCACTGAACCTCTGTCTGCCTCAGTTTCCTCATGTTCACAATGAGTAAAATAATGGCACCTACTTACCATGGTCATTGTAGGGATGAAACAAGATATAAAGTGCTATATAAATACTTATCATCATCATCGTCATCACCAATGATCCTGCTACACTGAGACTCATCAGTGTTCCAAACATGCCTCACCCTTTATATATTTACTCATGCTGTTCACTATTTCTAAAATTCATTCCCTCTCCTCACCATCTCTGCCTGCTCAATTTAATTCAATAAACATGCAATAACTACTTTATGCTATGTACTGTATTAAGTTCTTAATATATAAAGATAAATAAATAACATAAATCTGCCCTTCAAAGACCTTACAAAGTAGTAGGGGGATGAGACATCAAAAAATTGCTATACAATTTAAAATAAATTAAGTATGCAGAAGAGCTCCAATAAAGAGTGATGAGAGGTTCTGTATGGAATCAAAGAAGTCCTCTAAAGAAGACATGACAAATAGAGGCTTTAGAATTCATGGCTCTACCATCCAATCAAAGGGAAAGCTGGTGGTGCTGAGGTGGAGTACTGACTGATGGGATTTTGCAGGATGATGAATTTCCCCCAATAATAAACTAAGGTTAATGTCAGGCTAAATAATGTGAATTTTACCCTGTAATCAATGGGAAGTCACTGAGGCTTTTAAGAGCAGATTAGTGATATGTTCAAATTTGTGCAATAGAATGAAGGATGGACTAAAGAAAGGAGAGGCTGGCTATTGCAGGAGGACTGGTTAGGAGATAATTATAATATTCCAGGTGAAAAGTAATGAGGGCTTTAAATAGGGGACAGCAGTAGAAGCAGAGATGTGGGGCCTGATTTGAGTTAAATTATAAATGTAACATTAATAGAGTTTAGCAATTAACTAGATGTTGGACATGAGGAAGTAGGAACACTAAAAGTTGACTCCAAGGATGCCTGAGTGAGTAGGAAGATTTTGGTGCTATCAATTAAAATGAATAAGTTAGAAGGATGGCCCAGGTTTACCATGTGGGAAAGATAAGGAATTAAAATTGGGACAAGTTGGATTTGAGGTTTATATGCCACAGCGACCTTAAACTGATCTAACTACAAGGTTTATTAAGCAAAATGAACCAATCATGGACATACTCGTTAAGACAAAAAAGATATAAGATTTGTATTTTGGTCTGCTTCACTGCTAACTGTTTTGACCCATTCTAGTCTGTCCCAGGAAAATGAGATCCCAAATATAATAACAGTTCCCAGAAATTCAGCTTCATCCAAACCAGTAGCATAGAGTACGTCTTTCCTTTGAGATATACAAAGGGAAACTGGCATAGAGCCAAGAGCATCAATCAGAGGCAAATAAATTCCTGGGCCTGCACAGGCATATCCAATTACATCCAAGTCTGAAAGAAGGAACATTTAGGTGGTCCCATGTGTCTACCAGTCAGAGCTAACTGTTCTGTCCATGTCTCCCTTTCCCGGAGGGAGAGAAAAGTCTGAGCTATTAACTCTCCAATTTCACATCCTAATCACCATTCTTTAGGTGTATTCAAGTTCCTCTGCATTCCTTCTAAAACGTTGTTCACCCAAATGAATGAAATAATCAAAGTCTGACTGGAACAGAGTACCACCTCTTTTGCCACTATAGCCTGAGATTATACTGGCACACTGTCATCACACACACACAATACAAGATATTTGATATCACATTGTCATACCACACTTAAAGTCCTTTAAAGATATACAGTCAGTAAATAAGTCAATATGCATTTATAAAACATATACAATATGTCAGGCACTGTGCTAAAATGCTAAGGACTAGGAATATTAAAAATAATCCCTTTCCTCACATTTTAACAATGGAGGTAATTGTACCCAAGGTTTTTTAACATGAATTTCCATCTAACAACATCTCTTCTTATAACCTGAGTGCAGTGATATAGTAGAGAAAGTGCTTCCTGAAGTTAGGGATAACTGGATTCAAATTCAACTTCTGGCACTTATTAGCTATGTTACCCTGGATAAGTCACTTAACTTCTTATCTGTATTAGTTTCATCATCGATGAAACGGAAATAACTGAAGAGAGGTTAAGTGACTGTAACAATAATGTAATATTCACAACACCCACAGTGGTTATGAATATGCTGGTATAGTTGTGAATCACAAAATGTAGCAGACTCTCCACATGGAGGGCGGAACCAAAGCTTTTATTAAAATACCAGAAAACCGAGTCCCAGAAACAGAAAGTCAGTCATTACAGTAGCCACGCAGTTAATCAGTGAACACCCACATTCCCAAGCCTTCACAGCAGAACAGGCTACCTCAAGCAGGGATCCTCCTCTCTCACTCACAGTAGCTCCTCAGCTACTTCTTAGAAGTTCTTAGCAGAAATTCTCAAAGGAAAGGTCTCAGCAGTAGTTCCCAGAAGAAAGGTCTCAACAAAAGTTGCATTCTCCAGATGCTCACTGAGAGAAATTCTGCCATTCCCAACTGAGGCCTTTCCTTATATATGCCTTAGCTCCTCCCTATTCTGCCACTTCCTGTTATATCAGCAACTTCCTCCCAAGGTGCTAACTACTTCTGTGTTAATTAAATAGCTTAAACCAGGTGTTAACTTGAAACAAGGTGCTAAGTACCTGCTTACTTGCCAATACAAAGGGGCATGGAAGATCTTCAGGTTCCATTAACAGTACAGTGACTTGTCAAGAATCATATGACTAAATTTGAGACTTTAGGCCCAGCCTGTATACCACCTGATGATCCCTACAGGGCACCAATTCTACTCAAAAGCAGTCAAAATAAAATTGCTTCCAACTAGCTTTTCATTTCTGATGAAATATTATTCAGAATAGTGCTGGAAATGCTGGCATTTATTTCATCCTTTTTGCAGAAGCAAAGCACTTTGCAAATATTAGAAGATTAATCAATGATCCAGGAGAATGTAAGTTCTTTGTGAACAGGGTCTGTTTTGTTTCAGTTTGTTTTGTTTTGTCATTGTATTCCTAGTGCTTACACAGTAGACTGGACCTTTTTGGATGAATGGTGAAAGAAAAGTTTCTCACAAATACATTCATTCATTCTACTTTTCTCTATTCTATTTATTGTTTCCATAAAACCAGATGTACTTTTCCTCTGATTGTATTCCTAAAATCAAAATCATGTTTAATACATAAGTCCCAGCATATATTTCTGCTTAAGCCCAAAGGACAATTCCATTAAACCAAAGTCCTCCTTATCCTGAAATGATATCAAACGTATGTATCTGAATGCAGTTTAATAACCTAAAGATAAATCGATCACTCTTCAATGATTTATTAGATTCTTTCTGTGCCCATTTGTTCCACTTGTGTCTGTAATCCATACTATAGATAATACCCATAGAACTCTATTTCTTGCATTCTGGAGCTGTTTCTATGATAGAATGGATGGCTATGGTTTAAAAATGACAAAAACAGAATTATTACAAATTGACTGTACCAGTGTTAGCACCAAGGGACACACTGATAGCAAATACACTGAAGCTTTTCTATATTTTGTGTTTGCAAATCTGGCAAAACAAGAGACAGTAGAATGGAAATTGTTGTTTATGCACACCTATTCACATATATAATGGAAAGGCATGGACAGTCTTCCCACTGACTAACTTAAATAATTATCCAAGGACATATTTTACAGACAACAGTTATTCAAGGACAAATTATAGATAATTATCAAAGAAGAGGGTTTTCAGATAATTATTCAAGGACGGGGTTATTAGAAGTTGTCCATCAAATAAAGTAATGGTTATAGACATATTGTGAATTTCTTTATATGGATATTGAGACAATGACAAGATTCGTACAATCTTCATAATCCCTTACTCTAAAGTACTACTCCAAAGGTCATCCTTTGATGAACACCATTAGTAAGTTTCCTTGGAATCTGTGTTCAGATCTCTCATCTGAACCTTGTTCCCCTTATACCCCTTGTACCTTGTACCCCTCTTGAACACATGTACACTGTACTTTACATTACATTTACACCCATGTCTTCTCCACTCCTAGATGTCCCTTGCGGACATCAACTATATCTTATTCCTCATAGTTTTCTGTGAAACATAAGCAGTGCCATACACAAAGAAAGTGATTAATTGAATTAAATTCAAAAAAGGGATGAGGATTATAGTGGTGTTAAAGGGCATAAAAAATCATTTGGTGTCTCAGTTCCCTCTTATGAAATTTCCTATTACTGGCAAGGAAACTGCCATCTTCCCATTCAGGTGTCATCTTGAAACCCTCTCCTATTATATCTAATCCAATGCCAAGTCTTGTCATTTCTACCTTTGCAACATTATATGTATGTATACATATATATGTGTATGTATGTGTACACACATATAATAATTATATAATATTATATATCATATTATATCATATTATATTATACTATACCATATTATACCATATTATACTATATTATATTATATTATATTATATTATATTATATTATATTATATTATATTATATTATATTATATTATATTATATTATATTATATTATATTATATTATATTATATTATATTATATTATATTATATTATATTATATTATCTCACACACACACACTTTCTTTCTACTCACACAGCTGCCTCCCTAACACAAGCCTCCAACATCTCACGCCTCCTGATTGATCTTACTGCTCAAATCTCTTCCCACTCTGGTATCTTCTGCTCAGATGCCCAAATGATCTTCCTATGTCACCCTCCTACTCAATAACTCCAGTGACTCCCTATTACCTCCAGGATCAAATATAAAATACTTCATTTGGCCCTTAAAAGCCCTTCACAACCTGGACCTTTCCTACTTTTCCTACTTTTTATACTTTCCTCTATGTTCTCTACATTTAAACCACACAGTCCCCATGTCTGAGATTGTGTCCCTCCTCACTTCTGCCTCTGGGCTTCCCTGGATTCTTTCAAGATTCAGCTTCAATCTGACCTTCTGTGGGACCTTTCCAGGTCCACTCTCCTCCCCTCACTGCTAATGCCTTCCCTCTGAGAATATCTCCCATTTACATTGTGTGTGTGTTTGTATGTATGTTTGTATATATATATGCACATATATACGTATATGTGCACATACATATATGCATATGTGTGTACATATATGTATGTGTATGTGTGTGTGTATATATATATATGTATATATAATATAAAATCTTAACTGTTTGTGGCTTCCCTCATAATGTGAACTCTTTTCCTTGAGGGCAGAAAACATTTTTTGCTTTCTTTATATTCCTCAGTTCTTAGCAGTGTGTCCAGCACATAGCAGGAACTTGAGAAATTCTTATTGAATTTCTGATAGTGACCTCTGTTTGGTACAGTGCAGGAATGGAGAATGTTGTGTAACACATGGCATGGAAATAGTAATGTTTTATTGCTCTCTTCATGGCAATTTCATTAAGTACTGAGGAGCTCTGGAATTATTCATGCAGTGAGATTTTGGGGTAAACTTATTTTAATCTATCATACCCCATACAGAACTCTGTGGGAAATACACAGAAGTAGAAGGCACCCATCCTACCCTCAATAACTTAAAATCTAGTTGAGAGTTTTTCTAATTAACATTTTAAGGAGTATGCCAATTATAGTTGAGAAATTTGGTTTTGTCAATATTTATTAAACATCTACTTTGTGGGAAGCATTGGGCCACTGTGCTCAGGAGAGCCCTGAGAGGAAGCTCTGAGATATCCTGTCTTGCAGGGTTGTGTTAAGGACTGTGAGAAGTGTATTCAGCAGGTGTATATTTGATGATCTTTATTCTTCCTGACATGAAAAGAACACAACTGAATGTATATCTAACTAAATCACAAACAGAAGTAGAATGAATGGAAGAAGAGGACATAGGACAAATATGCCTAGGAAGAGTACGGGTGATAAGTTGGAGAATAGAAATCCTCATTAACTTCCCAACCAAACAACTACATGGTACAGAGCAGACAATACTTGACCCCAAGCTGGGAAGACCAAGGTTCAAATATTTACTGTCTCAAATACTTACTAGCTGTGTGACCCTGGGCAAGTCACTTAATAGCTATCTTTCTCAATTTCTTCTTCTGAAAATGAGCATAAGGACAAAATGAACCAGTATTTGCAAAGTGCTTTGCAACCTTTAAGTGCTATGTAAACTCTAGTTACTATTATTACCTTGTCGTTATTTCTACTAACAACAATGCTGTTCATACATTTGCCCGCTCTAGGAATCTTGGCTTCACCTTTGAGTTTTTTCCCATTACACTAAGACTCGTTTGTGGTCTCTTTGGCTGCATCTTTCCAGTTCATCCTTTCTAATCCCATTCCTTGATGACTGCAGCTGTTATCTAACTATTACCTTCTATCAAGTTCTCTCCCCTCCATTCTATCTCATACCCAGATAAATCACCAGATGAATCTCCCACAAATAACCTTTTTATAATGATACCAGTCCCTTGCTCTACTGGCTTAACTCTGCAGCCTGGTCTCTAAAACTCTCTACAATCTTTTTACCTACCCATTCATTTAATTCTTATTACTTGTTTAGTCACATTATGTGTTAAATACCTACTCACGGGGCTAAAGGATTTGAATTGTGGTAGCTAGGAGGGGTAGCATTAGTGTTGATATATTAATTTGCTTAACCCATTTTCCCCTAACCACATAGCAGAAAGCTAGGGGCTATATGGGAATGAATAGGCCATGTAGCATCATAGGCTTATGACATGAAGATCCTTAGAAGTTAACAAATCTGGGGCGGCTAGGTGGCGCAGTGAATAGAGCGCCGGCACTGGAGTCAGAAGGACCTGAGTTCGGAGCCGGCCTCCGACACTTAATCCACACAAACAAAAACCTAGCCGTGTAACCTTGGGCAAGTTACTTAACCCCAATTGCCCTA
The DNA here is from genome assembly GCA_011680675.1 of Gymnobelideus leadbeateri. Taxonomy (NCBI): domain Eukaryota; kingdom Metazoa; phylum Chordata; class Mammalia; order Diprotodontia; family Petauridae; genus Gymnobelideus; species Gymnobelideus leadbeateri. The sequence continues at coordinate 1,178,087 of WOXC01003626.1, read as the reverse complement.
AAAGGGGCGGCTAGGTGGCGCAATGAGTAAGAATGCCGGCCTCGGAGTTGGGATGACCCGAGATCAGATCCGGCCTCAGAAAATGAGCACCCACATATAAATAATGACTAGCCATGTAACCTTGAGCAAGTTACTTAACCCCAATTGCTTTAAAAAAAAAAAAGTTAACAAATCCAACCCCATCATTTTACAGATGAGGAAACTAAATCTCAGAAAGGTTAAAGTGCTTGATCTGGGACACACAGCTAATGTGTAAGGTTTGAGGAGAAAGATGAGTCCAGTTTTGGACAGGTTAACTTCCAGATGTTTACAGGACAGCCAATGCAAGATGCTCAATTGAGAGCTGGTGATGTAGGACTGGAGGTCATGAGAGAGGTAAACGTTAGACAAAGATATATGAGAATCATCTGGATGAAGATGATAATTTAATGAAAGTTAATAGGATCATCAAGGGAAATGGTATATAGAGAGAAGAGAAGATAGCCAAGAACAAAACCTTGGAGAAGACACAGTTACTGGACATGACCTAGGGGAAGATCCAACCAAGGAGACTGAGAAGGAACTATCAGACAGGGATGAAGAGAACAAAAGGGAGGGAAGGAAGTTCCCAACAGTGATAGCCAAAAGAGAAAACAGACACCAGGTTGAGGACTAGGGGTGCCCTAGGACTTTTTACTTGGTCCTAAGCTATTTAACATCTTCATCAATGACTTAGATAAAGCAATAAAGGGCATGAATCTCTAAGAGAGTTGGAATCAGAGGGATCTTGACAGAATAACATACTGAGCTAAATCTGATGAAATGAAATTAGATAGAGATATATGTAAAGTCTTATATTTGGGATTAAAAAATTCACTTCATAGCTACAAGAAGAGAAAAGGGCATGGATGCACAGCAAATTATTTAAATAAGCTGAAGCGGGGAAGGGAGGAGGGGGCCAAGAAGAGGCAAAATGAGGTTAGTGGATTGCAAGCTTAATAAGAATCAGCATCGTGATGAGGTGGCTAGAATAGACTGGTGCAGTCTGTACCTGCCCTAAGAGAGGCATAGCTTCCAGGAGCAAGATGGTAATGGGCCCTCTGTGCTATGCCCTGATGTCAAGAGGCTGGAACAGGTGAATCCTCTAGAGTGGAAATGAGAATCATTATAAAACAAACTACAGGGCATGGCAAGGACTAAACTAGATTCACCACCTAAGGAGAGAAGCAGTTATGACCAAGTATTATCAAGAGCAAGATTGTTGGAATAATTGCATCCAATTTTAACAACTGTTTGTTTAGCAACAGTTATATTTTAAAACTACACTGCAGCAAAAATAAATGGAAATAAAGTGGATGCCTTGGACATTCATGGTAGCACGGACCTACAACCTCTGCTGCCAGGAAAGTTGAGTTTCAGAGTTCTGAGTTCTACCATAGGGCTAAAGCTGATCAGATGTCTGCACAAAGTCTGGCAATAATATCATGAACCCCCTGGAGCATTGGACCACCAGGCTGCCTGTGGATGGTGCAAAGCTGTACCAGGTTGGTACAGGATGTTTCATAAACTATTAGACAATATTAGGTGGTTTTGCTTAACTGGTTTTCTATGTTATTACAAAGGAGAATTCTATGGATGGGTAATATTGGGAAATGACTTTGATATTTTATAACAGATCTCCATAAAACATTATTTTTCAAAAATTACACCACTGCTACAACCTTTCCCCATTCTTCCAGTTCTTCAAGTTCCATATGGTGGTTTCAATTTCTATATGTTCAAATTAAGCACGTCTGAAAGTTCACAAAGCAGTTCACCTTTAAATCGTTTCTCAATTCTAATACCAAGTTTTAGACAATTACATATTCCTAATTTCAATTGTAAAGAAGGCAAAACAATAAATCTTTGAACATTTCTTTTGAGAAAAGGAGAAAGAGTTAAAAAGGAAAAAAGAAGGGAGGGAGGGAAGAAGGAAGGAAGGGAGGGAGAGAGGGAAGAAAGGAGGGAGTGAGAAGGAAGGAAGGAAGGAAAGAAAGAAAGAAAGGAAGGAAGGAAGGAAGGAAGGAAGGAAGGAAGGAAGGAAGGAAGGAAGGAAGGAAGGGAAAGACAGAAAGAAGAGAAAGAAAGACAGAAAGAAGAGAAAAGAAAGAGCAGTGCAACCAAATGCTCTACACATATCAAGGCAATTAAAATGCAACTCAATGACTTCTATGATGAACAACTCATCGGGCACTCTTCCTTCATCTTTCACAATCATCTCCTTTGTGGGATGAGCAGTTTTATTAACAGATGGTCCTGTTCTTGCTGTGCTGGAAGACTTGAGATCTAAATTATGGGCTAGGTTTGTTCAAAAATAAGAAGTTTATGCCTTTTAGGGTAATTGTTTTTATGGAGTGTAAAGAGCTTGTTTAACACATAAAACAGTTGAGTTAACTGGTCTGATGCAGCTGACAGACATGGCAGATCAGCTAGGGCATATAAGCATTCCATTCCCTCTCAGTATCATGTAGGCAAGGTTTCCATGTGGAGTGCCAAGACCTGATCTCTAGGATTTCATTCCTCATCCCAAGTTTTATATTGAAAATGGATATTTATAAATAACTGAATATACAATGTTTTCTTTCATGTAAGATTCAGTTGGTGGCTTGCTTATATTGTCTACCTCTCTCCCACCTTCGGTTCTGCAGCAAAAATCTTAGGTGTCTACTTTGGACACCATGACTGTTTCCATAGCAACCACGAAGAGGTCACAGAGTATCTCTGTTGCAAGTGATAATCATCATAACATATTGATAAGCCATCCCAAGATGCCATTTTTATGCAAATGACCCTTTGACATAGAAAATGAAGGGAAGATAAATAGAGGGAAATGAAGGGATACGCAGAAAGTAAAACTGTTGTTTCTGGAGGAAAAGAGGTTTTTCAGATGTTTCATTGAGACATCAACTCACATTATAAAAAAGGGTCAAATCAAGAGAAAATTTTAGTGAGAAACATATCTCTTGATTAGCTATTTCAATAAAGAAAATTTCTCTAAAGTATATTGAAGAGCCAAAGAGGAAAAGGCCTCATGTTTCTATTGCGAATATACAGAAATGAAAAAAGTCATTGTGTATGCAACTTCTGTGTCCCTTGCCAAATTTTCTTAAAACGATAAGGTACACAGGATAGAAGAAAGACTAAAGGATAATTCTGGGGATGATCTCACTGTGAAAATCACAATATGGCTCTTTATCTGGGATGTCCCTGGTAATGTTCCATAGCTAGAGATAAAATCCTGAAAATGAAGAGCAGAGAGGTTAACACAATCCTACATATATTGTAGCCTACCCGTGTAACTATAAATTTTATATATGTAGAAAACATTTATAACATGTTTTAAAGTTTACAAAACACTTTCTTCACAATTCTGTGTGACAAAGTAATACAAATATAGCTATCGTACCCATTTTATAGATTCAGCTTAACAAATCAATCAAAAAATATTCAGTAAGGGTCTACTATGTGCAGAATACTTCTTATGTATAGGATGAGATAACTGAGACTTAGTGAAGTTAAAGAACTTTCCCACAGGCCCACAGCTATTAGGTATCAAAGCTAAGATGTGAATCCAGATCTTCATGCTAAATGTTCAGTGATCTTTCTTTCTTTCTTTTTGGAGGGCAACTGGGATTAAGTAACTTGCCCAAAGTCACACGGCTAGGTTTTTGTTTGTGTGTGTGTGTGTTAAGTGTCTGAGACTAGATCCAAACTCAGGTCCTTCTGACTCCATGGCAGACACTCTACTCACTGTGCCACCTAACCACCCCTGTTCAGTGATCTTTCAATCTATATGGCAATTAATCAAAAATCTTATGTTCCAGGCAATGTGCTAAGCCCTAGGGATACAAATGTAAGAGTGGCTGGGAGATCACCTGAGTTGATGAATCATTCCCCCCCTCCCATTTAAATTAACTAACAAGAGACTCTAACCCTGATAGTTTTATCAGGGTGAATATCCCTATTGGAGAAATAAAATCAATAAGATGCATCAAACTAATATCAAGTTTAGTGGGTCTTGAATTACCAAAAAACTAGTTCATACCCAAGTAACAGAGAATCTAGGCATCATAGAGAGGACTATCCAACCATTTTCTTCAAATTGGAGGTTATGGGGTGGGAAAAGAGAAAGCTTCTGTCTTCTCCTCCCACTTCTTACTAAAGCATGACATTTTGAACTTCAGAGTGGAGAGAGATTTCAACTTCTCTTTGTTGTTCTAAAAATGTCACTAGAACAGCAGACATTGGCAGCAGTATCTTCACTGGGAGCAGAGTACAAAGTAAATTCACTGAGGAAGGCAGCTTCCAAGACCCTTAAGAAGCCTGGCAGAAAGTTGCACTGTACCTACAGGGAACATTTGGAGAACTCCAGTGAAAGGAATTCTAAAAACTTTGAGTTACCCACTTTGCCACATGTGCTCCAAGCTTAAGTCCATTCTCCTCTGGACTTTATGTACTTGTGGGAGAATGTACCACTGATTTTGGAGGGAATATTTTGTACTAACTGTTCTTACTACACCACCTTAGTAAATACCCCTAAATGAAAGCTAATTATATAGTTTAGCTAGGTTATCAATTGTCTAACTGATAAAAATTGATCATCAAAGGGGAAGCACACTGCTGGGGGCTCATGAGCTATAGAATTCAACATAACCTCCCCCACCCACAGGGTCCCCAAGAACACAGAGGACACAAGTAGCAACCACTCTCTGGGGATTGGCTGGTCTCCACCATGAACAATCAGGATTGGGACAATAAATTCAGAGCTGGCACTATACAAAGAAAAGCAAAAACCAGCCCTGCCCTCAAGGAGCATCATTCCAATGGGTGAAAAGCATTTAAATAATTAGATAAATACAAAATAGAGAATAGATAAAAAATAATCTGAGAAGGCTCTAGCAATCCAGGCTTTTGGAAGAGCCAAAGCAAAGGCAAAGAGGTGGAAATAAGGTTTTGTATTCAAGAAACAGCAAATAGGTGAGTGTATCTGAACTATAGAGTGTACAATTGGGAACAAAGTGATAGAATATTGGAAAGGCAGAAGGGGCTAGGTTTTTAAGAGCTTTAAATTACAAACAGAAGACTTTCTATTTAATCCTTGAGGTGATGGGGAGTCACTGGAGCTCATAGATGGAAGGGATAAAATGAATAAAGGGTGAAATGGCAGTGAAGTAGAGGATGAGGGTAGATGGGAGCTGAAACAGATCTGCAGCAGAAAGACCAGTTAGAAAGCTTTGGCAGTAGTCCAGATAAGAAAAGATAAGGGCTTACATTAAGGATGTGGCTTTCCATGTGACCACTGGTTCATTCTCAGAATGCCTTCTCCTTAGAACAAAGGCCCCTACTTTCTCAACTTCCTTCCTTTTCCAAACCTTCCCCCTGCCATACACATACAGTCACATTATTGAGTAATCGTAAGCACTGGGATTTACCATCTCCATCATGGCATTCTACAAGAAGGTACCTCCAGTCTTAACATTCATTCATTAATTCAACAGCAATTTATTAGGCTCACACAACCTCACACAATAATCTCAAATTCCATATTTCCAAAATGCAGCTCCTCACTTTCACCCCTGAAAAATCCATTCCTTTTCCTACTTCTATTTCATCATACTTTGAGTCAAATAAACTTGCAATCTCAGAATCTTCCTTGATTGACTCCTTACTCTTCCTCAATCTATGTAACAATAAGTTGCCAAGTATTAACCACCATGACATCTCTTTCAACTATATATTTCTCTCTACATACTGGCTACCACTCTTGTTAAGGAATCCAAAACCCCTTATTATTGCAATAAGCTTTCTCACTGGTGCTCCCTCCCAAAGTCCCTCCTTTCTCTGATACAGTCTCTCAAGGTTGTGTAAGTAATATTCCTAATGCACAAGTATGACCATGTCAGTCTTGCTCAATGAACCCAAATAGCTCTCTATGTGAGATCTTTTCTGATTGCCCCCAGCTGTTAGTGTATCATCCTCCTCCTAAAATTACCTTATCTTCATTCTGAGAAGCAATGTGGTATAAGTGATAAAGAGAGATGGCCTCTATACCAGGAAAACCTGAGTTCAAGTCCCCCCTGTAACATATACAGGCTATGTGACTCTGGGTGAGTTATTTAACCTTTTGTCTCCAAGAATATAAATTGCAGAGGAGGTACAGAGGGAACTTCCTCACCTGGGAGTTCTCGATTATGACTAAAATCACAGCTTCAGTCTCTAGTACTGTATATTTTGTTTATATATTATCTACCCTGGGCAGGTAGTGAAATAGTGGATAGATCACTGGTTCATGAAGTCAAATCTAGCCTCAGACCCTTACTAGCTGTGTGACCCTGGGTAAGTCACTTAAGCCTGTTTGCTTCAGTTCCTGAGCTGCAAAATGAGATGGAGAAAAAAAAATGGCAAACCATTCCAGCATCTTTGCCGCAAAAAGCCTCCCGCCCCCAAAACCCCAAGAGTCAGGCATGACTGAAAAATGACTTAACAGTATTATCTCCCCTAATAGAATAAGAAAATTCTTTAAGGAAGAATCTTTTTATTCCAATATTGTCTTTGTATCTCAGTACCTAGCACAGTGCCGGGCACATAATACTCAATAAATGATAGCTGACTGATCACCAAATAAATAATTCATTTACATTTTGGCCAGAACAATTAATTAATACCATCTTACTCAAGAACAGCTAGGTTGGGAGTTAGGGAGAATACTCTCACAGAGATGAATCGCAGATCTACTGAAGTACACGTGCACCCAGGAGATGCCAGAAAATAAGACATGGTCTCTACTTTCAAGGAGCATACTTACACCTTCTATGTGTGTTTGGTTTCTCTAGATTATTTCTCTTTTCATCTGTTAAACACATATAACCTACATGAATTTTGAATGGCCACAAACTCATTCAATGCTGCTGGGTTTGTTTTTTTTCTACATTGAGTTGAACAAAATCTGTCCTATATTGGATTCAATCCTATGCCACTCTGGTGCATACTAGCTGTATGACACTTAACAAGTCATATTCATACCCCTTAGGGCTCTGGGAAAATCTCTAACACTTAAGTAATAGAGATAGCATTGACATATGATAGTAGAAGATCATTACTAAGAGTTCCAAACACCAACAAAATTATAGGTTCAGTCCCTATTCCTATCTCTCATACTCTTGTATTTTAAGTCAGTCTTGGAACATCTGTCACAAAATAATTCTGATATGTACTGTCTCAGGAAACTCTGGGAACTTAAGTATCTGGCACGTTTTTTTCCCCTCCCAAAAAGGGGTCTCAGCACCTCTCAACCCACCCCTATGAAAATTAGAGGATTTAGTCATCAATCACTAAATGCCTCCCTTTTAAAAGTTCATTTTGAAAAACTAAAAAAATCTCTATGGCTTTGGGCAGGAAGTATAATTCTTAATTGTACACATTATAGTGGGGGAGAGGAGGAAACTTTATATGAGTAAAGTGTGCAGATAATTCCCAATGCCCAACTTTAATTAATACTTTCAAGTCCCTCTCCCACCAAGATGTTCTAAAATAATGGTTAATAAATAATAATATTGACATTATAATTTACTCTCCATTCCCTTTCATTTCCTGTATTCCCCAACCTGGAATGGAAAAAGACATGTCCATACATAACTATAATACAGGGCAATGTAAGATAAGTACCATATGACTAATATAAACAAAGTGTTGCAAAGCATTTGGAGGGGGAATAAATCATTTTTATGTGGGGGATAGGAAAAGTCTCTTGGATTAGTGAGATTTAGGTTGGATCTTGAAGAACTGTTAGGCTTTGTAGAGGAGGGAATGTGAGCAAGTGGTGGGGTTCTAAGTGGAGAATAGCCAAATTTAAGAATTGAAAGGGACTTGAGCAGCCATCTAGTTCAACTTGTACAAAAAAGGAATTCTCATTATATTATTCCTGAGTAGTCATCCAGTCTCTGTCTGAAGACCTCCAAGGAAGGAGAACCTATCACCTCTTGGGAAGCAACCCATTCCACTGTGAGGCAGCTCTAATCATCCAGAAGCTTGTCCTGACATCAGGTCTCTGTCTCTTTATTGCATTTACTCATAGCTCCTCATTCTGCAAAGAACAGAACACATGACTATTCCCTTCAAATAACTGAAGACCAGTTATCCTTTCCCCTGAGTCTTCTCTCCTCCAGGCTAAACATGCCCATTTCTTTCAACCAGTCATGATATGATATAGACACAAGACCCTTTACCATCCTTATTCTGTTCCTTTGAACACTCTGACTTATCAGTGCTTCTCTAAAACCATGGAAGCAATAACTGGGCACAGTAATCCAAACGAAGTTTGTCTAGGGCAAACCTTATCCCTGGAATCTATGCAACTCTCCATGCAATCCAAGGTTTATTGAATTGAAATGATGTAAATGGGCCTTAATTACCAGAGAGATCATTTTGTGAGTCTCTGTTGTGATGATCTTTGATCCCAGCAGGAATATGATTGGCAGAATGCAGGTCCTCAGATTACAGAGCCATAGCTAGCAATTCTAGCATAGCTGGGGTGTCAAGGGACCACAGGAAAAAAGAGTAGGACACTGGACAGAGAATCCCAGAAAAGAAATTGGTCAGCCTGAATGGAAACCCTAGGACATAGAGAGGCAGGTTTTAAGAAGGGGAGAAAGTAGATTGGGGCCAAAGAAAATGGTTCCATCTGATAACTTCACATTTTAATTAATTATTCTCACTAAGGAGTTAATAAAACTCAATTGTTGGGTTAACTAACCCTTAAGTTGGCCATTAATTTACCAGTTCACCTCTATGCTAGCTTCTACTGTCCTACTTTTGCTCAAATTTGGCCGAAACATAGATTACTCCCATCCCCAAGGTATGCTTCCTCTGCTCCTACTTATGTGTTCCTATACTAAACTGGAGGAAGTCATATCGCAGTGGTGGCTGGGATTGCTGCAAATTTATGCCATCTTATCTCAAATGGGCCCTCTCTGCAACAGAAAAAATCTTTATTCTTCCTTAACTGATTCATTATTGCACTTCCCAAAAAGGTTATTCCAAACTTCCTCTCCCTTCCTCTAGTCTACTATAGATCAGGCCTGGGTCAGAACAGGCCACTGACTCAGGCTCAGAATTACAATGCAATGAGACACTCATGTAGTATAAAATACAATAAAAAACAGTCTTATTTAAGATAAGATTTTAAAGGATACAATTCAAATAAAATGCTGCTCCTCTCTGCCTTTTCATCATATCACCACTATATTAAAAAGAGGTCCCCACGGTGCACTGGCAATTTCACTAAAACCTTCTGAGCCTTTTATGTCTCTGGAAGTCTTCCTAGGAAGCCAAACCAATGCTAATCCAGAGAATCCTCCCCTCTCTCCTCCCTTTAAAGGGAAACCATCTCAACCTAAACAAATAGTTGCCATTTCTACTTCCTTTAAATCTAAACTAAAATGTCATCTTATATAGGAAGTCATTCTTAATTCTAGTGTCTTCCTGCTGTTAATTATCTTTTATTTCTCCTAGATAGAGCTTGTTTGTACCAATGTATTTACTTGTTGTCTCCTGCCTGTCTAGTTTCCTTAAGAGTTCAAGTTCAAATGGTATATCTTAAGCCTTTCCCCAGATGCTAATGCCTTACTTCCAAAACCCTCTTTATGTCTATTGTGTACATATCTAACCAATCAAAATGTTGAGTCCTTTGAACACTAGAATTATTTCATTGTTGTCTTTGTACACCAAGCACCTGAACCAATATCTGGCATTTCTTAAATGCTTGGTGATTGATTATTTCCATTTGATGGAAGCATATCAATGCTAACAGGGCCTTCTAAGTTTTAGCCTCCTGAAGGAAAGTTCCAGTCAACTCATTCTAGTTATAGTTCTGCCCATTTAACTTTGCCATATTCTCTATCTCTATTTCTTCCTCTAGTCAGCATAAGATGCAATGGCCTTCAAGCCAGAGCAGCTAACTGAAAATCAGTCAGTCAACTAGCATTTATTAAGCACCTTGTGCCAGGCCTTCTGCTAAGTGACGGAGATAACAAAGAAAGACCAAAGACAGTCCTTACTCTCAAGGAGCTTATGGTCTACTAAAGAAGACAACATACAAACATATGTACAAACAAGGTATTCATGGGACAAACTGAAAATAATCAACAGGGGGAAGTCACCATCATTAAAGAGACTTGGGAAAGGCTTTTTGCAAAAGACAGAATTTTAATTGAAACTTAGAGGAAGACAGGAAACAAAGTCATGGATTTTATAGGAAGGGAGCAGGTTCTTCTCAGGAGCATATGATTGAGTGCAATATGAAACATGGAACCTTCCCAAAATGACAGAGCAGCCATCATGGAAACTGGATATGACTTTATCTGGTTCAATTTTACAGATGAGGAAACTGAGTCAGGAAGATTAAATGGCTCATCCAAGGTCATAAAAGTACTAAATGAGAGACGATGTTCAACTAGAAGAGAAGGGTAACAAAAGAAAACCTAGATGGAAGCAAAGAAAAGATGGACACTTTCAACACAATGCACGTCATTTAACGTGTAGGCTTTCTTGAAATGGAAAAAAAAATAGAAGGGAGGAGTATTCTCAGTATCCAGAGCAGAGGTAGCCCACCACAGGTGAGATTTATGGAACTCTAAGGGACCCATAAATTTCAGATATTCTAGAAAATCACAAAAGGGTAAATGTATTGTCTTCTAACTTTATATATGTGTGTGTGTGTGTGCGTGTGTGTGTGTGTAAAATACATATATATATATGGGATTTCTCTTCATACTTCTAATTTGTCTCCCAACTTTAATATTCTATGACTATATAACCTTAAAATTCTATAATTCTTTTCACCTTAATTTCCCCTACACTTTTCTCCTGCATAGAATTAGAATAATAATATCTGCCCTGACATCCCATAGTTGCAAGCATCAAATGAAATAATGTATGTAAAATACTTACTATGTATTAGTAGTATATTTTCATACTTAATATGAAAAGAACTCTAGGAAGTGAGCTCTTCTGATTATAAGATGTGTCATATCATCCATCAATTGAAAAATTATGTGTATCAAATCATTGTTACTAGATAATGATCGTGGTCATATTATTTAAAGTACAATGCTATAATCTCAGTTCATTCTCTTAATGCATCCCCATAAGCCACTAGAGTAAGTTATCATAAAATAGATACTGTAAATAACACACTTAATGAGCCACGGGGAAAAATTGAATGTGATTTTTTTTATAATAAAGTTCCTGGCCTGGCCCATTTAATGCATAGCTAAATAAGAAAAGATGGGTCTTCTATGTCCTACTAGTTCTTCCAAGGAAGATGAGTGTATAACAGATGGATATCAAGGGGCTCAAAACATTGGTGCATGGTCAATAATGAGTTTCTTCTCTTATCGAGTGCAGAGGAAGGACATAAAAGAAGGGCTAATCCTGGGAAGAACTACCCAGAAAGACAGACTGGAAATTTATAGAGTTGTTTTGTAGTGAAAATAATCCTATTCAAGTCATGGGTTCATATTTTAGGGTGTTTGTTCTCTAGTCAGGATGACTGGGCTGCCTCCTTCAGGCTTTTCATCTTTAGACTCTAGAAATCCATATTTCCTCTCAAGCATAATCGTCTTCAGTGCCAAAGAGGGGCTATTTTTTCCCAAAGGTAACAAATATGCTCTCTCTCACTGTACTCAACAATAGTCCATCATTAAAAATGCACAGTCTGTGGTTGAAGGGGTCCACCGAAAGCAAACAACGTGATGGAATATCGCTTAAGAGGAATGTCAGGATGAAGTCAATTCCTGGCACTGTAGCAACATGTCAGTTCATAACAATAGGACTGGGCAGAATGAAAGCTTTGAAAATTATTCCCCTAGTCATTAGTACTAAAGAACCATTTCTCCCCCCGAAAAAATTGTTTTGTATTTATTTTGTGAACATTTATACATGTATCTGTGTATACATTGTCTGCCCCCTCCACTCTACTACAGACATAAAGTCAGCTGCCCAGATGCAGCTAGGTAGTACAATGGATAGAGTATTGTATCTGGAATCAGGAAGACCTCAGTTCTTATCTGACCTCGGACACTTACTAGTCGTGTGACCCTGGACAAGACCCAAACGCTATCTCTCAGTTTCTTCATCTATATAATAGAGATAAGAATGCCACCTACTTCCCAGGGCTGTTGTGAGGATCAAATGGGACCATATTTATAAAGCACTTTGCAAGCCTTTGAGCACTATCATCATTATAGAGAAACAGATGGAGGAAAAAGAGGAGGAGAGATGGTTTCATTTTTGCCTTTGTATCCTCAGTGCCTAGTACAGTACCAAGTAAGTGTTCAAAAAGAAAAACAAAACTTGTTCAATTGAATGGAAATGAGCCTTAGAAGTTATATTCCCCAATATAACATACCAAATACAATTCCCTAATTCCAGTATATACTTATGATTGTATAAGAGATACAAGTATGATAATACAAAAATATTTTTTATTTATACAAACTGAGGAAAAAATGGCATGTGCATAACAGAACATAGGAGAGGAGTGTGGTCATAGCAAATAATATCATTTCAAAAAAGCCTTTATATTAAATACTATTGTTATATTGAAAAAATTTATACAGACTATTGGAATATGTGCATTCAAGTGGGCTCTGACAAAATACAGTCTTATTCTAATTCACTTTAGAAAGGTAGACTCAGGATGGGGGGAATATGGGTATAATTGTTGGGAATAGGGTAACAACTTGAAAGTAAGGAACAATTGAAGATACGTGAAAGAGTGGGGATGGTAACAGAAGCAATGTACTGGGGAAGATCAAATGAAATGGAATCGCTTGTGCATAAAGAGAGGTTTGCCTTGGCAAGGAAAAGGATCAGCCATTCCTGTGATTCCAGAGGGATGGGGGGAAAGGGGGAAGTTCTTCAAGAATGTCAAAAGACAGACAAATTGATCATGATTTTTGATATATGGAATTCCTAGTAAACAAAATCCATCCACAAATATAGATAATCAGCTGCTTAGCAACTTAGAGTCTTAACAAATTGCTCAAGTTATTAAGGATTAAATGGAGGCAGCTAGGTGATGCTGTGAATAGAGCACCGGCCCTGGAGTCAGCAGGACCTAAATTCAAATAAGGCCTCAGACATTTAACACAAAACTAGCCATGTGACCTTGGGCAAGTCATTTAACCCCAATTGTCCTAACCTTCCCTCTCCAAAAAGGAAGAGAGAGAGAGAGAGAGAGAGAGAGAGAGAGAGAGAGAATAAATTACCTTTCCCTGAACCCCATAGTTATATGTGTTAGAGGTTAAACTTGAACCCAAGTCTCTTATTCTCAGGGCAGTTTTCTACCCCATTTACCATGCCACCTCTTGCATTTACTTATAGTGTCCCAAAAGTCGTACTGCAATGGCCTCTTATCAAAAACTTAAAACTAAGCCGACTTCTGAGATCATTTATATTTACTTATGTTACTTACATTCATTTTTTTCTGGCCACTAAATCTAGAATGAACTGAACTCCCACAACTTCGTCTTCTCTATTTTCCCTAAGTCAGCTCCCTATGAAAAGACTGTTGTCTCTCTATTTAAAAGAGAAAGAATTCGGAGAAGAAAGGAAGAGAAGTATAGCAGAATGTAAGACAGCTGGAGTGTGAATGGCTCAAAGTGGTGATTTATGCAGGATTCTAGAAGCAGCCTCCTATAATATATCCAGACATGGTCCCATGATTAGCCCCTCCTACATGGGGAGAAAGTGATAAGATGTTGGGAATCTAATTGATTCCTACACCCAATCTTTGGTCCAATCCATGATAGAGGTGACTAATTGAACTTTGTTCTAATTTTGAAGGGGAGATTGGAAATGTAACTCCAGCACTTATGGAAACTCCACAGAAAATAAATTGCTTCCCAAAGAATTCAGTTCTTTCATGGTCATAGAATTTGTGCCTTCCTTGGTGAACAAGAAAAATCACACTGAACAAAGACTTCTCCAAATACAACTCAATTCATTTTTCAAATGACATTATCTGTTCCAGCATAGGTCAAGTAAAGGTCACAAAAGATAATTTCATCTGGTTAGATGATCTCAGAAGCAAAATGAATTTCTTCTAGACAGAAATCATTGCAAATGAAGGGGTCGTCCAATTGTGGGTAAGGGTATAAGGGTGAAAATGTCACTAAATTTCTGTGGGCTGATAGAACAATATTCATCAATCAGTGCAGGAGATACCTAGTAATTCACAGAAGAAATACATGGAAAGATGGTCATGAAAATTACTTAAATGCTCATATGTCAATATAACATTGCTCAGAGTATGAAGACTAAAGTAATTTGAAATTTTAGTTTAAAAAGTAAATATGGCAATAATAAGTATTATCAAGAGTCAGGGGTGGCTAAGTGGTGCAGTGAATAGAGTACCAGCCCTGGAGTCAGGAGAACCTGAGTTCAAATCTGGCCTCAGACACTTAATATTAGCCATGTGACCTTGGGCAAGTCACTTAATCCCAATTGCCCTGCCTCCCCCCCTCCCAAAAGCAAAAAAAAAAAGAGTCAAAAGGATCCCACAGCTAGAATATAGCAATGGAAAAAATATGCCTTCTTGAAAAGGAGGAATGGATGAATGGAAGGAAAGAAAGAAGGAAGGAAAGAAGGAAGGAAAGAGGGAAGGAAGGAAGGAAGAAAGAAAGGAAAGGAAGGAAAGAGGGAAGGAAGGAAGGAAGGAAGGAAGGAAGGAAGGAAGGAAGGAAGGAAGGAAGGAAGGAAGGAAGGAAGGAAGGAAGAAACATTTATTAAGTGTCTACTATGTGCCAGGCACTGTGCTAATAACTTCAAAATCTTATATCATTTTATAGATAAAACTGTATGACCTCAAGAAGTAAAGCTGATAAAAAGCAGGACAGTAATACCATAAGTCATAAGTTAAGAGCATATATATCTATAGAGAAGTATATGAACTTGAGTAGAGAAGCATTTGACATAGACTGATACTTGATCTTCAAGCCCTAGAAGTCTCTTCTGCTTTGTGTTTCTTTTCCTTAGTATAGGAGACTGAACAGAGAACTTGAGAGATGGATTTTTTTAACCTCAGTGGTTATCTTGGGAGTTTGGGAGTTCTCAACATTTTTAAAATCCATCCTGACACTTACAATCTGTGTTACTCTGGGCAAGTCACTTAACCCTGTTTACCTCAGTTTCTTCATCTGTAAAATGAGTTAGAGAAGGAAATAGCAAGCTACTCCAGTATCATTGCCAAGAAAACCCCAAATGGAATCATGAAGAGTCAGACACAACTGAAACAACCCCACAACAACAACAACAACAACAACAACAACAACAGCAACATATTTTGGTCAGAGCTGATTAGTAATGGCCAGTGCCAGGAAGATGAACCCAACCCATACTATTGATAGTACAGAGTAAAATGAAGGTGAAATGGCTGTTCAACAGTCCTATTAAAGGTTTCATATTTTGATCTTTTAAATGTAAAACTCTCAAGAAAGTAAAATAGAAGTCTTGTATTACTGTATCATGTTTTACATCTATGTCATACTATGTTTTAAGTCTTTTATGTTTTAAGCTTTTTTGCAAGGAGGAAATAAATAACTGTCTTATATCTGGTATACATTATACATTGAGTACCTCTATACTCTCTCTTGGGAAAATCCCTAGATATGAGCTAAACCTAAACTTTAATCTATTTACCCCAGAGCTTTGAGGTGAGGACATTAGAGACAGCCACAGACAGACAGAGAGACAGAGACAGAGAAAGAAAAAGAGACAGAGAGAGACAGAGACAGAGAGAGAGAGAGACTGAGAAAGAAAAAGAGACTGGCCCCTCTTTTTAAGTCATTCTCCTCCAGGACTGAAGTGATCCACATGAAACGAGGAATGGGGCCCCTTGGGATATTTTCAGTTGCACTGGGCCAGTGTTCATCTGTTGTTACAACATATATAAGTAAATATAATATATATACAAAGTAGAATGTGGGTGAGGGAGTGATAATGCTAACAGTTTTTTGGATCAAGAAATGTCTCTTGGGGGGGCGGAGCCAAGATGGCAGAGTAGAAACAGCTCATCCAAGCCACTCTGCCCCCAGATTCCCCCCAAACTATGTAAAAGGGGACTCTGAACAACTTCTGGAGGCCCAGCACCCACAGAACAACACAGAGAAGATAACCTCCCGCTGAGGACAGCCCAGCAGCCCTGCAGGAAGGACCAGCGCAGCACTCTGGGAGCCGGCAGCACGCAGAGCGCAGGGAGCCGGGCCGAGCTGAGCCCAGGTCCCTGTGAGCTGAGGTTTTAGCCCCAGGGCGGCAGGGCCAGTGGCTGGCTGGAGAGACCCCAGAACACCAGCAGCTGTGGCGACTCCAGAATTATCAACATAGACATGCCTAGGACAAAGTGAGAGGTTAGTGCCCTATGGACTTTGGGACCAGCATTTGGGGAATGCGTCGGCTTCCTCCCCTAGGGGCTAGAAGCCACTGAGGAGACACGCCATTTTGTAGTTTTCAGAGGCAGCTCCAGCTCCTGGCCTGCGAACTGTAGGGAGATCCAGCGATCAGTCTTGGGGGGTAATCGCTCTTGCTTTAACCTCCCTGGATCTGGATTGTGATCTGGGGTGGAGGTCGTGGGTGGGTTTACAGCTTGCCAGAAACAGAAGCTGGCCCCCTCACGTGTTTGGGGCAAATGTTCCTGTCTGGCACCAGGCCATAGGGTGGCAACAAGCCCAAAAGTCAAGTAATTAAGTGGCAACATGCCAAGGCAAAGGAAACAGAAAAATGCAACCCTAGATTCCTATTTTGGGGGCACATAGTGGGAAAAGGACTGTGAGGTCAGAAGTCCTGCTCCAAAAGCCCCAGGGGAAAACATGAGCGGGTTGCAGGCCATAGAGGACCTTAAGAAGGACTTTAAAAATCAAATAAGAGAAGTGGAGGAAAAATTGGAAAGAGAAATGAGAAGGATGCAGGAAAAGTATGAAATGAGGGTCAACAGCCTGACTGAGGAAAACAACACCTTAAAAAATAGACTAACTCAAATGGCAAAGGAGGCCCAAAAGGGCAATGAGGAGAAGAATGCCTTAAAAAGTCGAATTTGCCAGATGGAAAAAGAATCTCAAAAGTTCACTGAGGAGATTCATTCCTTCAGAGTTAGACTGGAGCAAATGGAAGCTAATGACTTTATGAGAAATCAAGATGCTGTTAAGCAGATCCAAACAAATGAAAGAGTAGAAGGCAATGTGAAATATCTCATGGGAAAAACCACTGACCTGGAAAATAGATCCAGGAGAGACAATTTAAAAATTATTGGACTACCTGAAAGCCATGATCAAAGAAAGAACCTAGAAATTACCCTTCAAGAAATTCTCAAGGAAAATTGCCCTGATGTTTTAGATCCAGAGGGCAAAATAGAGGTTGAAAGAATCCACAGATCACCTCCTGAAAAAGATCCCAAAAAGAAAACTCCCAGGAATATTATAGCCAGGTTCCAGAATCCCCAGATCAAGGAGAAAATACTACAAGCAGCCAGGAAGAAACAATTTCAATATTGTGGAAACACAATCAGAATAGCCCAGGACCTGGCAGCTTCTACACTGAGGGATCGAAGGGCATGGAATATGATATTCCAGAGGGCAAAAGAGCTGGGACTGAGCCCAAGGGTCACCTACCCAGCAAAACTGAGTATTTTGTTTCAGGGGAAAATATGGTCATTCAGTGGAATAGAGGACTTTCAAGCATTCTTGAGGAAAAGACCAGAATTGAATAGAAAATTTGACATCCAGACACAAGAAGCAAGAGATGCCTGAGAAGGTAATCAGGGAAAAGAAATCAAAAGCAACTTATCAAAGTTGAACTACTTACATTCCTATATGGAAAAATAATAACTGTGACTGATGATATCTTTCTCACTATGAAAATAATGGAAGAAAGGTGTGTGGTCATATGAATACATATGTGAATGTGTGTGTATATGGTTACAGTTATATATGGATAGAGGGCATAGGTTGAATTTGTTGGGAAGGGAGAATACTCAAGGGATGCAATTATGAGGTGAGAGAGGAAAGTGGCAAGAGGAGATGGGGAGAGACAGGGTAGGGTAAACTATCTCATGTAGAAGAAGCAAGGGGAAGTGGTTGCAAGGGAGGGGGAGAATAGGAAGGCAAAAAGGCAAAACCACATTCTCATTGAATTTGGTTCAGGGAGAGAATGACATACATACTAAATGAGATATCTCAACCTACAGCAGAATAGGGGGAAGGGGGATGAGAGGAGGGATGATGGATGGGTGGTCATCCTTGGGGGTAGGGGAGGTTGGAAGTACCCACTATAGAAGAGGGACAGGATCATGTAGGGAATGGACCAGGTGAGGGGTGGGATGAGTGGGAGGGAATTATAAGCAGCCTTGTACAATATATCTACTATGATAATGTTTTGCATAGCTAGACATGTACAACATATACTGAATTTCTTATCTTCCCAGAGGGAATGGGTGACAAGGGAGGAAGGAAATGGATCTGAAATTCGAGGTCTTAACATTAAATGTTTCAAATATATATAAATACTATTATTAATACTCTTTTGTTTGTAATTGGGAGATAAGATGTGCAGGCATTGGGACACAAAGATTCACCTTCCTCTAATGGAAAAGTAGAAGGGGGTATGGGAGAAGGTATGGGAGAGAGCAGATTGGAGGAAGGGATATCTTGTGGGACTGCTATTCTGGGAGGGTGGGTAGGGCAAAAACAGGGGGAAAGTGATTGTAACTCAAAATCTGGCGGAAATGAATGATGTAAAACAGAAGTTAATAAAGCATTTGTTTAAAAAATAAAAAAGAAATTAAAAAAATTAAAAAAAGAAATGTCTCTTGGAAGAGGTACTTGAATTATGCTTTGAATCGAACAAGCATTTCAAAAAGTGGAGGTAAAGAAAGAGAACACTGATGGCATGGTAGAAAAATATCCTGTGCAAAGGACTGGAGGCTGGAGATGGAATATTACATAAAAAGAATAGAGAATAAGCCAACGTAGTTAGAATATAGTGTGTTTGAATATCTTCTGTATGATAACCTCATTCTACATATAAGCAGTGCCAAAGCATGACATTCTATGCATAATTGTAACAAAAATGGGGACAGTTGGAAGAATTTTATAACAGAAATATCATTATCATATGGGGGGGACTAGAGAAAATTATAGGGAAAAATCACAATGGGATCAAACTGTATTCCAATCTACTTTTTTTATTCTAAATTATTTATCAAAATGCTAAATATTCTCTTTATAAAGCAGTACACTCTGTTGGCCCAAGGCATTTAGAGTAATTGCCAGTCATAGGTCGTATGATTATAGATTTACAGTTCAGTCAGAGGTTCCCAAAGTGGGTAACACTGTCTCCAGGGAGCACTGAAATGATTGGCGGGGGGATTTGTAGCCTCAGGTGCATTCGGGGAGCATTGAAGAAAAATAAGGGGGCACTGGAAGCATAAGAAAAGGAGAGAAGATAGAAAAATTTTGAAAAATCATTCATACATTTCATCTGTTATGTAACAGAGGTAAAGTTGTAATAATTACATTATTTCCCAAATAAACACACAGTTATAACCAATCAGTGGTCAAGTCCGACAACAAGTCTTAACAAGCAAGCATTGGGAGGCAAGCCTGGAGTGAATTGTTGGGAAGTCCAGAATGCATCAGCAAGATTCTGAGCATGTAATTATTTGTTTACAATATGATACTATGTGGTTATATGACACAAGATTGCATGGTCAAAATTGCAATGTAGGAAAAAAAACACAAATTTACAATAAGTTATTAAATTTAAAATGTGTCATTTTTGAAATTATGCAAATTTAAAAAACACTCAAAGGTTTTTCCACCCCCTGGAAAGTAGATTTCCAGGGGGTGCTAGGTAATTTGGTGATTTTTTTTCCTAGAAAGGGAGCAGTAGACCAAGTAACTTTGGGAACTTCTGAATCCTAGCCCTTCATTTTCATAAGGACTTAAAGAGATTAAGTGACCTGCCCAAAATCACACGGGCAGTAGTACAGAGCCAAATTCTGAAACTGGGTCCTACTCATACCCTATGTGCTTTAAACATACATAAAATGCATAGCTCATTTTTTTTAAATCCAGAACCAAATGATGGTGTTAATTACTGCTTCCAGAGAGTTAATGTTTCCAGAAGTGTCAGGAAAATGAAGAGTCAAGACTGATGAAAGTTAAAGAAGATAATCTGGGTTTCCATCACTCCCTGGAAAATTCACTTCCATGTGCACCATACCCATGATGTTTCTAGGGATGGGAGAGGAAACACTAAAGGTCACAGATTTATCAGTTGATGGAAATGATAGCAGATGGTCTACTACGTAAACACAACATCATGAGAGGAAAGGACTTCCTGAGTAGAGATAAATTTCTCTTTTCCAGTTTTGAATAAATTGATAAAAGAGTTCAATTTCTTAAAAAGTTTAATAGCAGCTTCTGATCTATATGTCATCTCTTGGCTTGTATTTATTATACAAATGAAAATAATTTCTCAGCTAAAGAGCACTAAAATGACCAATTTCTGTGTAGAATGATATTGTGGCATGGTTAGCTATTATTTTCCTCTCTATGTCAATTAAAAATTTATATTTTCCTCATCCTCAACACATGTGGAGAAACTTGAAAAAAATTTCTGACCAAAAAAAAAAAAAAAGACAAAATACAATGCACTTTTTCCCTGGGGTTTTTCCATTTTTGCTCAAGTCCTATCAACAAAAGCAGAATGGATGATTCTAGTAGAATGATACATTTTTTGGTTTTCAAAAAGGTTCATCTTTTTCATGTCATATGAAAATAATCCATAGAGTACTCTTTCACTTGTTTATTCTATTATGCTTTTAATTGCCAAGTACTATGGGATGAACCTATCCACTAATAGCAGCTTCAAACATGTTTGTTTCACAGTGTCCTTCCTTAAACTTTCACCAAGCCATCAAGAAGGAAAAGATAAATCTTGCAGTGGAGGAAAGCCAGAAAGGAAATCTGTCTTTCTATTACTCTGTGGCTTACCACATCTTAGAATTTAAATAATAAAGAAGCCCATATGTATTTATCCTGTCATCATGTTATGACCAGGTTGGTTTTTTCATTCCAGAGCAGGAAGTGTCATACCTAAAAAGGATCTACATCCATTGGTGACATTGGTTAAATTATGTCTATCATGGTCCAAAAGAAAATGTTCCTCTTTAATAAAAGATATATAAAAAAACAGTTTCTTTCTAACAGAAGAAGTCAGGCAAAGGCATAAAGATACACCCATATTTAAGATGTGTAAAACAATCTCATCTAGTTATATCGAGATTTCTATAACATCAGTTATTTGACAGCTTAGTCAATACATAGATGGCAAACTTCAACAAAGAAAAAATTGAGGCAATGTCTGACCCTTTATTAGAAACTGCCCAGGTGGCAAACACTGGCTCTCTGGTTGAAGGATTCCTCTCTCTTCTTAACAAATGATCTCCTGAAGGGAAATTGGTTGGTGTGAGATACAAGTGAAATAAGATGTACCATTCTAATATCATTGAATTGATAATAATGACATGTGACTGTATTGGAAAATTGAAATAAATTCAGGGTAGCTAAATGATGCAATACATAGAGCACTGGATTTAGAATCAAGGAGATCTGAGTTCAAATCCTACCTTAGATACATAATAGCTGTGTGCCCCTAGGAAAGTTATTTAACCTGTCTGTGCCTCAGTTTCTTCATTTATAAAATAAGAATAATAGGAGCAAATTAGATGGCAAATATAAAGAGTTTTACACACTTTAAGGTGCTATGTATGCCAGTTCTTATTTTAATTGCTTCTGAAAAATGTTGTTCTCCAAATCAACTTTCATAGCTTCAGGATAAGACTCAATTAGTGAAGAAAGCTTTCACTTTGGCAGTGTCCCCTCCATTTGTTCCTGGGAGAATATAGAGAAGACAAGGTGTTTCATCCCAAAGCAAGGAACACTAAAATCTGCTTAAGAAAAGAAGAAGTTTCACCCTGTGAAAGTAAGAATTCCTGATTTCCTTTCCACCACTCACTGCCTCACTCCCACCAGTGGAATAACAATAAAGAAAATATTAACACATGAAGCAAAAAGGAACAAGACTTTTGTTTTTGTTTTTTGCTTAGTTGGTAGTGATATTCCCCAGACTTATTGAAAAATACACAAGTAAGAAAAGTCACTGTGGAGGTTTTACCTATTATTCTCCTATGCACCATCCCTTCTTTTCTCCAGTTTTAAAAGCACAAAAATGTCTAAGTAGAAAAAAAAATGCCACTTGCCACCATCATATTTAACACCCTGTAACATCATCTTGTTAACCCTGGTGCTTTTATTCTGACTTTACAGTCTATAGCAAAGGATAATAGTGAGAATGCAGGGTGAGTAACATCAAAGCAAAGCAAGGTCTTCTGTAAGATGTTTTTTTCTATTTTAAGGAAAAATGTGCTCAGTTCCAATGTTTCTGTGCTGTTCTCTATGGTTTCTAATGAGTGAAGTCACTTTTAAACCAACATTTGCATAAGGAATCCAAAAACAAGAAGTCCTTTTTAAAAAATATTGGAGCTACACTAAGTTCATGAAGAAAGTTATCAATTGTGCCACCCACACACATTCTGATTTTAAGAAGTATCCAGATATTTCACTCAGAAATTAGTCAGTCAGCCAATAAACATTTATTAAGCACCTACATTTGGTGAAGCATTGTGCTAAACACTGAGGACACAGTTGTGGAGAAGAATGACAGCTCCTGCCCTCAAAGGGTTTATAATCGAATAGGAGAAAACAACAAACAAAAGGATGCTGAAAAGGATGGAATGGGGGGGGGGGAGGTTGGAGGGGGAGGTATCTGACCCTGGAAGCATGATGGAGAAGTCAAAAGGACTAGGTAGACTAGCTAGAAAATGAAGAGATAGCTGACCTGAGTCTACTCCCTAAATGGAAGTTTTAGAAGGAGCTTTTTGCTCTATCCTCCAACCAGAGAGGCTAATGAGGTGTGAGTACCAAGGATGATTTGATTTTGCAGCATAATGTAGTTCCTAGTGATGAGGTTCTTGGAGGCAAGATGGAGAAATTCAAAGAGGTATGGTTGGATGAAAAATGAAACCAGTCATTCCCTTGAGGGTAGAAATCTAACATTTGCATTAGCCAACCTTGCATCTTACTATTGACATCCATAAAGACAACCTATCTTTGGAATGTTTGAAAGATAAAGTGATTTAGCCCTGAATCTCACTCTGTACTTAATGTACCTCTTTTGAGCAAAGAGATGAGTTTTACACATTGCCATTTTAAATCTGCAGAATAATCTTGGGCAGACTTGAGTTTTCATGCCAAATATTTATTGCTTTTAGTGTTTGGGTAGGATTCAATATGTATTTGTTGGGGGGAGGGCAGGAGGAGATAGTTATAGGAAAGTAGACAGAGCAGTAGGGATTCAAGAACAACAAAAAATGAGGGTGCAACTTGAGATATAGTGTAGATAGCATTAGTTATGCCTTTGTGCATGGAATAGTATGTACAGTTACTCATTTTAAAAGGTAGCAAGTAAAATATGATGGAGGTAGATTACTCAGAGATTTAAGGATAGAATCCTTCATATGCAGTCCATTCAGAGTATTGATTATAAATTAATGAGAATCATTCAAAATATTAACATAAAAGTCTCTCTCATAACTTGAGGGATTTTTCTAATGCTTTGAGAAGGGCAGCTAGGTAGTCTAGTGGATAGAGCACCAAACATGGAGGCAAGAAGACCTAAGTTCAAATCCAGCCTCAGATACTTATTAGCTTCGTGATCCTGGACAAACCACTTATCCCTGGTTGTCTCTGTTTCCTCATCTGTAAAATGAGTTGGAGAAGGAAATGGCAAACCAACTCCAAATGGGGTCACGAAGAGTCAGACATGACTGAAAAATGACTGGACAACAAAAATTATACACACACACACACACACACACACACACACACACACAATCTCACTTTATTCTCACCAAAGCTCTAGAAGGAAACTGTCAATATTACCTCCCCCATTTTATAAATGAGGAAGCAGGCTGACAGAGGTTATGACTTATCTAGCATCTCATAGCTAATAAACCACTGAGGCAGGATTTAAACTCAGGTCTTCCTAACTCCAAGTCCATCCTTCAATCTGTTATGTGTTACTGCCTCTCAAATGGCCCAGTTTAGCTATTCTCTTATTGATCTCTATAAAAGAGAAAGTACCCCAACTTCCAAATAGACATTTTATAACACTTACTATAATAAACTCAAGCTTAATAGAGGATCTAAATATATAATATTATGCCATTAAAAAGAAGTTAGAGGAAAATAAGATCAGGTACCTTTCATAGCTCTGGATAGGGGAGAATTTCTAATTAAATAAGGGATAGAGAAAACAAGAAGACATAATTTTTAAAATATTTTTTAAATATTTAATTTATATGAAAATTAAAAGTTTTACATGAACAAAATTGATGTCATTAGAATAAGAAAGGATACCATCAACTGGCAAAAATATTTGATTCAATTATTTCTAATAAGGATCTGATAGGAAAGGGAACAAGCATTTATTAAATACCTATTGTGTGCCACCACTGTGCTAAATGTTTATCAAATGTTATCTCACTTGACTGAGTTATATATGGAATTATTAACAGAAATACATAAAAAGGGTCATTCCCCATTTGGATAAGTGGCCACAAATATAAACAAATAATTTTCAAAAGATGGATTGAAAACTATTAGCAGTCATAAAAAACTGCTCCAAGTAACTACTAATATGATGTTGTCTAATTTTTTAGTCATCTATAACACTTTGCGACTACATTTGAAGTTTTTCTTGGCACAGATACTGAAGTGGCTTGTCATTTCCTTCTCCAGATCATTTTAGAGAAGAAGAAACTGAGACAAAAAGGATTAAGTGACTTGCGCAGGGTCAAACAGCTAGTAAGTATTCAAGGCCAGAGTTGAACTCAAGAAGATGAGTCTTCTTGGCTCCACATCCAGTGCTGCCCCACTTATTAATAAGAGAAATGCAAATTAAAATCACTTGGCAGTTTTACTTCAGACCCAGGAAGTTGAGAAAGATGACAAAAGATGTGAAGAGCCAAAGTTAGAGGGGACATGGAAAGACAGGGAGACTAATACATCATTTGCCAAATAATTGTCCAACAATTCTAGAAAACAAGTTGGAATTAATGTTTCACAAGTTTCAAAGATATCATACCCCTTGACTCAGTTCCTACTACAAGACATATACCCCAGAGAAGTCAGACAGAAAGGTCCCATGTAGATTAAATTCTTAGTTGTAGCTCTTTTTTGATAATAAAGAACTGGAAACAAAAGAAGTGTTCATCAGTTGGGTAATGGGTAAACAAGTCATGATGCATGAATGCAATCAAATATAACTGCACTAAAAGAAAGAACAAATATGAAGAATTCAAAGAATCACAAAAAGATTCATATGAATTAGTGCAGAGAAAAATAAATAGAATCAGGATAATGACATACACGACAATGGTTAGCAAGAACAATAAAGCAAAATTCTGCTCAGTATAACTATAATGAACAAGTTTGGTCCCAGAAAAGAATTGAAAAAAGAATGTGCCTCCCTCCTTTCCTTTGAGAAGTAGTAGATTAAGAGGGTGAACTATCACTCTTTTTTATAAGACAAGGAAATAAGTGTATATTAAGTGCCTACTATATACCACATACTATAGTATGCCCAAGCACTTTACAAATATTAGACCATTTTATCCTCACAACAACCTGGGAGATATGTGTTATCATTATCCTTGTTTTACAGCTGAAGAAAGTGAGGCAGGAAGAAGTGACCTGCCCTGGGACACAAAATTAACAACTATCTTTGGCCACATTTGAATTCAGGATTCCCTGAATCCAAGCCCAGCTCCCCATGTACAACCCCATGTACCACCTAACTATTGAACAAGAATGGGATGATACGGACATAGATGGAAATGTTTTGTCATTGTTATTCAGTCATTTCGGTCATGTCCAACTTTTCATGACCCCTTTTGGGCTTTTCTTGTCAAAGATAGTTGAGTGGTTTGTTATTTCCTTCTCATTTTACAGATAAGGAAACTGAGGCAAAGAGGGTTAAGTGACTTGACCAGAATCACATAGCTAGTAAGCATCTAAAGCCAGATTTGAACTGACTCCAAGCTTCCCTTACATAGAACTGAACCTGATATAAAAATAAAACACATAAAACACAAGGTGTTAATAACAAAAAATAAAATTAGACAAAGTAAAAATATCAATGTGTTCCACCAAGCAATCCACATCCTCACTCATTATGCTCATTATAAACAAAAATTCTTCCCAGCTCAATCTTGTCACCAATGGCAATTACAGGAAAAGCTTCAGACACGTATGGAGCATGGTCTGGTTTAATAGCGACTCTGGGCAGATATCACCACATAATGGTTACTTCTGAAATGTCAGAAGACCAAGTCATGCTCCTGTTATGCTCCCATTTCTCAGATAGGCAAGACAAACAAGTTCTTGATTGACCTTAGATCTTTCTTCCCTGAAATGCAGACTGATAGGGTTCCTCACCCTATAAGAAGAGATCCCAGGGAATTATACTAACTCACACTTGAGGATGCATGAGGAAAGGTATCAGAGTCATAATTAACAGTTCCAGAACCAGGGCTAAGCAGCGATACCTGGATATACCTCGATATAATAAGATAACATCATTTGAGGTGCCCATAAATCAACTTTTTATGACAAACTAATAAGAGGTAAGGGAAAGACCTCAGACATCAAGGCACAAGACTCCCAGCCTTTTTAGCCTTTGCTGGGGAGACAGACACAAGAAACATTAGGAAAGATGTCAGGATATTGGAAGACCACTTTTAGGGAGCTTTCTGGGAAAGGAGGTAGTAAGGCAAAGTAGGCACATGGAGTACCTTGGAGGAATATTATGTAATTAACATCATTCATTATGATAACTGGATGCTAAGCTCAGCTGTTTCTACCTACTAAGTACCAGTTCAATTAACTTTGTCTAAATGTTACATGATTGAGTGACGGACTTGGGGTCAGAAAGTCTGCCATTCCAATCCTGCTTCAGATACTAGCCGTGTGACCTTGAGGAAGTCATTTCAACTCTCTTAGCTTCAGTTTCCTCATCTGCAAAATGGGAATATTAATAGTATGTACCTTACAGGGTTGTTGTGAGGTTAAAATGAGATAACCTATGTTATTTCATAAGGCTTGCATTGCAAATCTAAACTACTATTAAAATGCTAGTTATTGTTGTTACTATGAAGCAACATGTTTACTCTAGACTCACTAGAACTAAATGAATATGTATCCAAATCACCAACATCAATCATTAAATGCTCTGACAATATTGCATATAACTTTGATCCCAATAATTGATGTTCGGAATTATTTGGAAGCATTTTTTCCTGAAGATTGACTGAGCAATTATAATGCTTACATCTATGCAATATTATGGTGCCAGATCTACTTAAGTCACCAAAGGATTGAGGAGGGATTGCCCTCCTATGCTGGTCAACATTAAGGGGATTCTCTTTGCCGTTACACTTAGTAAGGAAACATTTCCCTCCTCCCCTCCAAGTGCGCTTTCCCTTGGCAACTCTTCTTTTCACCACACAGCAAATTCAGTACCCAGCAACACTTGTTATCTGTCATTTGCTTCATTTTCCAAGGAAGCACTTCTCCCTGTAATGGGATTACTTCTGGTAACCATGTCAACATCCTGTATACATTCTATTTGCTGGCATAGGAAGCATCATGGCTGAAATATTCAATAGAACAATAGGATGCTTTACTTTAATTTCTGTCCCTGTGATGTACACCACATAGCTAAGAAATTTTAAATAGCAGTGTTTAAGACCAAGGCTAATGCTTTATGGAACAATACTGTATGTTTTGTTCTTTACAAAGGAGCTCAGAGAAATGAGTTACTTTAACCTACCATAAGCCCAAATTCCTCACATGGCTTTGATTTCTGCAAAGGCTGTACCTGCATCAACCAGCAGGTACAAGGAAGACCATAAGAAGCATAAAAGTCAACTACTTCAACCTCAAAACACTTTTTCCTCCTTCTATTTCTCCTAAGAGATCCTAGGCCATAATAAGTTACCTAAGGCAGCTAGAGAAGCTCTACCGATAACCAGGGGCAAAGGGTTGACTTAACAATGGTTATTTTTCTGAGCTATTTTAGTGCCTAAGTTGGATTACAGCATAGCAGATCATTGACCAAGCCATGTAAGATAGCTTTAAAAAGTGAAAATCAACTCTAAAGTACCTGATAAAGAGATTACAAGAAAACATGAATTCAGATACCACTGTATTTTAAAATTTTTATAATTTCTAAGATCAATATCCCTCGATCATCTTGTTCATTCTTTCTCCACACAAATGAGGTCTTTACTTTCTAATTCCTTTATATTTTAAGCACATGTGCAAAATATGGGCATCTCTTTCCACTGCTTGTTCATTACTTGTTATAATGGCAACCTTTAGAAAAGTTTTAAATAACAATGAGGATCAATTATAGGATTTCATCAATAATTTACTTCAATATGTATTTAAGTACAAAGCACTATGTTCAATACTGAGCCTGGTGAGCACTAGTTTTAAGCCTATATATTCAATCAAATCCTCTAAAATCTAAATTCTCATGTTGTACAATAGGTCTATACTCATCTTCCATTCAAACATCCTTCTCTTATTTTGACAAGACCTATGGATCTTAGAAAATGTCATTAATTTTTGCTTGAAAATGAAGATCTTCATCCTATAACACAGAAGAGATCCCTTTCATTTCTAATATCATTAGCACATGGGTCACCAATTCATCACCTCCTCTATGCAGCAACCTCAATATTATCCTAGTAAAGGTCTAATTTTCAAGTAGAAATAAGTCCAGATGGAGAAACCAAGGTGAATTAGTGGCACTCCAAAGAAGAAAAGGCAAATTTATGGAATTATATAAGGTGATTCACTTTAATATTAGAAAGTGTCCACAGACTACAATAGGTTTGTTTTAATGCCACTGATACAAGACTGAGTCTTCTAACAGTTCCTATGAATTACTTCTTAAGATTACTCCTATTCAGAAGTAGTGCAGCCATTCAATGATCTTCAAAAAAATTTATTTGGACCCAGTTTCATTTCACACTTCCCTTACCTGAATAATTCTCTATTGTTCCGTTTTTTCCTCTAGAACATTTTTCTTTTTCTCTTATCTCCCTGCTCTTCCTCCATGTGGACACATACTCAATCTAACACCATGGACCCTTTCCCCCAGTCCTGTGGTTGCTGGGTTCTCTTACCCCCCTTACACTTGAAAACAAACTCCTCCATCTATATGTACAGCTAACTAACCTTCCAAATCACAGTAATGTTCTGAATTTGATCATTTATGTTTGTCTAGTCATTTGTCCCAATGATACATGTTCATGCCAACCATTGGATAGTACATATTCCCTAGACATAGTGCTGACCATTAATTTTTTAATGTCAGTGAGGTATTTGGAAGAGCACCACCATTGAATGAGTGCTAAGTTTTATATCTTTCAAGTGAAATATAATCAGATAATTTGCTGCTGTTAAAGAAAAACTCAGGGTAAACTATCTAGAAAAATCTCCTTATTATCTGGCTTAATTTTACCATAAGTGTAATCTTGCGCCCCCTTCCTTAAAGAAGATATATTAGTATAACAGGATTAGCCCTTAATACACAAAAGCATTAGGAAAAAGAAGCTATCCATTCTGTCACCCAAAACTGGTGTCATAAAGAGATTCTACTGTATTTTATATTTACATAGAGCTATGCTTCTGAGGAGCTCAAATCAAATTTCCAAAATCACTTCATTTATCCCTCAATATTCCTGAAAGCTTGGCAGAGGTAGGCAAAGGATATTACTTTCTCCAATTGGTTTATGAAGAAATCAAGGTAGAGAACATCTAAATGCCTTTCATAAAATAACCCAGAAAGCCCACTGCAGTCTTGGGGGAAAACATGTCTCAATTACTGACCCCAAGTGGGAATTCTTGCATCTTCTCTAGCCTATTTCCAGGGCTCTAAGTCATCTCATACCAAGCATACAAATAAGACTCTGAAACTTGCTGATAAAATTCTTTCTCATAAATTCTAAATTATACATAAACCTTTTTTCTGAACAAAGAAATGCATTCCCCCTTTATGCAAGAGGTCCTGGTCAGAACAGGGAGATAAGGTAGATAAGGCATAAATCATTACCCCATAGATACACTGAAAGTTACAGATGTGCCTAAAATAATTGTATTACATCCATATACAGTGCAAGTCTGATAGAAAATACCTGTTATAGCATCAAATATGCCTGTATTAATGTACAACTTATTTAAAAATGACAAAAACAAAGAAACAAACCCCTGTGTTTTGGAGTGATTCGATGAATTTAATCATAAACTAGTTTGTAATGAGGACTTCTATAAAATATTGGTTTTCAAGTAGATTTGGCATAGTCCAAAAATTTGTAAGTAAATTTCCAAAAGAGCCTTCTTTGCTATAAAATAAGGTGCTCAGAAGATTGCAAAAGATACTTACAGAAGAAGGTCTTTTTTGCTCGTGGGTTCATCATTTGGTGATGTTTTCATCAGGAGTCATCATGCTTTGGATCCTTAATATTATTCTTCCTTGAAGGTTTCTTTTCTGTAATTCTCTGAACAAGGTCACATCCACTCCCGAGCCATCGTCCCATACTGTTTTCTTGCTTTCATGAACGCTGCTCCCATAGATGGATTTCCTGTCCAAAAGGCTCAAAAGTGAACGTGCGTTGCTGAATGCTAGTGAACTATGCTACCAAAATACTCACTGTCTTAGCAATTTGGCTCAGGAGCATACTCCCTGATTAGGGATGATGAAGAAATGCAACCCAACTGTTCCAGAGGACTTTAAAAGACAGATGCTTCTTCCTTACTATGAATGAGCAGATCAAAATCATTAGTGCCATTTATTCTCACTAGTTCTCTGGGGTTCATGTACTATTTACACACAAAGCATCCATGTACTGGATGCCATATAATGATCCTACCAATTGGTAGAGGATTAATATCCCAAGTATATTTTAGAGTCAGCCTTAGTATGCTTTGAAGTACATAATGTTTTCCATTCTTGAAAGGACAAAGAGATCTACGTTGTCAAAGTTTATTTTTAAGCTAGTGTGCTTGCTAAGTGCAGTGGCGAACAGGCTTTCCGTGCCTGTAGTACCATTGCTGGAACCTATTAATGCAAACAGATGAATTCTTGGCTTGACTCCACATAAGCTTTTATTTCTTTTTCCTTACCTTATCTAACTTTGCATTGATTACAGCATTTTTTCAATTCAGAAACACTATCAATTTGGTTAGCCTCCTTATGTTAATTCTGCCAATGTTGATGCACTGTGGAAAAGAAAAATGAGATGCAAGATCCAATAGGCTTGGCTGGACTGAGAAAGTTATTCATCAGAGGTAGATTCCATTACTGAAAAAGTTTTGGGGACCTTGGAGAGAATGAGTAGGAGAAAGAGAGAGGGAGAAAGAGAAAACACCATGCTGTGATTATTAGCTTTGCCTCTTCACATGTTCTCCCATTGTTTGGAAAGCAAATTGCTCTGGTTTGCATAACCCCCTACTGGTATGCTCAACCCACCAAAATTAGCCCACATGTCATCTAATACCAGTCTAAAACTTGTGGAAACACATTATTGCTCTTATTAAAGCCATAACAAAATACAGCTGAGCAGTGTGTGTTAGGTGGTAGGGTGACCCAGAGGTAATACAATCTGTGTTATGGAATTTCTAGCCCTAATTTTAAACATCTGGTTTTGATAGGACAATAAATGTGATAATGTACATTAAAATGCCAGCGTCCAAGTAATGTGACCCTCCTACCTAACGAAAGCAGCACTTGTGCTTCAAATCACATAAATGATACATACAAAAATGACTACTGACCCACTTCCAATAAGACATGAGTAGTTAGTTGTGTTGGGTTTTTTTTTTCCCCAGAAGTGGGAATAAGTTTTCAATGAACCATTTACACCCTCTTGTCTGGTCCCCCTCGTGACCAGCTGCATGAGTTTATGAGGCAGCTGGGTAAGATTAAGGAAGTAGGTCTGTGTTTGTGCAAAAGACCAAAGCTAACTGGACCAGAGAGAAGACTGAACCCCTGACCTTGATCTTATTGATACCATGCCATGTTCCATTCAACTGAGCTAGCCAGCCAACAGCAAAAGAGCAGGTTAAGATCAATCAGATAACTTATATGGTGCCTTGCAAACATTGTGCCCCAGAGCACTTCTTAAAATGGGGCATTGATAATTTTATCCCAATGTAGGTAAATGGAGGCACAGTGTCCTCAAATGACCATGACTTTAAAACATAAAACACGTACTATGATTCAGTCATGGAAGTGGTCCTAGAATCTTGAAGTTAAGAATGAAAACTCTTTACAATTTGTCACTTGGAGTCAGGTTTGGCTCTAGGCAAAGTGCTACCCAATCCAGAACAATGTGCCCTGATTACATACACACACACACACACACACACACACACACACACACACACACACACACACAAACACACACACACCCTTGGAGATATGCTTAAGGAGGGAGGGGGGTGACCATTGACAGAGCAATCAACAGTAAAGGGGGTGTTTGGGGGAGTAAAAAGAAGAATGTCAGATGGGACAGGTAAAAACTGAATGAAGAACTAACTGAGCAGGGTATAACCATATTTTTAAATGGAAGGAGGTGTTATCATGCTCTATGGAAGGGCCTGGGATCTGGCTAGAAATTCCCTGGAGACCAAATATTTATTTTTAAATGTGTATTATCATTAGTTCCGAGACACACACACTTTTTAAAACTTTCTCCCTATGGCCTGGGATTAGACATTTTTCTAATAGTCTTTGTCATACAGGGACAAATTACTGGAGAGATGTAGTCTGTGTTCCATCTCAAGTAGCCATGACTGTCCTCTCTTTGCCCAACCCCCAGGCAAGTGAACATCTTGCATCAATGTTACTTAGGATCTCAGACCTTTGTCAAAAGAAGAATGTATTCAAAGCAGGTCCAAAATATCAGGAATCTTGAAAAATGACCCACACCCCTGTTTCCTCCTAACATGCAAAGCTTCATGAGTCAGGTGAAAGGTATTTGAGGGAGCTGGGCTGGGGGGGTGGGGAGGGTCCGGGAGGAGAGAGTGAAGGGGAAAAAAAGTGTTCTGAATCTGTATGAGCCAAACCCCAAACCTTTTCAAAGGCGTGAAAACATTCAGGCCGCTTCAATTTGTTATTTTTTTCCTTCCCTTTTTTTTCCGGGGCCTCTCTCTTTCCTGGTTCTGGCCAGCCCCACACAGAAGGCTTGCGACATGAGCCATTTCCACGGAATTTCAGATCCTGCCAAAAACAGGAGGGATCGGAAATTTCGTGAGAATGGTTATTCTTAGGAGATTTCCATCCCAGATTCTTAACCAGTGTGGCTCAGATAAGCATCCAAAAGCCATTGCCAAACCCTCCCAGATCCCCGATGCACTTCTTTTCATTCAATTCAGCATACAAAGACTTTAAAGGAACAGGGAATTCATCGTCTGGTGGAAATTTTGTCTCTATGCCTTCTATTTAGAGAGTCATCTATTTAGAGAGAGGTTTGGGATTTGGTTTGGGACATAAACATCAGGTTTGAGTCCTCGACAACATGTTCATTTTTGTCAGCAAGGACATGTTTATAGCCCCCGAATCAAAACAACCTGGCCACAAAACTTTGCTTTTCAAAAATATCTTTGTTGCTTTTTAGCAAATATCCAGCATGAAAGTGGTATCCTGTTGACATATTGTATCAGTGCGTAACTGCTTCAAGACCTCCTATGAAATTTAATGTCCTCTTTACTTTTTTTGTTTTTGTTTTTGTTTTTTGGAGGGGGGGAAGGCTGGGCAATTGGGGTTGTGACTTGCCCAAGGTCACAGGGCTAGTGTTAAGTGTCTGAGGTTGAATTTGAACTCAGGTCCTCCTGACTCCAGGGCTGGTGCTCTATTCACATCACCACCTAGGTACCCCTGTCCTCTTTGCTTTTGGGAGAAGTCATGTACTATAGATCTCAACAAGAGTGGAGTTTTTTGTCTAATTCTTAATTATTTCCAATGCATCTAGCCCACCCCACTCTCCAACCCACTCTTTACAGAGGTGCAAAATTAAGTTAACATTTCTAAAGCACAGTTCAACCCATGTAATTCCATTGTTCAAGAACTTTCTCTGATTCCCTGTTGGTTTTGAATTAAATACCAACTCCTTTTGCTGTCATTTAAAGCCTTTCACCATCCATCTCCAGCCTATGTTTTAGTCAAAATATGCATTATTCCTTTTCACACATTGCTACAGTGAAATTGGTCTACTTGGGATCCCATCTATATTACATTTGGTCTCAGGTCTCCAAGCCTTCTTGTAGCCTTTCTCCCAAGTTGGAGTGTTCTCCCGCCTCACCTCTGGATCCTGAAACCACCAATTGCCTTTGTATGGCTCAGAACAAGTGGTCCCTCTTATAACAAGTTTTCTGGGCTTCTTCTCCCGGGTACCAGTGACCCCAGCCAGTCAAAACTACTCTGTACTTAAATTGAATCTATTTTGTATTTACTTATATGGGTATATGTCATTTCTTCTAAGTAGAACGTAAGTCCTTTGAGGGCAGGGACTATTTCATTCTTCTATGTATGTGTGTGTATCTATATATCTACATATCTAAATATATCTTTTGCCTAGCACAGTGCCTGTCATGGGAATTAATAAATACTTACTGAATTGAATTAAGTAGAACTGAATTGAACTGAGGGGGGAGGGGATTCAGTCTGAATTAATGAAAAGTCTGAGAGTATTCTTTTCCCAAAGAAAAGCACTTTTATCACTGTCAAGTATATCTAGTGAAACAGTGGATAGAATGCTAAGCCTGGAAGCAGGAAGACTCATGTTCCTGAATTCAAATCTGGTTTTAGACACTTATTAGATGTGTGACTCTGGGCAAGTTGTTTAACCCAGTTTTCCTTGGTTTCCTCATCTGTAAAATGAGCTGGAGAAGGAAATGGCAAACCACTTCAGTATCTTTGCCAAGAAAACCCTAAATAAAGTTATAAAGTGTTGGACATGACTGAAAAACAACTAAACAACATGTATAGTAACTCAAACTAGGCGATTAAATATTTGCAAGTATGGTTTACCCCAGACTTGAATTAATAAACAAAAAGGCATTTTTGTCATATTGTTCTAGAAATTATCTAATGTAAATTTATGTAAGAAGCATACTTTTTAAAGGTCTTTGATATCATTGATACAGGCATTCCCTTTAACAGATAACAACACATCCACGCTTTCATTTCCTCAAACATTTTGTTTAATCAATTATTATGGTTAAAAGAACTCATCACGAAGAAGGCAGAGCCATGATGACAGAGTAAAGGTAGAGTCTCGTCTGAACTCTACCCCAAACTCCTCCAAATACCTATTAAAAATTACTCTAGGCAGAACCAAGATGGCAGAGTAGAAACAGCACTTCCAAGGTGCTCTGCCCCACACAACTTCCAAACAATGTAAAAGGGGAATCTGAACAACTTCTGGAGGCCCAGCACCCACAGAACAACACAGAGAAGCTAACTTCCCACTGAGGACAGCCCAGCAGCACTGCAAAGAGCAGTCAGCACAGCTCTCTGAGAGCAGGCAGCACAGCATGCTGGGAACCGACAGTGCAGCACTCTGGGAGCTGAGCCCAGGCCCCTGTGTGCAGAGGTTTTAGCCCCAGGGCTGCCCGGCCAGCAGCCAGATGGAGGGACCCCAGAACACCAGCAGCTATGGCGATTCCAGAATTATCAGCACAGATATGCCTAGGACAAAGTGAGAGGTTAGTGCCCTACAGACCAGTATTTGGGGAACTTGTCGGCTTTCTCCCCTGGGGGTGAAAAGCTGCTGAAAAAATGGGGCACAGAAGCCATTTTGCAACCCTCTAGCTCCTGGTCTGTGAACTGTAGGGAGATCCAGCAATCAGTCTGGGGGTTAATTGCTCTTGCTTTAAATTGCCTGGATCTGGATTGTGGCCTGGGGGGTAGGTTTGGGGTGGGTATCCAATTTGCCAGAGCGGGTGGAGGCTTTACAGAGGCCACCCAACCTCCAGAAGTTGTGAAGACCCCACATTTCGGACAGAAGCTCTCCTGTATGGTGGAAGAGTCCTACTGTGGCAACAAGCCCCAAAATCAAGTAATTAAGTGGCAATATGCCTAGGCAAAAGAAACAAAATAAATAGAAAATGCAACTTTAGACTCCTATTTTGGGTGAAAAGAGGATCAAAGCATGGAACAGGAAGAGGACTGTGAGGTCAGAACTCCTACACCAAAAGCCCCAAATGAAAATACAAGCTGGCTACAAGCCATAGAGGACTTTAAGAAGCAGATAAGAGAAGTGGGGGGGAAATTGGGAAGAGAAATGATAAAGTTGCAAGAAAAGTATGAAATGACAGTCAACAGCCTGATTGAGGAAAATAACACCTTAAAAAATAGACTAACTCGGGGAGCAGAGTCAATATGGTGGAGTAGAAACAGCTCATCCAAGCCACTCTGCCCCCAGATTCCCCCCAAACTATGTAAAAGGGGACTCTGAACAACTTCTGGAGCCCCAGCACCCACAGAACAACACAGAGAAGATAACCTCCCGCTGAGGACAGCCCAGCAGCCCTGCAGGAAGGACCAGTGCAGCACTCTGGGAGCCGGCAGCACGAAGTTCGAAGATTGCAGGGAGCCGAGCGGAGCCCAGGTCCCCATGAGCTGAGGTATTAGCCCCAGGGCGGCAGGGCCAGTGGCTGGCTGGAGAGACCCCAGAACACCAGCAGCTGTGGAGACTCCAGAATTATCAACATAGACATGCCTAGGACAAAGTGAGAGGTTAGTGCCCTATGGACTGTGGGACCAGTATTTGGGGAATGCGTTGGCTTCCTCCCCTAGGGGCTAGAAGCCACTGAGGAGACACGCCATTTTGTAGTTTTCAGAGGCAGCTCCAGCTCCTGGCCTGCGAACTGTAGGGAGATCCAGCGATCAGTCTTGGGGGGTAATCGCTCTTGCTTTAACCTCCCTGGATCTGGATTGTGATCTGGGGTGGAGGTTGTGGGTGGGTTTACAGCCCAAAAGTCAAGTAATTAAGTGGCAACATGCCAAGGCAAAGGAAACAGAAAAATGCAACCCTAGACTCCTATTTTGGGGGCATAGAGTGGGAAAAGGACTGTGAGGTCAGAAGTCCTGCTCCAAAAGCCCCAGGGGAAAACATGAGCGGGTTGCACGTCATAGAGGACTGCCACAAGAAGGACAGGCCAAAAGAAGGACTTTAAAAATCAAATAAGAGAAGTGGAGGAAAAATTGGAAAGAGAAATGAGAAGGATGCAGGAAAAGTATGAAATGAGGGTCAACAGCCTGACTGAGGAAAACAACACCTTAAAAAATAGACTAACTCAAATGGCAAAGGAGGCTGAAAAGGGCAATGAGGAGAAGAATGCCTTAAAAAGTCGAATTTGCCAGATGGATAAAGAATCTCAAAAGTTCACTGAGGAGATTCATTCCTTCAGAGTTAGACTGGAGCAAATGGAAGCTAATGACTTTATGAGAAATCAAGATGCTGTTAAGCAGATCCAACAAATGAAAGATTAGAAGGCAATGTGAAATATCTCATGGGAAAAACCACTGACCTGGAGAATAGATCCAGGAGAGACAATTTAAAAATTATTGGACCACCTGAAAGCCATGATCAAGGAAAGAACCTAGAAATCACCCTTCAAGAAATTCTCAAGGAAAATTGCCCCGATGTTTTAGACCCAGAGGGCAAAATAGAGGTTGAAAGAATCCACCAATCACCTCCTGAAAAAGATCCCCAAAAGAAAACTCCCAGGAATATTATAGCCAGGTTCCAGAATCCCCAGATCAAGGAGAAAATACTACAAGCAGCCAGGAAGAAACAATTTCAGTACTGTGAAAACACAATCAAAATAGCCCAGGACCCGGCAGCTTCTATACTGAGGGATGGAAGGGCATGGAATATGATTATTCCAGAGGGCAAAAGAGCTGGGATTGAAGCCAAGAGTCACCTACCCAGCAAAACTGAGTATCTTGTTTCAGGGGAAAATATGGTCATTCAGTGGAATAGAGGACTTTCAAGCATTCTTGAGGAAAAAACCAGAGCTGAATAGAAAATCTGACATTCAGACACAAGAAGCAAGAAATGCTTGAGAAGGTAATCAAGGAAAAAAAATCAAAAGGAACTTATCAAAGTTGAACTATTTACATTGCTACATGGAAAAACAATAATTGTGTCTGATGGAACCTTTCTCGTTATGAAAATAATTGAAGAAGGGTATATGAACATATGTTTACAGGTATACATGGATAGAGGGCACAGGTTGAATTTTATGGGAAGGGATGATACTTAAGGGGTGAAGTTAAGAGATGAGAGAGGAAAGTGGCAAGAGGAGATGGGGAGAGACAGGGTAGGGTAAACTATCTCATGTAGAAGAGGCAAGGGGAAGTGTTTGCAGGGGAGGGTAAGAACAGGAAGGCAAAAAGTCAAAACCATATTCTCATTGAAGTTGGCCTGAAGAGAGAATCACATACATACTAAATGGGATGAGTGGGGGGGATGATGGAGAGGAGGGCATTCTAGGGGGAGGGAAGGTTGGAAGTACCCACTTTTAGGGGCAGCTAGGTGGCGCAGTGAGTAGAGCGCCGGCCCTGGAGTCAGAAGGACCTGAGTTTGGATCCGGCCTCAGACACTTAACACACACAAACAAAAACCTTGCCATGTAATCTTGGGCAAGTTACTTAACCCCAGTTGCCCACCAAAAAGCAAAAAATAAAAATTTAAAAAAAAGGAAGTACCCACTTTCGAAGAGGAATGGGATCAAAGTAGGGAATGGACCAGGTGGGGGGTGAGATGGGTGGGAGGGAAATATAAGCAGTCTTTTACAATATATCTACTGTGGTAATGTTTTGCATAGCTATACATGTACAACACATACTGAATTGCTTATCTTCTCATAGGAAGTGGGTGACAAGGGAGGAAGGGAATGGACCTGAAAATAGAAGTTTTAAAATTAAATGTTTCATAACATGTCCAGGCATTGGGGTTCAGAGATTAAAAAAAAGAAAATAAAAAAAAGAAAAAGAAAAAAAATTACTCTAAACAAATTCTAGGGCAGCAGAAACCACCAAAAGATGGCATGAAACAAATTTTCTACCCAAGAAAACTCAGAAGGTGGGCAAGAAAGGTCTGTTTCAGCAGGCTGAAAGAGTAGCACAGTTCAGCAAGATCACATCAGCAGAGACCTAGCCCCAATAATTCTGGAGCAGTCCTTTGGGTGACTGAATCACTTGAAGCAGTGGCAGTTTCCAGGCCTCTCAGCCCATAGACACCAAAGACGACTTAGAAGGTCAGCAGGAAAGGTCTGTTGCACCTGAGAGTGGAGCACAACCCAGTGAAGGGCGGTGCCAGCAAAGCCCTGGCTGCAGCAAACTAGGAAGAGGCCTTGGGATGACTAAATTAGCAATGGCACGGACTACTTCTGGAGCTCTCAGTCCACAGGGGGTCGAACAGTTGGTCATAAGAAGATTACAGGGGTCTTTTTGCTAGCACTAAGGCAGGACTCTGTTGCTTTGCCCATATTCAGATCCAGGTCTGGGTATAACTCCCATCGTGAGGAGGAGCACTAGCCCAGCAGAGCTGGCAATCAGAGTGGAGGGAGGACCCTCCTCACAGTTCTAGAGCAGAGGAGAGGGCTTATGCTTGCTCCTAGACCAGAGAACAGGCCAAGAGAGTAGTAAACATCTCTTCTTTGATCATACCACCTTGGAAGAACTGAAAACTTAAAATTAAATGTTTTAAAGAAGTATCTCTGAAAACAGCTACACAAAACCCCTGAAGCTTGGGACAGTGCATCCTCTACCCTGAAAGCAGAGGTCTACTTTAATAAAGATTTAAAAGTCAATTAAGAAGCTGAGAAAACGAGCAAACAACAGAACTCATCACCAGGCAAGAAGCCTCTTGGAGATGGAGTGTCTCCACATTTCATAAGACTGGCCTTAGGAAAGCAGAGCTAGTCTGTTACCCAATCTTCCCTCAAAGGGCTTCCAGAATGGTTGAACCAATTATAGTTCATGAAATAAAAAAAAAAAACCATTTAACTCCTTAAAGTCCATCGACACTATGAAGCTTACTTTGACTAATCAAAGAACTTATTTCTTCCCTTCCTTTGTTTCCACTGCCACTTTTAACACCCAAAATTTTCACTCTTCCTCCCCAATCTTTATACCATTATACTCTTCTCCCCATTCCTATATTTCCCTTACAAGTATTTATTGATCTTCTATTATATGCCGGGTACTTTTCTAAATACAGGTGTAATGTGATTCTTTGCTGTTGAGTAAATTTGATTAATGTCTATTCTTTTTCCAGAGAACCACCATGTCTACACGGGTCTGTAAATGGTACCTAACAGCACACTACTATTAACAATTAATTATTTAATACAGACAATTCATGATTATCTACAACCCATTACCAGCACCTGCTCAAGCTCCTTTGCATAGTCCAATGGAGATGAGCTCTAGGTTCAAAAGACAGAAGGCCTGGGTTCAAGTCCCTTTAACTGCTCTTCCCACCACTCTTTTATCTGTAAAATAAGAGGTTTTCTCTTGCTCTAAGACCATGAAACCATCACTTATGCCCTAATTACTTGCTTTATTGTTGTTGTTTGTCCTTCATTCGAAGAGGACCAATGACATCATGAGGGTGATATCTTGACTTGTAGGTAAATTGGATACAAGTGGGGCAGAGCTGTGCAAAGCCCTCTGCTTCACTCTCTCCTCCAGTCATCCGAGTCCTGTAGTAAAACAAAGGTCAAGATGACTGATGATGGCCCACTTGCTTTATGTACATATTACCTGCCTCTCTTCTTCATGTTTAGCCAACAGGGAAGATTTTTTAAATACACACACTTATTTCTTCTACTTAATGTCTTCACATCTGTTTGAGAGGTCATTCTGTTTCTCTACTAAGCAGTTTTCCAAGAGACATTGAATAATAGGCAAAGACAGCAAAACCAATACAACTTTATAGCACCTCCTGATACAGACTTTGGAAGTGCAAATACATATATGGATTACAAAATCAAGCTCCCAATTTAAATATGGACCCACATTGCAAAATCAAGAATGATCCCTTATTTTACCCCTATCTGAGGACTCTTCTTAGTTCTACCACCTTCTATTAATGCAGATAACTTGATTGATTATTGATTATTAGTGTTTGACAATGATAAATGCAGTGGTGGAGGGGATATGTGATTTGGTGACCCAGTAAATCCCTAGGCTGGGAGTCAGCTTAGACCTGAGATCAAATCCTGCCTTAGGCACAAACCTCTCTCAGTCTCAATTCCCTCACCTGTAAAATAGAAATATTAGCACCTTCCTCACAGGGCTCTCACAAGAATCAAGTGAAAAAATAGATGTGAAGTGTTTTTTGTTAGTGCAATCTAAATCTTAGCTAGCACTATAATGGTGGGGATGCTGTCACAGATGTCACTGCCTCTAGGAAGTTCAGCATATTTGTTTCTCTCTCTGCCATTATTTCTGAGTTTTCATAACACATAGCATGCTTAACTATTTGTGGGGTGACATGTGACATAAATAATAAATGCTCTCAAGTTCCTTCTAGCTCTTCTGCTCAGTGAATTCATGGTTTATAAAACATAGTTCTCAAAGGTATTTTTCCATAATGTTGACAAGCTTTATTTAAGTCGATTAGTATGTACTTTGGAAAAATCAGCCATAAAACTTGGGAATTGATTATCGTGGAAATAAAATCCTTTAGAAAAGAATGTTTTCATTATCTGGGCTCTCGAAATAAATGTCAACGAACTGACTTTTTTGAAGAAGTAGCTTTCAGCCTAACTATGAAAGATTTTCTCTTTCCTATGAATGCTATGCGGTTTCAGATTAAAGTACAAGTTATTGCTGGAAGAGGCATCTTTTAAAAATCAAACATTTAACAATTCTCCACTCCCAATGCATGCTATCAGGTACATTTGGGTGCTATCTTTATCATGCCTCCCTACTATAGTCAGCAAAACAGAATGAATTGGTTTTTTACTGAATTGAGTTAACACTCTGTTGAATTTTACATAAAGGTATGCAGAGAAAATAATGGAATAACTCAGTATTCTGAATGTAGGTGTCTTGTATATTCATATGTGTATTATAGGTCACATGCAAAAATCTGCTTATTTGAATTGATGTAGACCTTTACCAAGGGCAAAGAAACATATATGTGTGTGTGTGTGTGCATATATATATATGCATGTACATATACACATAGATCAATAAATAATTATTCAAAATTCACTTAACTAGAATGTTTTAAAATAAGGTTGATAGAAGTACACTCTAAGGTTACTCTAAGGTTACTTCTGACTTGACTTAAGGAGAATAAACAGTGATGAACTTATCAGAAAATATTTATAAGACACTCAGAATTTAAGAACTCTTTCTGATCGATGATTTTAAAGGTCGAAAAAAGCAATTAAATTAGTTTTCATTTGCATAGGGGGTCTCTTGATTTTCTTTAGATCAGATCAGAGCTAATAGACCTAATGATTTAGGACAGACTTAAATATTTTTTCTATGCTGAATAGGGACCATCTACCCATTTCTGATAGATAACTATGTGCCAGGAACCTTAACATAAAAACTAAATAACTACCTTGAGAGTCAGAAAGATAAGACCTGGGTTTGTTTCCTGCCGCTTACACATACAGGCTATATGGGCAAG
The DNA here is from genome assembly GCA_011680675.1 of Gymnobelideus leadbeateri. Classification (NCBI taxonomy): domain Eukaryota; kingdom Metazoa; phylum Chordata; class Mammalia; order Diprotodontia; family Petauridae; genus Gymnobelideus; species Gymnobelideus leadbeateri. Next base: position 1,135,162 of record WOXC01003626.1, on the reverse strand, counting down.
ATACTTAACCTCTTAATGGACAACAGTCTAAGTTTATAAGTTTTAGAAATGCCAATTTACATTTGTAGAGAACACTCCTTGTTGGGAAATGCCTATACTGATAAAATCACAAAGCTATGAAAAAATAGGTGGGGAGGGCATAGATCAGGGAGGGGAGCTACAGATGCAAGTGTTCCCACCATTATGAGAAACCCACTAACACCATAAATCCACTTAGCCACATAATATCTAACACCTTTTTCAAAGGAATATTTACAAATACAGCAGGAATGAACATACAAACATTTCCCCTGATAACTCAGTCTCAATTCTTACATAGCATTGGTCCCACCAAGTTCATTTACAAAGTTGACATGTCTCTTTGGACCCTTTTTGTTGAATGACTCTCAGTTACTGCTGGTCTGAGGTCTCAAAAGTTACTCCATGATTCTCAGGGCACTGAGTCTGTGCTGACCCTGACTCCCAGATTCAGAGTGGCTCATTCTCCCAACCTTTTGAAACTTCCAGAATTGAAGACTCTAATTCCCAAATGGAAAAACAAAATAAAACAAAAATACCAAGAAGCAAGGCTTTCTTTAGGGACCATGTGGCCTCAGAGGGAAGAATATCCTAAGGCTTCTCCCTTTTTAGCTTGATATCTCACCAGACGCCATGAGCAAAAGCATCATCAAGATCCCCCAAGAGCAAACAAGGGAAAAAAGCCGGTAGTTGCTAATGGGTCTCCAAAGCCAAACTGAGATATCTTGGTGGTACAATTGATATAGCCCTGGACCTAGAATTAGCAAGATGTAAGTTCAAATTTAACCTCATACACTTAGTAGATGTGAGACCCTGGGCAAACCACTTAACCTGTTTGTCTCAGTTTCCTCAGCTATAAAATGAAAGAAAATAATAGTACCTACCTCTCAGAGTTGTTGTGAGGATTGAATGAGTAAATATTTGTAAAGCATTTAGCATAGTTCCTGGCACATAGGAGGTATTTAATACATTTTTCTGCCTTTTTTCCTTCCAATCAAAGATCTTCCCTTCACCAGGTGATTGGCTAACCAGAGCCAGTTACAGAATGTCTATGCATGCTCACAAAAGTCTCTGTAAGACACTTTCCTTAAATGCCATCATGATTATTCCCAGAAGCAAGCTCCCTGGTATCCTCCACATAGAGAGGATGCATCAGTCAAGCAAGATGATAGGGTCCAAGCAGGTACCAGACTCACCACCATCCTAATTATACTAATAAGATGGTATTTAATAGAAACAAATGTAAAAAAATATTTTGCTTGGGGTTCAAAGTATCAACTTCTCAAAAGTAAGATGAAAGAATGGAGCAAGAATCAAATGGTATAATGTATGCAAACTGAATAATACTTTGCAAACTTTAAAGTGATGAGTAAATGCTAGCTAATATCATTATTTGGAAAATATCTAAAATTTTTCACGGATGACAAGTTTTAAATAAGTCAACAATAGGATGTTGCAATTAAAGAAAACCTAATAATATTAGGTTGAATTAAGAAAGGCAAAGTGTCCAAGGACTAAGGATGTGCCAGATCTGCTATCCTTTGCCTTGGTTAGAGCACACATCCAGGACCAGGTTCATTAGTGTGCACCGTTCAAAAAGCACACTGAAAACCTGGGGAATATCCATAGGAGGGCCACCAGGGCCCCAAGACCATGTCATATGAGGATTAACTAAAGGAACTAGGGATTCATAGCATAGAATATACTGAGGGAGGAAGTGATAATGTCACTTTTGAGACACTAAAGAACTAGAAACCAAGTGGGTACCACTGTGCTGGTAATAGTTGTACAGATTGTTGTATATTTGTGTGAAGTCATGTTATTGTGGAATAATTCAGAGAAACCTGGGAAGACATGTATGAACAGATGCAGAATAAAGTAAGCACACCTATGATAATTTATGTAATGATCATAATATTGTAAAGGAAAATATTGAAACACCACAGAAACAAGAACAATGCAGTGTCCAATCTTGACTTCAGGGGACCGATAGTGAAGTAGGTTTCTCTCTTCTTAGCTGAGTGGACTATGGGTGTGAAATGAGATGTGTGTTATTAGGCACAATTGACACACTGACTCATTCTGCTTTACTGTGCTTCTCTGTTATAAGGAAAGATTTGATTAAGGTAAGGAAGTCAGTGGGAAACAATAGCAATTTTTTAGTCGTCAATAAAATATTCATTTTTAAAGTATTTTTAAATTATATTTAGTTTTCAAATTTTGAAATGTTTTTATATAAAAGAGGTATTATATGAGTTCTGTTTGGCCCCATGGGAGACAACTAGGAGCAAGGGATGAAAGTTTACACTTCATTTAAAGTAATAATTCTTAGCAATTAGTTATCAAAAGTAGAAAAGGCTCCAGTGAAAGGTAAACGATTCTCCCTCTACCCACCTGGGGTCATCCAATCCAACCCCCACTTGAATAAGAATACTCCCTACAACTAATACTTCAAGAAGTCATCTATCTGACCTACAGAGAAGGCAATCCTCCATCTCCTGAGCTAATAATGCATTCTCTTCTTGGACAGTTCTCTGTGGTAAGTTTTTTCTTCCATCAAACTTAAGTCTGTCTTTCTGCAAAGTAAGGAAGTGACATGGTCAGATCAGTGTTTTTGAACAAGGCAGAGATTACTGAGTAACGTCTAACATTCGTCATTAAATCCCACACAAAGTCTATAGCTTTATGCTGCAAGTGAACACGGATGTTGCCACAAAACAAACAAACCCCAAGCTGAAGCCCAGTGGACCTTCTGCAGAGGCATAAACCAAGCCCAAGAAAGAGCCAAACTACCTAAAAATGCAATAGCTTCTAAGCCTCACATTTACAACAGCAATGACTAAAATTAACACCATTGCTTTCTCCCACTTTTATTTTCCAGTTGAGAGGTACACCACTAGGTTTGCCATTTTTCCCCTGTTGGAAAGTGGCCTCATGTGTCTACATTTCCTTTTTTTAAAAATGGCTATTATAAAAAGCTTTATCACATCAGTGACGTGAGCTGAAGCCATTAGTGACCAAGGGCACACATCATGCCAGTTCACCCCCTAAACCCAACAAGAGCTGAGTTTCCATTTCCTAAGAGAACATGGAACAAGATGGTGCCAGTGAAAAAGCACTCACAGGGACTTATAAAACAAGCTAAGCAGGCCTGTCTTCCCTCTGTGGAGCTTCAAAGGGCCCTGAAAACCACGTAAAAGCCAAAGCAGGGCAGGGGAAATTCTGGCCTCTTTTTAATACATCTCAAGGGAAGTAAAAACAGAGTGCAAATTTCCACTCAGAGCACTGGGATAGTACATTTATTTATAGTTGTTGTTGTTGGTTGTTTTTATTTTAATAGTTAAAATACATAGGTCTTGCAACTGGCAGGCCTTGTAATAAATATTTAAGGAAAAGGAAAGGAATGAAGTTAAGAGTAGGGCTGTAAAGAGGGGGTGGAACCCAGAAGGGTGTTTCTCACGATGATGGGAACAGGGGAAGAAAACTTGCCAATATTTTACCTGAGGGTCTGGAATTCAAATTAATGTTTTTCCTAAGTATTTCTGATTATTTTTTTTTTTTTTTGCTTTTTAGAGGAGGGAGAGTAGGGCAGTTGGGGTTAAGTGAATTGCCCAAGGTCACACTGCCAATAAGTGTTAACAGTCTTGAGGCCAGATTTGAACTCAGGTCCTGCTGACTCCAGGGCTGGTGCTCTATTCACTGTGCCACCTAGCCACCCCCTGTTTTGTTTTGTTTTTTTAACCTAGATCCTACAATATAATACTATATCATGTTTCTAAGGAACTATTTTTTTTCAGGATCTTCACATATATTCTCTCCAATGCTGACAAAATATAGTAAAGACTTTCTGAATCTCACTAGCTGAATCACAGAATAACAAGACCTCAAAGTTGGAAGTGACCTCAGTGACCATCTTGCTATCTTACCTCAACAGGGAATCTCCCTACAGTATTACTAACAAACATTCATCCATTTAGACAACCTTGTTAATCACGTTTTTGTTTTTTTTAATTTGAAAAGAGTGTAATAGTTGGATCATAGACTTAGGAATATAAAGGCCAAGTGTTGTTAAGTGATTAACCAAGGTCACACAGCTAGACAGTATCTGCAGCAGGATTTAAACCTAGGGCAACTAGGTAGCATGGTGGATTGAGTGCCGGGCCTAGAGTCAGGAAGATCTGAGTTCAGATTTGGCCTCACTAGCCATGTGACCCTGGGCAAGTCACTTAAGCCTGTTTGCCTCACTTGTCTCATCTGTTAAATGAGCTGAAGAAGGAAATGGCAAGGCACTCCAGTATCTCTACCAAGAAAAAAATCAGACACAACGGAACAATGATAACTTCCTGAACTCAAATCTAATATTCTACCAACTATACCACATTGAAGTATTAGAAAAAACTTTGCATTTGGAGTGAAATCCCATCTCTGCCACCCATCTGTCCATCTTTCCCATCTCTGGACCTTGGTTTTCCTAATCTTTGTTTAGTGACCCCTATTTCATAAATAAGACAGAGTCCCTTTTCAAAAGAAATTCCCAATGAATGTGGTTCCAATTAATGAAATTTTGCTGTTGTTAGATTGTGAATCCAGAGGAAGAAATCTTCACCTGTCACATAATCCTGTAATAAAAGTCATAGGATCTCAGAGTTGGAAGGAAGGGACCTCAGAGACTGTCTAGTCCAACATAAACTTGGACAAAATTACAACATAATCAACAAGGGGTCACCCAGTACTTATTTGAAGATCTCCAGTGAAGGGAGCCTAGTACCTTCCAATTCCTTTAGGATTTATTTAGATTATTTATCGTCCTTTAAAGTTTATTAGATGTTTTTCAAAGATTATTCTGAAGCCTCACAAGTAAAAGACTAAGAACAAGTGAAAGGTCAATAGGATAAGGACACCATCTGGGTCATCTGCTTTTGGTTTCTGCTTCTCCTCACTGGTATTACTTTCTTCTCCCTCTTGCTAGCCTCTCTTCTATGCTAACTTGACTAGTCAGCCCCTGGAACGAATGGTACTTTTTTTTTTTTCTTTTTTACTATAATGTCCTTGTTTCATAACTTGTTCCATATGTTTGTCATCCTTTATGAAATAGCTCCATGTTAGTTTCTCCCATCTACTGCTTGAATCGTGACATCTGTTTTTTCCTATTCTTTTGTGATTTATTTTGGTGTCTGCATGAACTTGCTCTGTGATGGGCAAAGGAATTTGCTTCAATTCATTCTTCCCGTAAGCTCTCCTGGTGCCTTTCAATGTAATCCAACTAATCCTACAAAGTCAAAGTGGGCAAATACATATTGTGCCAGGCCACAAGAGTTTCCAGGATTGTAGGCCACTGTTATCCTAATACTATTCCTCTCCACCCCAACTTTATTCCCCAAAGTGGGAGGGGAATCCAGATTTCTACACAGGCTCTTAGGCAAATTTTGGATTATTTTTTAGGGGTAGTGCAGCCTGCTCTTTTGATATAATCATCTCAGATATATGCAAATTCTGCACAGATCATCTCATTATATCCTCATAATAAGGATAAATCTAAGGTTCATACCATGAAGAGTTTGAGACATAATAATGGTTCACCCATCCTAGTATTCTCTATTTAATTGTGATAATTAAAATTTGTTTTCTTACAAAATTCACATAAAGTTTTTCTAAAGTATTTATCATATGCCCACTATGTGTCAGGCACTTGGTTAAACACTGGATAAATCGCTATTCCATCAACCTCCAAAAGCTGTAAATCTCCTGTCTTCTAGAACCACCCCCCAACAATAAAACCCTAACTTCTTTTAATAATCCATTTTGGATTAACAATCTGTGATTTCACCTGTTTGCTCTTGATTCTATATCTATCTGCTTTTTGCTATCCCTTCAGGCACTTCATACTGGGTTAATTAAATAAATTTATTTATTATACAATAAACTTCATAAGTTTATTGTATAAAGTAGCATTTGTTTTATTTATTCTAAAAACTACCCTTTTCCAAATCTGAGAAACCCTCTCTTTCCATTATCCTGATCTTTGATTAATCATTTCATTTATACCCCCTCTAAACCACTTCATGACTTTATTGACTTTGTATATATGACACCCTTCTCCCTTAACTTTTAACTCCAAAATCCTACGGAAAAGTTTGAATCTATTTTACATAGACCTGTGTTCAATCATTGTCACCAAGAAGGGACTGAAGGAAATTGGGCCCAGGTCAAAATTCTTATACACCTGCTCACTGGCTTTCCAATATTGGCACTCCTTGTACCTTTACAAGATTATGGCAGCATGACTTCCCTCCCTTACAAGATCCACCCAGTAAACATTCTGCTCTTACTGCTAAGGCAAACATGAAAACAGGATACCTCTTCCTCCAACAACTGGGTTGTTTCTGGTAAATAGTCATAGAATCTTAGAATGAGAAGGTACCTCAGAGACGATCTAGACTAAAGCAAGAATCTCTTTTACGATGTGTAGCCTTTTTTGAAGATCTCCACTGAAGGCAAACCCACTATCTCTCCAAGAAACCCATTCTCCTTTGGGATAGCGATAATACTTAATGGAAGCCTTTTTCTTTATAATAGATCACATTTATAGAGTACCTGCTACATGCCAGGCACTATGTTAATCATAGATTTAAACAGCTCTTTCTTCTCTATATCATAAATTATCAAAATTCTATTTACCATGAGCATCAGTCCTATTCCTTATGTCATCTTTCCCTTCTCAACATTGATTTTAAAAAATTTTGTTGTTTTCCTGGGCTGTCATAGCTAGCCATCCACTCTAAACTTTGCTACTATAGATATGTTCCTTCCAGGACCACACCACACTTCTTGATTCATCTTCCATTAGATAGCCCTGATCTTATTTTCTATGTGCATGCTTCTTTTAAAAATCTCAGTTTCCTGTGCATCCACAGTCATCTCTAGCAATATTCTTTTTTCTTCCACTCAAAGTTGATTCTTTTGTGCTGCTGCACGCAAAGTTTAGAGTGGATGCCCTCACCACCTATGACTAAGCTCCAGTTACTAAACGTTTCAGATATGTACTCCAGGTGGCCACTAACCTCCCCAGGTATCTTAACTAAGCTACTGAAATTTTGTAATAAAGTTCATATTCACTGTGTAGGCATTTGTACAGACTTGTGGAATCTTCATGAAATTAAATTCATTTGCTTTCCCATTTTATTACCTAAAAAATGCCTGTTATATGAAAATGAGTACTCAGGTCTATTTCTTCAGATCAGCTCCATGCAACCAAGGAAAAAGAGACTCCAATAGCATTAATAATCCAAATATAGCTTAGGTACTGCTTTCCCTTCTCTTCTATATGCACCCACCCAGGAAACCTAGAAAAATGGCATTTTTGTGTGGCATGGCATTTCAAATAAACCAAGACTGAATATTCATTTTGTAATCATGAAGTTGCCAAATATAAGATAAAGTTTTGGGGAAAAGAAGGAAATAAAACAGAATCCTTTAAGCAAGTGACCATTAGTTACAACAATCTATGTAAATCTTCAAACTCATTTCTGTTTTATTTTGTTTAGTCATTTTTCAGGCATGTCTAACTATGACTCCTTTTGGGGTTTTCTTGGCAAAGATACTGGAGTGGTTTGCCATTTCTTTCTCCAGCTCATTTTGCAGATGAGGAAACTGAGACAAACAGGGTTAATTGACTTGCCCAGGGTCACACAGCTAGTAGGAGAACAGATTTGAACTTGGGAAGATTAGACTTCCTGATCCCAGACTTGGTGTTCTATTCACTGCTCCACCTAGCTGCTCTCTGGTCTATTACATTCTATTAAAATATAAGCTCCTCATATAGGCAGGATAATTTTGCTCTTTTTTGCTCTTGTGTCCCCAGTTTTTACTTGAGTGACTGGCAATCAGTAAAAGCTTTTAACAAATGATTGAACCTTGGGCTTTGTGACTGTAGGTCTAACACGACGTCCACAATTTCATCTAACAAGCTGAAAGGTATGAGGGTTGCTGGGGGAGCGGGGGTGGGAGGGGAGAGACTTTCAAGAGAGTCTCTAAACAAGACTTTAAAGATTTAATGCCCTAATTTACTGGATGCTAGAAAAATTTTAGGAGAAAAGAGAGGTTAAAGTTGGATTGTACAGCCCATTTTACATGGTATATTCTCTCCCTAATCACTTCTACTCAAGATAACTTTGCAGACTTTTCTTGATTTGTTGACCTGTAACCCTTAAGACAGAATTTTTCATGGAATATGAGGGCCCAATTATACTTGGGAGGATTTTTCACCTCTCTGGTTCGCTATTTTCACACATAAAATATGGGAATTGCATCATATTACAACACCCCATGTGTTATCAACTCCCTTCCAAGAACACAACTTACAAATTTCAAAAAATAAAGTGTCTATAGATTAAAGAAAATGAAGATAACTCTTAATAAGGTGGTGTTAATTTGCTCTTTTTCATCCCCTCCCCCTCATCTCTTTGCAACTCCAAGCAGGTCATATAAGATGCCTTTCCCCCAGAGAAAATGTGTCTCTGTCCTCCTCCCCACTTTAACACACAGAGAGAACGCTTTTAAGTTTGCCTCAGCAATAGTCACAGTTCAAATGAAATGTCAGGCTAGGGTACTCTAGTACAAAGTCTCTCCTTGGTGAGACATCACCACCATCAGCACCAAATTCTGACTTCATAAATGTTTTCCCAAGATTAAGGGACACATCCAATTCCTTTTATCTCCTAGTAGGTTCACACAATAGAGACCATGTTGGTATGTGTTTAAATCCAAAAATTGACATCTTCTTTCACTCTAGGTACAATATCTTTCCACTTAAGAAAACACAGAAACCACTGATTGTGTTTTTGAAGGAGAAGCAATGGGAATATTATGAGAAGATGAATAGATTGTTCTTAAACTTGTGATAGTCGAGCTCACCAAATATCATCATTTATGTACTTGAGATTTTAGGAAAGATTTTCAAAAAGACCAGAGAAAACAGTTAGGGTTCTATTCACTAGACTCTAAAATGGAATATGGTCCAAGAAGGATGAGAGGATCTCCTAAACAAAATTTGAAGATGGAATTGTGAGTGATTGTAATGAGGAAGAAAAAAGGACAATGAGGAAGAATAAAAGATTGCTATCTAAAGAGAATGATGAAGCCCTGTAAAAAGTGGTTTGATAAATAAATATAATACAAAAACACTTATTAAAGGCCTGCTATTTACAAAACACTGTGCTAGGCACTAAGGAAGATATAAAGTTTAGATAAGACACAATCCCTGCTTTGATGGACCTTACAGTATAACATGTTACTTTCCCTCTTTTCTTAAGGAATTTCTATCTGATTCATTTTTCCTTTCCATTCAAGCCTCTGCCCTTATACTTGGGGACTCCTGTGTAGGCAAGGAGATGGAAGGGAGAGAGCTAAAGAGGAGAATTGTCACCAACCAGTGGAAACAAAGAATATCTCTTTAAAGAGTTATTCCAAGTTTAAAGTAACAAGGAGGCATTGTTAACAATTCTTTCTTCCTTCCCTCCAGTCATAGAAAATATCTCTGGTACTTCCCTTTCCCTTAATCTTATTTCCTCTTGCCTTTGGCAGGATCTTGCTCTAACCACATGAGAAGACTTCATGAACTTCCATCAAGGCTACCCCTAGAACTCTGAGGCGAGATAAAGCCAACTTTGCTCTGGGGAACCAACTTGTCAATGATTATTGGAATTGGGATAAGGAGCCTGGGAGTTTATAAAGGCTAGAAGGTTATTCCATGAATAATCCCTACTCTCAAGGAGCATATATTTTATTGGGGAGAAATCAAGAGTATGTATGGGTATGTGGGTGTAGGTGTGTGTACAGAATAAATATAAAGAGAATGCAAAAAAAGAGAATACAGATACAAGATCATTAAGTACAAGTTAGGAAGGAAGAACACTAGAATTTGTGGGGATCAAGAAAGGCTTCATGCAGAAAGTAATATTCCAGCTGCATTTTAGAGGAAGAGAGGGATTCAATTAGGTGGAGCCTAGCAGGGAGTGCATTTCAGGCATGGGAGATAGCCGGTGAAAAAGGACAGAGATAGGGGATGGAATACTATCTTTAAGAAACTGAAAAGAAAGGTAAGTTGGTTGAATCTTGGCTTGAAGGAAGGGGAGTAATTTTAACGAGATTTGAAAGATACATTGGGGCCAGTTTGGAAAGAGCTTTAAAAGCCAAACAGAGGAGTGTATATTTTATCCTAGAGGCCATACTGATTACCTCTTTCTCCTTAGGTCTTCTCTGGATCCTCTTACAATTCCTTATTGTGGGTATTGTCCAAAGGTGTGACCCTAGACTTCTCCTCTCTACTATATCCCTGAGAAATCTCATTCCTTTATATTGCTTCAACAACCATCTCTGTATAAATGATTGCTATGGCTCTAATTCTAATTCTAATTCTGAGTTCCATAACCACAGTTACAAGGGCCATCATGACTTTCCCACCTAGATATCCCCTTGACACCTCAAACCCAACATATCCAAAATCTAGCTTTTGAGCTTTCTTTCCTAAATCTGTCTCTTCATTTGACTGTCTCTCCATCACTCATTTATGTCACAAAGTCCATACATAACCTTAGAGCTAGTAATCTTCAACTCTTTCTTTTCCCCCACCCCACATATCCAACTGTAATAGTAATGTAATTTGATCCCTTTGTATTGGCAAAGCTAACAGGTACTTAGCACTTAGTAATTAATCAAGCCTCTGTTGAAGAAAAAGAACGTATGAACCCCTGTTGCTGATATAACAGAAAGGGGTTGGCTGAAACAGGAAGGAGCTAATGCCATGTGTATATAAGGAGAAGCCCCTGCTGGGTCAGACAGATCTTCTTGGAGCAAGCTGCTTGGAGGCAGAAGCTGCTACTGCCAGGGAGACTGAAGAGGAAAGGCCCTTCAGGCTTCAGAGAATGATTTTGATTTTGGGAACCTAGGTGAAGTGATTTTGATTCTGGAAACCAGCTGGAGTTCCTGCTGAGGAGCTGCTGAGTCTGAGGGCCAGCTGGAGCTTCTGGGAGCTGCCAAAGATGTCCAAGGGCCAGGTGGAGCTGCCACAGACTGAGGAAGCATGACTGTGATGCTGGTACTTTGCATGAACTTGTTTGTGGCTTTGTGCAGCCTTAACTTCCCAGGAACAGAGACAGTGAAAGATTTAAGGTGTACTGGATGCTGTGAGCTTCAGTGTGGAAGAATTGTTCAGAGAGCTAGACAAGGACCTGGGAGCTGTCTGCCTTTGAACCCAGGTGACAATTGAGTGAATCCAGGTAGTATGGGGGATCATGGAAGGGGATCCAGGGAATCTGAGATACCACCCCAAGTTAAGCTGAAAGAAGACTTTACTTGGATACTGTGTACTGACTGTGAAATTGTAATTTACTAGTAACCTAGGGGTGGAGGGCTTATGTATTTTCTGATGATTGAATAGAGATTGATAACTGAATAAGTGATTGATTTGTAACTTAGTGTGCCCCATGAGTAGAGAAATTTGACTATTGTATTTTGTGACCCTTAAGGAGGCAAGCCTCCTCAAGGATGATTGAATGATTGAGCTATTAAATGATTGATTGACTAAATGATTGTACTTTGTTCAAAACTTTGTGACCACTGTGGTGAAAACTATGTGGCCATCTTAGTGATAAGTTGTTTGAATGCTGTATTTAGATTTTCTGTGATAAGTTGTAACATTGTGAATGCTGTACCTTGATTTCTGTGAATGTTTTGCTTTGATTTATAATTAAATAGAGTGTTCACTATACTGTGTAATCAGAACCTTGAAAAGCTATTCACAGCAGCATTCTTTTGAAAACTGCTTGGGCATGGCTTTACAACAACTAGTTACGTCCTATAGATTCAATCTCCATAATTGTTATCCAATCTATATTCTTCTATATTCCCAATAACACTATCCTAGTATAGGCCATCATTAGTGGACTTGCAATATTCTCCTAACAGAATTTATTGCCTTGACTCTGATTCATCCTTCAGACCACTGCTAGAATAATCTCTTAGGCATAGATCTCAATATGATAGCCTTGGTTCTAAAAATCCTAAGTGGCTTCCTTCCAAATAAAGTCTAAATTCTGTGTTGGTTTCAAGGCCTCTCACATGCTAGTGTCTCCTTGCCTCTTCTGTCATCTCAAATTATTTTCCTTGACATGTGTCACTCAAGTCAAAAAGGGACAATTCTCCCCCCACCACAAGAAATGTGGCATGTCTAAGCCTTAGTTTGTGTTGTCTTATCACTAAAATTCTACTTCTTTCATGGACCCTTCCCCAGTATCATTGGATAAGAATAACTACACTATCCCTTCACTTTGTACCTCAAATTTTCTTTTATAGCCTTCAAATATAATGATTATATTATTTATCACTTATTATAATCATTGACTAGTTATTGTAGCATATTTATTACTTATTCAGAGGAAACCTGAGCTTGGATTCAGGAAGACTCCTCTTCATGAGTTCAAATACAGCCTCTGAAACTTTCTAGCTGTGTGACCCTGAGCAAGTCACTTAACCTTAACACTTAATACTTAACCTCAATTTCCTCATATGTAAAATGAGCTAGAGAAGGAAATAGCTAACCACTTGAGTATCTTTGCCAAGAAAACTCTAAATGGGTTTAGGAAGAGTTGGACATGACTCAAATGACTGAACAACAACACTATGAATCACAGTGATCTCTGTTGGTATCTTCTCCATTAGATCATAAATTCCAGGAAGCTTCAGCAAGGCATATTCTGGAGCCTGCTCCTATGGGGTGGAGAGAGCTGATTATAAAAATTTCAGTCTGAGCATTTACACCTTAGAAATGGGCAAATGCCACAAATCAGGACCTGATGTATTGTTTTGGCTATCCGGACTTTCAAAAGTGAAGAAAAAATTGTTAATAATGTAGCTTAAACTCAAAAGGCCAGTTGTTGAACATTCATCAAAGTACTCTTTTTTGGACCCATGCCTTATTTAAGCTTGTGTCTCCCCAACCTTCTAATGCATTACTTTCCATATAGTAGGTACTTAATGGTGTTCAGCAACGGTTATGTTTTTTTTTTTGTTTAGTAATGTAGGAAATCTCATATTTAATAAGTCTGGAATTCTTTGCAAAGCACTTCTTGAATTTTTTTTAACTCAACTAATTGATTGATTGCATCCATAATTAAGATGTGTCATACTGTGTAGGATTCTGTTTTCCTTCCTTGATCAATCTTTAAAATGTCTTGAGTCATCTTTCATTTTGCCAAGCTTCTGTGAGCTCCTTGATGGATTTGTCTGTTGTTGTTATCTAACAATAAAGGTGACTTAAGAATCCAGGGTTTGTCTCTGTGTTGCCACACTTACAGAAGCCATTTTCCTCAAGTTTCTAGTGAAAAGTCTCCAAAATTCCTACAATTTGTTTGCTTTTTAAAGAATTTTCCCTCTTTTTTTCCTCATTAATTTTAGCATTTTGTTGGAGCTCCTTTTCTAAAACTGATTTAATCATTCATTGGATGTTGTTTTTCCTCTGCCCCCAAAAGACAAATCAAATTATGCTCAGTATATTTCAAAAATTGTAACATTTTCTAGTTGGCATATGGCTTACAATTGATCTAACTCAATATCTTGATTTTATAGATGACGGAACTAAAGACCAGAAAAATTAGGTCATTTGACTATGGTCACAAAATTATTCAGTAGAAAAGTAGGGATAGATCCCTGGTCTTTTGGCGCAGTAGTCCAATGTTCCTTCCAGAATATTAGGCAACCTGTTCATCATTTATTTGACTTCTCTTTCATCATTGTTGTCGCCATTGATGAAAGTGTGATGTGATTGGAATCAGAGGAACAGGATTCAAATACCAGCTGTGGTGCAATTATCTATGTAACACCGGACAACTCATTAAACTTTTCTGTGCCTCAATTGTCTTACCTATAAAGTAAAAGATTTGGATACAACGACCACTCAGGTCCCTTCTAATTTGAAATCTGTGACCCTCGTTTTTAATTGGTCTTTTGATTCCAGCTGTACAGGAAACTTCTAACATGCACATTTTCTCAATTTCATGCAAATTAGCAGCTCATCCATAGCTTATAGTCTTAGAAAATTGCTAGGAACAAAGCAAGATTAGATTAGGTTTCCATAGTCACAAAGTTAGTGTGTGAGAGACAGTACTTGAGTTCTTCCTAACTCCCCAGCTCCCTCTTGATCTACTACACCACCCATAGGAATAAGGATAGAGATTGGACCCACAATTTCCCTAGTGTAAGGAGCTCCCAGTGGGGAATTGTCTTTACCCTTTAAGTACAGGTCAGTAGGATCTTGATAGCCTTATAGCCTTAGAGAATTGTCTAAAGCACTGAAAGGTTAATTGATGGTGTTACAACGAGTATAAGAGGCTAGTTCTTCATCCACTATCCAATTTGGCTCATCTTATTATTATGAACATATAAATATAGCAACATTCACATATCCTGATGACAAAAATAAATATATCACCTCAATAGGCTAGGTATCACTGTGTTTTTTACCCTGAAAGAAATTAGAAATCCCAGAAATCCACCTTTCCAGCAAATTGGAAAATTTCAATTATTTTGAGAGCCAAGCACAATGAAGGAAAGAAAGGGGGTTACCTAACCAGCAAGATGGCAAAAGAGTACCTAACTCTATTACTCTCAGAAATAATGAATTAGAAAGAGGGTTACTGTTTATTTTGTGGGAGTGAGCAACCAGGAGTCTGTTCTTCTTGCTCTAGTCAGATAGACAGCTGTCAGGTAGGCGCTTAATTCTAAAAGGGTAATGAAACCAGGGTATGTCCTTTGTGACTGATCAAGCAAAGTACAGATTGTTAGCATATCAACTGTCATCACAATGGTACCAGATAGATTTCTTTCTTTTTTTCCATCACTCAGAAGGAGGACTTTGCTTCAGTTGGAGAAGCCTTCTGGGAAGTGGGTCCTATCATTTGTGTCGGGGGAGGTTTCTTACAATACATTGATGCTACACATAATGCATTCCTTCCATTGAAGTAAGATTTGATGTTTCATAGAATCAAACATCTAGAACTGAAATAGGGCTAAGAAGCCATCTAGCCCAGGTCCCTCATTGTAGAGATGTGGGAACTGAGATCCAGAGTGCTTGAGTGTCTTGGTCAAGATTACTTATATGGCAAGTGGCAGAAATAGTATTCATGTTCTCTGTCTCTATGTCTAGGACTCCATCTACCTGACCATGCTGTTTCTAAAAGAACAGGTCAAAACACACATTGGAATCAGTTTAGCCAAGTTGAATGGTGCTCAGGTATTTAAAATGTGTCTTAGCCTTCATTTCATAATGAATTACACATAGCTTAACTTCATTTCACAAAGGGCTAGGTTCAAAGGAACGAGAGCATCAGGGGTGAAGAATCACAGAATAAATAGTAAAGCTGGATTGCAAAGCAGTAGAAAGAGGCTGGTTCTGGAGTCAGAGGACCTAGGTTTAAATTCTGCCTCAGAAACAGTTATGATCTGGGCTAGTCCCTTAACCTCCCTTAGTCTTCATTTACTCATTTGGAAAATGAGTTAGGCTAGATGGCCTCTGAGAAGCCTTCTCATTCTGGGTCTATGATCCTGTGGTCTATCCAGTTCAATTCATACCTGAACAAAAATCTGCTCAGAAACACAACTAAAAAGTGGTCATCCATTCCATTCCGCTTTTGCAGAGCTCTAATTATTAGGAAATTTTCCTGACAATAAATATAAATTTGCTTCTTCATAAAAATGAGCTGCAGAAGGAAAGGGCAAACCACCCCAGTATCTTTGCCAAGAAAACCCCAACATAGGGTCACAAAGAGTCAGACAAGACTGAAACAACTAAATAGCAGCAAAAACCTCCGCTTGTAATTCTGCTCTGAAAAGCAAAGCAAAACAAGTCATATCCCTCTTCCATATAGCAGTCCTTCAATTACTCGAAAATAGTTATCACACCTTCTCCTAAGTCTTTCTCTTGCTAAATATCCCCAGTTCCTTCAACAGATCTTCATATGCACTTTATCAAAGCACTTCACAATCCTGTTAGTCTCCTCTGGATGTTCTCCAACTTATCAACGTCCTTCCAAAACCATGGCATCTAGAACAAAATATACAATCCATATATGGTCTGACCAGGGCAAAGTTGAAAGAGGTTTCCAAGTCCTGGAAACGATGCCACTCTAAATGTTACCTAAAGTTGCTTTCACTTTTTTTGACTGCCAAATCAGGCTGATGATGACTCATATGGAGATAGCAGTCCACTAAAACTGCCAGATATTTTAACAGATGAAGTATTATCTATCTATGACTCCCCCATCTTGTACTTGTGAAGTCAGTTTGATTTTTTTAAAATATGGAGCCAAAGTGTGAGGTTTTATACTTATCTCTATTAAATTTCACTTTATTGACTACTGGCTTACATGACCGGAAAGATGGCTAAAGTATCCCTAACTCTCTACCCCTCAAAAAAAGTGACATGCACCAGATATAGAAGAATAGCTGAATATATGGTCAAAGAAAAGAGAACTCTCACAGGATACAATCCTTATGAATTAACACTGAAGAACTCTAATCCTTAAATCCTTAACTTAGTATACATATTTCACCAGCATCAATGCCCCCATAACAGTGACACAAGCAGATTTACAAGCCCATGACCAGTGTCCATCAAGTGAGGCTTCCCCCACAACCTGGCCACTGCAGAGAATCTGTCAATGCATTTCACCCAGAACCAAATATGGACTCTGTTCAGCCACACAAGGAGGAACAATGGAGCTGAAGATATTATGGTTTCTGACTGAGTGATCCTGGATTAGGAATGTCCAAGGCTAAAGAAACTCTTCCTAAAGTGCCTGCCACCAGCCACTTTACTCCTTAAGGAGTAGATACTGATCTAGCCTAGTCACAAAAATCAAGTTGAGTTATAGAGACCTAAAGGAATGAGGATTAACCCTAGCTAGGGTTAGTCCTGCCCTCCAAGAGAATACTCAGGGAAGGGATTTAAGCCAATGAACTCATCATTCAAAGAGTTAGGAGACTGGGGTTGTAGCCCAAAAATTCTTGTCAAAGGGGGGGTCCTTTCCTGGGAAATATTTGTTTTTAAAAACTAGGTTATAGGGGCAGCTAAGTGATGCAGTGAATAGAGTACTGGCCCTGGAGTCAGGAGGACCTGCATTCAAATGTGACCTCAGACACTTAACACTTACTAGCTGTGTGACCTTGGGTCACTTAACTCCAATTGCCCTGCCTTTCCCCCTCCAAAAAGACAAAAAAAAAATAGGTTATTGAGTTCAATTATCTTTGATTCTTGCTCCTGTAATCTGCTCCATTGATCTATATGTCTATTATATTAAAAATCAGTACCAAATAGATTTTGTGTAGAATCATTTGAGGTCTAGAAGTGCTATACCTCCTTTATTTCTACTTTATTCCTCTATTTACTTTATATTACATGGTGGGGTTTGTTCCCCAAAATTTTGCTATTTTGCCAAGCTCTGGAAATTTTCCCTCAGGTAATTAGATATAGTACCAAATGTGTGAAGTAATTTATGTAGGATTATTGCTTTTATTATATTGGCGTGGCCCAGTCATGTACACAGAATTATACACAGAATATCTTTCCAGTTATTGAAGTTATTCATTATTTCTTTAAAGTTCATTTTGTAATTATACTTATATGGTCATATATATATATATATATATATGGGTGTGTGTATATATTCTTTTGAATTCTTAATTTTTCTTATATACTTATATTATTTATATTTATATTTATTTATATTTATTTACTTATTTTTCTTATATATTTATAGAGTAGATTCTGATAATTATTTTCATTTTTCCTCTGTTCTAATTTCCCCTCTTCATTTTTCTTATTTTGTTCATTTTACTTTTCCCTCTCTATTCTATTTAATGAGTTTAGCTAAAGTTTATAGAATCTGATAGTCTTTTCAAACTAGCTTTTAGTTTTGTTTATTAATTCTATGTTCTTTGTGTCTTCCAATTTATCTATATCCACTCTATTTTTCAAGGTTTTCTCTTTTGTACTTCTTTTGGATTTATTAATTGCTTTTTAATTTTCTATTTTTTAATTAAATATTCAGTTCATTGGTTCTATTTTTCTAAATTTTAAAAATATATAATTCTAAAGTTTTATAGATTTATAGCTCTACAGTGTTTTTAATGTATTAATTTATTTTTTCCCTCTGATGACTGGTTTTAGTTACATCCCAGAAATTTTGGTATAATATTTCATCATTATTATTGACTTTCCTTTTCTCAAAGGCTATATACCATCTCACTTTTGGATCCATGTCTCCCCACCAATCTTGGAGCCATCTGCCCTCCCCATAATCATTTTTCCCCTACCTCCATAACTCAGCAACCTCTCCTCCTTTGAAATTCATGCAATCTATATCTACCACTCAATCAAAATCTTGCTAGCTGTTGTCTATAGACCTCCATGTCATTGCCATTTATTCCTCAGTAAGTGTGACATATAACTCATAATTTTTCTCTCCTCCTCAACTTCTGACCTCATACTAGTGAACTTCAACATACATCTTGACTTTTCCTCACTCTAATCATACAATTTTTCAATCTACTCTCTTCCCATAACCTACTTTTCTATCTCACCTCAGGCTCAAAGATTGTCATGCCCTTGATTTTGTCATCACTCACAAATGCACCTGATGTTTAAGAATTCAAAATTTTCTTTATTTGACCATAATCTATTGGTTTTCCATTTCTCCCTTTGCCTTTCCTTAGCAAGCCCTACTCTTTTTCCACAGCACCATTTCCAATCCTTTGACCCCTCATTTTTCTCCCTAGCCATTACTCTTACCTTGGCTATTCTCTTTTCATCATCTTGATCACTTAGTGAACCAATTTAACTCCACACTGTTCTCTTGAATCCCTGGCCCCCTTTATCACATGATCAATTGCATCCTGCTGAGTCTCAGCTTTGGATCCAACATCTGCCTCCTTTGTTTCTACATAGGTGCTGCTGAACAAAGGTGGAAAAAATCATGCAATCATTCTGAGTCCACTACAAATCTATGTTACACAATCTCAACTGTACCCTCACTGCTGATAGTAATGCTTCTACACTTCCCTTATCAACTCACCATCCCAGACTCCACAGTGCCCCTTCCAAACTTTTTCATCCCTTCTCAAGTCTCCCATGTTTCCCTTTCCCCCACACTATTAGCTGAAGAATTTCTCCATATTTTACTGGGGAAAAAAATAAGGCTTTTAGCTATGAGCTCCCACTTCTTTACTCTTCCTCATCTCATATCATTCAAATGCCTTCTTTCACCCCTAAGTCAAATAGGCAGCCTTACTTCTTATGAAGGCAATCCCTCCTACTTGCACAATTGCTCCCATTCTATCCTTCCTTCTCCAAAAGACTGCCCCCTCTATCACCTCCACTCAATCACTTTTATTTAATCTTTCCCTGTCTACAGGTTCCTTCCCTGCTTCTTACAAATATTCCAGTATCTTTTTCATCAACAAAAAGCCTTCATTTGATCCTTTCATCCTTGCTATATCTTCTGCTCTTGGGAAGGCCCTCTACAATATGTACCTGACTTTCCTCTCACTCTTTTCTTCACCCCTTACAATCAGAATTCTGACCTCATCAATCCACCAAAACTGCTCTCTCCAGATGATCTCTGAATGGTCAAATCCCAACGCCCTTTCTCGATCCTCTTTCCTCTTGACCTCTCCACAGCCCTTGACACTGCTGACCACTATTTTCTCCTTCATACTCTCTTCTCTTTATTGGGGGAGAGGGGGGGTTCTGCTCTCTCCTGCTTCTCTTCCTATTAAACCTGTACTTCCCATTGTCCTTTGCCGGATCCTCATCCCAGTCATATGTTCTAACCACAGGTGTCCCAGGGAGTCTGTTCTGGGCCCTTTTCTCTTTCCCCTGTATACTATTTCCTTGGTGATCTCATTAGTTCCTGTTGATTTAATTATCATCTCTATG
The DNA here is from genome assembly GCA_011680675.1 of Gymnobelideus leadbeateri. Taxonomy (NCBI): domain Eukaryota; kingdom Metazoa; phylum Chordata; class Mammalia; order Diprotodontia; family Petauridae; genus Gymnobelideus; species Gymnobelideus leadbeateri. The sequence goes on along the minus strand of WOXC01003626.1, from coordinate 1,115,157 downwards.
TTGATTATTCTTGAAACTCCTTAAACTGCCCTTAACCTCAGTACTGACTTCTAGTCTCCCATCTTCATCTACCTTTCAGACATCTCAAACTGGATATCCAGTAGACATTTCACACTCAATATATCCAAAAGTAAATTCAGTTTTCCCCTTACCCCTCCTAAATTCCTTATTCCTATCCAGGCACCACCAGACTCTCAATTCCCCAGGCTCACAACTTCATTGTCATCTTTGTTCCCTCACTCTCTCTCACACACACACCTATATCCAATCTGTTGGCAAGGCTTGTTACCTTTGCAAAATCTCTCAAATGTGTCCCTTTCTTTCCTCTGATATTACCACTATGGTCCTTATCAACTCCCACTCAGACTATTACAATAGTGTGCTGGTGAGCTTTCCTGCTTCAAATCTCTCTGCATTCCAATCTACCGTCCATTTAGTCACCAAAATTATTTTCCTAAAGCACAAGACCATGTCACACACACACCCTCACCCTAAACGCTCAATAAACTTCTGTGACTCCCTATCAGCTTCAGGATCAAATACAAAAGTCTTTATTTGTCATTCAAAGCCCTCAAAGCCTGGGCTCCCCACACCCCAAACACACCCTTTTCATCTTCTTATACATTATTCCCATCCTCATACTCTTTGATTGAGGGGCACTGGCCTCTTTGTTGCTCCATGAACAAGAACACTTCATCTCTCTGCTCTAGGAATTTTCTCTGGCTGGCCCTTATGCATGAAATGTTCTCTCTCTTCATCTTCGTCAAATCCTTACTACAATTCTGTTTTCTGCAGGAGGCCTAGCCCAAGTGCAATTCCAGCATCTTCTCTCTTTTAACTATTCCCTATGCATCCTGTATAAAGCTTGTTCTCCATATTTGCTTGCTGCAGGCTCCTCGAGAGCAGGGACTTGATTCTGCTGCTTTTTGTATCCTTGGAGCTCAGCACCCAGCCTGACTCACAGTAAACATTTTTAAATCCTTGTTGCTTTCCCAGGCTCCCCTGCGAGGTCCACCTCTCCATCCTTGGCCCGACTAGGCCCCCTGCTCGCCATACCCTGTCTGCAGCCACCGCCACCACCATGCAGCCCACCACCCTGCTCCGCAGCTGCGGGCACTGCAGCCCCTCCGACCTGCGTCTCTGCCACCGCTGTCCAGGGCCAGACATCCTTCACCTTCGCCTCCGACTCCCTGACTCAGGTGTATTTCAACGAGGACAATGGGGAGCCTTTGGCATCCTCGATGCCCACGTCCCCACTCTACAGGGGCTGAAGCCCCCCTGGTGCCGGTGCACGAAGAGGACAGCACCGCCACCAAGTATTTTGTGAGCAGTGGTTCTGTCCCAGTGAAGCTGCTGGCAGAAGAGGCCGTGGCTCTGGACACACAGAACCTGGCGGCCGCCAGATCCAACCTGAAAAAGGCGCCCTCGGACCTGCTTGGACCAGGTTCAGATCCAGATAGAAGCCAACGAAGCTATAGTAAAAGCCCTGCAATCACGAGCTAGGGAGCTGAGCCCTTGGAGTCGTCCAGAGCTGGAGTGACCATTCTGCCCCATGGCAATCACCCTGAGCTAAGTAGACTGGGAAATACCCAGGAAGGAAAAGGATGCCTACGCCTGGACCCCCTTTCTGTCCATCCCTTGCCCTCCACCCCCAGATTAAAAACCACAAGGGTTCTAGGGGGAAAATGCTTGTTGAATGACAAATTGGCAAAGAGAACAAAAAATATTAATAGTCAATTTTTCTCCTTCCTTCTTATTTTTGTCCCTTAGGTAATTGGAAAGACTTATCACTTCCTTGGGGCAGCTAGGGTTAGTAGATTGAGTACCAGGCCTGGAGTCAGGAAGATGACTCTTCCTGAGTTTAAATCTGGGTGACCCTGAGCAATTCTCTTCACCCTGTTTGCCTTAGTCCCTCGTCGGTAAAATGGGCTGGAGAAGGAAATGGCAAACCACTCTAATATCTCTGCCAAAAAATTTAATTTCTAACATTTTTTTCTTTTAATCCTCACTTGAGCAAGGCTGATTTGGTTCTTCCTTTTGCAGTGTTTTAAACCCCCTTCCCATTAATTGTGCCAGTACTTCCCTCTTCTGTAATTATCTGTAACTTAGCCTCATTTTGAGGGGAAAAAAGGCTCCTAAACTGAGCAGAGGCAGAGACAGATTATTTCAGTCCCTCTGAGTTTACCTTTTTGTGACTATGTTATCACCTTGTGAGATTTCAGGAAACACTTCTTTTTTTAAGCTTAGCATAAGAGGAATCTAAAGAACATCAAAGGTTGCTTTTTCCCCTTCTTTCCAGAATAGAGCAAAGTTTCATCTTTACACAAAACTGCAGTCTGTATAGCACTTAAATCGATTTTGAGTTTCCATTGATTAGTAGTTTGGGTGAGGGGAAAAAACAAGTAGTCTGTTGTACTGAGCAAATTAAATAGGTCGGTGAAGTCTGTTTCCCCCCTAAATAAGCAAGATATAGAAACCGATAGTATGAAGTTATTTAGAAACTGCAGTCTTATGATTATTCTGTAATTAGGAGTTGGAGTGGGACGGAAGAGATAAAAACACAAGCTCTGGAATTTAAACAGAGCTTAATTTAAAAACATTCTATCTGATATTCTAGTACATAAATCAGATGGTCAGATCAGTACTTCTTTTCAGCAGGCATACCTCCCAAGGAGAGAAAATGTGGCATAGTGGGTACTGAGATCAGTCTTGAAATGAGGAAAACCTAGGTTCCAAACCTACCACAAACATATACTTTGTATCAAACCAGGGAAAAGTCATTGAACATCTTAAGTCTCTAGCACTTTAAGTGGGAAATAAGTCAGTAATCATCAGAAGAGGAAGTGTCCGTGCTGGGCATTCCTTCTGCTGATGAAATTACAAGTCCAGACCTTTTTTTTTTCTTTTTTTCCCTCTTTTTATGGCAGCACACAGAAATACAAGCAGTGTGTCCCAGAAACCTTGTAAAAACTGTACATCTGGGAGTGAATTATATGTTTTGACCTTAAGGTTAAAACTATTCATGATGTGAGGGAAGAATGCATCTCAAGCAATATAAGCTATGCAGTTTCTTTTCCTTGACCTTGTTATAAAATTTCTTTGTCACGTATAAAAACTCTTCAAAGTCTCCTTATTTTATCTCAGATAAACAGTTCTCAGCATAGGATTTAAATGGATCTTACCGACCTTTCCTGTCTTATTTTATATCATGCCCTTTTACAAATTTTCACTAATCAGACTGGCCTGATACCTTTCTCCATATGCAATATGAGATCTCATGTCTCTGCAACTTTGAAAAGGTGGTTCCCCAAGACTGAAAAGCACTCTCTCCTCATCTCTATCAGGTAAAATCCCTAGTTTCCTGATCCTGAAAGGCCTAACAAGCCTTTTACTGATCTCCACAGTTGTTAGGGCTGTCTCGATCTCTCTTAAAATTTCCTTTATTGCTTTGAATACACTTTGCATCTACTTACCTTTATACATCCCATATTAACCCACAGAATGTAAGGTCCTTAAAGGGAGATACTTATATTCTTGTCTTTATAATCTTAGCACCTAGAGAAGTGCCTCTCATATAGAGAACATACAGACATTGGTATGTATTTTATTGTAGTGTGTTGTATGCAGGCAATGACATATAGTGGGATAGGTTGATGGACCAGGTTCCAATTTTGCCTCAGTCATTTATTACCAGTGTGACCTTAGACAAATTATTTAGCTCAGTCTCATCATCTGTAAAATAGAGGTTTGGATTCAATTGACTTGTAAGGTCCTTTCCAATTCTAAATCTATAATCCTATACCCATTGATACCTTTCAGAACTGAACAGGCACAGATTAGCCAGTCCCAATTCTGTGAGGCAACATAATGTGTTGTATATTGATTGATCAATTGCATTGATTTACTATTTTACCTATAGTTAACCAATATGACTTACAGTACAAAATAAAGACTTTTTTCTCTAGTTTTTCAAGTCTCATATAATAATTAAAAATAGCTATTAGAAATTTCAAAGCTGCTGGTTAAAATTTTCTTTGTTTTTTATATTAGACTGCTAAAATGCAAGCTGTTATGTGTATGATAAAGGAATGAAGCAACAAAGCAATTTGTTCGTCAGAGTTCAGTAATAGAGGAACTTAAAACTTGAGTAAGGTAACTTTAGGACAAATGAAAGAGTAGTTGGTCTCTACAGACTCCCTGAATCTACAGGTCTAAGTCAAAGAAAGTGGTAGGGTAGACAAAACACTCAAATAGGATTCAGGATACCTGGATCCCAATAGCAGCCAATAACTCACTGTGTAACCTTGAGAAAACCACATCAACTCTTGGGGCCCAAGCTTCCTCTTCCATAAAATATTAGCTAGCATTTAGATATTGCTTTGAGGTTTGCAAAGTGCTTTACAAATATTATCTCATTTTATCCCCACAAGCCCCATTTTACATATGAGGAAACCAAGGCTGAAAAGTTAAATGAAATCAATGTCTGAGGCTGGATGTAAACTCAGCTCTTCTAGAGTCCAGCACTTTTATTAACTATGCCACCTAGATGGCTAGGCAAAAATGTAAGGTTCAGACAAGATGTTCTCTAAAGTCCCTGGAAATTGCATCACCCATCTCCATGCCTTTGATTTCTCCCTATGCCTACGATCTATCCCTATGCCCTAATGCCTAGAGCTCAGTTCAAATGCCTTCTCCTTCATGATCTCTTCACCTTCTAGCAACAGCTTCTCCCTCCCCCAACAAAAGCCTAGTATTCACTTTGTTTTATTGTTGTGTTACTTTTTATATGTATGTAAGTTATCTCTTTTGGTTGAATGTTAGCTCCTTGAGGGAAGGGACTGCTTCCTTTGTGTCTGTACCCTAAGTACCTGCCCTAGTGTCTGGAACATGGAAGGTACTGAAATGCTTTTTGATTGCAGCAGGGATCTTTATGTAAATTCTAAGCATTAATTATCACTGTGTCTTTTCACTTGTGCACCCCAAATGCCCTCTTTTCTTTAACCTTAACTACACAGTCACATATTCACCAGTCAGTTATCCAGCCAGAAACCCTTCTCACTTCTCAGAGGGTTTTATGCACAGTACAAATTCTGCTGCCCTGAGAGAAAAGCACTTTGAGGAATCCGGTGTCAAGCACACCAGCCAAAAACAACCCAAAGACATTACCCTCAGACATCACTAAACCACGTAGAGGGCTCAACCTTCTCCAAAAGAAAATAGATGAAATATGAAAACAATCTGGTCACTGCAGGGACCCATTTGTCGTTGAGGAGAATGTCAAATGCACCTAAAGCAACAAGAAACGAGAGGGCTGGTTGGACTCTGAGTTGCCCCCAGACTGACTTTTCTGAGCTCTGGCAACTTCTCTGCTAGGATAGCAGCCACTGAAGAAGACTGCTGGAGTCAGACACAAAGCAGAGGGGGATCAAGGATGGGTGATAGGCTTGCTAAGGAAGGATCATCCCAGATCTTTGTAAACTAGCTGGAGGTGGGGTGGGTATGCAGCTTGGACCAGGGGTTTGATGGTAAAGATATAACCCGAGAGAGTTTGAGGGGAGAGACTGTGCTGAGAATGCACAGTATATAATGATTACAAACACCCTGTCCCTGTCACCTCCTGCTTGTAGTGCCCTTCTCATTGCCTCTATCACAAACATGAAACCATTACTCACTTCAAGGTCAGCATTTAATCTTCCAAAGAGCCTTTTATGACTACGCCAGCCCAGGAAGAGCACTCCATACTCTCAGGACTGATAAATACAGCATAAACAATGTTACCACTTCTTAATTTTTTTCATAGAACTTTGTGATTCCTCTCCAGTTGTTCCTAGGGAACAAATTTTGTCCCCTGAGCTTGAGAAATCATGGATCATCTCTTCTACTTTGTTTATACCCCCCACACACACCAGTTTGGGATGGGTTCACAGGCAGTGTTCAGTAAGTATCAAATGAATGAATCAGGTTATATAATGGTCAGCTGGGAACCAAAAGCAAGAGAATATTGGATAGAAAGCCCATGACTGATCTGGATAGAAATAATGGGCATGAGTAAAATTGGATTATATCAAATGTCAACCTCCCCAACTTTTTCTATACCAAAAACCTTCTCACATTGCTGATGATAGTACACTTATTTGAGTTGTTTTTTTTTCTTTTTTCTTGGTTGTTTTTAACTAGACCTGTGGATTCAGTAGTGTACGGAATTGGTGATGACTTTCCTCTAGCAATAGAGATTGGTATCTTCTCTGAAATTACAGAGTCTCTGGGAGGAGTGAGAGATTAAGGAACTTGCCCAGAAACGCTCAGTAAATGCCTATCAAAGGGTCGAATATGAAGGCAAGTCTTCCTGACTCAAAGGCCAACTCTTTCTCTACTATTCTACATCACCTCTCAGTGGTATTTCAGTCACACTAATGATATTAATGTATAATAAACAGATATTACTATGTAAGGAAAAAATTTGGGAAATTCCCAGAGTTTGATGAAATAGTATTTCCCATGAACTAATAAAAGTTATTAACATTATTATTAATTATATTCACATTGGAAGTAAAGCAGAATAAGCTTTAGATTTGAATTCAGATGATTAGAGTTCAAATTCTGGCTTTGCCACTCTCCATATGTGTGACCTGGAGGAAATCACTTCATCACTTAAGGACTCAGTTTTCTCATCTGTAAGATAGAGACCAGATGATCCCTAAATCCTCTTCTTAGTCTAAATGTTGTTGTTGTTGCTGTTCAGTTGTTTTAAGTCATTTCCAACTCTCTATGACCCCATTTGGGGTTTTATTGGCAAAGATACGGGAGTGGTTTGCCATTTCCATCTCCAGCTCATTTTACAGATGAGGAAACTCAGAGTTAAATGATTTGCCCAAGATCACACAGTGTTTGAAGTCAGATTTAGACTCATGAAGATGAGTCTTCCTGACTCCAGGACCAGCACTCCATTCACTGCACCACCTAGCTGCCCATATTCTAATGTGCTCTTTTTGATACAATAACAAGTCTTGGAGATCAGCATCCCCAAGATGGAAGTGTAGATGATAAATTATTTCTTAACTTTGAATTCTCAAATCTACTTTATCCAGGCTGGGCTTTAGGTGACTCAGGAACTGCTATTGAGCATGTTAATTTCATAGCTTACATAATTATTCTTTTATATCGTTTTCCCTTAAATGTCAGTGTTCCCAGAGTAATAGCATGGCTGCCATGTCACTGTAAATTAAGTAGCTTTTGCTGCAATCATAAAGAACAAGGTGCTTAGGAAAATTTGTCAATGTCAGCAACTTCCTCCAGATATTCTTCTGAATCCTTGGAAACCCCTCCAAAAGAAAAACATTCACTAAAGTGTACTGAAGATCTTCCCCATCCCCCACCCCCATACATTCCCCTTGACTGTTCAAAAAACTGCTAACAAAGCAGGATAAGAAAAGAGATAGAAAAGAATCCTGGCTAAAACAAAAAGGCAATTTTCCAATGGTGTAACTATAAGGTGGTCATTCTCTCTATAAAACGATATATCCCAGGTTTCCTATAATCTAGACCTCTTTGCCTCTGCACTCTCTCATTCTCTAGTGTGCATTTACTCTTAATGGCTGAGAAAGCTAACTGTCCTTTACAGGACTCTTTGACAAGTGGACTTTAAAGATTGATTTGACCTGGCCAGCACCACATAGAGGTGCCCAAGTACAGCCTAATGGATTTTTACAGTCTTTAGCTCCAGCTCTTTGTTTATCAACATCTAAGAGTATTTCTTCCTTGCTTCAACCTGTGAGATTGAACCAAAATGCTTCCTTACAAACTCCTTTTTTGGGCATTTTAATTACGCCTTTCACAATTGGGCTCCAACCTATCTTTATAGGCTAATTGTACATGTTAGTTGGTTTCCACCAACCCGCCCCAGCTCACTATATCCAGTAGACCCACACTATGTTGCTATACACCAGGAAGCCAGGACAAGCATTTTACTGTCTTCCCTGCCACCATCTCCCGCATGTTCCCACTAATTTCTGCTTTCTATCTCTTGCTGTGGGAGCATTAATCAAATCAGTACTACCATTGGCACTAGAAAGGGCATGACAGTAGACTGTTTTTGGCTGTCACTCACCACCCCTTACTTTCCAGTCCAAAACTCTCTTACTCATCACCACTCCCCAACATGTGTTGTCTCCCCCTACTAAAATGTAGGGGGCGTATTACAGAATGGAATTAAATGGGATGGGATGGGATGGGAAGGAATTTGCTCAGTCTTCCAATATTCAATGCCAAAGTTTAACAATCTGATTCTTATATTTTTTCTTTCTTGACATCACTTCCTAGATTCTGCACTTAAATTGCCATCTCTGCCTTTCTAACCCTACATGATAACTTGACTCTGACTCTTTATTTCTCCATTTGTTCCACAATTTCCTGTAGTTTTCTTGACAACATATCTGTCACCCTTCCTCGATTCTGTACACATACACTATATATATAATGTATACACTATAGTTTTATATATACACCATATATATGTACATATATATATATATATCCATTATAATTGTTTAGATGTTGTCCCTCCTATTAGAATGTAAGCTCCTTGAGAGCTTGGACTGTGTTTTTTAGACCTTAGAACAGTACCTGGCATATAGCAAGTGTTTAAACATTAAATTAATAATTAATTTTAATGAATAAATTTAAATAAATGCTTGTTGATTTGACTAGCCTCTTCTCTCTACTCAAACCACCAGCACCCTGGTCCAAGTCCTCATCATATCTCATCTGGAATATTGCAGAAGCCTACTAATTAGTCACAAGAGAAGTGATACTCCTAAAGCATAGGTCTGACCTTATCATTGCCCTAATCAAGAAACTTCAATGGCTCCCCATTTCTTATAAAATATAAAACAAATTCCTCCGGCATTCCAGGGCAAGGGGGGGGGAAAGTATACCCGATGTGGGAGACTTTTAGGAGGAAGGCCAAGGAAGTGGCTAGAAAGAAACAAGTAAGGTAAAGTAAGGACTATCTGGGCCTTTCCTGAAATTGTGTTCCAGGTGGAGCATTCACTCCTCAAGAAACTTGAGACCCAGACCAAAAGTTCCCTCAAGGTATTGACCTATTGTGAACTATGCCCGAGAAAAGAGAGTACATATAGTAAGTATTTTAATAAAAGCTCACTAATTTCACTAGATCCTTTTAAGATTCAGATCAAGTACCAAGTGGAACAAGAGGCTTTTTGTTAGCATCCATTCCCCAAAAACTGACCCAAGGCTTGCTATGCTGCTTACAAATTAATTCTACATTACTGGCTTAACAAGGGGGCTTGAGCTCCTTCACCAGATATTTCAGCCCTGCCAACCCTTCTGAAGACCTGACCATCCATATAAAGGTAGAATTTGAGGGTTTAAAAATGCATTTTATTGACAACCTAACAATGTGAAACCTATGCAGGATTTGGTAGGGGACAGTAAGGAAAAAAAAACCTAAGAGAAAAATGAATTAGATGATGTTACTAGTAACATTTGATTATGAGTTGTAGATGTCAAGACGACTAATGTACTCATATCCAACCACTTCCAAGGAAAGTAATCGAAAATATAATGAAGACAGAAAATAGTCATACCCTGCAATGATTTCAAATAAAGAGTTTGGAGCCATAGGGCAGATTAATTGGGGGCGGGTCAAAGATTAGTGCTCGGGAAGAAGGTTCAGAGGACAGCTTAATAATGCGAAGATGATGTTGCAGGACCTGGCATGGGGTGGTAGCTATAATACTCAATGTCATAAGCAGGTGTGAACAGACACAAAGGAAAGGACTCCTAAGGAACAAATACAGAAATCAAATGTGTTTTCAAGTACTTTTCCTTCTATACTTAACACCACTGTGTTAGCAGTCATAAATCCCCCACACCTACATAGGAGACATTGAGCCAATCCCAGTACCCTTAGTACCCTTAGACACTCTCCCCAGAGTCTGGTATACAAACCATTATAATCAAAATACAAATGAGTTGTAGCTGTTCATTAATTAAAGCAGGCCAGGGTGGTAGTTCTATTTGATAATACTTTGTTAAGAAATAGTTAGCAGTGACCTTGGAGCCAGGAGACTCAAGCACCAAGTCTGCCAATTAATTATTATGCCACCAAAGGAATATCATTCACCTTTCCTGAACCTTAGTTTCCTCATCTGGAAAATGGGAATACTAATTCTTATACTAACTAAGGCATATTTTGAACTAGATATTCCCTAAAATCCATTTTTATTTTGAAAAATTCTAAGGGGCGGCTAGGTGGTGCAGTGAATAGAGCACTGGCCCTGGAGTCAGGAGGACCTAAGTTCAAATCTGGCCTCAGACACTTTAACACACACACACAAAAACTAGCCGTGTGACCTTGGGCAAGTCATTTAATCCCAACTGCCCTACCTTCCTCCCTCCAAAAAGAAAAAAAGAAAAAAGAAAAATTTCTAAAAAAAAATAGAAAAGAAAAAAATTTGAAAAAAAGACAAATTTTGTGATTCTATGTTAACTCATAGGATGTCTGCTAATTGTCACAAGTTATGAGAAGAACGGTCCTGTTGCATTTTTATCCTTGTATCCCTAAATAGGTTGCACAATATCAGGCTTGGAGGGAGGAAGACTCATCTTCCTGAGACACTTACCAGCTGTGTGGCCCTGGGCAAGTCACTTAACCCTGTTTGCCTCAGTTTCCTCCTCTGTAAAATAAGTTGGAGAAGGAAATGGCAAACCACTCCAGGATCTTTGCAAGAAAACTCAAAATGGGTAATGAAGAGTTAGACATGACTGAACAACATTTCTTAGTACTTAGCGTAGTGCCTTTCACAGGACACTATAAATAGATATTAAATAAATATGTGTTGAATTGAATTGAATTAAGTGAGATAATGTATATGAAGTACTTAAAATGCTAACAACGTTAGAATAGAGCAAACTTTAAAAAAAAGTGGAAGTTCAGTGCAGTGAAAAGAACACTAAATCTATTCTTAGCAGTTATAAAACCTTGAAGTCATTAACTTCCCTGAGCTTAATTTTCCTCCATTTTCCACTACTCCTCCTCTGAAAATAGCCCAATCCCAGGCTCTCCCTTGTGGTAGGCCCGAAGTCACCAACAAGTTGAATCAGTGAATTAGAGGCAAAATTCTGAACTCAGGGTCCAAGTGGATCGTATTTCCCCTTTTCCATGGTGGCTCCCTCATAACCTCAGCATGGCCATGTTCTCCCTTTTAATGAGCCTACTCCTTTTATTAGTTCTCTACCAGAATCTTGGAATATCTGAATGAAACCAGATGCCTTATAAAGAGCAATGATGTGAATTCAAGCCTTACTGAGTGTGTTGGCTACCAAGTCCTAGAAACTACTCTGAAGAGTGATAGGATCATAGATCTTGACTTGGAAATGATCTCTGAGGCCATCGAGTCCAAGTCCCTCACTATAGAGATGAAGACCTGAATTCAAACCTAGCCTCATACACTTACTAGAGGTATAACCCAAACATGTCACTTAACCTCTGTCTGCCTCAGTTTCCTCATCTGTAAAATGGAGATCATAACACCTTCCTCCCAGGGTTAAATAAGATGACACAATGTAAAGCACTTTTGCTAGTTATTATCATAATCTTTATCATGAATGTGGGAACTGTTACCCAGGAAAGTGAAATGATTTCTCCAAATCACACAGGAGGTGAATCTCAAAGGTGGGATTCAAACACAGGTCTTCTGATTCCATAGTCATTTCTCATTCCGCTATAACAAACAATAGATAGCTCTACTCAGCTTTCCCACTGACACCTGGAGTTAGACATATTATCTTTCTAAACTTGTCAACTGAATTTCAAAACTTGTTGCGTTTCTCTTAAAGGTACTTCCATTCTCCGCATCATTAAAATTGCAAACTGAGAATCAGTTTTGACTTCTTCCTATCCTTTATACTATGATTTAATCATTTTCGAAGACCTGCCTAGTCTATCTCCAGAATCTTTCTCCCATCAATCCTCTTCCCTCCATTCCAATAGTCACCACCATAGAGGCCATGAACTCCAATGCTTGAATTGTTATGATATCTTCAAATCTCTTCCCAAGCTCTAATCTCTGACTCACACCCAATTAACCTGTGCTATGCATAGAAATCACAATAATATTTACTTTAAATTATTCTATGGAAAACAAAGCAACATATAAATGTCAGTTATTATCACTGTAATTCCCCCAGTTAGATCTTCTTTCACTATCTCATTGTGACATAGAAGTGACTCTATACTTTCAAATCAATAAATAAACATTCTTTGAACACCTACTATGTGCTAAGCCTGGTTTGGGAAGAAAAATAATGAGTTCTGTTTTGGGCATATTGAGCTTGAGATGATTCTGAGACAGTTGGTGATAAAGGACTTAGAAGAGAGATTGGGCCTAAATATATTGTTCTGTGAATCATCTTCATAGAGATCATTATTAACCCATGGGAGCTTACCAGATGAGAGTGAAAGAGAGAGACAGAGAGAGAGAGACAGAGAGAGGACGGGAAAGAGAGAGAAACAAACATAGAAAAGCATAGTACCTGTGGATGAGGTAGAAATACCTGTTATTCATTCAACAAACAGGTAGAAATACCTGTACTGATTAAATTATTCAACATTCATTGATTTATTCATTCAACAAACATTTATTAAGTCCTTTCTATACGCAGCAGGGGTAGGATTTTGCATAGACTGGAGATACAAAGTTTAGATCAAATGTAGTGTCAAACATAGTGATAGCATGACAAGAACACTAAATTTGGAGTCAAGAGTTTGGGGTCAAAATCTTGACCAGGCGACTTCATTAGTTAAGCATATGGTTCATATATATACAGGGTGGCCCAGTTTTATTTCATTTTTTAAGCTTTAATAGCTGAACTAAGATTTTTGGGATATCCTGCTTCATAGTTTGTAAATATTGAACGGGAAATATGAAGAAAGAATGAGTAGATGAGAGAGAGGAAGGGAGACAGAAGTCAGCTCCATAGTACAGTGGATAGAGTTAAAATCCATCTTCAAGCACTTACTAACTGTGTGATCCTGAGCAAGTCACCTAACTTCTCTATGCCTCAGTTTCCTCAGCTGTAAAATAAGGACGATGATAGCACACTCACAGGGTTATCATGAGGATCAAATGAGATAATATTTGTAAAAAAAATGCTTAGCACAGTGCCTGGAACATAGAGGTGCATAAATGCTTATTCTCTTTCTATATGTGCTTCCTATATTTCAGGTACTCTGCTAGGTACTTGAGATATAAAGAAAAAGCAAAAACCATGTCAGAGGCAAAATTGGAATCCAAGTCTTCTGACATCAGAGCAAATGATCCTTCTACTGTATTATGCTGAGGTGGAGTCAAGATGGCAGAGTAAGGGCAGGGACTTGTCTGAGCTCTCCCTCAAACCCCTCCAATACCTTTTAAAAATGACTCTAAACAAATTCAAGAGGAACAGAAGCCAAAAAAAGATAAAGGGAAACAAATTTCCAGCCCAAGACAACTTGAAAGGTTGGCAGAAAATGTCTATTGTACCACGGTGAGGGAGGAGCACAGTAGTGTAGGCTGTGCCAGAGCAGACAAGGCCCCAACAAAGCCAGAGTACACCTTGGGGCAACTGGATCACTCACAGCAGTTACCCGTTTCCAGCCCTCTCAGGCCACAGGTGCCAAAGACAACTTAGAAGGTCAGCAGGAAAGGTCTGTCACACCTGGGTGAGAGCGCAGTGCAGGCCAGTGCAGGCCGCATCAGCACAACAAACCAGGGGCAGGTCTTGTGAGTTACTAAATTAGCAGTGACAGTAGCCCATAGATGGTAAGGGGATCAAACAACTCATAAGGGACTTAATAGGTTTAAACTGTGTGTGTTTCTATATGGGAAGATGACATTTATAACTCATAAGACCCTTCTCATTATTAGGGTAGTTAGGAGCATATATAATGGCACAGGGGTGAGTTGAATATAAAGGGATGATATCTAAAAATCAAAATTAAGGGGTGAGAGAGGAATGTGCTGGGAGAAGGGGAAAGGCAGAGGCAAAATGTGGTAAATTAAATCACATAAAAGAGGCAAGAAAAAGCTTTTGCAGTGGAAGGAAAGAGGAAGGAGGTGAGGGGAAGTGAGTAAACCTTACTCTCATCAAAGTTGGCTCAAAGAAATAGCATACACATTTATTTGGGATAGAAATCTATCTTACCCTATAGGAAAGTAGGGGGGAAGGGGTTAAGAGAAGGAGAGTGGTGACAGAAGGGAGGACAGATTAGCAGAGGGGTAGTCAGAAGCAAAATACTTTTGAAGACGTATAGGATGAAAGTAGAGAGAGAACAGAATAAATGGGGGAAGGGGGAATAGTATGGGGGGAAATACAGTTAGCAATGGTAACTGTGGAAAAAATTTTGAATCGTTTGTCTGATAAAGGCCTCATTTCTCAAAAATATAGAGAACTGAGTCAAATGTATAAAGATAAGAACCATTCCCCAATTGATAAATGATCTTTCTGCTATATTATGCTAAAGTCATTACTGATCTAGAGAATCAATTCAATTCAGCAAGCATTTATCAAGTGCCTTTCCAGTGGAGATTGGGTGAAAGGCGGCTTCATAGAATACAATGCATCTAAGTTGGGATCTGAAGAAGGGAAGTTTATTCCAAACATGGGGGAGTGGTATGAGCAAATGTACGAAAATAGGAGAAGCACAACAAAATGATCATTTCATTAGACTAGATAATAAAAACTGTGAGATGATGTTTGACTATTAGACTGGAGTCTGTTGAGAGTTTTGAATGCCAAGGTCAGAAGTTTAAACTTTATGCAGTCAGCATTGTGGAATGATTGAAGCTTTTTGAACAGAGTAACATAACCAGAGTAGTACACTAGGAAAATAATTTGGCAACTGTGGGGAGGATTGATTGGAGAGAGGAGAGACTAGAGGCAGAAGGACCAATTGGGATGCTACAACAATAGTCTAGGCAAGAAGTCCTGGCCAACTACATGGATAGGGGAACTGAGAGGGAAGAGTCAAAAATGCCTCTGAGGTTTGGAACTTGTGTCCTGAGAGGCTTGGGTCATGCCATTAACAGAAATAAAGAAATCAGGGGAAGGGCAGGTTTGGGGAAACATCTTGAGCTATGTTTTAAAGGTTCCTATAAGAGGTAGCAGTTCAGTTGGATGTAAAGGATGGGTAAGAATTCAATCAGAGTTATTCAGTCAATGAGCATTTATTAAATGCCTACTGTATGCCAGGTACTGTTCCAAACACTGTTAAATAAAGTGAGGGCATTCCAGGAATAGAAAATAGCTGGCAATTATAGCTAGGTCTTGCATAGTACTTTAAGATTTGCAAAACACTTTTCAAATATTATTTCATTTGATCCTAACAACAATCCTGGGAGGCAGCTGCTATTGCTATCTCGTTTTTATAATATGAGATAACTGTGAGGAGAGTTTAAGTGATTTGGTCTTGGTCATAAAGCTAGGAGGTGTTGGAGAGAGGATTTGAACTCAGGTCTTCCTGATTCCAAGTCCAACACTATATACCATGTCACCCAACTGCCTTATTAGCCAGATACCTCAACAACAAAGTAAATACTGAGGAACAGTTTTTAGAGGAACTATTTTAGAGGAACAGACAATAGTTTCACTTGTCTGGAGTATAGACAGCATAAACAGAAGTGAATTAAAATGAGATAAAGACAGGAAGTAAGATGGTGACACTTGAAAGAGTATCTTGAAGTCATCTTGAAGAGATGCTGAAGTATGAATTATTATTATCACTTCCTGGATTAAAAATCTTCAGTTCTGCATTGTCTATAGAATAAAGTCCAGTCTCCTTAACCTGACTTTCAAAGCCCTCCACAATTTATGAATAATTCACTTTTCTAGCCTAACTTCCAATTATTAGAGCTTTCAGCAATCTATACTTTTGGCACTGTTCCCTTAATTTACCTTATACTTTGCCACCCCTGTCTTTTTTAAATAATTTTTATAAACTTGAAAATTGTCAACAGACATAAAGATTTCCTTATATGAAGAACAGAATAAGAGGAATATATGTGTATGTGTGTATTTCATAGTGTTGTATATACAAATGTTATATGTACATTTGTATATACAACTCTATGAATTCATATTATGTACCACCTGGGTTTTTTAAGTACCCATTAAATTTTGCAGGGTACTTTAAACCCTGAACTGCTCATCTCAGACCCCATCTGAAATTCCTTCTTTCTTTGTACTTTTTAAATTTTTCATTGATGTTCTTTTGTTTCTTTTCTTTTTTCATTTTTTGTTATCACTATCACCATCCCCCATCTTCCTATAACTATCCCCTCCAAGCCCTCTCTTGTTATAAATAGCACAGTCAAACAAATACCCTTGCCTACAATGTATTTTCTCCTTGACCCATCTCCATCTATTGGAGATTTTCTCATCTTCTTCGAGATCCAGCTCAAAACTCTCTTCTCCATTAAGCATTCTTTGATTGTCCTAGACTCATGTAATCTCTTTCTCCTTTGAACTTCTATTGAACTTTGTTCAGAGCTCCTATACACTTCATATATTCTAATTTGGATAATAAATGCATCTATAAACAAATATGAATCCAACAATAAACATTTATTAAGCACCTACTGTGTGCCAAGTTCTGTGCTAGAGAGAGAAAAACTAATATCTTTTGGCTAAGGTTGCTCCAGAATAATACTCACCTTGTGCCAAGAGACAATACCATCTTCTTTGAAATCATAAATATTAGGGATGGAATTGCCATTGGTCTTTCTAATGATCTTTAATATATTTTAAGGCTCTTCCTTAACTGATTTAAACTCAGTTTGGCTAAAAGAAAATCACAGAGTTATTAATAGGTACACATTCTTGATAAGCACCAAAACAAAATCAGTACAGTTGGAGTTAGAAAGGGAAAAATGACCTTAATAGTCTTGCCTTCCCCATACCCACTAGCCTCAAATTTAGAGAATTTTTGGATCTAAGAATTGCAAAATTTGCAAATTACTGAGACTTTTTGAATTTTATATTTGCTCTTCTTTATTTGGTTGCATTTTTCTTTTTCTACCACTAGGCTTAATGATTTTCCTTTAGTGCTTATGTCCTTCAAGAATGTGTAGCTATTAATCAATAACTCTGTGATCTTCTTTGAGTCAAACTAAGTTCCACTCTTTTCATCTTCCTTCATAATTTTTTCTGCCTACCTCATCCATCATCTTTTCATTGCTCGTCTCTTAGCTCTTCATGATTCATCCAACGTGGCTAAAGCTCAATTCTATATTCTCAATGTTGTCTCTGCAAAGATAAATGAAGAGTTACTTCACTTCTTGGCTCTGTGACATGACATCATGGGTCTGTAATTGAAACTGAATTGGCATTGACCTTTTTTTATTTCTTTGCATTCTGGGGCCCTGTTGCCCTTTCCAACTCAGATTTAATTTTTTGCTACTACCACCACAGCCATCTTTCAAGACGGAGGCTTTCCAGGTTTCTCTTCATTAAGGATCTCTGTTTCTCATTATTTACTGTCCATAAGATATATTTATAGAGAGAGAGAGGGAGATAAGGGAGTGCAAGTCTGTTTAAACCATGTGTCTGGTTCTCCAACAGATAACTAACCAAAGAAAGTTATCAGGGAAAGAGTTACAAACTAAGAATCAATTAGAAACTGGTCCAAATCACTAATAAGAAAGGCAAAGTGTTACAACTCTGAGATTTCACCTCAAATACTTCAGAAGGACAGAGATGACAAAAAGTAAGAAATCGTTAAAGTAAGAAAGGTTATGGCAAGAGAGGAGAAGTAAAATGAAGTTCTGTTGGTGGAGCTATGTATTGGTTCAATGACTGGAAAACAATTTGGAATTGTCTTAAATACAATTAAATTGTACAGGCTCTTTGATCAAGCAAATGGATATATACCCTAAGTCAAAGACAGAAACATAAGTCTTACATCATATTCACAGCAGTGCTTTTTGCAGTAACAAACTACCAATTAGGTGGGCACCCATTAGTTGTGTAATACAAAGTTCAGAGCACTCACTTTGAAGTCAAAAGAACCCTGTTGCTCACTACTTGAGTCATACTAAATAAATCACTTAAGTACAATTATCACCAAAAGACAGAAATAGGATGAAAGGATATGGAAATAAAATCAATCAAGTATTTATTAAGTGCCTACTATGTACCTGAGTACTGGGAGAACCACTCTATAACTTTCTTTTAACAATTTGGATTAAATACTTGGTAGAAGAAATTATAATGAGGACTTCACCTAGTACAGTGTTATGAATGTATTAAAGTGTTTCAAAAATAATACTTGCCTATAATCAGGATTGTTATTTAATCAGTTTCAGCTTTAAAAAAATATTGAGAACCCATTTACTAGGCTCAAAATGTCATCTACAAACAGGAGCATCTAGAAGACCAGACAACCTTGTCATCTATAGGGAATTCTTCTTCCATTTTGACTCATTTAAAGAAGAACTGCCATAATACCACAATCATCATGGTGGTTCTTCCACCAATTTCTTCCATATTTAATTGGTCTAGAGATCACCTTAACAATCGACAAAGGAACAAACAAATAGATTTTTAAATGCCTATTTGTTAGATTGTTCTGTATGGCTACTCATTTGAATTAGTTCAACTTGTAGGGATGCTATAGATGGACAAACCCAGAATTGAACAGTCTAAAGACGACAGGCTGGATTGAATCTGAGAAATAGTACAGTTTTCAAAAATTTCTGTTTGTAATAAAATCTTTGCTTTAATATCAGTATTTTCTGTACTGATAGTATATATTTATGAATCATGAAACTCCATACTTTCCTAATTAATCAAGTTATAAGCATTTATTAAGTACTTACTGCATTTCAGGCCCTGTGCTAACCACAGAGTATGCAAGGATGAAAATGAAAAATGCCATTAAAGGAGCTTACTTTATATCAGAGATATAACGTGTACATATATAAGTTTATGAAAATATATATATAATAAGCATAAGGTAAGGCACTAGCATCTGGGAAGTAAAGAAAGGCATCATGTAGAAAATGATAACTGAGTTGAGCTTCAAAAGAAATTGGGGATTTTCAGAAGCAGGAATGACTGAGTGCATTCCATGCATGAGGAACAGCATGTGAAGAACAAAGAAACAGGAGATGGATTGTTGTGTGAGGAACAGAGAAAAGGCCAATTTGGCTGGACCATAGAATATGTGAAGGGGAGTAATGTTTAATTTGACTGGAAAGGTAGGATGAGCCCAGATTGTGAGGAGTTTTAAATATCAAAGGAAAGAGATGGTTTTGTTTTTGTTTTGTTTTGTTTTGTTTTTGTCTTAAGGAGTTTTTGAACACTGAAGCAACATGTTGGGACCTGTGCTTTAGGGGAAAAAATCACTTTGATATTTATGAGGAGAATGAATTGGAAAAGGAAGTAATTTAGGGAGGGAGAACAACTAGGAAGGTATCCCTATAGTCCAGGAAGAGGTGATAAGAACCTAAGCTTAGGAGAATGGTGTATACATAAGTAGAAGAAGAGGATGGAGGTAAGAGATACTGTGAAGGTAAACTAAAAAAGATTGGATTGTGGGATAAAGGAGAGAATATAAACTTTGAGGAATAAGGGGGGAGATGCATAGTGGAAGAAAGTAGGCTGCAGCATTTTGTCAATGATTAATACAGAAAGATGATGATGATGATGATGATGATGATGATGATGATGATGATGATGATGGTGGTGGTGGTGGTGGTGGTGGTGGTGATAGTGATATTAGGTGTATACTCATATCGCATTTGAAGACTTTTAAAGCATTTGACATATTATCTCAAATGATCCACACAACTCTGAGATAGTTTCTATTACAGTTATCCCTTCCACATGGTGCCCCCACGATCTATAAAATCTGTGTAAAATTTTTTACCTTCCCTTCACACCAGAGAAGTCCAATTTTTTTTCTTTTTCTTTGACGGAATATTTACAGCACCTTATTGTAAAATTGGGGTTGATATTATGCAATATTATATATGTGTTTTATACATTTCCGAATTTCTAAACTTTTTCTGTATCATCTGCGGCTTCTGCAAAACTCCCCCAAAATTCCCTTTTAATTTCTTATGCTAATCTGTGATATATCAAAACCATAATGGGGAAAGTCTCAATGTGAAAAGGATAACTGTACTGCCATTTCATAGACAAGGAAATCAAGGCTGAAAGAAGATAAGTAGCTTATTCAGGGTCACACAGCATGTTGGTGAAACAAGATTTTAATCCAGGTCTTCAAAGTCCAGAATCCTATTCACTATCCCCCACTGCTTCTCCCATATTAATGACATCACAGAACTATATAAAGTATCAAAGTATTGAGTATATGAGAAAAGCATTATTTAGGCATTATGAGAATTATAAAGGTAATAAGACATGGTCTTTTTCCTCAAAGAGCTTACAGTCTAGGTGAAGGGAGATCATTTGAGTTCTATTTATTGAGAGAAGTCCCGTAATCTAGGCCCTATAATCAAGACACAGCTATTAATTCTGAAGACTTTCTAATATCAGGTAGAAAAGGCAGGGAGAGAGAGAAGAAAGTCAATACAGTAGAATCTAATGAGTTATTTATTTTTAGAAATAATATAGATGGTCATATTTCTTAAAGCAAAATGTGGGGTGAATCTAAAGTCCCTATACTAAAATTATGACTACACATTTCCATTACTACAGTTGAATAAATAGAATTCATCGTTTCTACATGTCAAGTTGACAGTACTCAAGAATGGTGGACTTAGACTCAGAAAGATCTGAGTTCAAAACCTACCTCAGACCCCCAAGTAAATGACAATCTCTCTGTATCCTCATCTAAAAACAGGGATAATTATAGTGCCCTACTTCACAGTGTTAGGCTCAAATGAGATAATGTAGATAGAAGCATTTTGCAAACCTTAAAGGGCTATATAAAATTCAGCAATTAATATTAGTGGTAATGTTTCTGGAATAAAGTATTTTGATAATATGCTTAAATACTGTACACTTTATTGTCTCCTTCAGCCAGTAAAAATAAATACAAGATTAGCCTATCTTTTAAGATCTCCTACATCTTTGCCTTTACATAGGCTGCATCCATGTATGGAATTCACTCCATCCTCAGTATTGCTTCTTGGAATTCATGCTTTCCTTCAAGATACACGTCAGGGACCACCTTCTATATGAAGCTTTTCCTGATTTGCCTCACTCCAAGTCCCCAGCTATTAGGACATTTCTTCACATGTTGTTTTCTCTGTTAAAATGTAAGCTACTTAAGAATAGAGATTTTCTTTTGCTTTTTTTTCTATGAAGACAGTATCTGGCAGATAGAAGGTGTTTATTAATGCTTGTTGATTGATTGAGTCTCACATTATGCAAATAAACACATTATCCTGAGGAACACCTGATGTCAGAGTTCCTTCCACCAATGCACCTATATTACCCTTCCAAGACAGAGGTTCCTGGGAGATTCCTGAGGCATATAGAAGTAAAACTTTAATAATAATATTGCATCCACTTTAAAAGGGACTCTGCTTTTTGTTCTACTCTATATACTAAATGTATAAGAAAATAAAAGTGGGACATTGGAGACGGAGCCAAGATGGAGGAATAGAAACAGCACTTCCAAGGTGCTCTGCCCCATAAAACTTCCAAATAATGTAAAAGGGGACTCTGAACAACTTCTGGAACCCCAGCACCCACAGAACTACACAGAGAAACTAACCTCCCGCTGAGGAGAACCCAGCAGCCCTGCAGGGAGTGGCGAGTGCAGTGCTCTGAGAACAGGCAGGACAGCGCCCTGGGAACCAACAGTGCAGCACTCTGGGAGCCGAGCCCAGGCCCGCCTGAGCCTCGGTTTTAACCCTAGGGCAACCAGGCCAGCAGCTGGCTGGAGGGACCCCAGAACACCAGCAGCTGTGGTGATTCCAGAATTATCAGCACAGATATGCCTAGGACAAAGTGAGAGGTTAGTGCCCTATGGACTTTCAGACCAGTATTTGGGGAACGAGTCAGCTTCCTCCCCTGGGGGCGAAAAGCTGCTGAATAAACGGGGCACAGAAGCCATTTTGCAGCATCACTGGTGGCTCTAGCCACCAGTCTGCAAACTGTAGGGAGGTCCAGCAATTAGTCTGGGGGTTAATCACTCTTGCTTTAAACTGCCTGGATCTGGATTGTGGTCTGGGGGGAAAGTTTGGGGTGGGTATCCAATTTGCCAGAGAGGGTGGAGGCTTTACAAAGGCCACCCAACCTGTGGAAATTGTGAAGACCCCACATTTGGGATGGAAGCTCTCCTGTCTGGTGGCAGAGCTCTACTGTGACAACAAGTCCAAAAATCAAGTAATTAAGTGGCAACATGCCTAGGCAAAAGAAACAAAATAAACAGAAAAATGCAACATTGGACTACTATTTTAGGGGCAAAGAGGATCAAAGTATGGAGGAGGACGGGGAGGTCAGAACTCCTGCACCAAAAGCCCCAAATGAAAATACAAGCTGGCTATAGGCCATAGAGGACCTTAAGAAGCAGATAAGAGAAGTGGGGGGAAATTGGGAAGAGAAATTATCAAGATGCAAGAAAAGTATGAAATGACAGTCAACAGCCTGACTGAGGAAAATAACACCTTAAAAAATAGACTAACTCAAATGGCAAAAGAGGCTCAGAAAGGCAATGAGGAGAAGAATGCCTTAAAAAGCTGAATTTGCCAGTTGGAAAAAGAATCTCAAAAGCTCAATGAGGAGATTCATTCCCTCAGAGTTAGACTGGAGCAAATGGAAGCTAGTGACTTTATGAGAAATCAAGATGCTGTTAAAACAGATCCAAACAAATAAAAGAATAGAAGACAATGTGAAATATCTCATGGGAAAAACCACTGACCTGGAAAATAGATCCAGGAGAGACAATTTAAAAATTATTGGACTACCTGAAAGCCATGACCAAAGAAAGAACCTAGAAATCACCCTTCAAGAAATTCTCAAGGAAAACTGCCCTGATGTTTTAGATCCAGAGGGCAAAATAGAGGTTGAAAGAATCCACAGATCACCTCCTGAAAAAGATCCCAAAAAGAAAACTCCCAGGAATATTATAGCCAGGTTCCAGAATCCCCAGATCAAGGAGAAAATACTCCAAGCAGCCAGGAATAAACAATTTCAATATTGTGGAAACACAATCAGAATAGCCCAGGACCTGGCAGCTTCTACACTGAGGGATTGAAGGGCATGGAATATGATATTCCAGAGGGCTAAAGAGCTGGGATTGAAGCCAAGGGTCACCTACCCAGCAAAACTGAGTATCTTGTTTCAGGGTAAAATATGGTCATTCAGTGGAATAGAGGACTTCCAAGCATTCTTGAGGAAAAACCAGAGTTGAATAGAAAATTTGACATTCAGACACAAGAAGCAAGAGATGCTTGAGAAGGTAATCAGGGAAAAGAAATCAAAAGCAACTTATCAAAGTTGAATTATTTACATTCCTACATGGAAAAACAATAACAGTGACTGATGAAACCTTCCTTGTTATGAAAATAATTGGGCATATGAATAAATATGTGAAGATGTGTATATATGTTTACAGGTATACATGGATAGAGGGAACAGGTTGAATTTGATGGTAAGAGATGATTATTAAGGGGTGAATTTAAGAGGTGAGAGAGGAAAGTGGCAAGAGGAGATGGGGAGAGACAGGGTATGGTAAACTATCTCATGTAGAAGAGGCAAGGGGAAGTAGTTGCAGGGGAGGGGAAGAACAGGAAGGCAAAAAGGCAAAAAGGCAAAACCATATTCTCATTGAAGTTGGCTCAAGGAAAGAATCACATACATACTAAATGGGATATCTCACTCTGCAGGAGAGTAGGGGAAAGGGGGATGAGAGGGGGAAGGATGGAGGGGAAGACATTCTGGGGGGAGGGGAGGTTGGAAGTACCCACTATCAAAGAGGGACAGGATCAAAGTAGGGAATGGACCAGGTGGGAGGTGAGATGGGTGGGAGGGAAATATAAGCAGTCTTTTACAATATATCTACTATGGTAATGTTTTGCATAGCTATACATGTACAACACATACTGAATTGCTTATCTTCTCAGAGGGAGTGGGTGACAAGGGAGGAAGGGAATGGATCTGAAAATCGAAGTTTTAAAATTAAATGTTTCATAAGATGTCCAGGCATTGGGGCTCAGAGATTCACCTTGCCCTAATGGCAAAGTCGATGCAGGTATGGGAGAAGATATGGGAGAGAGCAGATTGGATGAGGGAATATCTAGTGGTACTGCTATTCTGGGGTGGTGGGTAGGGAAAAAATGGGGGAAAAATTGCAGCTCAAAATTTGGTGGAAATGAATTATGTAAACCAGAAGTTAATAAAGCATTTGTTTAAGTAATTAAAAATAAAAAAAGATAAAAAATCCAGGAAGAAAAAAAAAGAAAAGAAAAGAAAACTGGGGTCGGCTAGGTGTCGAAGTGAATAGAGCACCAGCCCTGGAGTCAGGAGGACCTGAGTTCAAATCCGGCCTCAGACACTTAACACAAAACTAGCCGTGTGACCTTGGGCACGTCGCCCTCCAAAAAGGGGGGGGGCTGTCTAGATTCATGTAGCTACTAAGTTTCAGAGGTAGAATTTTAATTTAGGCCTCTCTACCCCCAAGTTTTGTCCTATCCACCACACTAAGTTGCCTTCATCATTATCCAACATTATCATTGCTATACAGGGGATTTGCACCAATAACTACTATTTACCAAAACCCCACCTAAAGCATTAAGTGTCCCTATAGATCTTTAACCATGTGTTTCTTCTTCTGACTGTGACAAATCACTTGAAAATATTGTGCATACATTCTTGATGAAATCCCCAAGTCCAAGAAGATATCAAGTCTCTAGGTACAACTTATGAATTAAAAATGAAGGCAGTTCACTCAGAAATTAAATAGTATATTAATGTATCCATGAAAATCTCATGAATACCTCCTGATGATATAGACATTGTACAGTTAATTCTTAATTAGCTTCTTTTCTCTATTTTTTAAAGCAAAATTACTCATATTACCATGCACTTAATGGTCTTATCTAAACCTTAGAGAGAAGTGGTTTAACACTTAATAAGGTTAAAGATTGTGTATGACTCTTAAATATAATTACTTAGATTTCTCTGATTAGTAGCTTCTATATGTCTTATGAGTTAACCCCAAAATAAGCCATTTCAAGTGAGATATTTTCAACAGTGAACACAACATAGAAGTATTTGAACAAAGTGTCTTGGTGTCCTCTGCTGGCAACTGATCTTCATAGTTTTCTAAATGAAATAACATTTATCCAAGCTTATATGACGTTACAAAACCTTAAGGTGAATGGCCCATAGAAAGGAAATTATTGTCAGGAATGTTGCTGTGGACATACCTCTAGACCTACTTTCTCCAGTCATTCCTCATTTATTAAGCACCAACTGTAAGCAAGCTACCAAGTTTTGTTGTGTTTTTTTTTTACTTTTTTATAGTCGTTATTCCTGTTTGTTGTTTTTATACTAGTCTTTTTCCTCTGTAAAAGGATATCAATAGCTTGGGAACTTTTCTTCCATAATTTCAAACTGTCTTTCAGAATATTCACAATATGTAGCTTTATCAGTATATATTTCTCCAACATTGATTGTTTCAATACTTTATCATCTTTGCCGCTTTGGTGAAAATGAAGTGAATTTTAGAATTATTTTAATTTCTCTTAGCATTTGTTATTTCTAACAATTATTAATATAATTATTGATTGCTTACAATTATTCTTTTAAAATGTGTTTCCTCTGAATACATATCCACTGTGGACTGACTCATGGTCATATATTTATATCAATTTCTTGATTTCTTGGCTATCAGACTTTTACCCAAGATATTTGGTGCAATGATTTTCTACCCAACTATTTCTCCTCTTGTTTCATTTACATTGTTTTGGTTCATTAATTTTTTATTTATTTAATCAAAATTGTCTCCTTTATATGTTATGACTCCGTCCAATTATCATTTATTTAAGAATTTTCTTCAGCCATAGTTGTGAAAATTATCCCTTTCAACTCTCGTCTATTTTTATGAATTGATCTTTTATTGTTAGATCTCACTTTCATTTGCAGTTTACCTTGTTATAAGTTTCTTGTCTAAACCTAGTTTTCTACCAGATTTGTTGAATAGTATGTGTTCTCAGATTTAATGATCACTGAACTTAATTATGGATCTTGATTTCTTTTCCTCTATTTTTTCACTAGTAACAAATAGTTTTAATGTTTATTGTCCTATGATATAGTTTGAAACATGGTCCAGAGTGTTTTGTAGCTATATTTATCAGTCCTCTATGGTTGGTAGGTTATTTTTAAAAATTGTTTATATTCTCAGTTTTACTGATATATAATTGTACAGAATATTTTCTGATTATCATTTTTATTTCCTTTCTGTAAGTTCACTTTTATCATTTTTACTGTAATCAATTATGATCATCAATTTGTTCTTTCTCTTTTTAATCAAGTTAATGGTTTTTTTTAGTATTGTTAGTATTTCTTAAAAACAACCTTTAAATTTGTTTATTGTTCAGTTGACCTTTTTGTTTTCAATGTTACCCATCTCTCTTCTAATATTCAAGATTCTATCTTTTGTGCATAGTTGGGGTCTATTAACTTGTTGATATTCTAAGTTTTTAAATGTTCCTACTTAATTCATTTACCCTCTCTTTTTCTACTCTGTTGCTCTATGCTTTCAGATATGTGATTTTTTTCCTCTAACAACCACTTTAACTTCATCCTTATTTTTGGTATGCTATTAAAGTCCCCTTTGATATAATTTTTCCTTGTTTCTGTGGTTTTTTCTTTTACCCTTTCATTTTTGAGAATGTAACTACTTATGCATCCTTTAAGTCTGTATCTTTGCTTATGTTCCTGGTATTTATTTCTGGCTTATTACATAGCATATGTAAAGAATACATATAACATGTAATACATACATAAAGAATATGTAATATATAAAGAATGAGATAAATACAACATATGACACATATATAAAGAATAAGTGTTTATTTCTTT
Organism: Gymnobelideus leadbeateri; assembly: GCA_011680675.1. Classification (NCBI taxonomy): domain Eukaryota; kingdom Metazoa; phylum Chordata; class Mammalia; order Diprotodontia; family Petauridae; genus Gymnobelideus; species Gymnobelideus leadbeateri. Next base: position 1,088,097 of record WOXC01003626.1, on the reverse strand, counting down.
CTGCCCTAGCACATAATCAGCTTTTGTTAAGGTACCTCGGAATTTGAGAAACACATATATTTTTTTATTTGATTGTTCAGAAGATAACAAAAATTTTTTGGTTCGAAATTCTTGCTACCCTTATAGACCTTCGGTCTAATCATAGGAAAGGTATGGGTACAGAAAAGTATATCGCACAATATTACATGGCAAACAAAGTAGAGTTGCAAAGGTAAAGGCAAATCAGCAAAGTTTTCTCGATGGTATGTGATTTGGATTTTAGAGAATGAAAAGGGATTTAATAGAGAGCATTGTAGGCATAGGAAATAGCATGAACAAAGATATGGGAATGAAAGCATACAGGAAATGTTCCTAGAACAAGCACTGACTCCTCAGAAATGCTAACACTGAGGGGCTGAGAAGACGATTCACAGCTAGTTCAGGAGAGAAAAGGAGAAGTTATAGTGGTTGAAGAAATAAATAATACAAAGATATGGTGTACCTGAAGCCAGGGAAAAAGGGAATCTTTAGTTGGAGGAGATGGTCAATGGTGGGAAGAATTTAAGGGAAGGCCAAAAAGGATAGGGCTAAAAAGGCCAATGCATTCGATCATTAGAAAGTCATTAGCAGACTTTGACAAAGAAATTTCACCAAATCACAGAATAATGGAATTTTAAAGGTGGGAGGAACCTCGACAGGAAATGGTTGCCCATCTGTGGACACAAGCTTGTGAATATCCTTCCTCAACTATATTACCCAGAAATGAACACAATATTCTAATGTATTCTGGCTGTGCTAGGTGTGTAACTTTCTCTACTGTGCTAGCAGCCTGTGAAATAATTGTAGAGTAAAATTCTAACAGCACATTTGTAGAATGGGACATTTAGGTTAATTTATTGTTTTCAATAATTTAGAAATAACGATAATAAGCTTTTTATTCCTTTTCTTTTTTCTTTTTTTTTTTGGTTGGGTCCTCTTATTTTCATCAGTGTAGAGAATTTCTGGTAATGAACTACCCTCTGACAATGCAAATCATCACCTGTTGCCACTTAGTCTCAGAGAATTGTCTAGGGCATTTAATGGTTAAAGAACTTGCCCTGAGTCACACAGCTAGTATGTGAAGAGGGCAGGGCTTGAACTAAGGTCTTTATGACACGTAAGTTTTGGCTATGCTTTTGTACTTGTATTCCCAGCACTTAGCAAAGTTGCTGGCACACATAAGCACTTAGTAAATGACTTTTCATTAATGATGCTATACTTACTGCCTCTGAGTTAAGAGTTTATAGAGTATAATTTAATCTTTTTTTAGTGACCAAGATTATTGTGGGATAAGTCATTCTTCTAAATACTGTAGAATCTAAATACTGTAGAACTCTAAATACTGTAGATTGCTATAGAATGATGTAGACATAGAAGGGGTAGGAGGTTGGGTTGATTGTTTACTAATCACCAGAAAATAATCTGGAAGAAGTCTTCAAATCAGAGGATACAATTTTGTTTTCTTGTGATCAGCTTCTTTTTTCCTAAATGCATGATGGAAAACAATTCTAGTTAATTAGGAGCTCTGCTTGACCAAAATTCAACTGTGTATAACTATATATTACCTGAATACAACCTAAAACGATTCTCCTGGACCAGACTGTGCAGAACAAAAATGATAGGAGGCAGAAGCTTTCCTAGGGCATAATGAAGTGAGGTGATCATCTCAGGCCTGCCCTATTGGAGAGAGCACATGTCTCCCAAGGCATCTTCAGGAGTAGGAGATAGAGGCAGCTGAAAACTAAAATATAATTAATGTCAGTGTGTTCATGACACCTCCTTCCCCCAATTCCACCTACTTACTGACTTACTCCTGATGGTTCTGCCTTCTGTCCTACTGATCATCTGCCTTAGGTGTTCATTCTACCAGATTTCACCTAGACACAATTATTCTCTACATAGAAAGAGGGTCTCAGAACTTTCTCCCTTGGTTGAGTATGCAGAATGATATTCAAAAGATCTGAATTGGAGTAATTACAACTTAGGCCATCAGGAGCTGTCCTGATGTGAAGAAGCACAGGTTTCAACAAGTATAGTATCTAATGTCTGGAAAAACAATTAACAGCAAATTGTATCAAAACCTAAGGAGCTCTGGATTTGGATTCAGAAGAAATGCTTTTGAATTCTGTCCCTAATGCTTATCAGCTGGGAAAGTTCTAGCTATCAGATAAGTGCTTCTTATGCTAACTTTATAAACTATATGAAGATATGTGGCTAGAATAGTAAAGTGGATTCAAAATTTGTTGAATGATAAGACTGAAAGACTATCCATTAGGGCAGCTAGGTGGCACAGTGGATAGCCTGGAGTCAGGAAGACTCATCTTCCTGAGTTCAAATCTGGTCCAGACATTAGCTGTGTGACCCTGGGCAAGTCACTTAACACTGCCTCAGTTTCCTCATCTATCAAATGAGCTGGAGAAGGAAATGGCAAACCACTCCAGTATTGTTGCCTAGAAAAATCTCAAATGGGGTCACAAAGAGTTGGACAGGATTGAAACTGAAATAACTAAACAACAATAACAACTATTCATTAACAAAGATAATGACTTTGGAGAGAGTTGTCTTCCTGATCGCCCCAGGATCTCTCCTTCACTCTGTGCTGCTTAACATGTTTTATTAGTGGACAAGATTTTAATTAGTGTGTGCCCACAGCTCTTACTTCTAGAAGTAGGTCCTCAGGAGAGGTCTTCTGTGCTCAGTGGAGCTATGCATTCAGTCATTTAACATGTATTTAGTAAGTGTGTACTATGTGCCAGGCAATATGCTACACGCTGGGCATACAAGGAAAGGCAAAAAAACCCCACTGTTCTCACCCTTAATTGGGGAGAGAACATGTATATAAGTAGTTACATACAGGCTGAAGGACCTGGGAAAAGCTTCCTGCAGAAGATTAGATTTGAAAGAAATTAGTCTTGAAAGAAGCCAAAGAACTGAAGTGTTAAAGGTGAGGGGGCAGCGCGTTCCAGGTATGGGGGCCAGCCAGTGCAAAGGCACAAAGATAAGATAAAGAGTAGTGATAGAGAAATTGCAAGCAGACCAGCGTCTTAAAGTGTGGAATGTGTGTAGACAAGTAAGGTATGAGAAGGATGGGAAAGTAGAAGGGATGAAGATCTTTAAATGCTAACCAAAGAATTATTCATTTCATCCTGGAGGTAACAGAAAGACACCAAAGAAAGAGAGATGAGTTAGAAGGTTGTTGGAGTAGTCCAGTAGAGGGGGAATGAGAATCTGAACTAGGAATTGTGGCTTGTAGGGGTGGAGTTGGTACAGAGCAAAAAGAGAATAGGGGCCAGGACAGAGTCTTGGGAGGTACCCATGGTTATTCAGCATGATACCAGGAACAAAGAGCCAGCAAAAAAGACTGGGGAGTGGTCAGACATATAGGAAGAGAACCAGAAAAGAACAGAGTCACAAAGTCCTAGACAGGGGACAGTTCTAGGAGAAGGTGATTAATAGTTTCAAATAGTACTGAGAAATTAGTACTAGAAAAGGTGTGCATTCGATTTGGCAATTAAAAGAGGGCATCAAGTGGGATTTTTTTTTTGAGAATGGGGGAGACAAGAAGATGTTTATAGTCAATAGGGAAGGAAAAAGAAAGGGGAAAATTGAGGGTTTAAAAGAGAATAGGGATGAAAATGGGGGACAATTTTATGGAGAAGTCAGGAGGGAAGGGCTTATGCAAAAGGTTTTGCTTTGTCAAGGGAAAATGTCACTTCTTCATCTAAGACCAGATAGTAGAAAGAGATATATGAGTGATGGAAGATGAGGAGAAAAGAAGGGAGAATTTTCTACAAATAATCTCATTTTAGTGAAGTATGAATCAAGGTCTTTGGCTGAGAGGGTGAAAGGAAGAAGTATCAGTATTGAGGAGAGATGAGGTTTGGAACAGACTCTGAGAAAAATGAAATTGTAAATCAGTTAGAAAGGAAGGGAATTCCTTGTTGCAATGTGGGCAGCAAAGTTAGTTGAGGTTAGATAACATAAATTTGTAGTGGGTTTATTCAGCACAGTTTCACAATTTCTTCCAGTTCCATTCAGCACTACACAAATAGGATCTAAGTAGGAAGCTGAGGAGCAATTCAGGGTTGAGAATTGGCAAGGTTTGGCAATTGGCAACTTGATCAGATCGGCAGGGGGTGGATGGAAGATCATGTAGAATTCATTTGGTTCACCAAAGGTTCAAGATACAAAAAGGAATAGAGTATAGGCAATGCAGAAGTGATGGCCAGGTAAAGAACTGAAGAGTGAATGGCATGGAGGTCATAATAAGACAAAAAAAACATGGTTAACAGTCCTAAGGGATAGGGGGAAATGGAATGATAAAATGTATTATGAGATTAAAGGAATTTTAGAATTCATTAACATGGAGATGGAACAGTTGTGGGAGAAGGATTAAGAATGTGACCATTGGGGAGAAGCTCGAGGAAGCGGAAGCTGGATGCGGGTTTGACGCCTCGCCGGCAGTCCTCACTGCAGTCATGAAACCTGATGAGACACCTATGTTTGACCCAAGTCTATTGAAAGAGGTGGACTGGAGCCAGAATACTGCAACATTTTCTCCAGCCATTTCCCCAACCTACCCAGGAGATGGTTTGGTTCTGAGGCCCCTTTGCACTGCAGATCTAAACAGAGGATTTTTTAAGGTACTTGGTCAACTGACAGAAACTGGAATGGTCAGCCCTGAGCAATTTATGAGATCATTTGAGCACATGAGGAAATCCGGGGATTATTATGTTACAGCTGTAGAAGATGTCACTCTAGGGCAGATTGTTGCTACTGCTACTCTGATAATAGAACATAAATTCATCCATTCATGTGCAAAGAGAGGAAGAGTAGAAGATGTTGTTGTGAGTGATGAATGCAGAGGAAAACAACTTGGAAAATTGTTATTGTCAACTCTTACTCTGCTAAGTAAAAAACTGAACTGTTACAAAATTACCCTTGAATGTCTTCCACAAAATGTTGGTTTCTACAAAAAGTTTGGATATACCGTATCTGAAGAAAACTACATGTATCACAGGTTTCTAAAGTAATGATGGCAAGAATAATTTTTAGAATAAAAGCAAAGAAATTTACTGCAATAAGGCTATTCTTTTAGAAAATCAAAGTATTTTATTGTTACAAAACCAGTGACACCTCCCTTTCCCCCATAAAATATTGGACAAAAATTTTTAGTCCAGAAGTTTGGCATATTAGAAGATTAAATTGGATTGGCGAAGCATGCTTTGATACTAGACTATAAATGAATGTTATAAAGGAGATGGCTTTTAACCAAATGAATATATTTTTAACTTGAAATTTTTCCTGTATTTTTCTAAAGTTGGGTTTTATTTCTTTGTAGTCAGGGTATAGAGTATCTGTTTACTGTCTTATTTGTTTTCTATCTTCCATCTTATTAAAAAGAAAGATTGTGTAAGAGAATACCCTGTAGTGTACAGAAATTGTTAGAGAACTAGTTTCTTTAATTATAATAAAAAACTGACATGGGTTTAATTGTAAGCTGACTTCTTAATAAACTAGCTATTGTAATTCACTGAACACATATATTTTGGAGAGGTAATAATAATGTTGGCAAATATCAGATTATAGCTTTATAAAAAGTTAAAAACCTTCCTTTTTAAGTATTTTAATTTGATAAAAACCTGAATATGTGGGGAGGGGAGAATGATGAGATTACCTGTGAAATTTAATGTAGCTCATTTTATCCAACCATGTCAACATAATTTGACTTACACTAAATTTAGGCATCTGTATTTATTTGATAGAGGTACTATGCATTGTGGCAATCTTAATTTTCCCCAATTCTGAAAAACAGAACTATCTCAGCTTTTAGCACACATTTAGTCTCTAGCTTTTGAACATTTTTACGGGAAAATCAAATTGCATTTGTTGCATTCATAACATTTGATGGGGATTTATTTCTCAGTGATAACATGCACTTTTTAGTATTTGATGTTTAATTTTATTTTTAGTATCAAATAAATATGTAAAATTACTGTTCACATGAATAGTACTTTATTGATAGAACTGTAAAATTTTTCACGTTTCCCCCTAGTAATTCTTGAACGTCTAGGTCCTCAGGTGTTATTTATTAGCTGTTTGCAAAATAATTAAAGATAATCTGTTTTCATCAAAAAAAAAAAAAGAATGTGACCATTGTTGTATGTAGCTGAGAGAGTGGAAGGATGAGTTATAGTAATGCAATAGATTAAGGAAATAAGTTAGAGCATTTAGGGGGTACCTATTTGTCCACTAGTGTGAAGGCAAGAGATGGGAACTGTGAGTCACTCACTTAACTCATTGGTTGTTGAGTTGTGACATGGTGAATACTCTATTTTGATTTTCTGTGATAAGTTGTAACATTCTGAATGCTGTACCTTGATTTTCTATAAATGTTTTGCTCTGATTTGTTATTGAATAAATAGAGAGTTTGCTATACTATGTAATCAGAGCCTTGAAAGCTGTTCATAGCAGCAGCCCTCTGGAAAGCTGCTCATGCATGGCTTTACACCCCAGGACCAACAGAACATTGCCATCAGGCATTGGCCACATGATCCCAGCAAGGAGTAATATCCAGGAAATACTACATACCATACCCACCTACCAGGTAGAAGCTACATATCCATAAGAAACTGTACATGAGACTAGAAAGGAGCGATGAAGGTGGGAGCCTTATGATGTTGTCTCCAGATGATAGCACTACCCCTGTAGCATCAGAATTATGAATCGCCCCTCAACATATGCACACTGACCAAATATGGTTTCACTTGGCACAGTGCCTGTCATATAGATGGTGCTTGATAAATGTTTATTGATTGATATGTGTGCCTTACTCATATATGTTCCCTAAATGGATCCCTTAGTCCCATTGCTTGTAGGACAGTATGCCTCAAATTAAAGGGGAAATGTTTTTATACTGCTTTTATTACTATGTTCTTATTAAATGACTTTGTTTTGAGCTAATTCTGTCCTCTGACTTCCTAGAAAAAGAAAACATGTTGCGGGGAGTGGAGGGGGTGGGTGTTAGGGAGAATTGTTAACTATGGGTTTGAATGGACACATACCTTGTCTGGGAGACTCACTGTGTGAGTTCAGGGCAGCAAGAAGCCCCAAGTGCTACCTGTGCAATATATAGTTGTACAATAGGTTTAAGGCCACTACAGACAATATTTTTAGGTTACCCTCTTCCACCAAACCCTGCACTATTTTATTGTTTGGTTGTTCAGTTGTGTCCAACTCTTCATGACCCCATTTGGTGTTTTCTTGGCAAAGATACTAGAGTGGTTTGCTATTTCCTTCTCCAGATCATTTTAAATATGAGGAAACTGAGGCAAATAGGATTAAGTGATTAGCCCAGGATCACATACCTAGTAAGTGTCTAAAGGCAGATTTGAACTAAGGAAAATGAGTCTTCCTAACTTCAGGTTCAACATTCTATCTACTGTGATACCTACTGCCCTAAAACCCTATCTATACCTGGTAAAATAGGCTTCCAATGTTAAACCAAAGTGACTTTACATATAATTAATAATAATATTTCTAACAAAATGTTTCCTTAAAGAAAACATTGTATCTTATTACTAAGGAATATTCTTAGGGTCTGGTTTGGAAAAACCTTGGTAAGCCCTAGGACTTTAGTGCTAGGGAGGAAGGTAGCCAGACAATCAATAGTCAATAAGCATTTATTAAGAGATGTGTATGGCACTATGCTAAAGGCTGAAGAAACAATAAAAATAGCAAAAATAGTCCCTGCCCATGAACTCACACTCCAATACAGGAAACAACATGAAAGTGGCAGGAATTAGTGATGGGTATTTGAAAATTAAGTCAAAGTGTTGCTTTGGCTCTTTGGAAAGAACTTGGGCAAGTGAATGTAAAGATGAACTAGAAGATAAATATCAGAAGATCTAATTCAAGGTCATGATGTGTAGGGGGTCAAACATTAGCATAAAATAGAAGTAGAATTAGAGCTAGGACCCTTCGCCAGAGAAGGTATGTTGGAAAGAGCTAAGGGGAGGTGGTAGGTGGGAAATATAGCCAGGGATCAGGAGAATTAAAAAGATGCATAGTGAATGAGCTGAATCAGGATTGATTAGAGGCATGGCACAGGCCAAGTGAAGGTTAAGAGCAAGAACCAGGATACAGTCCCAGAAAGTAAGTTTTGCTTGCAGAGTACCATTAAGGACTGCTTTTTAATGGACATCTCGAGGCGGCTAGGTGGCGCAGTGAATAGAGCGCTGGCCCTGGAATCAGAAGGACCTGAGTTCGGAGCCGGCCTCTGACACTTAATCCACACAAACAAAAAAACCTAGCCGTGTGACCTTGGGCAAGTTATTTAACCCCAGTTGCCCTAAAGGGGCGGCTAGGTGGTGCAGTGAGTAAGAGCGCCGGCCTCGGAGTTTGGATGACCCGAGATCAGATCCGGCCTCAGAAAATGAGCACCCACGAATAAATAATGACTAGCCATGTAACCTTGAGCAAGTTACTTAACCCCAATTGCTTTAAAAAATAAAAATAAAAAATAAAAATAATGGACATCTCTAGGTTTTCCACACAACCTTGCCCTAGGGAGTCAGTTTGTGGGGACTTTAAATAATCCCAATCAAATCAAATGGGACTGGCTCTTTAGTTTAATTCAGCAAAGTTGTATTAAATTCCTATTATATGGAAATGTGTTCTGCTAGCCACTGGGGATACAAGAGCAAAAAACCAAACAAACAAAAAAACCAACCACTTGCTTTTGAGTTGACTTTTTATTTTGGGATATAATCTACATGTAGAATAGTAAATAGGATGCAATTTTAAGACCAAGAGAGAACTAAATAAGCAAGAGGATGCTTCAAGACTTCCCATGGGAGGTGAATCAGGGTTAAGCTTCGAAGGAAGAAAGATTCTAAGAAAATGAAAGTGTGGAGGGAGTGCAACCCAGAAGTTACTGACAGCTTGGGTAAAAAGGCACAGAGGTGGCAAGATGCAATGGTCATTTCTATCATAGTCTTAACTGTTTCAGAATTCTTCAGTCAGCAGAGGCAGTGTGATATCCAAGATGGGGCAAATTCCTGAAATGTATTGGAATAACTCTGGTTGGATTGCTTTATGGTGTAAGAGAAAGAGGGATAGCAAAGAAGTTGACCAGAGGGCCTGGCCAATATCAATTTGTCAAAGGAAAAATGTAGTATAGACCATTTCAACGTAGAATTATGTTTTGTTTTGTTGGGTGTGAGGAAAAGGCCAAATCTACTGGACTACCAGGATCATCAGATTATAGATTTAGAGCTGGAATGAACCTGAGAAATCATGTAGTCCAACTATCACATTTTATTTATCGCAAGAAAATCAAAGCCCTGGTAGGCAAATTAACTCATTCCTAATATTTATACAGTGATTTATGGATCCCAAATACTACAAATAACATCTCATTTTAGCCTCACAACAAACAGGAGGCAGATGTTATTGTTATCCCAAATTACAAATAAGGAAACTAAGGCTGACAGAGGTTAAGTGACTTGCTGACAAAGTCACACAGGTACTACGTGTCTAAAGTAGGATTAAACTTGAATCTTCCTGAATCCAGGTCCAATTCACTAGAGACCACATAACTTACCTAAAGTCTTATTAAGTCATAGTGTAAGAATTCACATGTAGGTTGTAGGAAGAGTTGAAAGTAATTTCAGAAGTTATCTAATTCAGTCCCTCTCTTTTTTTAAAATAAGAAAACTGAGGCCCAGTGGCTTTAAGTGGTTTGTCCAAAGTCACACAGGCAGTGAGCATCAGAGGTGCATTGTAAACCCAGGTCCTCTGACTCCCAATCCAGTACTCTTTCCACTATACCAAGAAGCCTGTGAGGTAACCCAGTCTGTGACTTGGTTAGATGCATGTCACAATTGCTTAGAAAAAGCACCTCTTTGGACAGGGGGGTGAACAAGGAAGGATATTTTAGAATGGGGAAACAGAGATAGCACTAAAATCAACTGAACACATGAAGAGATGGGAAAGAAAACTGATTTGGTTGAAGAGAATTGGCAGGGGGAGGGGAAAGAAGCATCAGATTGTGTGGGAAGGAAGAAGGGCAGCTATTACCTGTTTTCGTGAGTTTATGATCTGCAGACTCCATGGTTAAATCACTCTTTTCGATGGAAAAGTGTGAGCACTCAGACCACCTAGTCAGGTAAGTGGTACATAAGATGGAGCCATAAATCTGGAGTTAAGGAAACCTGAGTTCTAATTTTGCCTCTAGTCCTTACTAGCTGCATGACCCTAGTCAAGTCACTTGACCTCTTAGTTCTTATTTCCTTACCTATAAAATGAGAGTTGGACTTAATGGCCTCTAAAGTCCTTTCCAGTTCTAACTCTATAAATCCTCTGAATCTCTGGAAAGTTATATTCTGCAAATCTATTAGAGCCTTTGGGCAAAATAGATAGCAGCAAAAGACCGCTATGGCAATTTTTTTTCAAAATTAATTTGCATTTAATCCAAAACTCTTTCTTGCTAATTGTCAGGCTCCTGACAGTCACTTTTGCCTGTTTGCAATATTTTTGGTTTCATCTCTAAAGGTTGTGACAACTCAGGAATAATGGGAAAGCCAAGTGCATTAGACATTTCTAAAATAAGACCCCGTTTCCAATTCAAGGGCATGATTCTTGCCATTTCTATATCAAGTACTGTCATACATTCTGCAATACTGCCAGCCAATGTGTGAGAAACCAGACCAGTAAAACAAAGGTGACAGTCTACAGTTCTAGACACTCCTCACGAGTCACAGCTGCTGCCATCACTGACAAATGGAATCATATGTCAATCCAAGGAAACATGCCCAATGCTAACTACTTGAAATACAAGTGGCAGATTTTTTTTTGGGGGGGGGCGCTTATTTTTTTAAAGAGTCATCAACATTATCCTACTAATCAAGGGAAAAGGTGTATAAATTTTGACTCAAAATTTTCTATTTACACTTCAAAGTATTCCATGATTTAGAAAAAGAACCTGCTTCCTCCTCCTGAGAGATCTGTTCCTTTTGTTTACATAAGCATGTGACAAAGGGATAAGACCTAAGTCTGAAGAGAACTAAATATTTTGGAGCCATGGTTCTTGTTCTGTTTTGTGAATGGAGATGTTGAATTGTGGAGAACACTGGTTATGGAAAATGGGACCAAGCCAACATCTATATAGGATAGGCAGATACCTGTGTGATATGTGTAACAGGCTTGCTCTCTTAGTGGGAGTGGATAGGATTCTGTCTTTCTACTGAGAGACCCCAGTTCTGAATTCAGGTTGACTGGTTTCAGTGCTTGGGGAGCCCAGCCTCTAAAAAGAGGAGTACTGAGATTCTCCACAAACTATGTAAAAAAGGACTCTGAAAAACTTCTGGAGCCCCAGCACGCACAGAACGACACAGAGAAGCTAACCTCCCGCTGAGGACAGCCCAGCACCCTGCCGGAAGGACCAGCGCAGTGGTCTGGGAGCCAGCAGCGCGCAGAGCGCAGGAGCCTAGCTGAGCCGAGCCGAGCCCAGGTCCGCGTGAGCCGAGGTTTTAGCCCCAGGGCGGCAGGGCCAGCAGCCGGCTGGAGGAATCCCAGAACACCAGGAGCTGTGGCGATTCCAGAATTATCAACATAGACATGCCTAGGACAAAGTAAGAGGTTAGTGTCCTATGGACTTTGGGACCTGTATTTGGGGAATGCGTCAGCTCCCTCCCCTGGGGGCTAGAAGCCCTGAGGAGACACGCCATTTTGTAGTTTTCAGATGCAGCTCTGGCTCCCAGCCTACAAATCGTGGGGAGATCCAGCGATCAGTCTTGGGGGGTAATCGCTCTTGCTTTAACCTCCCTGGATCTGGATTGTGATCTAGGGTGGAAGCTGTGGGTGGGTTTACAGCTTGCCAGAAAGGGAAGTTGCCCCCCACACGTTCAGGACGAAAATTCCTCTAGCTGGCCTTAAAGCCATAGTGTGGCAACAAGCCCAAAAGTCAAGCAATTAAGTGGCAACATGCCAAGGCAAAGGAAACAGAAAAATGCAACCCTAGGCTCCTATTTTGGGGGCATAGAGCGGGAAAAGGACTGTGAGGTCAGAAGTCCTGCTCCAAAAGCCCCAGGGGAAAACATGAGCGGGTTGCAGGCCATAGAGGACCTTAAGAAGGACTTTAAAAATCAAATAAGAGAAGTGGAGGAAAAATTGGAAAGAGAAATGAGAAGGATGCAGGAAAAGTATGAAATGAGGGTCAACAGCCTGACTGAGGAAAACAACACCTTAAAAAATAGACTAGCTCAAATGGCAAAGGAGGCCCAAAAGGGCATTGAGGAGAAGAATGCCCTAAAAAGTCGAATTTGCCAGATGGAAAAAGAATCTCAAAAGTTCACTGAGGAGATTCATTCCTTCAGAGTTAGACTGGAGCAAATGGAAGCTAGTGACTTTATGAGAAATCAAGATGCTGTTAAGCAGATCCAAACAAACGAAAGATTAGAAGGCAATGTGAAATATCTCATGGGAAAAACCACTGACCTGGAGAATAGATCCAGGAGAGACAATTTAAAAATTATTGGACTACCTGAAAGCCATGATCAAGGAAAGAACCTAGAAATCACCCTTCAAGAAATTCTCAAGGAAAACTACCCTGCTGTTTTAGATCCAGAGGGCAAAATAGAGGTTGAAAGAATCCACCGATCACCTCCTGAAAAAGATCCCAAAAAGAAAACTCCCAGAAATATTATAGCTAGGTTCCAGAATCCCCAGATCAAGGAGAAAATACTACAAGCGGCCAGGAAGAAAAAGAGGAGTACTGGGGGGCAGCTAGGTGGTGCAGTGAATAGAGCACTGGCCCTGGAGTCAGAAGGACCTGAGTTCAAATCCAGCCCCAGACACTTGACAAAAAAGGGAAGCCCTAGCTGTGTGACCTTGGGCAAGTCACTTAACCCCAATTGCCCTCCAAAAAGCAAAAAATAAATAAAAATAAATAAAAAGAGGAGTACTGCTTTTTCTTGTTATAAATGAATCATTATACTCCAATTTGGGAGCTCTGGGATAAAATCTCTTTAGGTTTGGTTCATGACTATCCCCACAGATATTAAGAGGGCCCCTAGTAGAAAGGTACTCAATATAAAAAGTAATTGAATACAGAAAACCTATTTATTTCCTCCCCAACAAAAGAAATGAGTATACTGTACACAAAAGATGCCTAAGTGCACATTGACAGATGTTTAAATTATGAAATAGTAACCTATAACTACTACCATACTCTTCCAAGAGGTTGTACTTGCAATATCAAAACATAAAACAATGTAGAACTGATGAAAAGTCATTTTCAAAAGTCTGTATCTTTAGTAAATTAGAGCGTGGCTTGGGCTCATCTTCCCATTAGTGGTCACTTCTCCCCTGAGAAGTGTTGTAGCACCTACAGGGAGTACCAGCCACAAGGCATTCAACACCAACTGAAGAGTCCAATAGCCCTGGAGATCTCAAGATAGACATTGGAACAGAAAACTCAAACTCTAGGGATCACTGCTTGGTCACCCATGCTCACAGAAAGAAACACAAAGAAGAAGTGTCTGCAAGGACTTGAGAGTTAATCTGGGGCTCATCTAGATAGGTGCATAATCTCTTTGCTATGGGAAAACTGATGCCTTGGCTACTTGAAAGAGAGGAAGAAGAAATTCCCATACCCATCCCATAGGAAGTCAAAGGGAAAACTACTGTCGTCCCAAGCCAGAAATTCAGAAGGGGGAGGGAGGGAAAAGAGCAAGAAGGGTACTTGGAGAGCAGTTCTTCCTTCTCAAGTCAGCAATCATGTACAACCCCCAGGTATAAAGGAAAGATGAAATACAAAGAGGGACTTACTGAAGCCTCTGGGTCATGCATGCCCTATAAAAAGGGCACCACCCTGGGGCGGCTAGGTGGCGCAGCGAGTAGAGCGCCGGCCCTGGAGTCAGAAGGACCTGAGTTCGGATCCAACCGCAGACACTTAACACAAACAAACAAAAAAAACCTAGCCGTGTGACCTTGGGCAAGTTACTTAACCCCAAAATGCCCTCCAAAAAAGCAAAAAAAAAAAAAAAGGGCACCACCCATCAGAAAGGGATAGGAGCAATGCTCAATTCCAAGAGATTGGGGGAGGGGACTCTCAATTACCCTTATTTCATATAATTTAATGATTCATATTTATTGAATGACCTTCCTAAAAGGACATTCATTCCCATTCTTCTCTATTGTACTTCCAAGTAAGGAGAGAGAAAAATGCATAGAAATCCTCTGGAAACAGGGGCGGCTAGGTGGCGCAGTGAGTAAGAGCGCCGGCCTTGGAGTTGGGATGACCCGAGATCGAATCCGGCCTCAGAAAATGAGCACCCACACATAAATAATGACTAGCCATGTAACCTTGAGCAAGTTACTTAACCCCAATTGCTTAAAAAAAAAAAAAAAAAGAAATCCTCTGGAAACAAAAATTGACAACTTTGTCATTGCTGTTACCATTTCTTCTAAAATGATCAAACCATGAGTTCATTCCACTGAGTTTTCAGCCTCCCAGTAATTCATTTATGGTCCCATGGGCTTCACTCTATAAGTCAGGTGGTCCATCAGCTGTCCATCATCCTTGCAACATAACCTACCTAGCACATCTTTGAGTAAAAAAGTGTCTTCATGACGTCTGCCATTTCACCTCTTCTTCCAACTTCTTACTCTTCTTTATTCACTAATAATGACACAGGATAAGTTTATGTACATTGTGTTTGGTTTGGTTTGCTTTGTAATGTGTGCTGGATGGCTGCTAGCTGTTCTTTACTGTGAATCAACATTTGAATGTATCATTGTGGGGGTAAAGTTTTTCTTCTCTGGTCCTTACATAAACTCAATCACTGTCCAGCATCGTATAAACAAAGTGCCTTGGTCAAAAAAAAAAACCACTCTTTCCAAAATCAAAGGAACACAAGCCAGGGAGAAAGGTCAAGGTTTCCTGGGTTGCAGCCTCATAGTAGGTCTACATCTAAACTATAGTACCACTGACCAACAACTGAGTGCCCTCCCATTTATCACCATAGGAAAACCTATACAACTCAAATGTAAGATGCTCCATGAAGCTTTCACCAATACTTATAGCCACAAGGGATTTTCTCCTTCAACAGAAGCCCCTTAGCACTTTGTTTAACATTGATTTGCACCTAGTAAACACTTAATAAATGTTATTTCATTTGTAGATCTCTTACACATGGAGGATCTGTTACTGCATTAACTTGAAGATCTCTATTTCCTGGAGCTCCCTCAATTGCTGGAGATGGCAGCCCATTTCAGACTTAGTAAATGAGTCCTAGGGAACTGCCAGAGGCACAGAGAGTCACCCAGAGTCACCCAACTTGTAGCCCCAAGGGGCCACATGCCAAAGATGGGATTTAAAACCAAGTCTTCTTTACTTTAAGCCAAACACTATCATATTGTCCCTATTATTTCTAGTGTTATTAGCATGGCAGCAGTATGCTACCATGGATAGAGTTCTAAGCTTGGTGTAAAAGACTTGGGTTCAGATCCCACCTCTGATATTTATTAACTAAGAGATTATGAGCAAATCACTTAATCTCATTGTGGCATGACTATGTCACTTATAAGTAGAGAGGTCAATTCATCAACAGTTATCTACCATGTACTAGGCACCAAGGATAGAAAGACTTAAAAATAAAACAAATAATCATGAGGGGGAGGGGGTCTAAATACATTAAGATTTCTGAAGAACCAAAATATGGACATGGTGAATAGGTATTTTTCATCTCTGCTGAGGGAGAAACAAGTAGAAATGTATCTAAACCACTACAGAATGGTTTTTGATCAGATATAAGAGGAGCCAACAATAAAGACTATGAAAAAAGTCCCTGAGTCCAATACTTTAGCTTCTGCTTGGCATTCTAATACTTCTTAAATTGATTTTTATTAATCCATTTATGACTTTCATTCATTCACACATTCAACCACCCCCATTCATTAAGTACCTGTGGTGTATAATAGATCTTGCTAGTTGCTAAGTGCTAGGAGGGACATAAAGATAATTAACTCATGATCCTGGCCTAAAGATTTTGCCATCTAATATATCTCAAACTCCACAGATCAAAGTCTTTATAATAAGGCTCCTTTCCCTCTCTCTCTTCACGTACTTGATATTGCAAGACTTACTTCAATACATAGTTTTAAAGTCTCCATGGGGTTTCCCTACAGCCTGAGGATGTAGTAGATAAATCACTACCAAATTTGCACTTTCCAACCCCTCAATCGAAATTAAATTATTAATAACAAAGTAATAAGATCACAGCAGATATTTCCTATAACACTACTAAAGAAAATTGAAGTAATTTATGTGGTTGGACTAGGGAGATGTTTTATTTTATATTTCAAGAATAACCTATTTGGTTATAAATATAACCTGTAAAAGTAACCTGACAGAAATAATGACAAATAGACCTAATTACTTTCTTGATTTATTCCATTCGAATGAGTTTACAAAAGCTCATTTTTCACAGTGGAAATCAAACTTAGTGGGGAAAATCTGTTTTAAACGAAATTATCGCTATTGTCCAAACCAGGCTCCGTGTAATCATTTTGTGCAGTTATCATCATCAAAAATTGTTAGACTCTTCATTCCTCTTCTTCAAAGTAAGTAATAAACAATCCCTATATGTGAAAGACAAAGGTCCTTTATATCTCCTTGTCCTTACCAGAAATTTGTATGCCTACTCATGCACCCATTATTCTCTACATTGTTAGAATAGCCTAAGCTAAAGTTGTAGCATGTATAGAAGAGTAAATTTTCTTCTCCTGAAAGCTTCTGACATTAGTAAAGCCTAGAAACTGTGGGATCTTGAGTGTCTCTGGTGCTCTGATGCTCTGCTACATGGTGTAATTAAATAAGCATTGGATTTTGGGTCAGATGATGTGGTTTCCAATCCTGGCTCTGCAACTTATTATATATAGAACCTTGGACAAGTTACTGGACGACCTCTCTGGGCCTCATTTTCTTTATCTATAAAATTAGGAATATAGATTATTCTCCAAAGACTCTTCTAGATCTAACACCTATGATAGCCTTGTCCATCTTTTTTCCTATAGAAAACCCATAGAGGGACACCCTCCATGACTTTCTGCAAGCCTAATTTCATACCTGGAGGTTGGAAAAATGAGCTCATTGAGTCTATTCTTGGCATTGTGTGAAGCAAATTAAATAAATTTTAATAAGTCACCTAAAATAAATGAACTTCCTTGGAAGGTAATGAATTTTCAACAAAAGTTAGATGGCCGTTTCTTTTATTGATAATAGTGTTTATATATATTTGAAACATTTAATTTTAAGACCTCGAATTTCAGATCCATTCCCTTCCTCCCTTGTCACCCATTCCCTCTGGGAAGATAAGTAATTCAGTATATGTTGTACATGTCTAGCTATGCAAAACATTACCATAGTAGATATATTGTACAAGGCTGCTTATAATTCCCTCCCACCCATCCCACCCCCCACCTGGTCCATTCCCTACTTGATCCTGTCCCTCTTCTATAGTGGGTACTTCCAACCTCCCCTCCCCCCAAGAATGCCCTCCCATCCATCATCCCTCCTCTCATCCCCCTTCCCCCTATTCTGCTGCAGGTTGAGATATCCCATTTAGTATGTATGTCATTCTCTCCCTGAACCAAATTCAATGAGAATGTGGTTTTGGCTTTTTGCCTTCCTATTCTTGCCCTCCTCTGCAGCCACTTCCCCTTGCTTCTTCTACATGAGATAGTTTACCCTACCCTGTCTCTCCCCATCTCCTCTTGCCACTTTCCTCTCTCACCTCATAATTTCACCCTTTAGGTATCATCCCTTCCCATCAAATTCAACCTATGCACTCTATCCATGTATAAGTGTAAACATATATACACACATTCACATATGTATTCATGTGACCATATACCCTTCTTCCATTATTTTCATACTGAGAAAAGTTTCATCAGTCACAGTTATTGTTTTTCCATGTAGGAATGTAAATAGGTTAACTTTGGTAAGTTCCTTTTGATTTCTTTTCCCTGATTACCTTCTCAGGTATCTCTTGCTTCTTGTGTCTGGATGTCAAATTTTCTATTCAACTCTGGTTTTTTCCTCAAGAATGCTTGAAAGTCCTCTATTCCACTGAATGACCATATTTTCCCCTGAAACAAAATACTCAGTTTTGCTGAGTAGGTGACCCTTGGGTTCATTCCCAGCTCTTTTGCCCTCTGGAATATCATATTCCATGCCCTTCAATCCCTCAGTGTAGAAGCTGCCAGGTCCTGGGCTATTCTGATTGTGTTTCCACAATATTGAAATTTTTTCTTCCTGGCTGCTTGGAGTATTTTCTCCTTGATCTGGGGATTCTGGAACCTGGCTATAATATTCCTGGGAGTTTTCTTTTTGGGATCTTTTTCAGGAGGTGATCTGTGGATTCTTTCAACCTCTATTTTGCCCTCTGGGTCTAAAACATCAGGGCAATTTTCCTTGAGAATTTCTTGAAGGGTGATTTCTAGGTTCTTTCTTTGATCATGGCTTTCAGGTAGTCCAATAATTTTTAAATTATCTCTCCTGGATCCATTTTCCAGGTCAATGGTTTTTCCCATGAGATATTTCACATTGCCTTCTATTCTTTCATTTGTTTGGATCTGTTTAACAGCATCTTGATTTCTCATAAAGTCATTAGCTTCCATTTGCTCCAGCCTAACTCTGAAGGAATGAATCTCCTCAGTGAACTTTTGAGATTCTTTTTCCATCTGGCAAATTCGACTTTTTAAGGCATTCTTCTCCTCATTGCCCTTTTGGGCCTCCTTTGCCATTTGAGTTAGTCTATTTTTTAAGGTGTTGTTTTCCTCAGTCAGGCTGTTGACCCTCATTTCATACTTTTCCTGCATCCTTCTCATTTCTCTTTCCAATTTTTCCTCCACTTCTCTGATTTGATTTTTAAAGTCCTTCTTAAGGTCCTCTATGGCCTGTAACCCACTCATATTTTCCTTTGGGGCTTTTGGAGCAGGATTTCTGACCTCACAGTCCTCTGACTGTTCCATGCTTCGATCCTCTTTGCCCCCAAAATAGGAGTCTAATGTTTCATTTTTCTGTTCATTTTGTTTCCTTTGCCTTGGCATGTTGCCACTTAAGTACTTGACTTTGGGGTTTGTTGCCACAGTAGAACTCTGCCACCAGACAGGGGAGCTTTGTCCCAAATGTGTGGGGGGACAACTTCCATTTCTGGCAAGCTGGAAACCCACCCCATGACCTCCCCCCCAGATCACAATCCAGATCCAGGGAGGTTAAAGCAAGAGTGATTACCCCCCCCCCCCCCCCGAGACTGATTGCTTGATCTCCCTACAGTTCACAGACCAGGAGCTGGAGCTACCACTGAAAACTGCAAAATGGGGTGTCTCTTCAGCGGCTTCTAGCCCCCAGGGGAGGAAGCCGACGCATTCCCCAAATACTGGTCCCAAAGTCCATGGGGCACTAACCTCTCACTTTGTCCTAGGCATGTCTGTGTTGACAATTCTGGAATCGCCACAGTTGCTGCTGAGCTGCTGGCTCCCAGAGCGCTGCACTGGCCCTTCCTGCAGGGCTGCTGAGCTGTCCTCAGGGGGAGGTTAGCTTCTCTGTGTCATTCTTTATGTGCTGGGGCTCCAGAAGTTGTTCAGAGTCCCCTTTTACATAGTTTGGAGGTAATCTGGGGGGAGAGAGCCTTGGAGGTGCTGTTTTACTCCACCATCTTGGCTCTGCCCTAGATGGCCATTTTTTGAGAGTCTTGTAGAGAGGATTTTTTTTCAGGTGTGAGTTGGGCAGGATGGACTGAAATATCCTTTCCAACACTGAAATTCTCTGATTCTGTGATATAATCATATCTGGTATTTATATAAAACTTTATGGTTCTTAAAGTATTTAAAATATATTATCTTTTTTAAATCTGACAATATACCATGAAATAGATACTATAGTAACATATGCCAGTTTCAAAGAAGACTGCCAATTTCCACTGACTAGACATCTTTACACAGATATGGAAGGACGTTCCTAGGGAATCCCACCTCTGGCTTAATAGCTAAGCACAGAAAGTAGCCTGAGGTGAAGAAAATTTAAGCATCTTTCTTGGTGTCTCACAACTAGTATGTATCAGAGGAAGAATCTGAACCCAGCTATTCCTGACTGTAAATCTAGCACTATCTGGTTTGTCACACTGTTTCTGAAGGACCTTTAGCCATGTACCAATGTATCTAAACATTTTTGCCTGTTTGTGATTGCAAAGGCTAATTTCTATTAAAATTAGCCAATTTGACATCTAAGTACATACACACTCCCATTGAAGTCAATTGTGTACCTCTGTATTCTCTGAGGTTCACTTTAAGCTTAATCTAAAATTTTTCTTTGGTCAAGAATTATACAATGGTCAGTTAGGTGGTGCAGTGAATAGAGCACCAGCCCTGGAGTCAGGAGGACCTGAGTTTAAATCCAGCCTCAGACACTTAACACTTGCTAGCTGTGTGACCTTGGGCAAATCACTTAACTCCAATTGCCCTTTCACCCCTCTAAAAAAAAAGAATGATACAAAATTCTCCAAATTGGCAGGATTCAAACACCCATTATAAATAAATGTATAGTGTGGCAAACAAATTGATTAGTTAAGAATTTGGAGAGGAGGTGAAAATTCACTTGAAGACTGAAAATAATTTCTAGAGAATAATTTGTTAAACACACACACACACACACACACACATATATATGTATACACACACACACACACACACATATATACTTTGCTCGATTGACATTTAGCAAAAGTCTCTAGGGAGTAGGTGTCCATCAAAATATATGAGTTAAGAGATTTTTTTTAAAAAGGTGAGCTCTTTAAGAGAAAGAGGAGATCATAAAGATATATAATTTCTAGAGATGCTAAAGTCACTGAGAAGAGGAAAAAACATCTTTTTTCCATTAACAAAATGTTTAAGAAAATTTCAAATACATATAATAATTTTATACAGATCAGAATCTTCCTTTATATAAAGTACTTTTGTTAGTTTGGAAACATAGAAATTTACTTTGTGTTTTTAATAGTAATTTATTTTTTCCCAATTATGTCAAGACAATTTTTAGCATTCATTTTTACAAGACTTTGAGTTCCAAGTTTTCCTCCCTTTCTCACTCTTCTTCCCTCTTCCTTCCTAAAAGAGTAGGCAATTTGATATACTTTATGCGTGTGCTATCATGTAAAACATATTTCCATATTAGTCATAGTTGTGTCGTTCTCTCAAATCCACCTTACATCCACATGCTCTGTCTATGTATATTCCTTCTAGCTGTACTAATAATGGTATAATTTTTAAGAATTGCAAGTATCATCTTCCCATATAGGGATGTGAACAGTTCAGTTCATTGAATCGCTTTTGTTTTCTTTTCCTTTTTCACATGTTTATGCTTTCTTGGGTCTTGATATTAGCGATAAAAATTTTTGTACAATTCTGGTCTTCTTATGAAAACTTAAAATCCTTCTATTTCACTGAATGACCATTTCTTTGCCTTATGGTTAATTTTGCCAGGTGGGTTATTCTTGGACATAGTCCTAGCTCCTTTGCCTTATGGAATAACATGTTCCATGACCTCCAATCTTTTAATGTTGCAACTGCCAAGTCCTGTACAATCCTGGTTGTGATTCCTTAATATTTGAATTGTTTCTGTCTCATCACTTGCAGTATTTTTTCCCTTGGCCTGAGAATTCTGTAATTTGGCTATATGTTATGGGAATGGGAATTTAAGATCTTCCCTGCCCCTCAACCCTTTGATAGGCTTAAGTGACTCTGAGAACCTTCCTTGATTTGAAAATATACTCTGCCCCCTAATAGGCTGAATGTGGTCACATGGAGCCTGTGGCGGGAAGCTTGTTTTTCAGGAACGCCCACACCTGCTTCCTTTTTGATTGGGCAGTGGATCTAGAGGGTCGTGACATTCTCTGATCCAGGAGAAGGCTATGAACTTACTAGAACCTGATGTGAGGTTTTATTTTGGGGCTCACCTCAAGAAGAGTTGTCTGATTTGACCAGGTGAGACTCTGGGCAGCAGTTGAACCCCCAGGGTTGGGGTTTTTTTTTAAAGCAATTGGAATTAAGTAACTTGCTCAAGGTTACACAGCCAGTCATTATTTATGTGTGGGTGCTCATTTTCTGGGGCCGGATCCAATCCCGGGTTGTCCCAACTCCGGGGCTGGCATTCTAGCTTCCTCAAATTCAGCCATTTTTCAGTCACGTCTGACTCTGACCCCCAGAATGGAAGTTGTATAATTTTCAAGGAATATTATTTGGATACTTCTTTGAAGAAACTCAATATATGGAATTTTGAACTCATAAAATCCGTAAGTTAGATAATCAACTCATTTTACAAAATTGGAAGTCTCAAAGGCCGGAAATTCTCAAGCTGGAGAATCTTGTCATGCATTATGAAAAAGCATCTTACTTTCTCATTTTGTTATGTTTCAGTTTATTTATTCTCTCTTTTTCCAATGCTTTGGGTCACAATGCACCCACACTATCTTGTCCTACATAATATTTGAGTAAATCTTCCACAAGGGATCTACCTAAGGTGCTGATCTTCTGATACAAAGTCATCTCCCTCTAGCCTTTTGGTTTATTATTTGACTAAGACCTCAAACACTTTACAGTATAGTACAATACCTGATATTTTCTTCATGGAAAGACATAAAAGTGGCAAAGCTAAGACCAAAAAACAGATCTTCAAATTCCAAATCCAGAACCATTTACCTGGGAGTAGGAGGAAAGCATATAATGCTATTCAATGCAATAAACATTTATTAATTACTGACTATTTGCAAAGCATTTGGGGGATACCTCAAGTTTGTAATTAGAAGAGGAATGTGACTGGCAAGTGGGTGGAACAATTAATTGTAAGTAGATTATTGAAATGGTCACTGATGGAGCATATATTTAGCAGGGAGACAAGTGAGCTGGAGTAATACATTAAGAGGGTCAGTAGTCTAGAGGTCAAGATAAAGATCAGGTTATCATGGGTGAAAGAATATAAAAGATAGAAGGACTGTAAACTGGGATTAGGTTACAGAATTTCAGATTTCTAAGTCTTAGATGTATAGTCAATTTGTGGGTTGGATTGGGATATGACGAAAACAGAGTGAAGCTGATGATCAAGGACTTATGAGACCAACAATATAGAATAATATATATATAGAATATATTCTATATATAGAATAAAATATATATAGAGAGAGAGAGAATATATTCTATATATAGAATAATACCCTTAAGATTTAAAGCTAGAAGAAACTCTCTGGATCTGCAGTCCTCAAACTTTTTGGTCTCAGGACCCCTTTACATTCTTTTTTCTTTTTTTTTTAAAGCAATTGGGGTTAAGTAACATGCTCAAGGTTACACGGCTAGTCATTATTTATGCGTGGGTGCTCATTTTCTGAGGCCGGATCTGATCTCGGGTCATCCAAACTCCGAGGCCGGCGCTCTTACTCACTGTGCCACCTAGCCGCCCCTTTAGGGCAATTGGGGTTAAGTAACTTGCCCAAGGTTACACGGCTAGGTTTTTGTTTGTGTGGATTAAGTGTCAGAGGCCGGCTCCGAACTTAGGTCCTTCTGATTCCAGGGCCGGCGTTCTATTCACTTCGCCACCTAGCCGCCCCCCCCTTTACATTCTTAAAAATTATTGAGTAGCCTCCCCTACAGAGCTTTTATTTTATTTGGGTGGGCTATATCTATCAACACTTAGAGTATTCAAAATTAAAATGCCTTGGTATCATTATGAAAGTGGTTTTGACCTCACAGACCCCCTGAAAGGGTTCAGAACCTGCAGAGGTCCCTGGACCACACTTTGAGAATCACTGATCTAGATCATCTGGTGCAATGTTGAATTTCACAGGTGAAGAAACTGAGTGCCATAGATGTGAAACTATATGCCAAAGATTAACACATATGAAAGGCTGGGATTTGAACCTCAATCTTCTGACTTCAAGTCTAGTGTACTCTCAGTGACCACGTGAATAAGTACTGGACTCCCAGGAAGATTACTTGCTTTGGTTTAATAACATGCTAAAGGTTCCCCATTCATTCTTTTCCCCCAATCTCCCTTAAACCAAGTTTTTCAATTAGGAAATAAGCTGTATCCAGGTGTTCTCTCTATTGTATAAATCCCACTGGAAAAGGAAGGGGATATTACCAGGCTCTTGGATGTATTTAGCTCAGCTCTTTGGATGGATTTTTGGTTTATAAAACTAAATTGGCCATCTGGCAACAAAATCAAAGGCCCCTATGAGTGCAATGAGATGGCAGCCCAGGGACTCTCATGTCTACCTCAGTTGATGATATTGAATACACAGGAATACATGGCTATTAAGGTAATGTAAACAAAGAAGTGGGCATATACGATTTTTTAAAAGCCAAGGCATAGCTTAACACCTTGTCAAGGGCTATTTTGGTACCCCATCAAGACAAACAATAGGAATGTTTATCTAGTTAGAGAAGCAAGAAAAATAATGTTTACTAATTGATGTTTTTTTTTCCTTTTCTTCAATGGCATTCCCCCAAAAGAAATAAAAATTACTCACACATATATGGCACTTAAAGACTGCAAAGCACTTTCCTCACAACAAGAGTAGGTAGTACAGGTATTGCATTTTCATTTTGGAGAAAAGAAACTGAAACAACTTCAAGTAACTTGCCCACAGTAATCCAGCAGTAAATGTAGGATTTGAACCTAAAGTAATCTTACTTATGCTCTTGATCCACTTTCAGTGGTCCCTAACCTGACATATCTTTAGTATTTTCCCTAGATTCATTTAGGTAGTCAATGATTAATTCAGAGCAGCAGCAAAAACATGTAAATATTTCTCCTTTTATTCCTTCTAAAACTCTCACCTTCACAGTCAAAGTAGATTGTGGAAACTGAATCAATTATGTAAGTTATTTCAATATGTATCAACAATCTGGTTAATTCAGGGAATCATAGATTTCAAGCTGGAAGGTAACTTACCATTCATGTAGTTAAAATGATGACATGAGATTAAATGACTTGTCTGGAGCTACATGGGTAGCAAGAAGAGCCAGGATTTTGTTTCTCTTACTAAAGTCAGTGTTCTTTCCATTATATCACAATTAAACTGATGGCCCTCTGCTGATTTCAATCACAAACAAATACTGTCTTCTATATAGCCTATGTAACCTATAAAGATTATTTCTCATTAAGTAGTGAATAAATTGAATAAAAAATTGAATTAAATTTAAAAAAAACTATTCCTCCCTGGAGTATACATTGCCCTAAGGAAAACAATTTGAAAAACAAATACTATCATCTGAAGAAAGTTTGTCCAAAACTCACTTCTGTCTGAAGCTGAATCAAACATGGTTTTCTTCAGATATATAGACAGATGGATGGTTAGATAGGAAGAAAAACTATATCATGGCTATCATGATGGCTCCATCTTTTACTACTTACATAATCTTAGACAAATTACTTAACACTTCCGGGTCTCAGTTATTTCCTCTTTGAGATGAGAGGTTGGAGTAGGGGACCTCTAAGTTACATTCCAGAGACTCAGGTGTCACCTCCTTAATTAAAAGTATACCATCTCTTTAAGAGAAATAGGAAGAAGACAATTTTTATTATTTTTTCAATGGAAAAACTTAGGTATGATCTTCCCAAACTCAGCTACTAGAAGCTAGTACAGTGGAAAACTGAGACAATAATTCAGATTATTTAGAAGGGAATAACTAGCTGTCTATAGGTACACACATATACACATAGATGTGTATATATACACTTTTAAAAATATAGAGATATATAGACATATGTAGAGACATGTATATATACATACATGTATACACATACATATGTATATGTAAACAGATATATAGATACATACATTTGAATCCAGGTCCCCTGATTCAAAACTCAAAATGCTTATACTACTACACCATGCTGCCTCCCTTGAGAACAGGTAGATATGGAGGGGTCTAGATCTGAATCATCAGAGGGAACTTATTAGTGAATTGATAGATCAATTTAAGTATTTGAGTAATGATCAAAAGTCTTTGGAGCTGGTTTAAAAAATAGAAAAACATCAATGGAATAGAATAAATAAACAAAACCTAAAAACAGAACACCATGATAACTTAGTGTTTGATATACCCAACACAAACTATGGGGTTAATGATCCTCTATTTAGCATGTACTATTGGGAAAACAGGAAAGTAGTTGGGCAGAAAATAGATTTTAGACAAACCCTTTACACTGTATACTAAAGTGAATTCTAAATAGATAAGCAGCCTAAATGTAAGTGAATACATCATAGAAAATTAGAGAAAAGAGATGCCTTTCACAACTATAATGGGAGGGTGAATTTATTAACTAAACAAGGGTTAGAGAGAATCAGAAAAGACAAAATAGTCCATCTCTATTACATAAAAATTAAAATGCTTTTGTTGAATAAAGTCAAAAAAGATAGGAAAATAAGAGAATCTATTAAACAGGAAAATATCTTTGCTTCAAATTTCTCTAATAAAAAGTATGATATCCAAAGTTTGTAATATATGACTAAGAACCATTCAATAATAAATAGGTGCGCAAATGATATCAATGGTTGTAAATAGAAAGAATTCAAATTATCAGCAGCCAAATCACTATAAGAGAGATGTAAATTTAAATAACTTTGAGTTTTGGCCTCATGTCTGTCACAGTGGCAAAGATGATAAAAGACAAAAATGGTCATTGTTGGATGGCCTATGGTAATTTAGGCTCACGAGTACATCATCGAGTTGTGAATTATTCCCATATTTGAGGCAAATAATTTGAAATTCTCCAATAAAATCACAAAACTATCCATATCCTAAGATCTAGTACATCACTGCTGGACATATGCCCTAATGAAGTCAAAGAGAAGAACTGCAATATATATGCCAAAATATTCATAGCAATTCTTTTTGTAGTAACAGAAAAATAATATTTGTTAACATCAGTTGGGGAATGACTCAGAAAACTTTAGTCTATAAATTATAAAGAAGTAGGTCCTCAAAAGTCCAGAAAATAATTACAGAAAAGAAGCTGTTAATAAGGTGTCAAATTAACTGTAAAGATGTAGGCCAGGATAAACTACCCCACTGGGGGAACTTTAAAAATCAATCTGGGTATAAGACAGACTGGGAGAGGAATCCAGATCCTGATAGAACACATAGATGGATCAAGTTGAGAAAGAAGTTAAGGCAGAGGCATCTACAACAGGGGGTAGCACCAGAATTCCAAGGACTTAACTGTTTGGGCCAATCAGGCACAAGAAGGGTTAGGACAGAAGTTATGCTGCTGAAATATGCTCACACATACACACCTGAGCCCTCTGAGCAAAGTGCCTCCCCCAGAAACTACCTTGGATTTACTATTTTGAATATGGTTTTATATAGATATAGATAGATAGATAGATATAGATATATCTCTCTATATATATGTACACACACATATATTATATATGTTGCTTCTTCTGATAAACTAAAAATTTCTGGAGATCAGAAACTGGTCTCTTCCCTTTGTATCCTCAGCCCCTATCCTAGCACCTGCCACATAGTAAATATTTATTAACTGTTTGGTAATGGGTTAATTGAAATGTATCTCAAAGACTAGCAAAGTATCTGGTGTATAATAGGTGATTTTATAAATGATTATTTAATTAAATTTTCCAAGAACTGTAACAATCATCTCAGATTCTTCAATAAACGTACTTCTGTTTTCTCAACTGTAAGAACTAGGAAAACGTTATCTAACCCTTCATATGCCTTTCAAAAGTACTTTGTGCCAATTAACCTTCATGTTTTTCTGGTGTGGTTTGTAAGAGAAAAAGATAACCTAATTGCAGCATAGGATTTAAGTGGCATGAATAGGAATGTGGTTTGCTTAGTGGTGTCTTCAGTCTGACTCCCTGATACTTCATTTGGCTCGTTTGTGTTTCTGAAAAGAAAATGGCACTGATAATGATTTCCATCTTTATGTATTTATTCTGTTCCAAATTTATACTTATTTGTACCTGTTGTTACTCCAGCACTCTTTTTCAGTAGGACTATCACGTTTAATATCATTCTACTAGGATTCTCAAAATTTAAGACAAATGTGATTATCTATTTCAGTGTCAATTGAGGGGATTAAGACAACAAGTGATTAATTGTGGGAATTGAGTGTACCACACTGACTCCATCTTGTGACTCACTTCTGAAGCTAGCTCAGTTCCCATTCTATTCAATTATGGGTCTAGTCCGACTTTTGTCTTATGAGAAAACTTTATTCAATTGTGAGAATTGGGAGAAAACTTTATTGAATGTTTGAACGTAACCCGGCGTGGCTGGGAAACTAGAACACTTCTCCCTGCTGTTTAAAGACCATTAACCAAGACTTAGGTTATGCTAACCAGAAACTCAATCAGATCCAAAGACTGATGCAGAGTCTTTTCATAATTGCATCTCTCAAGCTAGCTATAGGTCTTATGTGAAAACTGGCTAAATTATGATCAATTAGTTGTTGTTTACATATCCCTTTGATTGTTTACAGACTCTTGGGAGGAGTAGAGCACTACTTTTTCTAAATTCAGGGAATTGCACCTGTTTGCCTCCCTCCCAACTTGGAAAGTCCTTAATCTTTCATCCAATTAGAAAACAAATTACCCAATATCGTATTGTTGCCTTTTAATTAATTCCTTTTGATTTAATTTAATTAATTAATTTCAATTAATTGTTGATACTTTTATTTAATTAAATTAATTAATTTCAATTAATTGTTGATACTGTATAAAAGTCTGTCTCTCCCTATATTCAGGGTTCAGGTCTAAGCTAAGGAAGTCTGGCCCCTGCCTATTTTGCTGCCTTAATAAATCAATATGCTCAGAATGTCAAACCTTTGTTTCCTCGCTCATTTCATCTTTCACCCACCGAGTGACAGACAAGAAAATAATGGAATGAACTGCAACACAGGCATGGACTTTGTTTATAATATCAATGCAAATTTTTTCAAAGAGATGTTTTCTAATGTGACTCTTTCCTAATTAGACTCCTAATGTAATAGAACTTATATTTTGAGCACACATTATAGGCTCATGAGATCACAGATTTAGAGCTAGAAATGTCCTTCCTGGTCATCTTCTTTTTACAGATAAGGAAACTGAGGCCCAGAGAGGCAAAGGGACTTAGCCAAAATCATACCACTAATAAGTGTCTGAGGCATAACTTGAACCCGGTACTTTCTTACTCTGAGCCCAGCTCCATCTACTCCACTACTTCATGCTAATATTGATCATTTTAATACCTTTTCTGATGAATTGTCATAAAATATCTTGACTCTATTTATATTCCACTTACATATATATTCCTCACAAATTCTATCAAACTGAACTATTCACCCTTCTCTGAATATGTTAATTTTCTAGCCCCCTTGCTTCTACTCATGTGACCCCATATGTAGAATGTACACTGCACCATTCTGCCTATTGAAGTCTTTCCCAATATGTTTTGCATGACTTCACATGTATAATAGACACATAACATTGTTAACTTTAACAATGGCTCAGTGAGGGGCTGGAAGGACAAAGAGAATTTGGGACTCAAAATTTAAAACAATCAATTTAAAAAAAAATAAAAGTCAATTGAAAAATAAATCTATTTTTTAGGTTTTACCGCTTTCTCCCAAAACGCCATCTCTGTACCTCCAAGTCAGAAGTAAAGTCATTCTCCTTGGGAGTCTCATACGACTTTGGTCGATTACTTTTCATTTTCATTCCAGTAGAAGACAGGCTTCTTGAGGATAAGAAGCATTTTTCATTTTACTTTATATGCATCTCACCTACCTCAATATCTGACACATAAATAACTATTTGATAAATGCCTGTTGGGTTGGGATGAAGTCTGATCTGTATCACAGTTATTGATGAGCATGTCATTTCTCCCATTAAAATTTAAGGTCTTTGAGAACATTAACCTTGTCATATGTTCTCTTGTATTTCCCCTATCAAACCTATCATGATGTCTCATGTGTTGGTTTGTAAATGGCTATGAGATATTACGAATGAAAATAAACACAGGACTAATGAAATTGTGGTGGACCCAATGGACCTTCATTAGGGTTAGTAGGGATTTGTTTTAGGATCTAATTTCAAGGATTAGAAAGGATACAAGACTCCTTTGCCCATTTATTCCCCAATATAACATCTGATACTCTCTAAATGAGTAGTTTATGGTATTACCTCCACACCATGTGGTAAGTTTTACATATGTAGTACTAAAAAGTGAAAGTAAAACCCAGTGCACAACTCACATACATGCCATCAGGTGGCAGATCCAAGATGGCAGAACAAAGGTAGGGACTTGCCTGAGCTCTCGAAAATCCCCTTCCAAACAACTTTAAAATAACACCTCAAATCTAATTCTGGAGTGGTAGAACCACCGAAAGGTCAGGATGAAACAATTTCTCAGCTCAAGATAACTTTAGCAAGAAAGGTCTTTCTCACTGGTATGAGAATGGAGCGTAGTCCAGCGAAGGCCTTGCCCTCTACATCACTTTTGTGTGCATCAACCTACTAAAAGTGCATTTAACCTGAGGCCCTTCATTATTTTGTTGATTAACTAGAAGGAGTCATGTTAGCTGCTTCTTAATTAGGATTGAAACATAATTGCATCTGTTGCAATTACCAATATGCCATACTGCCAGACTTTTTGACAAATTACACTATAAAGCATGAATTGCTTTTCCCACCAATATCATGTACAGAATGAAATTCTGATTAAAATAATTACTTCTGCCTTTCACAGTTTTAAGGTCACATTCATAGATTTCTTTCTTGAAAGCAAACAAAAAAAGGTATCTTATCTTATACTGGATCTTTCTCCTTTACCCTTTCCCCCAACTCTAAAAGAAATATATCATTATCAATAATAGGCTATAGATTTAGATTCTGAGACACCTGCAAAAAGAGATATACTTATGGAATTCCAACAAATTTTCCTTCTGGTGTAATAGAATTTTTGCATTAGCACTTACCACATCAAAAATATGTCAAGTTTTCTAATATTATAATCATTCCTTTCCCACATGTAGGTCGAATATTGAGTGTCTTCATTGTCATTCAACCTTCCGAAGGAAGAGGTTTTACATATATATATGAAAGAGAGAGAGAACGAGAGAGAGACTGTTACATACATGGATTATGCCACTTGCATAGACAACCAAATAGCAATTCCTAGAGCTTAAGGGGGGAAAAAGTAGTTGGGTTAGATCCAAACAAAGCAAAATATTTCTACTGAAACAATTCAGACTGCAGAGTTGAAGTCTTATCCTGTGAATGTGAACTGTGCAGACTGTCTTCTGGATAGTTCTTTTTATCTATTTGTCTCATATTACACAATACTGGCATCACCTCCTTCTCTTTCACTTAGTCATTTTCACCTCTTCATTGCTATTTTTTTCTATCTTATCTTTTCAATTTAACCTTTGGTGCTGGGTTTATATGACAGCAAACCAACATTTAGGGGAAAGAGTATCTGTCACTACATGAGCATTTGTTGTTATAGATTCTTTATTTCTACACTATTAAGATGAATTTTCCATTTTAAAACTGTCTGATTGGTAGACACAGATAATCATCAGCATAGATTCTTCCATATATTTTACACATTGTTTTCAGGCTCCTTATAAAAAAAAAGTTTAGGACCATCTAATACAATGCAGTTTTGAAAAGTTTGTCACAAAACACTATACTCATTTCAATCTCAGTCCTCATTTTGGTCTCTTAAATTCTAGGAGGTTTCAAAAATTCATCTTCCTTTCATTTCCTAATTCTTTTAACGTGTCTCCTCTGTTCTGTTGTTTTTCTCCCCTAACTCATGTATGAATGCTTTTGTATTATTTCTCCATGATAGTTTCTTTTCTTCCATCTATTTTCCCTTGTTTTTCCTCTTATATTGCTGAAGTACCTCATTCAAGTTGCTGTTATTTTGCAGATGTAATTGTCTATAACTTCTTCATTTCCATAAAGGAAAAAAAATAAACTCCCTTCCTCCTTCCCCAGGTCTTATGGCAGAGGGTTACTACATTAAATTTAGGGTAAAAATCATTTTTTCCCAATGATGTGTTAAATATGTTAAATTGTCTGAGTATCAGTTGTCATTAGATTTCTCCTGTTCAAAATACAATTCTAAACAGCATTTTCTTTAACCAGATAACAGAGGAAAAGAGGAAATTTGGGGCTTGGATTTTTGACTCTTTGAAGTGTTCAAATCACCAGATATTTGCTTATCTCTAGAATTAGACTTTCTGTTCAATTTACTACTAAGTAAACTCTAATCACTCAGTCAAAAAAATTATGGAGTATACAGTACTATTAGGTGCTAGCAGAAATACAAAGATTAAAACTTGGTCTTTACTACCATTCAATCCAACAAAGATTTTATTAAGCACATACCATGCCAAGGAGTTTGCAGTTTAGAAAGGGAATACGACGATAAAATACAGATAGCTGAAATACACAATGTTATAGGATAAGTATCATTGATAGTTACTAAGCAAAGCGTTATATGAGATCCAAAGGAGAAAAAAATGTGACCAGTATCAGGGATCAAAGGAAGTTTCAAGTAGTCAAATTTCAATCATTCAACTAATAAGCATTAATTAAGCCCCTGCTGTATGCCACCTAGGGATGCAAACACAAAAACTAAAACATATACTCATATAAATCAATACAAAACATATGCCAAGAGATGGGGGAGGGAGAGAATACACTAGCAGCTGGGAAGCTGGGGGAGATCATATAGGAGATGATGCTTAAGCTGTGCTTTGAAGGAAATTACAGGCTCTAAGAAAGGGAGGTTAGAAAGGAGTGAATCCTAGGAATAAGTAGAGAGAAGAGAGGTGGAATGTCATTTGTGAGGAGGAGTAAGTGGGCCAGTTGGGTGGAAGATCTGTCCATTTGAATGTAAGCTCTTTGAGGGCATGGACTGCCTTTGCTTTTACATTTGTTTCCCCAGCCCTTAGTCTAATAAGTGCTTAGTAAATAAATGCTTATTCATTCATTCATTTCCTCCTGTTTTATATAGAATTTATATTTGCAGTTGCGTGCATATACACAAGCCTTCTTCCTAACTCTTTCACAGTATATGCCACAACTTCTCATAGCAAAGACATGGCAGCGTGAGCAAAAAAAACAGTTTGAGAAATCTTGAACTAGGAGGTGAATTAACTGAGTTAGGATAGACCTGGGGAGGAACTGACTGATTTGAATTAAAATGAATAGGAGGAGTTACTGTGTAACAAGTATGAGAAGTGCTTCCTGCAATCTAAAGTCCTTTCTGCAGTCCATTAGAATGTTTTTTATGTTCAGGCTCAGATTTTCATTTGAGAAGCAGAGTAAATTGAATCTGCGTTTAATTTTAAAGAATATTGCATAAATGTGAAATTAATGGAAAGAGTGATGACAAGTGTATGAAGTAAAAAAGCTGTATTGTAAGTGGACTGACATCTCGGCATTTAATTTCCACATTCATTTCAATTGTAAGCAAAAATGTTCAATTCAAATAATCACTGCACTAAAAAGAGAAAAAGTATAAAGTATTAAATGTTTTCCCTCTAATATGATATCACTAATCAACACAGGTGAATTATTTTTATTTTTTTAATTGTAATATAAATAACAAAATGTATCTTAAATTTTACCTTGAATTTTTTAGTATCTTCAGTTTTCTGTCCATCAAGTATGCCTTTGATTGTGTATAGAACATTCTCATAAAATAAATTTTTGCATAAATGGGAAAGCAGACCTATCGGTTAAGAATTATTGATGTTCTCTCCTATACCTGGTAATAATTAGGTTCAAGATCGTTTTTCAAACCTGTATTATCTCCCCTTTCCTCAGACACCTTGAAAATTAATACCTTAACACCAAAACGTATGAGCTCTAACAAGGACTTCTTCCACCTTTATCTGCTAGTCTAATCTAGCAAATTCTGGCATATTTGTTTGATGTTAAGAGTTTGAATGTAGTATATCTTCAAAGCTTGATGGTAGAAAGAACTTGTTTTCAAAACATTTATAGGTCTTTTGTGTTTTATCTGTTTGTTATACACCAGCATCATTTTTATTTTTAGCAAAGCAACCCATTTACTTCCTCTTCCTTTGAGCCGTCCTAGGTAATCATTCAAAATTATGAGGTACTCTCTTGATCCAGAAAACCCCACAAAATCATGCAAGTCAAGGGGTTCAGATCTTCGGGTCCACTTCAAGAACACCCGTGAAACAACCCAAGCTATCAAGGGCATGCATATCCTAAAGGTTACCAAGTATTTGAAAGATGTCACATTGAAGAAACAGTGTGTTCCTTTCCGTTGATATAATGGTGGAGTTGGCAGGTGTGCCCAGGCTAAGCAATGGGGTTGGACACAGGGTCGGTGGCCCAAAAAGAATGCTGAATTCTTGCTGCATATGCTTAAAAATACAGAGAGTAACACGGAAGTTAAGGGTTTGGATGTCGATTCTCTTGTCATTGAGCATATCCAGGTTAACAAGGCTCCCAAAATTCGATGGCCTACTTACAGGGCTCATGGTCGAATCAACCCATACGTGAGTTCTCCTTGCCATATTGAGATGATACTTACTGAAAAGGAACAAATTGTTCCTAAACTAGAAGAGGAAGTTGCTCAAAAGAAAAAGATATCCCAGAAGAAACTGAAGAAACAAAAGCTTATGGCACAGGAGTAAATATGACATTAGAGTGCAAATAAAAGTGAAATGAAAACATTTGTTACAGTAAATATTTTTAAAGTAAAAAAAAAGAAACCATTTATCCAAGTCAATAGTAAAACAGAAATCAGAGAATGTATACATATGAGAATATATATCAGACAATAAAGAATGAAAGAGCTTTCCTGTTGGGAGCAAGGAAACTCAACTGAACCAAGAGAGAGTCCCAGATCTCACCCAAAGGCAAAATTCCTCAAACCCTCTAGTGTAGTAAGCTAGGCATAGGGATGTAATGGAGACTGCAAGCTCTTCTCATGGTGGCTTCTTTTTAAAAGCCCTTGGAATGGCTTTCTCTAAATTTATTTCTTTTGTTGCTGTTTATCACTCTTACCTGACTTCCTTCACATCTATACTAAAGTCTACCTTCTTAAAGAAAACTTTACCAGTCTTCTTTAATCATAGTGTCTTCCCTTGGAGATTATCTTTAATTTATCATATATAGAAAAATCATATACATACATATATGTGTGTGTTTATATAATGAGTGTATGAATGCATATATAACACATATCTCCTGTTTATACATAGTTATTTGCTTATTGTCTCCTCTTTAAGACTTTAAGCACAAGGGTTGTCTTTTTGCCTTTCTTTGTACCACAAATGCTTAAGACAGTGCCTGACTAAATGTTGACTTGACTTTTATGTGGCAAAGATACTGATAACTTTCTACTATCCTTCTCCATAAGGTTTTACAAATAAGCTATATTATAAACTAGTGTTACCTGTGGATGCCAAATATTTCTTTTTGACAAACAGATCAAGTGATTACTCACCGAAGCATTTTTTTAGCTTTTTTTTTTACCTATCGTACTAGAATAATTAATGTACATCAACCAAAATTTCTATATAAAATTCTTGTATCGTGTTAATATCCTTTCCCCCATCTACTTCCTATTTTTTTTTGTTTTGTTTATTTGCATGTCCTTTCTTTCTTTCACCATTTTTGTTTTTCATAATACAATGTCACATCCCTTACAAGTATTTGATCCAATTAATATTTTTATTATTTAACAAGTTATTCGATGAATCTCAGGAAAAAGTGTCTAAGCGTTTCCTAGTAGGTCTCTCAGCCCAGTGTTTAATAACTATATTTCCCTTTCCTAGAAAATTCCCATTTTTGTTTAATGCTGTTTTTAAAGTATGTTCCATATAGCATGGCTTTCCCAGTTAAATTACCTGCAACTTATTTTCACAGTCTACATACTTTAAAGATTTCTCAGAAGCTGCAAATCAAATTTCTTAAAACATGAAAACAAGTGATGAGAAGCTACTAGTGAAACAAAGGGAAGGTGATTCTGATGTAATTTTGATAAAACATGACAAATAATTAGCTATGACATTAAAAATTTTTTAAAACTAAGCAGAATTTAGTCAAAAAAAGCAATCCAATGCCACTGGGCACTAGCAGGGAAATCAATTAAGATATTTTTTAAACATGAGTACATTTCTCATGAAAAATACATGTTACTAAGCTTTTACTAGTTGATTTTAAGAGATTTCCACTGTGAACAATTAGTAGAGATTGGGATGGGGAAGAAAACAATAAAGTAGAAGCTTACTAAGGGTATTATTTGCATTCCTCATTAGGAGTCATTTTCTGCCAAGTTCATAATGCTTATTGGATTCAATAGCATTTGCCATTTTAACAGCTCCATTTCATTTTCACAGTTTGTGGTTACCTCATCATTTTCTCTATGGATACCTCAGGCCTGACCGTAAGGCTATTATGACAATGTCCTTCTCATCAGAGCAATAGAAAGACACCTTTCCCTAGCCAAGGTGGGAAAACTATGCTCTCCATGAAGCCTCCATGAATCCTTCAAGTCTTCACTGTAATGCACGTAATTTGATTTAACACAAAATAAATGCCTAGATCTTTATCCTTTATCCTCACAGTAGTTACATGAGGACCACGAATAAAGAACGTGGTATGCACTGACAAAGTCCATATCTCGGTTGGTTTTGCTTTAATGCTTTTCTTTGTTACCAAAAAAAAAAGGGTTCTGTGCAGAATGAAGGGAAATTAAGTGGAAATATCTGGGGGGAAAGGCTACAGTAAAAATTTAATATGTATTTATAAAATATGTTGCTAAAAATTATGTTGTTACCCTGCAGATTATGACCTAGGTATCTGCTAAAATCTCCCAAGATAGAACTAAACCTTAATTTTTGAGTAGTCCCATCAGATTAACCAAGGGAAAGCACTTGAGCTTATAGGAGCTGCTGCTAAGGAAGGAGGATGGAGGGGGTGAAGAAAGAAGCATTTTTAAGCACCTACTATATGCCAGACATTGTGCTAAGTGGTTTACAAATATTATCACTAATTGACAAAAGACCCAATGAGCACACTAGCCTCTCCCCAACTTTAAGACTATCTACAGAAAGTAGACAAAATTAGAGAAAGTTTGAATCCCTATGCTGAAATTTAAACTCATCCATTATATTTTAGGTAATAGGGAAGTGTGTGCATTAAAAAGAAAGAGGACCAGGTGTGATCTCTGATGGGGGGACCACGGTGGGACTCTGATGTTTGACTTCCTGGGTGATTTTTCCCTGTGCCTTTGTATTCTGTCTATCCTTGGAGATGTCTTGAGTGTTAATGTTGTGCTACAATCTCTCTATTGCCTCTAGAATCAAATATAAACTGTTTAACTTGGAATTCAAAGTGTTTCACAACCTGGCCTCTTCCTACTTTTCCTATCTATCTACACATTACTCCCTTCTATATTCTCTACTGTTTGTCTGTGCTAGCCTATCCACTATTCCTCACACTCAGTCTAAGTGCCTTTACAGTGGCTGCCCCCCATGTTTACCTTTCTCCATCCCCCTACTTCTACCCCTTTGTATTTGATTTACATATATTGTTCACATATGTATCAATGTGCATATTTCCCCTTTAGAATGTAAACTTCCTTTATTGCTATCATTTCTATCCTTGAAAAAAAGTCAGTATCAGATATCAGGTGGTTTCGATTAGTTGTTGTCTATTCCAAAGAAAAATTCAATGAAGTGGGACTTCAGGGTGAGGGAAATGTGATCAATGGGAAGGAAAATAGAATATCCAGAAATGATTGTCATATAAAAACAAAAGGTATCATTATAATTTATTTTTATAGTAAAGAAAATTAGCGTCAGGGCACTGGTAAGACAAACCAAGTCAGGTGATATTCTATTTGTTCAGAACTATTGGAGGAAATTTCAGAATAGCCAATGAAACATGAAACCCCTTCCCCAATTTATAAATGATGTCGTAGTAAAGTTCCTTATAGGTAGTCGAGTAGTATCAACTGATCTATCTGTCTGAAGAGCTATGACTTATATCATTTCCCAAACTCATAACAAGAGGGGGAGAAGAAGAAATAAAATGCTTAATTACTTAA
Organism: Gymnobelideus leadbeateri; assembly: GCA_011680675.1. Taxonomy (NCBI): domain Eukaryota; kingdom Metazoa; phylum Chordata; class Mammalia; order Diprotodontia; family Petauridae; genus Gymnobelideus; species Gymnobelideus leadbeateri. Next base: position 1,049,907 of record WOXC01003626.1, on the reverse strand, counting down.
GTCCAATAGTCTCAAAATATAATTAAAGTATCATGCTGAGTCAATGGTCCATTTTCCTGGGTGACTTTCCCAGGTAGAGTTATAGTAATGGAAACCATGGCAGCTGTGGTGATGAAATGCTGGTAGCAGATAGACCCAGGGTTAGCAAGGCTTTCATGCACCTGAGCTTAATTCTTATATAAGCCACTATAAAGAGATGACACTCCAACAATTGTAACCCTATGAGAGAGACAGACAGAGACAGAGTTATCACAGCACCTTTTACTGAACATAATCCCTTACCTAACAAAGGTTAAAAATGCACAAAGTAGGAGTAACAAGCAAAAGATCCTAATGCAAGAAGACAATTTTGGCCTCTTAGGTATTACAGTCTTAGTGGGATGACCCCTTGACTGGAATAGGATTCTGGAAATGTATACCTTATGCAAAAGAAACAGAATAGGGAAAAGGGAAGTGGAATAGCATTATATATGGAAGAGATGTATTTGTGTGAGGAGATCCACTGTAGGACATCAAACAGCATTTTTAACCATCTATTTTCACCCCCACTTTCCTCATTGCCTAGATGCATTTGTTGATATAAACATTGTCTCTCTACTCTGAGAAGTTGTGAAAAATAAATGATCCTCTCCCTTGTATTTAATCTATCTTTTTTCAGCCCCCCAGCCAAAAACAGCAATTTGGCAAGACACCACCATTTTAAATCTCTCTTTTTCTTCTCCCAGGAAATATCATTCAAATACCTCCTCCCAGCTGCATTTCCAATAAATATACTCAAATAAGGAAATGTCTGGAGTTAAGATCCTTTACTGAAACTTAGTCTAAAAGACAGCAAAAAGATTTAGAACAAAGAAAGGTGAACAAAGTTTTCAGAAACAGATTTTTCTAGAGCACGTGGTTTTATTTAGGTTTCCATGAGGGAGGCCGAGAGAATAAAGTAAATGAACAGATCTGCTGTGGGAGAGAGAGAATTAATTAAAGTGATATAGGATCTATCCCAAAATGTCTCATGTCTGATCAGGCCATACAGCCTTGCTCTGAGAGTCCTATTGCTCGATCATCATGGTGGCTGCCTCCATCCACACTTCTGCCAGTCAAGCTACATGAAGTTTCTTACAACCTTTCCTCCTCCATCTCTATATTTTCTTTAGAAGTTGGATTCCTTCTCAATTGTCTGAACTGCTTCCAGGGGTGGCAAGATTATGTTTGCAAAGGCTGACAGGGGCTTGGTCATTTTTGACCAGCCAATGTCAAGCTTCCCTTCCAATTCCATCTGGAAAACTTCACATTTGGTAAAGGGTTAAGAGGGTGTAGACATGTCTCTACAATTCATTGAACACTTCATCAACATTCATTAGCACTTCATTATCTCTATTATCTGCCCTCTTTTTTTATTTCTGTGATTATATTAAATAGGCTACCAGAGACGTGGAATTAATATGTGTACATATACACATGTACAAATGGAAATGTAGTGGAGCACATGTGTGTGAAGATTAACAGAGCCAGACACAGAAGTGATGACATCACTATACTATATTACATACTACCTGGATGAAAAGGTAAAATAGATGAGCATCTTGGGAAATAAGTCCAACATGGAGGCCTAAGTGATGTGGGACTTCAATTTTCCAGATATATACTAGAGCTCTTTTCTCTGCCAAAAGCAAAACAGCTAATAATTTCTCAACTTGGTTTGATAATAATTTTTAGTAAAGATGGTGAAATGAAAGCCTGCAGCTAAGCCTAGCTCCAGAAAGAAATTCCCCAGCAAAAAAGAGTAAATCATTGAACAATAAGACCAAAGAGAAACACAAATAAGCTACAGAATAGAGGTATCCTGTAAAGAACCACACATGAAGATGCCCAGATACCATAAGATGCTGTGAAGTGAGGGGGGAGGGAAGAAGGGACCACAAGTGCCTGAAAACTGCATGAACTATGTTAAATGAGGCCTGAAGATAATGGAATCTTATCCCTGACATCTTGAAGATACAGCAGGGAACAAAGTGAGAGAAAACAGAGGCACCCAAGAGGTACATGCATAACTCAGGGCCCTCCAGGAGATGTGAACTCAGATTAATCTTTAGTATTCTATTGGTGCTGTATCAGAGAATAAATGCAACTTCCAGCTTCCACCCAAGAAGATGGAGAAGATTCAGTGCCTGGGAAGTTGAGTCCAGGAGCCTCTCTAGAGGCCTAAAATTAGTGTGACATTAGATATTTGGTGATTGAAAGAGGGCATCAAGGAGATGAGTCAGAGGTTTCTTGGGGCTCTATAGGAGACACGAATCCAAATCAATCTCTGCTATCTGGTCAGAGCCTTTCATAGCCACAGCAGGTTGGGGCAGGGGAGAAATACTCTTAATTGGCATTTGCCCAGAGAGTTGGAGAGAGAACTGAGACCAGCATATACCGGGCCACAAGAAGACAGACACAGAACTCTAGATCCCTACATCAAGACAATTTTGTAAAAGTGGGCAAAGAACTGGAAATTGCAGAAATGTCCATAAATTGTGGAATGGCTGAACAAGTTTTGTTATATGATTGTAATAGAATACTATTGTTTTGTAAAAAATGGTGAGCAGGCAGATTTCAGAAAAACTTGGAAAGACTTACATGAATTGATGCTGAGTGAAGTGAGCAGAACCAGGAGAATATTGTACATAGCAACAGCAACATTATTTTATACAGTAATAACAATATTGTTTTAAGAATGACTTTGAGTAAATAAGTTATTTTATCTATTAAAAATACCCAAATTGGGGGCGGCTAGGTGGCGCAGTGAGTAGAGCACCGGCCCTGGAGTCAGAAGGACCTGAGTTCGGATCCGGCCTCAGACACTTAACACACACAAACAAAAACCTAGCCATGTAACCTTGGGCAAGTTACTTAACCCCAATTGCCCTCCAAAAAGAAAACAAAACAAAACAAAACAAAAAAACCCAAATTAACTATAAAGGACATTTTAAAAGTTTTTTTTTTTAAAAAACACACCATCTGCATCCAGAGAAAGAACTAATAAATAAAATAATAAGAATAATTTTACTTATGTGTGTATGCACCTTTTATGTCTAATGGTAGCCATTGTGGGGGGGGGGGGGGTTATGAGGGAAGAAAAAAAAGAAAAAAAATTTACACAATAATTTCGTTGTATATTTGAAAGGAAGGACAAATTATGCATAATAGATTCACAGTTTCACGTATAATCATCTTTTTATTGTACTATACTATGAAAATGCTTATTTTATTCCATAAATTAAAAATAAAATTTTTCAAAATAATAAAAAAAAGTGGGCAGTAAGCAATCCCAGGAGTAAACTATCTCATCCAGAACTCTACAGGGAAATGTCAACAGCACCTATACTACAAAGGGGACAAGACCAAGACTCAGATACCCCATCCCAGAGGGCAAATGGGGACAAAATAAATTCTTGTCACAAAGTTCCAATCCAGGGCCTGAGGCTAGAAATAAGAATGAATGGAGGAAAGCACTGAATACAATTAAGAAACACCATGGGTTAAGAGACACCCAAGACCTAAACCCAGAAGATACCAACTCCTCGATAAGTACAAGTAGGATTTCAGGGGGGGAAAAAGAATGACTTATCCATAAGAATTCAAAAAGTGCATAGAAGAAATGAAGCAAAGGATAAAAAATTAAATTGGAGCCCTTGAAGAAGGAAAAAATAGAAGAAATATAAATTATTTGGAACAAAAGGTAGAAAACATGACCCATGTAAAGGGGGTCACTAAAAAAGATAATAGAGTGAATAGAACCCCATGATTCAATGATATAACAAGAAATATTAGAACAAAAATTTTAAAATGAAAAATTGGAAGAACATGTGAGGTATCTATCCTCAAAACCAACTGGCCTTGAAAACAAGTCAAGGAGAAATAATTTAGGAATCATTGGGCATGCTGAAAACGATGACTAAACAAACAAAAATATACCATTCACCATGATGGACATTTGGACAAGTTATTTAAATTTCCAGAGTCTCTATTTCCTTAACTTTAAAGTAAAAGTTGGTCTCCAAAGCAGAGCTGGACAGATAGTGGCAGTCAGGCCTAGGAAGTAGACTGGGCACTGGGCCAGGCTGGGTCAAGAAAGATCACCATGTCCACCATGGATAACGAGTTAAGCTATAAGAAACAGAACAGGATCATGGAGCCAGACAAACCCATACCTCAATTGGAAAAACAGGTTAAACTGAAACAATACCAGAAGAAAAATCACCCAATAATTAAAAAGGAAATTTCCAGACACCTTCTCTGGGATAGAAACGTCAAAGTAATTACTTTAAGAGGAAATGTTGCCAGGAACAATTCTTGAATGAAATAGAATATCAAGTCACCAACCTGGAAACTGTGGTTGAGAATACTGAGTTTACCCAGATTGAAATGAAAGTGATTGGAAGCCTGAAGTCTGGAGATAACTGTCTGAATAAAATGCATCAGGTCATGTCCATAGAAGAAGTGGAGAGGATAATATATAAAACATGTATGGAAACACCACAAGCAAATAGATGAGCTCTTACTGGCTGCTCTGCTCAAAAAGATGAAGATGCTATGGTAGAGAAACTACTTGCAATGACTCAGGAACTAATAGAGGTCCCAGAGGTTCCTTTAGACTCCACTCTAAGATGGAGTAACACCAATCAAGATAAGATCAAAACAGCCAGACCTGGTGGCCAGAACTGAAGGCAACTACAGGGCACAGTGGACTCCAGCCACAGAGTCAAGAAGACCTGAATTCAAATGCAGCCTTAGACATTTCCTATTTATGTGACCTTGGATGAGTCATTTACCTCTCTCTGCCTCAATTTCTTCAACTAAAAAATGGGGATAAAAATAGCACCTGCATTCCAGGGTCATTATGGGGATCAAATGAGATAATATTTATAAAGCACTTGGTATCTAGTAGGTGTTTTATAAATACTTTCTTTTCTTATAAATTTCTTTCTCATTCTCTTGCTCCTTGTCTCACCTTCAAGGAAATTCTTAAGAAGCCATGACCCATAAATGGTGGGTCTCTCTCAGTCAGTTCCAAGAATAAGTATGACCCAGGATACTCCTTAAAAAACCGAGACTGAACAAAAAGAAATTAAGTAGATAGGGAAACAGTGACTGCTCATTAATAGATTTATTATTCCTATAGCAAGAATTTTTTTTATTTTCTAGAGCATTTTTCCCCTGGCAATCTAAAGACTGAATTGACTTTGGTAGTATTCTCTTTCTCTAATCTTCTAATAAAATGACAACTTTGAAAACTTCGGAGGCAAAAAAATAAATAAACAAAAGAAAACCTTTAAGGTCCTTCCCTGTGCTTAATTCTCCACTTCACTGGTCTCTTCAATTCTAATGATCTTTTTATGAGCTACAGCCCAGACCCCTGCAACAGCTCACACAGAAGTAACAGAATGGCTCCAGGCATCCCATTTCAGAAGCAGGACTGTGAGCATTATGCATGTATACTATTTCTTTTCCTCTCTAACTTCTGAGCCAAAGCCCAACACTATGTATTGTGTCCCTGTTATACATATTGCAGAGGTTTCCAGAGAACTGTATATGTCTGAGAAATGTCCAAATCCCCTGACACAGCACTAGTGCCTCTAGGGCACCAGCCACTAATTTTACAGTAGGTCTTACATTCTAACTTGTTTTCCCAGCAATGATGATGGATTTGTGATAAACAGCACATTTGCAGGACAGCTGGCCAACACTAAGGGATGTCTGTGACCATTAGACAGAATTTTTTCTATGTGAAATAACCCCTTAGCCTCATTAGAACACTGCTCTAGACATTTGAGGTAACTGCCCCAACAATATAGTAGTTAGTGACCTTGCAAAAATGTAAGCCAAGTTTTCAGTTATTCACCTTCATGTAAGATTTCATAAGCTAAAAAATTATGTTTATTAGGAACCTCTTAGTCAATCAAAGTTAAATTGATGTGCCAATGTACAATAATCAGGATCTCTAGAAAATCCCTTCCATAGCACTCAAGGATACCCGAGGAGATAAAAGGAAAGTGGGGTGGAAGTTGTCCAAAAAAAGACAAAACCTGGAACATTTAAAGAACCCAAAGATCCACAAGCAGGGGATGGGGTAGAAATCGTTAGCAGGAATCACTTTTAGGAGAGTGTGAGATTGTGATTATACAAACCTCAGTAAATTGTTATTTATTTAATATAGCAAGATCATGGTATGGTGAGTAGGGTATGAGATTTGTACTTTGGAAGCCCTGGGCTTAAATTCTAATTGAGGTATTGACTATATCATGATGGGTCTTTGTTTGGGGATACATTTAGGATCATTAAAAGCATAGTTCAGTTTCCCAGAAATAATCCATCCCATTTTCTTCTTCCTATTCAACTATGAACTCAGTTCATTGTCCATGCTCGGTGTCCATCCAATACATCTGTACTGATGGACCAGCTCTTTAGGTCAGCCATCCAACTACATACTCTAGTCTAGACAATAGGCATTCTTCATCCACTTGGTTTTTCCTGTGTGGATATTTATACCAAATGGCTTTTGAGTGGTTACAGCTCTAAGTAAAAAGATACTGCATGAACTGGGATTGGGTTTAGGCTGATACTTCTTAATCAGCACAATATTATCTGCACACAGGCACTTAGCTTCTATAGGACTACCTGCTTAATACTAATATTCTTCCAGTGAAACTGTATGTCATGGAATAGCACAGTACCAAAAGAATTAAAGCTGAAAGTCAATGAAGCAGCATATAGAGCAATCTGGAAAGTGCGAATTCTTTCTGGAAGCCAGGGGGAAAAAAAACATCTTTCTTCTCTCTCTCACCAACTCCACTGCATAGTGCTGAGCACTGAGTAATCCAAGAATAACCCTATTTGACTGGTCCTTTAAGCCAAGCGTTACAGATGTTATAGTAAACTAAGGTAGAATTAAAGACATAACAATGGGCAAATCACTTATTCTCTTAGATCCTGTTTCCTTATCTATAAAATAAAGATGTGCAGAGGGTATATTCTAAGCATGAGGTATAGCCAGTGAAAATGGCCAGAGTGACTAAAGAGCAGAAGAATAGCATCCTTTGGAGCCTGTAAGAGCATGGTTCTGTATATTTGGATATAAAAGTGATATCAAAAGATAAGATTAATTTTTTTAATTTAATGTTAAAAAGAAAAATAACTACATATCAAATCCATTGTTGTTATTCACTTTTAATTAATAGATCATATGGAATATTTGTTTTGCCACAAGAATCTTGGGCATCTTTGTTTAATGTTTTATTTCTGCTCAATCTATAAGGAGTAACTTAAGCATTTACTTGCCTTTTAGGAAGGGGGCAAACATTCTGAGCAAAAAAATAATAATTACTATGGCTCACTTTTCTAGTGTTTTTAGATTTATAGAATACTTTCCTCACAACTCAGTGAGAAAGGCAACCCAAATATTATTCCCATATTACAGATGAGAAAGGAACAGCTAGGTGGTACAGTGGATAGAGTACTAGGCCTAGAGTCAGGAAGACCTGAGTTCAAATATGTCCTCAAACACTAGCTGTGTGACCCTAGGCAAGTCACATGACCCTGTTTGCCTCAGTTTCCTCATTTGTAAAATAAGCTGGAAAAGAAAATGGCAAACTATTCCAGTATCTTTGCCAAGAAAACCCCAAATGGGATAAAAAAGGGTCAAACATTACTGAAATGACTGAACAAAAATAACACAGATGATAAAACTGTCTCCAAAAGGTAACAAGACTTATCTGAAGTAACAAAGCCAGTGAGAGAGGTAAGGGGTATAACTGGGTCCTGGCTTTCTGACTGGAAGATTACTATTCTTTGAAATATACCATACTCTGTCTATATGTAAATATTACATCAATTTATTGCCCATTTCTCTATCCCCCATATGTAGTATCTAATGTTTCAAAACACAGTCTAACAGACAACCTCCGTCCTTCCATGTAATATCTAATGTCTCAAAATCTAGCCGGAGAGACAACCTCCAAATCATTTTTGAAAAGTTGTGTCAAGAGAAACAATAAGTTGTGATTTTGCTTACTATTCCAGCTGAAAACATTCCTTAATGCTAATCTGTTTGCTCTTTGAGAATGTTAAGAGAAGGAAGGAAAAAAAAACTCAAGCTGATTAATTGTGTTTTTCTTAACATTTGGAGGTTAGGTTTGTTGTTTTTTTTTTAGTCCCAGAGTTCAGTATTTACATAAACGGAGCCCCTGCTGCCCCAAAATTTTTCATCTGTTTGTTTGATGACTATTCCTATAAAGCTGAAGGCAGAAGTTTCCCCAGGCATTTCCCAGTCTTTTGGAAATACATTTGAAGCTCTTTTTTCCACTTTTATCAGTTATCATTTTAGAATTATGCTTTCTTTATTAATTCTCCCTTAGAGCAGTGGCAGAATAATTGCTTAATGAAATTCAAGAAACATGTCTCCATAATTAATGAGCAACTATGACCCTGATTATCCCTTATTTCTTTTCAGCAGGGAATCTTGGAAAGAAAAAAAAAAGCCAAGGCTTTAGGTAACTCAAGGGTTTTGTTCACTTGTTTGTTTGGTACTGATACGTGATTTCCTCTGAAGAGGAATATCCTTGTATGAATATTTCCTTCACTGATTCAGATGAAGAATTTACTTTCAACTCATAATCTTTGAGAACCTCCTGGAACATTGAGAAGTTAGGTGATTTGTCCAGTATGGATGAGAGTCAGAATTAGAACTAAGTCTTTCTCATTCTAAAGCCTGCTCTCTAGACATTCTGATAACTTGGAATTTGTGCTTGGTTTTGTTTGTTTGTTTGGAGAAGGGTGGTGGTCTACCTGTGATTTCACTGCTATAGGGAGCTCTCTATACAATACAAATTGGAAAATATTCTGAAACTTATAGTCTTAGAAAGTCACGTGGGGGCACTGAGTAATTAAGTTGCCTGCCTCCCCAGGGTCATGCAGCGTTGCTTCCTCCGAGGCTGTCTCTGAATGACATGCCTTGCAGGCCACTTGGTGAACAGGATGAAACTTAAGATTCTGTCTGTATTTAGTAGGGGCATCAGCAACAGCAGCTCACAATTATATAGCATTTTAAGATTTGCAAAACACTTTTCATACACATTTTGGCATACACCAGGGTAATTTGATCCTCACAACAGCCCTGTGAGGTAAATGTTATTAACCACATTTTACAAATGAAGACACTGAGCTCAGAGAAATTAAGTGACTTTCCCAGGGTCACACAGTTAGTCTTTGGGACTGGATTCAATCCCTGGTCTTCGTGTTGGTAAACCCAGGATGTCATGTCACATTGCCCCACATAGCTGTTTGGGTTGCCAATCCAAATCCTGCAGCGAACTTTACTTGTTGGTAATGGAATGGCTGTCTGACACCCATTCCTCTCTTCATTCCATAACCGTGACTCTCTTCTGCAGTGAATTTCCACAACTCTTCATTTAACCCAAAAACTGATTGCTGTTTTGTTGGGGTTTTTTCCTATCAGAGTAATTCAACAACATATGTGAACGTGCTATGAAAAGTGAGAAATCCAAAATCTCAGACATACTGAATTAAAGTCCAGATGATAGGAAGAGCAGAGTGGGGGTGGGGTCTCTGGTTTTTCCCCCCAACTCCTTTATAGGTTTTGAGAGGAACAGCCAAAGAAGAGTAGTCTGATTTCTGAGATTCTAGAGACAGCAAAAACTACCAGAAACAGTATTATGTCTAATTTTCCCAAATGCCATAAACAATTAAGCTGTTTCCAACATTTTCAGGGACATATGCTGTCAACCTTTAGATAACAATATCATTTTTAGAGTAGTGACGATATTTCATGAATCTTGGACCTAACTTGATGTGAATAGTCTCTCCAGTGGTACAGATTGCAATCCTTCAGTACCTATTCATTTTCTGTGATTCTTATAGAATAGTGAATCTCTTCTATAGGAAATAAATGAAGCAACCAAAGACATGGCCCCTGCCCCAGACTGGTGCAGATTGAGCACTTAGCTGACCTACCATCTCATCAGAGTGGATATTCCCTCCAGAAGTGAGTGAGGATTACAATACATCTTCACCTGTCATCCTGGGCAATTCCTGTCCACATCCTCCAGGAACGATCAAAAGCTTATAAACTGAAGGACATTCTACTAATTCCATGATGGCATGGGGCAGGGGGGTGGAAATCATGGCAAAAGTCTTTTTAGTCTTGCCAATGGAAAGAAACTTGTTAGTGAACTTCAATGACTTTTCACCTTCAAAATAAAGGCTTGGGTGAGGTATTCTGACAAGAATAAATAGGCATTTTATCTCTTCATCACTAGAGGGATGAGGTTTTATAACATTTTGTAAACTTTTTGTGAGAACAGCAAGAGAACGTGGGCAAAAATGGAGGAAATGACAAGGCCAAGGGCTTCAAGGATTTGTTTTCCATTCTCTCACCTTATTATGCTTTAAGCTGTTTGACTTTAAAAAGCAGTTATTTTCAACACCAAATTTGGATAATGAGAACAGATCTCTGTTTTATGGCATCACATTCCCTGAGGACCTTCTAAATTCACCACTTTTCCTTTCAAAGAAGATATTGTCATCCACAGCTGCTCCAACAGATGTTCCTGAAGAAGGAACAAAATCAACCTCATCTGTGTCTTGAAAGTGGCTTTTATCAGAATTCTCCTTGGAGTTTTTCTCTTCTCTTGGCAGGTGAGATCTTTTAGGACAAAATTATGCAGCAGGATGAACCTTTTTCCCATTAAGGAGACTTGTCTCCCATAATAAGGAGAGACTTATATCTCAGGTTCATTATCATAGAAACAGCAAAATGAAACGGGCATCAAGAAGGCCAGCTGAAAAGAGGAATAGACAATTCTTGGCCATCAGGACTCTGTTATAGGAAGTCTATGAAATTTTCTAATATGGAAACCACAGAAAAAGGAAAGGGAAGAAAAAGGTGGATATAGAACTCAATCTGGCCAAAAAGAGAAGATGAGCTCTATATACATATAAAGAGAGGCATTAAGATACTTTGCCATTACATTGATGCCTTAATATATCTTTTGACAACCCTTTTTCTTGAGACGATTTGCACCCAAGGAGTGGACTGTGAATAAATTGCTCTACAAACTGTGGCCCAAGCACTTAGGATGAAAGAGAAAGTAATCTTCCTCCTGAGCATGATAACAATACAGGAGAAGAGGGTGAGGGTCAGGGATCCCTTCCTTTCTATCTTTCTAAAGTAGAAAAACCACATGATTCAAGGAGTCGTTGCATAGACCCACAACTATCCAAGACATGCAGAGTTATCGTCATACTCCAAGTCTGCTACCCTCTGCATATACATCTAAAAATAAGAATAATTTTGGAATCAGCACTGTGCTAAGGACTAGGAATACCAATATAAGGGGCAGAGCTAAGATGGCAGAGTAAAAGTAAGGATTACCCTGAGCTCTCTCCCAAACCCCTCCAAATACTTCTAAATAATGACTCTAAACAAGTTATAAAATGGCAGAAATTACAAAAAGACAAAGTGAAGCAATCTTACAGCCCAAGACAACTTAGAAGGTCAGCAGAAAAGATCTGTTGCACTAGGATGAGAGGGGAATGCATTGCAGCTCAGTTCACACCAGACCAGGCTCCAGTTAACCAGGAAGCAGGCTTGGGACAACTGAATCTGTGGCAGCAATGGTGGTTTCCAGATCCCTCAACATAGAGACATCAAAGACAAATTAGAAGGTCAGTATGGGGTCAGCTAGGTGGCACAGTGAATAGAGCACCAGCCCTGGAAGGACCTGAATTCAAATCCAGCCTCAGATACTTGACACACTTACCATCTGTGTGACCTTGGGCAAGTCACTTAACCCCAATTGCCTTGCCTTCCCCCCTCTAAAAAAAAAGGCCAGTCAGAAAGATCTGTGACACCTTCCCCTCCCCCTTCCCCTGCCCCAGGCTCAACAAACAAATAGCAGGCTTTGGGAGCCACTGAATCAGTAGAAGCAGCAGCTGCTTCTGAAACTCTCAGCCCACAGTCAATAAAGAAGTCAAACAGCTGGTCAGAAGGAAATTACAGGAGTCTCTTTGCTATCACTGAGGCAGGACTCTGTTGCTTTGCTCATACTCACATTCAGGTCACAGTCCTGGGCCACAGTGTCAGGCCAAGGAGGAACACTAGAGCATCAGAGCTAGTAGCTCCAGTGGAGGAGGGACTCCCAAACAGTTCCAGGGCAGAAAAGAGTGGTTGTGGTCACTCATATACCAGAGTACAGTCAAGGAGAATAGTAAACACCTCTCCTTAGATCGTACCACCTTAGAAGAACTGAAAACTTACAGGTCCCTTATCTCAGAAAACAGCTGCACAAAACCCCTGAAGCTTAGGACAGTATATCCTCCACCCTGAAAGCATATCCCTACCCTAATAAAGAGTAAAGAGTCAAGTAATAGACTGGAGAAAATGAGTAAACAACAGAAAAAATTTTAATCATAGAAAGTTGTTATGGTGACAAGGAAGATCAAAACACACACTAAAAGAAGATAGCAAAGTCAAAGCTCCTACATCCAAAAACTCCAAGAAAAAATATGAATTGGACTCAGGTCATGGAAGGGCTCAAAAAGGATTGTGAAAATCAAGTAAGAGAGATAGGAGAAAAAATGGGAATAGAAATGAGAATAATGCAAGAAAGTCACGAAAAACAAGTCAATGGTTTGGTAAAGGAGAAACAAAAAAAAGAAAATGACACCTTAAAAATAGACAAGGCCGATTGGTTAAAAGAGGTACAAAAAGTCAATGAAGAGAAGAATGCCTTAAAAAGCAGAGCTGGCCAAATGGAAGAAGAGGCACAAAAATTCACAAAAATCATCAATGATCAAATGGAAAAAGAGGTTAAAAAAAAGCTCACTGAATAAAATAATTCCTTAAAAATTAGAATTGAGGACATGGCAGCAGCTGGGCAGTGCGCATGAGTGGCTGCTCATGGAGAGACCGGGGACTGAAGGGGGAGAACATGGTCGAGGGAAGTCAGTGGCTACCAGGGTGCCGTGGGCTGGATTTACAAGGCAGCATTGTGAGGCAGGAGGTACAAAGACTTTAATCAAAAGAACAAGCCTTTGGATGTGCCCCCTGGCAGAGAGATGAAGGGGCAGCAAAAAGCAGCTGAGACAGAGGAGGGGACTGTGCAGATCCAGGAAGGTGCAGTGGCAACTGGTGAAGATCCGACCAGTGTGGCCATCACCAGCATTCAGTCAGCTGCCACCTTCCCTGACCCCAACGTCAAGTGATGTACAGAGTTATCCAGGTGGCTGAGGGGCAGCTGGATGGCCAGACTGAAGGCAGTGGTGCCATCAGCGGCTATCCTGCAGCCCAGTCTATGACCCAGGTAGTCATTCTGGGGGCCTTCATCAGTAAAGATGCAGTGGAGACAGAGGGGGCAGTCACAGAAACACACTACACCTACTTCCCCAGTACAGCAGTTGGGGAAGGGGTTGGGGAGGGGCAGGTGCTGGGAGCACAGCTACTGTTGTCACCACCCAAGGCTCTGAGGCACTACTGGTACAAGCTACTCCTCCTGGAACTGGTCAGTTCTTTGTGATGATGTCATCCCAAGAAGTGCTACATGGGGGAACCCAGTGCTCCATTGCTCCCAGGACTCACCCCTACTCCCCAAAATCAGAAGCTCCTCGAACAACTCGAGATGAGAAACGAAGAGCCCAGCACAATGACGTGGAGCACCGTCGCAGAGACAAAATCAATAACTGGATTGTGCAACTGTCAAAGATCATCCCAGACTGTTCCTGATGAAAAGACCAGAGCTGATACAAATTTTGACTTTCAAATTCAAGACTAAAGAGAAGCATAGAGATAAACAAGAAAAGGAAATCATAAGGGACTTGATAAAGTTAAACTATTTACATTCCTACACATGAAAATGATACTGATAACTCATAAGAACTTTCTTATTATTAGGACAGCTAGAAGGAGTGTGTATATACATACACACACACACACACACACACACACATATATATATATATACACATATATATATATATATATATATATATAGAGAGAGAGAGAGAGAGAGAGAGAGAGAGAGAGAGAGAGAGGGCATAGGTGCAAGTGGAATATGAAAGGATGATATCTAAAAAATAAAATTAATCAAAAAATAAAGAAAGAAAAATAAAAAAATAAATTTAAAAACTTGTTTAATAAATAAAATTAATTAGTGAGAAAGAGAAATCTACTGGGAGAAAGGGAAAGGGAGAGGTAGAATGGGGTAAATTATCTCCCATAAAAGAGGGAAGAAAAAGTTGGTACAATGGTAGAGAAGAGGGAGGAGGTGAGAGGGAATGAGCAAATCTTACACTCATCAGAATTGGCTCAAAGAGTAAATAATGTACACACTCAATTGAGTATAGAAATCTATCTTACCCTACAGGAAAGTAAGAGGGAAAGGGAATGGTGGGCAAAGGGGTATTGATGGAAAGGAAGGCAGATTGAGGGAGAGGGAAATCAGAAGCAAAACACCATTGAGGAGGGATAGGGTGAAAGGAGAAAGAGAATAGAATAGACAGAGGGGGGAAATAGCATGGATGGAAATACAGTTAACAATAGTAACTGTGAAAAAAAAATTTTGAGGCAAGTTTCTCTATTAAAGGTCTCATTTCTCTAAATACAGAAAAGTGAGTCAAAGCCATTCCCCAACTGATAAATGATCAAAAGATGTGAACAGTTTTCAGATGAAATAATCAAGCCTAACTATAGCCATATGAAAAAATGCTCTCACTATTGATTGGAGAAATGCAAATTAAAACAATTATGAAGAACTACCTCATACCTATTAGATTGGCTAATTAAGGACAGAAAAGGAAAAATGACAAATGTTGGAGGGGATGTGGGGAAAATGAGACATAAATGCACTGCTGGTGGAGTTGTGAACTGATTCCACAGTTCTATAGAGCAATTGGGAACTAGGTCCAAAGGGTTGTAAAACCATGCATATCCTTTGACCTAGCAATACTACTACTAGGTCTATATCCCAGAAGAGACTTAAAAAACAAAAAGGAAAAGGACCTATATGTACAAAATATTTCTAGCAACTCTTTTCTGGGGGTAAAGAATTAGAAATTGAAGGGATGTCCATCAATTGGGGAATGGATGAACAAGTTGTGGTATGTGATTATAATTCTATAAGAAATGATAAGCAGGATGCTTTCAGAAAAACCTGGAAAGACTTGCATGAGCTGATGCAAAGTAAAATGTACTGTGTACAAAGTAACAATGTCATATGATTATAGGCTCAACAATCCAAGTCAACTCTGAAGGACTTATGATGAAAAAGCCTATCCAGCCCCAGAGAAAGAACAGATGATGTTTGAATACAGACTGAAACAGACTTTCTTTTTTCTTTATTTTTCTTGATGTTTTTTTTTGGTCTATGCTTTCCTTCATGACTATCATGGAAATGTTTTGCATGACTACATATGTATAACCTATATCGAATTGCTTACCTTCTCAATGAGGGGGTAAGGTGGGAGGAAGTGGGAGAATTTGGAAATCAAAGATGAATATAAAATGAATGTTTAAAATTGATTTTACATGTAACTGGAGGAAAATAAAATACTAAATAAAAGCAAAAAAAGAAAAAGGAATGCCAATAGAAAAGTCAAATAGTCCCTGGCCTTAAAGACTTCACATTTTAAAGGGGAAAGTCAACACATGTAGGAAGTTTACATTGCAAGTGAGATGAAGAGGACTAGTAGTATTTAGGGTATCGTATCAAGGCAGGTGGTAATATACCTTCTTTATCATCTTTACATTAATAAAATCATTTCCATTTGTAATGTTGAGCCATTTAGTAGCATCAATGACTTTGGTCCCTGTAGCATCTCAGAGGATATAGCATCTGCACAGGAAGGTGTCAGGTCTCTTATCCACAAGGGCTCGCTCCCTAGATGATGGTTGTGGTGGGGGGCACAGGTGGGTGAAGGGGGAGGGGCTAGAAACAGGGCCAGTCATCTAAGCGATGTGGCTGTTCTGGGGGATCTTGGGCTTACAAATGCATGAATGGCAGTTGTTCAGCAGTGGGTATAGGTAATGTCAAAGATGATGGATTCTTTTTCTATAAGTCTTGTTTCCCCTAGACTATGGATTGTCTGGCAGAATATTTCACTCCCCACAATTAAAAAATAGTGACATCTATATATGCCTCTAATTTCCTTGTACTTAATATTCAATTTGAGAGACAGTGAAGCACAATGAATAGAGATCCAATTTCAGAATCAGGGAAAACATGGTTCAAGTCTTCCCTCTGGTACTTATTAGTTGCATGATCTAAGGTGTCACTTAAACTCTCAGTGCCCACCCCCCAACTTGAGGCAACTCTAAGACTCTGTCTTGCAGAGCAAGTGCTGACCTGCATTAGTAGAAGGAGTTTCCTCATTGGGAAGTTCTTTATTAACAGTAAAAATCAAAGATCCAATATTAAAGGAAGAGAAAAGGGAAGGAAGGAAGAAAGGAAGGAAGGAAGGAAGGAAGGAAGGAAGGAAGGAAGGAAGGAAGGAAGGAAGGAAGGAAGGAAGGAAGGAAGGAAGGAAGGAGGGAAGAAAATTTGATCCATAGTATTATTGATTAAAAATGGAAAAGACCTCAGAGATCATCTAGTTCAACGCCTTCATTTCCATATAAGGATTTAAGTCAATGCAATGGCTAGTAAAATTTTTAAAATGGTGATTTGTGTTTTCATGGAGGCTCTAAATAATAAAGTAAAATTTTATTCATGGTGAAATGAAAAACATGACATACAATATTTCAGTCCAAAAAAAGCATTTTATTCAATTGAATTCAGCAATTGTTTATTATGATCCTATTATGAATGAAGTACTTTGTTAGATTCTGGGAAAACAAAGAAAAAAAAAAGAAATAATACCTGCCATAAAAAAATAACTGTGAACAGGGAGGGGCAGCTTGGTGGCATAGTTCATAGAGCACTGGCCCTGGAGTCAGAAGGACCTGAGTTCAAAGCCAGCCTCAGACAGTTAACACAAAAAAACTAGTGTAACCTTGGGAAAGTCACTTAACCCCAATTGCCCTAACTTCCCCCTCAAAAAAAAAAAAAAGCAAAGAATAACTGGGGGAAACTACTCATGCATTGTTTAGTAAATACAAAATATGTTGGTTGATTGGTTGTTCAATGAATTAAATACTACGTAATGAGGTAAGGGGAGCCATAGAGGAAGAGGAACATATTTCTAATCTAAACATGATCCTTTTCTTCCATCACTTCATTAAGATGCTTTGGAACTTCCCAGATTTTCAAGAATTATTTTCAATCTTTCAAACATAGGGATGAAAGTACAGTAGGAAAAACAAAAAAAAAATTGGGTAGCCCATCAAGAATTTGTCATTTTCCATGTGTTCTGCAGGCTCAATACAAACCAAGTTCTAGAAATTACAGACAATATTAGTTAGAAAGTGATTCCTGAGCTAGGCTACATACCACAAATAGGGTCCAGGAGTCAACCAGTTAATCAAAGCAAAAATTTTCATTTTCCCAAATAATCATTTTAACTATTTCATCTTGCTACATTGTTAAAAGTGTGTTTTGCTGTCATTTAGAATAATAGCTGGAATTTGATTATTTTATGTAGTATAGAGCAAAAAACATAGGTACTAAGTTCTAGGTCCAGCTCTTCAAGCCTTCTTTAGACCTCAGTTTCCCCATCTGTAAAATAAGGTGTTTAGAGAGGCAGTATTGCACAGTGGAAAAAAATGTCATCTTTGGAATCAGAGGATCTAGATTCAAATTCTATGGGCCATAGTTAATGCAACTATACAATGAAGGGGTTAGACTAGGTGCCCTCTGTGGTCCCCTCCAGCTCAATATACTGGATACTCAATATACTCCTATGGTTAAATGTTCTATGATTATAGCAAGCAAATGTTTCTTTGTTTTATGCCTCACTTAATAATAAAAGTTTCACTGAAGAAAGTTTTCTCTGTGATTGCATCTTTCAAGAAAAGATCTAGCAGTATCTTAACCTAGGCATGGAACACACCTTGTAGGGGAGCCTTTAAGACTTCATTTTGTTCTATTCATTTAATTTTTGCCAATCATCCAATCATGAACACGATGGGATTCTGTATTCAGTGTGTGGTTGTGAAACACAATTGTGTGATTGTGAAAATATGATCTGCTCTAGATAAGTTTCTACAAAAACCTGCCTGTTCCTTTTTTATATTTCAAGATGATACCCTAGACACATGCATTGACTATTCTCATAAAGATTTTATAGAGATGAGAAAGTAGACAGTAGTTAATGATATTTCCTCAGTTGCCTTTCGGGTAAATTTACACTGTCTGTGATTTTTTCCCATTCTTTCATTATTGTCCCTTATTTGAAACATCTTGAAAATAGATCTGTTAAGTGCCTTTAAGTGAGTGTCACTTCCACAAGAGATTTCCTCTAGTTAGATATATCTGGTCAGGGCCAACTGCTTTTCCTGACTTTTTTCCCCTGCATTCCATTTTCATTTCCTCATATAGCAAATCAGTTACTAAGATGATAGAGTGCAAATGAAACACAGAACATATTTTTTTTTAGTTTTATTAGCCAAGAAAAAAATAAATTGTTTAATTTTAAAAGGGGAGGAAAACTCTAAGAGCAGACAAGCCTTTACAGACATTTTCTATAGGAGACCACACCTTTATAGTCACTCAACTGTGTAAAGAACACAAGATCCTGCTGTGAAAGCATTTTTATTAAGTCTTACAACACATTATGAAAAGGTACTTTTGGGAAAGTATTATAGAAATTTCTGATCTTCACTTAGGAGAATAAAAGAGATGAAGTACTTTCTTTTGGGAGGACCCCATGCACTTAGCACATGCAAAGGAAGAGCTCCTCAGGTAAAGGCATAGATGGCATGATAACACCTTTTAAGCCCAAATGTCACCATGTACTTTCATTGCCTGTCTTGTACAGCCCTGTCCCCAAGATATTGTGCTCTCATTCCACAAGAACTCCCACTGTGTCAGATAATAGAAAGCTGCTGGGTGGATAATAGGAAGGGAAGATTTTGCTTACAAGAGGAATGAGGGGGATCAATGCATACTTTTGAAAATGTGCTTCTCTGGGGAAATCAGGTTTTCAGGTGTGTAAAATGGTTCTAGGAATGTGGGGAGGGAGAAATCAATGAAAATAGAACAAATGGAAAGGAGGGTACAAGAAAGGGAAATAATTCCTAGAAAATGATCAGTGGAGAAGAGATGGGAGAAATAAAGGCAAGGAATAAGAAACAGGGGGAAGAACTGAGAAGGAGGAGACTGAACAAAGGAGAAAGAGAAAGGATGAGGGACAGGATGTTGTGTTAAGGAAGAAACAGAAAAAGGAAATGGTGTAAGATTGTTTTTATTGCTTTTTCAGTCCCTACCTGTACCAGTAAAGACCCTCGGAAACTGAAACCTAAGATACAAGGTAGGTATCAGAAAATAAAGCCCTCAGGTGGTACACTGAGCACCAGTGCCTTGCTGAGTGAGGTTGGTCCCCTCTGTGTTCCATGTTCCCATGGTGACTATTGCCAGCGCAACCGGCATTGCCCAGCAAGCTGCCTGCCTTCATGCCCCCCCCCCCCAACCCCGGGTCTTCTGTGGCTCCTGCTCCCTCTCCTTCGCCCACTTTCATCCCCTAGCACACTGATGGTTGAGGCCTGCAACCAGAGCCACTGCAAGGGAAAATGTGCTGACATTGGGAGTGTGACTGCCTCTTCTCCAAAGGGTAAGTAGGGACTGAGGTCCCAGTCTGAGCGGTTCTCTGGGCTCAAAAGTTTTCTCCAAGGTTTTCTGGAGCTCTGTTCTAGAGATCAAGGGAATTTGGTGGAGAGATGCTTACCAAGCTCAGCATCAAGCAAATGGGCTGCTTTTCAGTCTGACTGATGCCCTTGCCTGTAGCCACTGGCCCTTGGCTTCAGTTCAGGGAAGGAGCAAGGGTGTAGGAATATATGAGAGGGAGGGAAAAAGGGAAGGAGGAGGGGGGAGAGAGAAAAAGAGAGAGGAGGGGAGGGGAAGAAGAGGGAGGGAGGGAGGAAGAGAGAGCACACTCTATCTTATCTTATCTCTGGAGGATATTCCCAGGAAAAGCAGGACTAGGAACCTATTCTCCTCTAAAGAAAGTCGAGAAGGGCGGTAAAAAAAAAAAAAGAAAGAGAGCATAATCTTGGCATGGGCTGTGGCTTCATCCATCTCCAATACCTGTAAAAAAATGACTCTAGGGGCGGCGAGGTGACGCAGCGAGTAGAGCACCGGCCCTGGAGTCAGAAGGACCTGAGTTCAGATCCGGCCTCAAACACTTAATGCACACACAAACAAAAACCTAGCCCTGTGACCTTGGGCAAGTTACTTAATCCCAATTGCCCTCCAAAAAGCAAAAAAAAAAAAAAAAATTCTAAACAAAGTTTAAAGCTACAGAACCCACAAAGAGACAGAGAGAAACAAATTTCCCACTGAAGGCAGCCTGGCAGGCCTACCAGAAAGGTCTCTTGCAGCATGCTGGGAGCCAAGTGCACACCCCAGTGAGCTAGTTCGGCCCCATGGGGGCCCTGACCAGCATCCAGATGGGCCAGAGCAGACTTCAGGAGAGTGAATCACCAGTAGCTGTGATGATTTCTAGACTCCTCAATCCATAAATGCCAAGAAGAAAATAAAAAGTCAGTTGGGAACTCTGTTTTAAGGGTGAAAGAATAGCATGGTCTGGCCCCTGCCCCCAGGGTGAGAAGTGGCAGGAGGCCTACAGCTACTTTCAGAGCTCCTGGACTTCAGATCTTAGGGGGACCAAGAGACCATTTGGAGGGTAATCTCTCTTGCTTTGACCTGCCTGGATCTAGATTATGGTCTTGGGTGGTGGTCCTGGAGTGTGTGACCAGTGAGCCAGAACTTGTGGGGACTGTAGAGAGGGTGCCCAGCTAACAGCTCTGGCAACTGAGAAAACCCCAGAAATTTGGGACAAAGCTCTCCTCATTCTGTAAGCAGAGTTCTACAACAGCAAAGAGCTCAAAAGTCAAGTAATTGACAATATGAGGAAGCACAATCAGACCATATAATCCTTTTTTGGGGACAAAAAGGATCAAAGCATGGAAATGGAGGAGGACAATGAAGTCAGAACTCCTGCATCAAAAGCTTCCAAGAAAAATGTGAACTGGTAACAGGCCTTGGAGAAGCTCAAGAAGGATTTTGAAAATCAAGTAAGAGAAGTAGAAGAAAAACTGGGAATAGAAATGAGAATGATGCAAGAAAATCATGAAAAGTGGGTCAACAGCCTGCTAAAGGAGACCCAAAAAAATTCTGAAGAAAATAATACCTTAAAAAGAAGACTAACTCAAATGGCAAAAGAGGTCCAAAAATCCAATGAGGAGAAGAATAACTTAAAAAGACGAATTTGCCAGATGGAAAAGGATATTTCAAAACCTCACTGAAGATAATAATTCCTTCAAAATTAGATTGGAGCAATTAGGAGCTACTGACTTTATGAGAAATCAAGATACTATTAAACAAATCCAAACAAATTAAAAAATAGAAGGCAATGTGAAATATCTCATTGGAAAAATCACTGACCTGGAAAATAGATCCAGGAGAGATAATTTTAAAATTATTGGACTACCTGAAAGCCATGATCAAAAAAAAGAACCTAGAAATCATCCTTCAAAAAATTCTCAAGGAAAATTGCCCTGATATTCTAGAACCAGAGAGCAAAATAGAAACTGAAAGAATTCACAGATCACCTCTTGAAAAAGATCCCAAAAAGAAAATTCCTAGGAATAGCATAGCCAAATTCCAGAGTTCCCGGGTCAAGGAGAAAATATTACAAGCAGCCAGGAAGGAATAATTTTACTATTGTGGAAAAACAATCAGGATAACACAAGATCTAGCAGGTTCTACATTAAGGGATCAAAGGGCTTGGAATGGTCAAAGGAGCTAGGATTAAAACCAAGAATCACCTACCCAGCAAAATTGAGTATAATGCTTCAGGGGAAAATATGGTCACTCAATGAAATACAGTAATTTCAGGTATTTTTGATGAAAAAAACAGCTGAACAGAAAATTTGACTTTCAATTACAAGAAGCATGAGAAGGTAAACAGGAAAAAGAAACCATAAGGAACTTATTAAAGTTGAACAATTTACATTCCTACATAGAAAAACAATAATTGTAACTCATTAGACTTTTCTCAATATGAGGATAGTTGAAGGGAATATATATGTATATGTGTATACATACATATATATGTATAGGAGGGTGTATGTCAACTTATATGTGTGAGTGTGTGCATATGGGTTGAATATGAAGGGATGATGTCTTAAAAATAAAATTAAGAGGTGAGAGAGGAATAAATTGGCAGAAGGAGAAAGGAAGAGATAGATTAGGGTAAATTATCTCATATGAAAGAGGCAAGAGAACACTGTTACAATGGAGGGGAAGAGCAGGAGGGTGAAAGGGAATGGGTCAACCTTACTCTCATTGAATTTGGCTTAAGGAGGGAATAACATACACACTCAATTGGGTATCTAACCCTACAGGAAAGCAGGGGGAAGGGGATAAGAGGGGGGTGTGATAGAAGGGAGAGCAGATTGGGGGAGAGGGTAGTTAGGAGTAAGCAGTTTTGAAAAGGGACAAGGTCAAAGTAGAAAACAGAATAAGTGGGGAGCTGGGATAGGATGGAGGGAAATATAGTTAGTCTTTCACAATATAACTACTATGGAAATGTTTTGCATCACTACACATGTACAACCTATGTTGAATTGCTTGTCTTCCCAGTGGAGGTGGTTGAGAAGGGAAGAAGGGAAAGACTCTGGAACTCAAAGTTTCAAAAAACAAATGTTAATGCATGTTACATGGAACTGGGAAATAAGATATACAGGTACTGGGGTGGCCTATCTTGCCCTACTAGAAAGTTAGGGGGGATGAGGGAGAATTTAAGAGAGAACATATTGGAGGAAGGGGTATTCAGTAGGCTTGCTATTTTGGGGTGGTGGTAGGGGAGAGATGGGGAGAAAAATCTGTAACTCAAAATCTTGTGGAAATGAATGTTGAAAACTAAAAAATAAATAAATTGGGGGAAAAAAGAAAGGAGAAGGGATCTTTTTTTCTGTCCATATTTTATTTTTTTTAAATCTTAGTTATTTTACTTTGCAGAGCACTAAGATATTTTTTGTTCATTCTTGGTTGTTTGGGGTGGGGCAGTAGACATTATCTGAATACCCCAAAGGCAGTGAATTTATTCTTTCTTTTTTTTTATTGAACAAATGCTTTATTAACTTCTGGTTTACATCATTCATTTCCACCAGATTATGAATTACATTTTTCCCCCATTTTTCCCTACCCACCACCCCAGAATAGCAGTCCCACTAGATATCCCCTCATCCAATCTGCTCTCTCCCATATCTTCTTCCATACCCCCTTCGACTTTGCCATTAGGGCAAGGTGAATCTCTGAGCCCCAATGCCTGCACATCTTATGAAACATTTAATTTTAAAACTTTGATTTTCAGATCCATTCCCCTTCTCCCTTGTCACCCACTCCCTCTGAGAAGATAAGCAATTCAGTATGTGTTGTACATGTATATCTATGCAAAACATTACCATAGTAGATATATTGTAAAAGACTGCTTATATTTCCCTCCCACCTGTCTCACCTCCCACCTGGTCCATTCCCTACTTAGATCCTGTCCCTCTTTGATAGTGGGTACTTCTAACCTCCCCTCTCCCCAGAATGCCCTCCCCTCCATCATCCCCCTCTCATCCCCCTTTCCCCTACTCAGGAGAGTGAGTGAGGATAAGATATTCCATTTAGTATGTATGTGATTCTCTCCTTGAGCCAACTTCAATGAGAATATGCTTTTGCCTTTTTGCCTTCCTGTTCTTCCCCTCCCCTGCAACTACTTCCCCTTGCCTCTTCTACATGAGATAGTTTGCCCTACCCTCTCTCTCTCCATCTCCTCTTGCCACTTTCCTCTCTCACCTCTTGACTTCACCCCTTAAGAAAGATCCCTTCCTTGGGGCGGCTAGGTAATACAGTGAGCAGAGAGCCAGCCCCTGAGCCAGAAGGACCCGAGCTCGGATCCGGCCCCAGACACCCAACACACAAACAAAAACCCAGCCACGTGAACCTGAGCAAGTCACCCAACCCCAATTGCCCTCCAAAAAAAAAAATAATAATAACCATCCCTTCCCATCAAATTCAACCTGTGCCCTCTATCCATGTATACCTGTGAACATATGCCATGTACCCTTCTTCAATTATTTTCATAATGAGAGAGATTTCATCAAACACAGTTATTGTTTTTCCATGTAGGACTGTAAATAGTCCAACTTTGATAAGTTCCTTTTGATTTCTTTTCCTTGATTACCTTCTCAAGCATCTCTTGCTTCTTGTGTCTGAATGTCAAATTTTCTATTCAACTTTGGTTTTTTCCTCAAGAATGCTTGAAAGTCCTCTATTCCACTGAATGACCATATTTTCCCCTGAAACAAGATACTCAGTTTTGCTGGGTAGGTGACCCTTGGGTTCATTCCCAGCTCTTTTGCCTTCTGGAATATCATATTCCATGCCCTTCTATCCCTCAGTGTAGAAGCTGCCAGGTCCTGGGCTATTCTGATTGTGTTTCTACAATATTGAAAATGTTTCTTCCTGGCTGCTTGGAGTGTTTTCTCCTTGATCTGGGGATTCTGGAACCTGGCTATAATATTCCTGGGAGTTTTCTTTTGGGGATCTTTATCAGGAGGTGATCTGTGGATTCTTTCAACCTCTATTTTGCCCTCTGGGTCTAAAACATCAGGGCAATTTTCCTTGAGAATTTCTTTAAGGATGATTTCTAGGTTCTTTCTTTGATCATGGCTTTCAGGTAGTCCAATAATTTTTAAATTATCTCTCCTGGATCTATTTTCCAGGTCAGTGGTTTTTCCCATGAGATATTTCACATTGCCTTCTATTCTTTCATTTGTTTGGATCTGTTTAATAGTATCTTGATTTCTCATAAAGTCACTAGCTTCCATTTGCTCCAGTCTAACTCTGAAGGAATGAATCTCCTCAGTGAGCTTTTGAGATTCTTTTTCCATCTGGCAAATTCGACTTTTTAAGGCATTCTTCTCCTCATTGCCTTTCTGAGCTTCTTTTGCCATTTGAGTTAGTCTATTTTTTAAGGTGTTATTTTCCTCAGTCAGGCTGTTGACTGTCATTTCATACTTTTCTTGCATCTTTTTAATTTCTCTTCCCAAATTTTCCCCCACTTCTCTTATCTGCTTCTTAAGGTCCTCTATGGCCTGTAGCCAGCTTGTATTTTCATTTGGGGCTTTTGGTGCAGGAGTTCTGACCTCACAGTCCTCCTCCATGCTTTGAGCCTCTTTGCCCCTAAAATAGGAGTCCAATGTTGAACTTTTCTGTTTATTTTGTTTCGTTTGCCTAGGCATATTGCCACTTAATTACTTGATTTTGGGGCTTGTTGCCACAGTAGGACTCTGCCTCCAGACAGGGGAGCTTCCGCCCAAACGTGGGGTCTTCACAACTTCCGCCAGTTGGGTGGCCTCTGTAAAGCCTCCACCCACTCTGGCAAGTTGGATACCCACCCCAAACTTCCCCCCCAGACCACAATCCAGATCCAGGCAGTTTAAAGCAAAAGCGATTAACCCCCAGACTGATTGCTGGATCTTCCTAAAGTTCGCAGACCAGGAGCTAGAGCCACTGCTGATGCTGCAAAATGGCTTCTGTGCAGCAGTTTCTTCAGCAGCTTTTTGCCCCCAGGGGAGGAAGCCACGTGTTCCCCAAATACTGGTCCCAAAGTCCATAGGGCACTAACCTCTCACTTTGTCCTAGGCATATCTGTGCTGATAATTCTGGAATCGCCACAATTGCTGGTATTCTGGGGTTCCACCAGCTGGCTGAAGGCCCGGCCGCCCTGGGGCTAAAACCTCGGACCTGGGCTCGATCTGCAGGCTGCGCTGTCGGTTCCCAGCATGCTGAGCTGCCTGCTCTCAGAGAGCTGCGATGGCTGCTCCCTGCAAGGCTGCTGGGCTGTCCTCAGCAGGAGGTTAGCTTCTCTGTGGCGTTCTGTGGGTGCTGTGGCTCCAGAAGTTGTTAGGAGCTCCCTTTCACATTGTTTGAAATTTGAGAAGGGATCTTTTATAAATAACAGGAGGTCTTGCTGGTTTTTGTTTTGAAGCTCAAAACTACAGATGGAGTTTATATTAATCAACCAACATGCATTTATTAAATACATGCTATGTGCAAGGTGAAGGCAGCTAGGTAGAGTACAGGACCTAGAGTCAGAAAGACTCATCTTCCTGAGTTCAAATCTAACCTCAGACACTTCCTAGCTGTGTGACCCTGAGTAAGTCACTTAACCCTGTTAGCCTCAGTTTCCCCAAGTATAAAATGAGCTGGAGAAGAAAATGGCAAACCACTCCAGTACCTTTGCCAAGAAAACCCCAAATAGGATCATGGAAAGTCAGACAGGACTGAACTATCACAACAATGTACAAGTAGGAATGCAGAGACAAAAAAGAAACAAAAGTCCCTATTTATTAACAAAGGTGTAGTTCTCTACCGCTGTTGTCACTGCAAGAAAGAGAAGCAGTTGCATTAGAGCCAGGTGGTTTATTTCTCTCTTAAATGGCTGAAATTTGTTTATGGATTAAAGAAAACTAAAAGGAAAGACAAAACAGAACTTCTCCTCCCTTGCAGGAACCTCTATTAAGTGTCCTGCCCTCCCCATGTGAGTGACTTAATCACCCACCACTGGCCGAAGAAGCATCCTTCTTGAGCTGCTCCACAGTATGGTGGACAGAGGTTATTATCTCAGTGATGGCTCCACCTCAGAACACAGCTGTTGCTATGTTTATTCTTAGGATTGTCTGTTTCTTAAGAAGATCAACTTTTGTGAAATGGGAGCCGACAAAATGGGAAACAAATGTAAGAGAACATGACATGAAAAAGAAAATGCTCCTCTTGGCACCTGATGGCCCCCCGATGCATAGAAGTTCATATTACTTCACTTCATGTGATTAGCTTTCTTCTTTCAAGTCCAAACAAGAGCACAGGCCAAGATGTCGTTCTTACTCAAGCAGCCCTACACAGACTGGGGGCCTTGAAAAGCTAAAGAACCCTAATAAAGAAACCAGAAAATTGCCTGACTCAAGAAGGAGTAATTATAAAGGCTGTCAGCATTGACCTGTTTTCATCCTTCCCTAAATTTCCCCCATGCCTTGATTCATATACTCCAGCCCCACTGCTATCAGCTCCTCCCCTTAAAAACACATCTTTTCTTTCAAAACCAAACATAGGAACCACCTTTTCCAGGAAACTCCTCCACTGAAAATTATCATTCCCACCTTGGATTTGTTCTGGTATATTGTCTCTGCCTCTCTATACTCTTATCATATTCTGTTTTAATTATTCAATGGAGTTAATTATTCAATATCCACTATATATAAAATGAAACACCTAGGTGGTACAGTGGATACAGTGCCTGGCCTGGCATCAGGAAAACTCATCTTCATGAATTCAGATCTGGCCTCAGATGCATACTGTGTGATCATGAGCAAGTCACTGAACCCTGTTTGCCTTAGTTTCCTCACCTGTAAAATGAGGTGGAGGAGGAAATGGCAAATCACTCTGGTATCTTTACTAAGAAAACCCCAAATGGTGTTACAAAGAGTCAGATGCAACTGAAAAAAGTGACTGAACAAAATTATATAAGATAAAGGCAGATGAGCATAGTGGATAACCCTCCTACCTTGGAGTCAGGGTAACCTGGGGAAAGCTTTGGAGGCAGATAAGCTGGGTTAAAATCTGCATCTTGGAAGTTCAGTATCCATGCCAGATTTGACATCTAATTCAGGATTGAGCATGTTCAAGGAGCAAGGAGTGAATTTTAGGAGTGATCTTTGAGACCCAATTCAGTGACAGCTGAAACAAGATTTATCTGGGTATGATGTTACATTTGGATATGAACTTGGTTGAATTAATGCTACATATAAACCATATTAAGTTTTAGCTTTCTCTCCCTAGAGACCAGGCAGCTAAGTGGCACAGTGAATAGAGCACTGTGCTTGGAATCAGGAAGACTCATCTTCATGAGTTCAAATCTAGTCTGAGATACTTATCAACCGTATGACCCTGAGCAAGTCACTTAAGACAGCTCAGTTCCTCATCTACAAAAATGAGTTGGATAAGAAAATGTCAAACCACTCCAGTATCTGTGTCAAGAAAACCCCAAAATGGGGGTCACAAAGAGTCAAATACAACTAAAATGACTGAATAACAACTCTAGACAACAAAGTGGGAGTATACTCTTTCTTAAGAGTATACTCAAAAGATGGTGGTGAAGAGAGGCAGAAGAGGTAACTTCATATTTTTATTATTATAGTATCTTCAAAGTAAGTATCCCTTTATAAAAGTTAATTGATGTTAAATAGATAAATGGAACTGGGGTGCTAGCTACTGACACATGATAATGTGAGGGGATAGACACAATTGGTAGGGCTAATGGCAATAGAGAAGAGATACTCCCCAAAACCTCTGAGGGTACCCCTGTGTAGCACCAGCACAATATTCACAGCACTGACAACAACTATGAATATGCTAGCATAGTTCTGAATCACAAAAATATAACAGACTCTCCATATAAAAGGCAGAAGCAAACCATTTATTCAGACACCAGAAAGCCAAATTCCAACACCAGAAAATCAAAATTCATCAAAGCAACAAAGAAATCTATACATACTAACACTGTAGAGAGCAATACCATACCTACCTGTCTTCTTACCTGCATCCTCTCCTCCATCCTTTCTAACTGCTCTGACTCCCAGCTTTATCTGGGCTCTCCTCTACCCACTCAGCAAGCTCCTCCCACCATAGGCTCCATGTGATTACATTCAGCCTTTTAAAGGGCAAGGGAGACCTTAAAAGTAGGAAAGATCTTCAAATTCCCTTAGGACTGTTAAGGGGCAGGGAAGATCTTCAAATTCCCATTACCATTACACCCTGGGACCCTGAGAGGGAGATATCCTGACTCCTGGAGAGTAAGCATATCTACAACATATGAAATGAAAAGGTCAGATTATAGCACCTCTTAAAGTCTTCCTAGCACTAGATCCATGTTCTAAGTCTTACCTTTGATATATACTGGCTACTTGGTTGTCTAGTCATTTAATTAATACTGGGCTAGTCCCCCTTATTGCCCTACACAACCTAAGACTAAGTTGCAGAAAAGTTATATATCGAAGGGGTGGAGCCAAGATGGCAGAGTAGAAACAGCTCATCCAAGCCACTCTGCCCCCAGATTCCCCCCAAACTATGTAAAAGGGGACTCCGAACAACTTCTGGAGCCCCAGCACCCACAGAACGACACAGAGAAGCTAACCTCCCGCTGAGGACAGCCCAGCAGCCCTGCAGGAAGGACCAGCACAGCACTCTGGGAGCCGGCAGCACACAGAGCGCAGAGCGTGGGGAGCCGAGCTGAGTGGAGCCCAAGTCCCTGTGAGCCGAGGTTTTAACCCCAGGGCAGCAGGGCCAGCAGCTGGCTGGAGAGACCCCAGAACACCAGCAGCTGTGGTGACTCCAGAATTATCAACATAGACATGCCTAGGACAAAGTAAGAGGTTAGTGTCCTATGGACTTTGGGACCAGTATTTGGGGAATGCGTCGGCTCCCTCACCTGGGGGCTAGAAGCTGCTGAGGAGACGCCATTTTGTAGTTTTCAGAGGCAGCTGCAGCTCCTGGCCTGTGAACTGTAGGGAGATCCATCGATCAGTCTTGGGGGCTAATTGCTCTTGCTTTAACCTCCCTGGATCTGGATTGTGATTTAGGGTGGAAGTCGTGGGGGGGTTTACAGCTTGCCAGAAACGGAAGTTGCTCCCCACACATTTGGGACGAAAATTCCTCTATCTGGCCTTAAAGCCATAGTGTGGCAACAAGCCCAAAAGTCAAGCAATTAAGTGGCAACATGCCAAGGCAAAGGAAACAGAAAAATGCAACCCTAGACTCCTATTTTGGGGGCATAGAGCGGGAAAAGGACTGTGAGGTCAGAAGTCCTGCTCCAAAAGCCCCAGGGGAAAACATGAGCGGGTTGCAGGCCATAGAGGACCTTAAGAAGGACTTTAAAAATCAAATAAGAGAAGTGGAGGAAAAATTGGAAAGAGAAATGAGAAGGATGCAGGAAAAGTATGAAATGAGGGTCAACAGCCTGACTGAGGAAAACAACACCTTAAAAAATAGACTAACTCAAATGGCAAAGGAGGCCCAAAAGGGCAATGAGGAGAAGAATGCCTTAAAAAGTCGAATTTGCCAGATGGAAAAAGAATCTCAAAAGCTCACTGAGGAGATTCATGCCTTCAGAGTTAGACTGGAGCAAACGAAAGCTAATGACTTTATGAGAAATCAAGATGCTGTTAAGCAGATCCAAACAAACGAAAGATTAGAAGGCAATGTGAAATATCTCGTGGGAAAAACCACTGACCTGGAAAATAGATCCAGGAGAGACAATTTAAAAATTATTAGACTACCTGAAAGCCGTGATCATAGAAAGAACCTAGAAATCACCCTTCAAGAAATTCTCAAGGAAAACTGCCCTGGTGTTTTAGATCCAGAGGGCAAAATAAAGGTTGAAAGAATCCACTGATCACCTCCTGAAAAAGATCCCCCCCAAAAAAAACTCCCAGGAATATATAGCCAGGTTCCAGAATCCCCAGATCAAGGAGAAAATACTACAAGCAGCCAGGAAGAAACAATTTCAATATTGTGGAAACACAATCAGAATAGCCCAGGACCTGGCAGCTTCTACACTGAGGGATCGAAGGGCGTGGAATATGATATTCCAGAGGGCAAAAGAACTGGGAATGAACCCAAGGGTCACCTACCCAGCAAAACTGAGTATTTTGTTTCAGGGGAAAATATGGTCATTCAGTGGAATAGAGGACTTTCAAGCATTCTTGAGGAAAAAACCAGAATTGAATAGAAAATTTGACATCCAGACACAAGAAGCAAGAGATGCCTGAGAAGGTAATCAGGGAAAAGAAATCAAAAGCAACTTATCAAAGTTGAACTACTTACATTCCTATATGGAAAAATAATAACTGTGACTGATGATATCTTTCTCACTATGAAAATAATGGAAGAAGGGTGTGGTCATGTGAATACATATGTGAATGTGTGTGTATATGTTTACAGTTATATATGGATAGAGGGCATAGGTTGAATTTGTTGGGAAGGGAGAATACTCAAGGGATGAAATTATGAGGTGAGAGAGGAAAGTGGCAAGAGGAGATGGGGAGAGACAGGGTAGGGTAAACTATCTCATGTAGAAGAAGCAAGGGGAAGAGGCTGCAGAGGAGGGCAAGAATAGGAAGGTAAAAAGGCAAAACCACATTCTCATTGAATTTGGTTCAGGGAGAAAATGACATACATACTAAATGGGATATCTCAACCTGCAGCAGGATAGGGGGAAGGGGGATGAGAGGAGGGATGATGGATGGGAGGGCATTCTTGGGGGGAGGGGAGGTTGGAAGTACGCACTATAGAAGAGGGACAGGATCATGTAGGGAATGGACCAGGTGGGGCTGGGATGAGTGGGAGGGAATTATAAGCAGCCTTGTACAATATATCTACTATGATAATGTTTTGCATAGCTAGACATGTACAACATATACTGAATTACTTATCTCCCCAGAGGGAATGGGTGACAAGGGAGGAAGGAAATGGATCTGAAATTCGAGGTCTTAACATTAAATGTTTCAAATATATATAAATACAATTATTAATACTCTTTTGCTTGTAATTGGGAGATAAGATGTGCCAGCATTGGGACACAAAGATTCACCTTCCTCTAATGGAAAAGTCGAAGGGGGTATGGGAGAAGGTATGGGAGAGAGCAGATTGGAGGAAGCGATATCTTGTGGGACTGCTATTCTGGGAGGTTGGGTAGGGGAATAACGGGGGGAAAATGATTGTAACTCAAAATCTGGCAGAAATGAATGATGGTAAAACAGAAGTTAATAAAGCATTTGTTTAAAAAAAAAAAAGAAAAGTTATATATCTACTTTGGTAGAGGGAGATGCCTTACCAGGAGTTCCTTAAACCATTGAAATCACAAAACCAGAACATAAATAAAAATATGTGAGATCTTGTACTTATCACTAGAGAAATAGAAATGAAAAATAACTGAAGGATCTAGAATGGGAAGATAATTTATTGATCATCTATATATGTTTGGAATGTATCTTGTTGACCACTTAATCCAAACCATACCTGAAAAAAATGTCTTCTGATAAGTGATCATCCATTCGGCCCTTCTTTGAGGTTACAAATTTCCATATATGGCACTGGGAGCTTAAAATCCACTCAGATGTTTACAGGGTATAATATAATAGTAATTTGTGTAGCTGTCTTATTCTCCCTGTTAGATTATCTCCTTGAAGATAGGAACTTGGGCTCATTCCATCTTTGAAATTTCATGGAGAGGTGATAGTATCTTTGCCTGTCCTTTTTTTTATTTTTTTGAGAAGGTGGAGAAGGAGGGGCTGACTTAAACCAAGTTTACAGTTAAGAATGAATTCCCACCTATTCCTGACTCTCTTTCTTCTAATTGACCTTATTTCCATGACCCTAACTATAGATTTTCAATAATGGCCTACTTCTTATCTATAGGTAAACATTTTGAAAAGGTATCAAACATAAATCTATGGAATAAAGATAACCTTAAGTATGTTTCTGATATGGTTCACCAAAGATATGGTTTAGTTGACATGACTGAGAGCCCTGAGAAACCCTGTTGCAATATAGCCAGGTCATTAGATCAACAGTCCTTGATGTCTCCCAGGGCCAGATACTCCCTAGTTTAAAAAAAAAAAAAAGCAGTTAGTAGCTGTATGAAGTCTTTCAGATCACTTAGCATTGTGGTATATTAAATAGTTCCCTGATTGTATAAGGGAGTTGATCTAGTTCCCAAATTTCCATGACATGGAGGTATAGGACAATTTGACTCACTACACTGACATTTTAATTTCCTCTAATTAATATCCTCAAATCCACATATTATTATCTCCTTCAGTCAAAACTACCTTGGTTTTTTTTTTCATTATATTTGAATTTATTTTAAATTTAAATACAAAATAAGGGGAGAAAAAAATGCCATGTACACAGCAGAACATAAGAGGAGGATTCAATATAAAGCAATAAATTTACATTTCAAGAAAACCTATATAATAAATATTATGCATTATTTTCAAAGCTGTCCTTCTTTGCTTTGCTTAATTCTATATTTTCTTTTGTCCTCTGCTACCCACTTTTTATTTCATTTTTTTCCATTGCTCCCCCCCGCCCAAGAAGTCTATAATTAAACATGGATATAAACATATACATAGAAACACATATATACATATGCAAATGTGTATATATGTACATAAACATATGTATACATATATTCATATACATAGGTATGCATAAACATACACATATATACTCAAATGCATATACATAAGATCAGTTATGTTTACTTCCACTTGTCATTTGTTTCCTCTGTATGTGCATACCATCTTCCTTCATAAACCCAAGTCTTTCGATATTTTTCTAAATCCACCAGCTTATCCTTTCCTACACCACAACAGTATTCTGATCCAATCACATTCTATCTGGGAGATTGTGTCTATAAGAGGCATTTTTCCCCAAATTTTTCTGCATTTCCTTTATTCTTAGCTACATAGGTTTTACTCATACAGGAAAATTTTTATTTAAAATCATCAGAATTATCCATTTTCCACTTCAACACTACTCTCACTTTATAATATGATTTAAGAACTGATTCTAACCAATCTAGTTCCTTCACATCTTTTCCCCCTGGTTTCCTTAAAGTTCCTGACCCTCTCTCTGTTCTTCCAAATGAACCATGCTATTATTTTTCTAATTCAGTAAGATAAATTTTAGTAATTTAATTAGGATGGTATTATATAAATAGATTAGTTAGGTAAATTTTTATTATATTAGTTTTACCTATGCATGAACAATAAATATTATTTCAATCATTTAGACTTTGTATAAAAGGTGTTTTGCATTTATATTTAGTTTCTATGTCTGTTTTGACAGGTATGCTCATATTTTTATACTGTTTTGTTATTTTATATGGTCTAAAACTATTGATTAATATGGTTGACACATAGTGTAGTTTCCCTATTTTTTCTCTTTTGATCAAATATGATATTAGTTCTAACTTTACCTGAGATCATTATTACTATGCCTGCTTTTTATGTCATAAATTCCACTGCTGACCTTTATTTTATTTTTGTGTATATCTCTCATTTTTATAGCCTTTCCTAAAAGTAACATATTGCTGAATTCCAATTTTTACTCTGCTATCAGTTTCCATTTTATGAGTAAATTCATCTCATTCACTTTCTAAACTATTATTACATGTTGCATATTTTCCTCCTTCCTATTTAACCTTTTTTACATGTGAATTGATATATTTTGCTTTTATTTTTGCCTTTATTTAAAAATATATTCCCTCCCCATCCCTTATCCAGTGAGCTATCCCCTGAAGAATAAAAATAGGGAGGGAAAAAGGCAGTTCAGCAAAACTAACCCAATATATGTAATATTCAACACCCACAGTTCCCCCTTTGTTCAAGGAGAGGAGAGAGGCTCATTTTCTCAATTCTTCTTCTGGACCAGATTTATTCATTTTAACTAGACAATGTTCAGTTTCTTTTTTGGTTTTTTTCCATTCATATTGTTATAGTGTTTGTATATGTGTTCAATTCCATCTCTAAAAATAAACTAAGAAATCCACCAGCTGAACCTTTACTTGACATTTTTTCAGCTTGGAAAGATGCATCAGGAAGCATGTTCTTTGTTTCAAAGAAGTTTTCCCACTAAAATAGACACCTGATATGTAAATATCTGCAAATGTCATGGAATATTAGCCCTAAACCAAAAATGATGTACTGAGGAAATTGGGTAAAGGAAAAGATATCCTAAAATCTTTAAAGAGAAGAAGGGCAGAAAGATTATTACATAATACTCAATTTTCAAACATCCACATTATGTGTTAACAGTTCTGAAAGATTCTTTGCTTAGCTGTAATTTCTTTTGTGATGCCATCTTAATCTGTTTTTAATCTCTTAATTCTATCCCAACTGCCCCTTTTCTTCTTTTTTATACACTCCAGGATGTTTATAAACAGTGACCTTTTTATTGCTTTGTCTTTTATTTCTTCCCTCTTCACCTTGGCACTGGAGACACCAGACTACACATTTCTTTCATTTGTCCTTTCATTTTCAACTATTTGTTTCCTAATTACTTCATTTTGTTTCTTCTATCTTCTCCATTAATAACTTTGCAAGAAGCTGGGCTTTTTTTTTTAACTCTTTAAAGCTTTTTTACTTTTCTCCTTCTTGTAATTTATCTTTCTTTTTTCTTCTAAATAAGTGTCAAATTGAAAGGACCAGGCTTTTTCCTGTCATTCCTGGAATGTTTGAGGCTTTTTTTTTAAATTTCTCATTGTTCTAAAGGAATTAGTTAATCCTTTATCAACTCAAATCTCTGCCAAACTTCCCCCATTTTGTGGAAATTAATTCGGTCTGTTGTTTTGGAATGATAGCAAATTTTACATGTCAGAACCTCTTTTCTTTTTGTATTTAAATACTATCAATTCCATTGGTGCATTTTCCCTTTTTTGTAGATATATTCTATGCTGCTAGAATTTTCGTGCAATTATCAAAAATCAGGCATAAGAACAGACTGAATGTGTGCTGGGTATGCCTGCACGTGCTTTATGTACATACACCTAAAATGTTAGAGTTGAAAGAAACTTTAGAGCTCATTTAGTCAAACCCACTCATTTTACAAAAGAGAAAAATGATACATACAGAGGATACCTATAGTAATAATTGGTAAATGTAACAGTTATTTAGTCATAGTGCCTTGACTTCAACCAACATCTCCAGTCTCTTTTCAATCAAATCTAAATAAGCATCTTTTAATCATTTTATGACCATAGAATATTTCTCTATATTTGACTTAATGGGTTGTTTCTTGGTTACTTCGAGTCTTATTTCTTTTTCTCAAGATGCCCACAAAATCTACTCCATATACCACATTTCTTATTGTATATGTAGAGAAAGCTACATACTTTTTAATCCTTTTCATATTTCTTTTGATAAATCTATATATCCACAAATCTGATAGTTATCCCTTTCCACAATTCACACCCATAAACACTCACATCTTATACATATTATCATTCAAATATCCATATTACTTGTTAAGCAAAAAATTTTATCCAAAGTGTCTCTTTGTCATAAAGAATAATAAATCCAGATTTTTTGTGTGTATGCAATGAATTTCTTTTATATTCAGACTTGTTTCTCAAACTCAAATGATGGAGCTCTATAGAGTATTTGTCTTTCTAATGTTTTTCTTCCTTCCCATTTAGCTGCAACTTTCTTATCTGATTTATAATGAAAATTTCCCAAACAATATGGTTCCACTTCCCTAGATTATGCTCAATTATTGGCTCTTGGCTAAGTATCTCATTTTTGAAGTACCAATGACCAAATTCATGTTTATAAGCAGTCTAAATGAGTCAGTCTATTCTGCCCCCATTTTATGACCCTCTGCCACCATAGCTACAGAAGTAGAAAGATTTAAGAGCTATTTTATATTTTTCCTCTCACCATGCCCAAAGAATTCATCACAGAGTGGTCAGGCTACTGATTGTTGGATTCTTGGTATTTGGCTAGCCTTATCTTCAGGAAATAACACAGCTTGTTTCTTAGATCATATTCAAAGTCTTTCCACCATGGTAAAACGTGGCATAGCTTATGTTTTACTGTTATATCCTCCAGAAACCAGTGGTCCCTTCCATGCCACAATGAGGTACAGAGTAGGATTTGATAGAGAACCTATAATTCTCCTTGCAGAGGTGGACAAAGTAATTGGTATAGTTAATGTTCTTGTGCATCCAAAGGCAATAAGAAACATCATTTTATGGGACATTTAGTCATCTTGCATCATAGTGCATTTCCAAAAAGACCACCATGAAGATGACTACAGGTTAAGTGCTACCATAAATTGCAGAGGCTGAGTACAGCACAACAAATCTTAGAATAAATGATTGAAGAGTAAGAAACAAGAGAGACCAAAGGTGACTACAGTACATAAAGCAATAACATGGTACAGTTGGAATGGTTCAAATCCTGTCTGCTATTTACTATTGGTGTGACTGGAACTAGTCAGTTAACCTCTTTGAGTCTCAACTTCCTCATCTGTAAAACGAATGTGTTAGACTAATGAACTTTAAGGTTCCTTGTAGGAGTTATGATCCTATTACCATAGAATACTTTCTTCCTAAAGAAATATAAAAGTGTTGGCCTTGGCACACACCAAATATTGCCGAAACACAAATTGATTATATTCAAAATTATAGCAAATTATGGATGAAGTAGTCCTTTTATATCACCTATCAATGAACAGACATACTACTACATTCTTAGAGAAAAGGTCAAAATGATTACCAAATTAGAAGAAAAAAACAAAAATTAGAAAAAGCAGTAATACATAATTGAGTCAACTCGAACCTGACATTTAAGCTAGATATTTACTCTGAGAAATAGAAAATGCATAAGAGAACAGACATAATTATATACCATAACCATTTCCTAAGGAAGTTTGATTCATCTAGATCAGTTTGCCACAGCAAGATAAATAAAAGATCCTAGGCCCTAGCTCAACAGGCAAACAGTTGATCTCCATGACAAGCAGAAAAATAAGGCATCGAAGGAGCACAAAAATTTAGATTCGAAGATCAATTAATTTGTGAAGTCTTATGGAAGAGGATAGCAGAAGACAATGAGAAGTATTTCCTTATAAAACAAGGAAAAGCAGTGGAGACAAAAGCAAGTTTATAGAAAACTTGAAGAAAGACCCATCTAATCTAGATCATTCTGAAGCCACTCAAGGTTGACACTAGAAGTATAATAAACAGATTGGAGAAAATGGAAAAAATCTGTAAGTACTTCTGTAGAAAACTCTTCTCCATCATTCATCATGGAGCTACCACATTTGTTTCAGGGAAACATCACAGACCCTGATGAGCTCCATGAGGAAGTAGAAATGACACTAAGAAAAACAAAAATGGGAACAGCAGCTGGAGGAGATCAAGTGTACACAGAAAATGTCTGTGCTGGAGATGAGACAATTTTAAGGTCATTGAGGGATGAATTCTCAACACATCTAAAGGAAGGGAGGATACCAATATTTAGAAAGACTACAGACTTTATTACTACCAAAAAAACCAAAAAGGCAATAAAGAAAATATGAACTATTAATCCATTACTCATTTTTCTATCTCTATAAAATCTTTATGTAAGCATAATATACAAGACAGGTAGGACTTACCAAATAATATTCTACAGGAGATCATGTCTTTGTAGTCACATTGTTGATTGAAAGGTGTAGAACTATAACATCTTACTGTTCTAGTTATTGACTTTTGAAAAGCATTTGATTTAACAGAGCAAAAGATATGTATGTATGCATGCATACACACACATCTGTGTATATATACGTGTGTGTCTTAAAGGTTATCCTCCAATGCAATATCTTCCATACATGTTAAAATCATACAAGATTTTTTGAAAAAGTAGCAACAGAAATGGTTTTGTTCAACCAACTTTTGACTATTAATATCAAGTGAGGTACAAAACATGAAGACTGGCTTGATGAAAATGATGGCAAAATTCAGAAGCTGATAAAAAAAATGAGAACTCCACCAGATCTACTAGCAGGGTCATTCATCTATCTCTAAGAAGGAAGAATTTAACTACATCAAAAATAAAGTGTAAGTAAAGCTTAGAGAAATTCAGGGTTCTTGGCTCATATGAAATCCAGTAACATTCCAAAGTACTTTTATGATGCTCTGATGGCTATTTATGGGCCAAAGACCTATGGTGTATCTCAACTACTCAGCACTGATGAAGTCACACTGATTTGTCATGAAGACATGATCCTAGAAAGATGAACTGAACACTTCCATAAAATTTTCAACAGACCATCATCAGTCAATGCTGAAGCCATTGGCTGTATACTTCAAGTTGAAATCAATCCCTCTCTGACTGAACTTCTAACTGAAGAATAGATTTTGAATTTCATTAGGTTCCTTTCATGTGGGAAAGTGCCTGATGCTGATTCCATTCCAGCTGAGAGTACGACATGTTGTTCAAAGGCCAAATTTACATTTACCTAAAAGAGAACAGAGAAGTCACACAAGGCAAGTGTTCACATGGAGGTCAGAAGAAGTGATATGAAGACATTCTCAATGTCTCTCTGAAGAACTCTGGAATTGCTTGTGAGACATGGGAGACGCTGAGACAGGACCACCCAGCATGGGATGCTCACATCAAAGAAGGCACTGTGCTCTATCAGAAAAACAGAATTGCAGCAGCCCAGAAGAAACATGAGATATGCAAATTTAGAGACATTTCCACACGAACTGTTCATATGGACTCTTGGTGTACATGCAACCCTTGGTAGTACCTTCTGAGCTCTTATTAGTCTGATCAACCAAAGTCAGACACATTGTACCTGGACTCTGACCTAGTGGTCTCATTTGGTCCTCTCCTATTGTGAAGGACAACCACCAGTCATAGAACAATGCCTGGAACATAATCGATGTTTAATCAATGCTTTTTTAATTGATTGAATGAATGAATGATAATGTTGTATGGAATACTAAAGTCTCCTAGGACATAAAGTTTTAAAGTTTTATATCACTCAGAATCAATGA
Organism: Gymnobelideus leadbeateri; assembly: GCA_011680675.1. Lineage (NCBI taxonomy): Eukaryota > Metazoa > Chordata > Mammalia > Diprotodontia > Petauridae > Gymnobelideus > Gymnobelideus leadbeateri. The sequence continues at coordinate 1,010,103 of WOXC01003626.1, read as the reverse complement.
AGAAATTCATGGTAACTATAAGTGGACTATATTTCCAGGGAAGAAATGCATGGAAGATTAGTATAAAGAGAGTTATGACCAAAAAAAAAAAAAGGGAAACTAGTCACATAGTGAGAGCAAGGCACAACTAGAATAGCCACATGCCCCATGGTGTCCACACAATGTCAAGATATAAAGGAAGTTTCCCCAGAGTGTTAAAGGAACCCTCTGTAGGAGACTTGTGGAGGATATGAACCAAGGTCATAAAGAATGAGAAACTGTGAATAGTTGTCATCTTTACCATTAGAGAGAGTACCTGTAAGGATCCCACCTTACTGGGCTGACGCCAAACTTACCTCTCCAGCCGCCTCTACGATTCTCCAATCACCTTCCACGATTCTGGTCGACCCACTACGACCTCTGGCTCACACCCACAAACCCCTGGGGGAGCCTGCTCCTCCCAAACAAAGGAGTCCTGACACCAACATGTAACGTATCTTGCCATTTAATCTCTTTCTCATTCACAATCCCCCCTTCTCTCTCTCTCTCTTCTTCCTTTCACCTCGACTCCCTCCTTTTATCTCCTCCCCCCCCCACTCTGTTCCCCCACAAGCCTCAGCATCAGGCTCCTCACGGGAGGGGAGTGCTCCCCTGTTAGCAGCGCATGCTCAATACCCCGTAATCCTTGAACCTGTGTTGGTTCAAGGTGGGGTGGGGCAGAAACACACACCCAGGTGCCTCTAACCCAGCCTGATTTGCCTGTCATTTGCCTGAGTTCTCCGTGAGTTCTCAGAGTTCGGGGGAAGTCTTAAAGAGCCCCAACCAGCACCCACATAGTTGAGGTCACCAATCCAAAGAAGTGTTGACATATTCTCTTCTTGTTATATGTTCCTACTATAAGTAAGTTCTGCTTTCTCCAAATCTGTGACATTCTAATTCACTTTTAAAGGTTTCCTTTAGTTCTTCTATAAGAACAGGTTGCTGAAAGAGATGTTTTGGAAGGTTTCTTCTAGCTTTAGGCCCTCTATTTCTATGGGACTTCATTCTCTTTGTTACCTTATGCCACTCCTTTCTCTAGCTTATTTTACAGAAGAGGAAACTGAGGGAAGTAGGGTTAAATGACTTGCCCAAGGTCACTCAGCTATTAAGTGTCTTAGGCCAGATTTGAATTTAGGAAGATGAGTCTTCTTGACTTTAAACCCAGCACTCAATCCACTGTGCCACCTAGTTTCAAGGACAACAAATTTAACAAATAGGCAAAATAAATGTTTGAAATGTTGGGTTTTCAATCTATATAAATTAATGAAATCCCAAACTTTTTAATAAATACTTCCATTCCCCAGGAACCATGAAACTCTCTAGATCATGGACATTAAATTCATTTCTCAGGTAGTCTCTTAGTCATGAATGCACAATACATATCTCTTGACTACACATCCCACACTCCATAGAAACTCTGCCAGTACGTCAAATAAAATAAAATTCATATTATTCTTTTTAGTGCATAGTTAGTTCGAATAAAAACTAGAATAAATTATCATTTTCAATAATCCTCTGGGATAGAAAATCCAAGGTGCATTTTGTAGCATGTACTTAAAAACTGACTGATGCTTCTGATGTATTGAGAGACTAGAACTTATCTAAAAATAGATATAAAATGTTCATATAATTGACTCAGTACAGCAATCTGGCTCTATGGCTGCACAGAGTGGGTTATGGGAAATACTTCCTATCACATTTTCATTATGCTTCCTCATAGAAAATAAAAGTTTTTTTTAATTGGAGAATAATAAGAGATCAATTGAATGAAATACCACCCCAGAGGGAGGGCTATTTTTTTAACCAATGACTTGATTAGCAGGCCATAGCATTTGTAGTAGAGGGCTAAAAGTTGTTAAAACTCAGAATGATTTTCACATTCTGAAATTTCTGTTGGCTTTTACATATGCTGTTGTCCCTTCAGTTCCTCCCTCCCCTTCCAGTAATAAAATAAAATAAAGTAACTATTTACATGGCAGGACAAAAAAGGAAAGTAGTAGTGACAAATGTCAGAAAAGTCTAAGATTATACTATATTCCAGAGTGTGGAGTATACTAATGAATCAGTCATTCAAGTGAGTATTGGTTCTCTTTTTTCTCCCTCCCAGTCAATGTTTCTCTATTCAATATACTGCTTCCAGAAAAAAATTACTTCTGTGAGATACAGGTAGCTTAAAGGCTAGCGGCCATTGAATAGCAATACTGAACAAAACATTAATGTAAAGAGTAACCTCTGAGAAGAAAAGTGCGTACAATATTTTAATTTTTGACCAACTCAACATAAGAGTTAGGATGAATGAACTTCAGAGGAGGTCTCTGATAGGACAACTTCTCTATCAAATAGCTATCTTCTGTTGCACACAGGCTATGGCACCATTAATAAATGCACTGAGAAGAAAATATTGCAATAAGTTGGGAATGTATTGAATTATTTTAATTGATTGGCAAAATATTGTTATTTGTTGAATTAAACATAAAACATCATTTTATGTTAAAAATATCTTTTAGAATTTTCACTCTTTTATTCAACATGCAACAGAAATATTACCAGATGAAATTTCACTTCACACCCAAGAGGAAGGTGTAAAAGGTGTATAGAAAGAAAACTATTTAAATGTATTGGCACAAAGTCGGGGGGGGGGGGACATGAAAGGTGAGTGTTTCTGAAAATTGCATAGGAATCCAATTTTGTGAATAGAATTCTACTTCCTTATGGCCTCACATCATTTAACTTGCTCTTGATCTTGACCTGGTTCTCAATGCTTCAGCTTCTGCCAAGCTTTCTAATTTGTCTGTCTTGAGAGGCAGAGCCAAGATGCCAGAATAAGTCAGGCACTCTCCTGAATTTTTTCAAATTTACCTCCAAACAACTATAAAATAACACCTCAAAGTAAATTCTGATGCAACAGAACCAACAAAAAGACAAGGTGAAACAATTTTCTAGCCCAAGGCAACTTAGAATGTTGGTAGAAAAGGTCTATCTCAGGCAAAAAAGAAGCACAGTTCAATGCACATGTCATCCAGGTAAGCCAGCAGCAATCTATGCCCCATCAAGTCAGCAGGAGGCCCCAAGCCCCAGCACAGGTCAGTTGCAAGATCCCACAGCCACACACAGCAAGCCAGCAGTCAGACACTAGGGTCATGGTACAAGAAGCTTGGGACAGTGCCTCCTCAATTTCAGGAGCAGAGCCCAACTTTAAAAGTCAAGAAATAGACGAGAAAGAGGGAGGGAGGGAAGGAGAGAGAGAAGAAGGAGAAGGAGGAGGAGGAGGAGGAAGAGGAGCAGGAGAGAGGGAAAGGGAAAGGGAGAAAGGAAGGAAGGAAGGGAGGAAGGAAGGAAGGAAGGAAGGAAGGAAGGAAGGAAGGAAGGAAGGAAAGAACCTGACAATAGAAAGTTACTATGATGACAGGGAACATCAAAACACAAACTCAGATTACAATAATGTTAAAATACATGCAAAGCTTCAAAAAAATGTAAATTAGTCTCAGGGCCAAAAATAACTCGTTTAAGAACCCATAAAAGATCTTAAAAGTTAAATAAAAGAGCTAAAAGAAAATTGGGGAAAGAAATAAAAGTGATGCAAGAGAATCACCAAAAAAAAGAGTCAACAGCTTGGTAATGGAAACACTAAAAAATGGGGGAAAATGTACACAAATTCACTGAAGAAAGTAACTCCTTAAAATGTAGACTTGGCCAAATGGAAAAGAAGGTACAAAAGTTCAATGAAGAAAATAACTCCTCAAAAATGAAAATTGGGCAAGAGGAAACTAATGATTCCATAAGACATCAAGAATCAATCAAACAAAATCAAAAAGAAGAGAAAAATAGAAGAAAGTGTGAAATATTTCATTAAAAAACAAATCATTTGGAAAACAGATCCAGGGGAAAGAATTTTAAAATTATTGAACTACCTAGAAACCATGATCAAAAAAGAGCCTGGACATCATATTTCGAGAAATTCTCAAGGAAAACTGTCCTGATATCCTAGAACTAGAGGTAAAATAGAAATTGAAAGAATCCACTGATCACCTCCTGAAAGAAATTCCAAAATGACAAGTCCCAGGAATACTATAACCAAATTGAAGAATTCTCAGGATAAGGAGAAAATACTGCAAGCAGTCAGAAATAATTTGATTACTTGTGGATCCACAGTCAAGATTACACAAGATTTAGCAGCTTCTTCATTAAAGGATTGGAGGACTTGAAATATGATGTTACGAAAGGCAAAAGAGCTAGGATTACAACCAAGAATCACCTAGCTAGTGAAACTGAGCACTGAGCATAATCCTTTGGGGGGAAGGAATGGTCATTTAATGAAATTAAGGACTTTCGAGCATTCCTGATAAAAAAAGACCAATTCTGAACAGAAAATCTGATTTCCAAATACAAGAATGAAGAGAAGCATAAAAAGTAAAAAGGAAAGAGAAAACTTAAGGGATTCAATAAGGTTAAACTGTTTACACCCTTACATGGCAAAATGATACTTGTAACTCCTAAGAACTTCATGATTATTAGGGCAATTAGGATGAGTATACATACTCACAAAAATGAATGGATTGTGATGGAATGAAATCTTTAAAAATAAAATTAAAGTTTGAGAAAGAGGAATGTACTGGAAGAAGATGGGAGGTAAATTATATCGGGCAAAAATGGTATAAAAGGAGGCAGCTAGGTGGTGCAGTGAGTAGAGCGTCAGCCCTGGAGTCAGAAGGACCTGAGTTCAGATCCGACCTCAGACAACGCACACACAAAATCCTAGCCCTGTGACCTTGGGCAAGTTACTTAACCCAAATTGCCCTCTAAAAATAAAAAGGTATAAAAGAGTTTTTACATTAGAGTGGAAGATGGAGGGTGGCAAATGTTTGAACCTTCTCTTGTCCAAACTGACTTAATGAGGGAATGACATAAACACTCAAGTTGGGTATAGAAATCTAGCTTACCCTACATTGAAATAGGAGAGAAGAGGGACAAAAGAATTGGGGGTTGGGAGGTGGGTTGGGGGAGGCAATGGTCAGAAGCAAAACACTTTTCAGGAGAGAAAGGGTGAAAGAAGAGAGAAAAATAAACATAGTGGGGGGTAGGATAAAGAGAAATAAACCATTAGTAACCATAACTGCAAATGTGAACCCACCCACAAAATGGAAGCTGATAGAGTGGATTAAAAACCAGAATCCTACACTATGCTGTTTACAACAAGCACATTTGAGGCAGAGAGACACTCATAGAGTAAAGGTAAGGAGGGGTGGAGCAGAATCTATTATGCTTCAACTGAAGTGAAAAAAAAGAGCTAACAATCATAATCTCGGACAAAGCAAAAGCAAAAACAGATCTAGTTAAAAGAGGTAATGAAGGAAACTACATCTTGCTAAAAGGTACAATAGACAATGAAGTAGTATCAATACTAAACATATACTCACCAAATGGTATAGCATTCAAATTTTTAAGGGAGAAGTTAAATGAACTACAGGAGGAAATAGTTAAACTATACTACTAGGAGACCCCAACTTTTTCTTCTCTGAACTGGATAAATTTAATTTAAAAACAAACAAAAAAATCTTTGCCTAAGTTTTCCCATCCATAAAATGAGCTGGAGAAGGAAATGACAAACCATTCCGGTATCTTTGACGAGAAAACCCCAAATGGAGTCATGGATATGACTGAACGGCAACTTACTGATTATACTTTTACAATATTTCTTGTATCTTTTCCCTGCTTGCAACTAACACAGCCTCTTTCCTAGTTCTGTACATCTCATCACTTCTTATCTATGTCATTACAAAGGCCTTCTTATTGGTCTAGTCTCTCCCTTCTTCAATTTATGTGCAACACAACTGCCATATTTATATTTCCCAAACACAAATCTGACCATGTCACTTCCCTACTCAAAAATCTTAAGTGGCTCCATATTATCTCTAGGATAAAATATAGTCTGCCTCCCAGTCACATTTCCAGTCTTATTTTCATATTACTCCCCTCATACAATCTCCATTTCTATCAAACTAGCCAGCTAGCTGTTCCCCATTCATCGTATTCTGTCTCCTAGCACCATGGTTTTCCCTGGGTGATCCCTCTAAGAGAGGGAGGAAAAAAGAAAGGAAGAATTGGAAGGGAAAGAAAAGGAAATTTAAAGCCAGAGGAAAAGGCAAAATCATAGACAAAGGCAGTGGAAAAGAAAGACAGGACTCCATCCAAGAAGTGCAATTACATTCCTTAAGATATCTTTTTTCCCCCTTTTCAAAGGATATCTTTGAAAAAAGGATATCTTTAAGTTTGGTTCAAGAGAAGTTTTAGGAAAATGAAAAGAAACATCAAGGCATCATCTGCTTCTATAATTTTTAGAGTCTCATTTCAGGAATGTAAGAACAGCTACTATTTTCTCTTTGAGTGGTCATCAAAGAACACACTCACCTTCAAGACAGAAATAGGCATTACTCTGTGATGTATCCAAAAACAGCCTGAATTTAGTGCATTCTAATTTCATTACTTACAGGTTTTTTTAATGGTGCTATGGTATTTGAATCTTGAATTTTTCATCTGTGAATGTTCACATTTTATAATGTCATAAGAAAAATCAATCTGAAACTAATGGCCAAAGGAATCTTCAGACACACAGGAAGACTGTATTAGACATCCAACAGTCACTGTTTTGTTTCCCATAAAAGTTGGGTTATTGCTACTTTTAAGTATGTAGATACAGGTTTTTTTTTAATTCTGTGCATCTGGTACAAAGGAAATTGTTTTTTAGAAGACACCATCATTTTACATTTGAGCACCCTTTTATCTGATTTTTACTTGTTAGTAACAAACATCTGAGTAAAAAAATTCAGACTGAGAAAACTCAATAGTTTCCATCCATTGAGGAGATAATATATTATTTTTGGTTGATTTATTTTCTACCATATGGTCCCCATTTTTGTTTCCATTTATCACTAACAGCATCTTTGTAGTGTAGAAAGATAAATGCACTAATTATTGTTACAGTAGTAGAAAGATAAGTATAGATCTAGGAACTGGCAAACTCGGGTTCTCTCCAGGCTCCAACATGACTTTGTTGTATGATTTTAACACAAAAGACTGTAAGCTCTCTGGGCTTCCCTTTCCTCATCTACAAAATTTAAGGGGTTAGACTATATCAGGAATACAACCTTGTTGTGTCGTAGCCCCCTTAGACAATCTGATGAAGCCTATAGACCCCTTCTCAAAATAACATTTCTAAATGCACAAAACAAAATCCAAAGGATTACAAAGGAAGCCAGTTATATTGAAATAAAATTATTTTTACCACCCAAATTCCCAGACCTTATAAAATCTTTCCATGGTTTCTTAGGTCTGTTGGTCTAAGGGCAAAAAACCCCTAGAAGATGATGGGTTAGGTCCTTCTTGACTCAAAAATTATAGGTGACTTAGATTCTTTTTTATTTAATTCTACCATTACATGAAAATACATAGCTGCTTAATTCGGAATGATTTCCATTGTACCCCTCTGTAACTTAGTAGATAAATCCTAGGGAGTTGCCTAGGACACTTAGAGGTTAATTAATTAATTTACCCAGATTTCACAGTGACAGAATTTGAATCCAGATCTTCCTGACTACAAGCCCAGCATTCTATCCACTATTAATATTTTAATGCTTTTAATTGTCTTTGGGGGGGCATACTTCTTATTAACTGCTTACCAATTATAGTAGCTTAGTTTTCCCATAAACACAAGAATTATTTTAATATGGCCCTCTTCTGTTTTGTGGCAAATATCTTAGATAATCTCTTACTTGTGCTTTTCCAATCCAGGTGGAGCCCGTTTTGTGGTATTTTATGCCTGCATGTCCTGTCTTCCTTTACTCTTCAGTTCCATCCCCAGACAGTGGCATTCTCTCCAATAGTTGCTTTTTTTCCCATCAATAAAAATTTTAAGAGTTTTCTTGAAGGAAAGATTGAGAAAGTGAGACTACAATCAAAGCATCAGTATCTATAAATCTTACAATGTTATTTCAAGAATGCATGAGCTTTTAATAAATTTGGTCCTAGCCTTTATAGTCCTATGTTTAATAGTCATCAAACTCTACCATGGATATAGCTTACCCCTGAATGCAAAAAAAAACATTTTGAAAGGGCCATTCAAAAGAAATTTTGACTAATTGCATTATAGTGTCATTAATTTTGTGATAGTTCTGTTGTTGTTGTTGTTGTCATTTTAACATTGCCACACCTACCCAGAAGTTTCTTTTGCCATAATGGTAAATAGTCATAAGTCATAAAGGGAATAATTAATTTTAATACAATACTGTGGAAAAATTACTGGCTGTGACATCAGAATTCTAATCCTATCTCTTAACTTTCTATATGCCTTTAGACAAGGGACAACCTTAGGACCAGTTTCCTCTTTTTGAAAAAAAGTGAGGGGGAGGGTTAGAAGACTTCTAAGGTCCTTTCTATCCCTTCTATCATTCTTATTTTAACATTTCCCAAACCACTTGGCACTATTGTATTGGACTCATAATGATAACCACCTATCTTTTATTCTTCCGTCTTCAACTATGCAATCTATAAACATTTGTAAAGCACTTACTATATGCCTAACAATCTACTTTATGCCTTTATAACATATATATATATATATGAAACATAGATGAGATCATTTCAGGAGGAGACTCTAGCAGTTAGGGGATGGAGACCAGGGAAGACTATAGACAAGAGGTGAATTTACTTATAACTATGTCCATGCTAGTAATTGTCTTCCATATTCAACAGGTAGCATCGCTATTGATCATTAACGCTATGTGGGATGACCACAGACAGAAAGACTGAAAAGACCAACACTACTTAACTGCACACAGAGACTGACCCTCAGTTTATAGCTAGAGTGTCAGTAGTTATACCTATTAGAGATTTGGGACCACTATATGGTTCAGTGGATAAACCACTGGGCTTGGAATTAGGAAGACATCTTCCTGAGTTCAAATCCAGCCTTAGACACTTACTAGCTGTGTGACCCTGGGCAAGTCACTTAACCCTATTTGCCTTTGTTTCTTCATCTGTAAAATGATCTGGAGAAAGAAACGGCAAACTACTCCAGTATCTTTGCCAAGAAAACCCCAAATAGGGTCACAAAGAGTTGGATACAACTGAAAAAAAAACAACAATAAGGAGGGAGGAGAGTAGAAAATGCTGCTTGAGCTGAGTTTCAAAGGGAACTCTGAATTATAAGTGGATATAAGGAGACAGCATTTCCAGACAACAGAGGGAGCTTGTACAAAGATGAGAAGACAGGAATATAATGTCATTGAAAACCTGACTTCTCAGTTTATGGCCAACTTCATCCTCCAGAGCAGGCAGTCTGTCCAGAACTCCCTATTGGAGGAACGACGGGAGGCTAGCCTGGTCAGTAGTGAATTTACCCCCACCTCATGCAGGGTGAATAGTGACTAAGGAGTGTGTCTTCTTTCTCCCTTCTCCAGTTGTTTAGATGGAGCTGGAGGCACCCAACTCTATCTCATCTTACCATCTATCATTGCTGATGGTATTTTTAAGTCAAATTCTCTTTATATACATTAATTCATTCTCACTTGCCATGGGCAGGCATGTTATGCCTTGAGATCAGAGTGTTCATTAGAGGATGGCCCTGAGTTTGTATTTCACAAAATATTTGCACTAAGACCCTGGAGTGTGGAAGGTTAAAGCACTTCCTGGGGGTTATTGATTCACTGTTTAGTCTTATGAATGATTCTATAAATCAACCAAGCAGCACCTTAAAACTGGAACTCAAAGATCTTCTGGAAGAATGATTTACTTATGCACACATTGCTACTTGAAGGAAGGTCTTAGTGAGTGTAGGTCCAAGAAGCTAAACTATGCCTTTTCTTACCTGCTCCACAGAGACACCTGGTGTTACATAAGAGGCAGTAAGAAGGTCTTTTTTTTTTCTTTTTGGAGGGCAACTGGTGTGAAGTAACTTGCCCAAGGTCACAGGGCTAGGTTTTTGTTTGTGTGTGCGTTAAGTGTCTGAGGCCAAAACCGAACTCAGGTCCTTCTGACTCCAGGGCCGACGCTCTATCCACTGCGCCACCTAGCCGCCCCAAGAAGGTCTTTTTAAAACACAGAGTGAGAGAAGGGGAGTAATGCATAATAACATTGGAGTGATCTTTAACAATAATAATAACAATAATAGCTAAGATTTATGTAAGGCACTGCACTACGTATGTTTCATTCTCACAACAAACCTAGGAGATAGGTGCTATTATCTACAAATTATATATTTAAGAAGAGGAAACAGGAGCACAGAAAAGTTAAGTGACTTGCCTGAGGTCACAGAGCTAGCAAGTATCAGAGACTGGATTTGAACTTGGGTCTTCATGACTATAGTCCCTGTGCTCTATCCACTGTGCCACCTAGTGGTCCCCTTAGGTATTTGTAGCTTTTGGGGTTTGTTTTTTTTGAAAGGTGATATGAATTATAGCAATAAACTAGAGTTTGTCAGTCAGGCAGAAAGACATGGATAGAAATATTGTAAATTATGAAAGAGTGTATATTTTATTCTAAAGGCAATATAGAGCCACTGGCATTTTTTGAGCAGGGTAGTATCATGGCCAGAATCATGCTTTAAGATTATCAGTTAGGGATGCTGAATGAGAAGAGCAGAATCAGGAGAAATTTGTACACAATTACAGACACAATGTATGTGTGCCGACCAATTCTGATAGACTGGACTCTTCTCAGCAATGCAGGGTTATAAGTCAACCCCCAAAAGACTCATGATGGAGAGAGATGTCTACATTCAGAGAAAGAACAGAGTTTGAATGCAGATTGAAGCAAACTACCTGCTCTCTGTCTTTTTCTTGTTTGGTTTTTTTTCCTCTTTCCCACTATTCATTCCATCCAATATAATCCTCCTTTATAACCTGACTAATGTCTAATGTGTATTTGCAGATACTATACTTGATTGTATGCCACCATGGAAGGGAGGGAGGGAGCGAAAATTTGAAACTCAAGGAATTGTGGAACTTAATCTTGTAAACTAAAAGTAAACAAACAAATTAATAAAGACCAAAAAAAATTTTTAAATATCAGTTGGGGGCAGCAAGGTGGCACAGTGAACAGAGTAGCAAACCTGAAGTCAGGAGGACCTGAGTTCAAATCCAGCCCCAGACACTTGAAACACTTACTAGCTGTATGACATTGTGCAAGTCACTTAACCCCAATTGCTTTGCCTTCCCCCTCCAAAAAAAATAATATCAGTTTGGCAGTTCTATGGAGGATGGATTAAAGAAGGAAGAGAGAAGTGAGGGAATCTGATTACTCTGTGAGAAGTACAGTGCTAGATATTGTTGGCCCAAGAACAAAAATGATACACTCTGCCCTGAAAGAAGCTTGAATTCAACTGGGATGAGGTGGTGGGAGGGGGAGGAAAAATAGAACATGTGTATCACCAAAGTGCATCATCCGAAGTTTCCAGTATGTATCAATAAAATCTAATCCTTCCCTGTCCTTCCTACAACCTCAGTTTTTAAATTTTCAAACTGAAAATAATTCTCACAAAATGTGATGTCAATTCTTCCTACTATAAATGTTCTAGAGCAACAAAAATCTCTCTCCATTAGAGTACTTTGTCTAAAACAGGCTAGGAAATCTTTTAAAAAGCCATGATTCTCTTTTCACTTTTGATCAAGTACAGGTCTGTTCACTTTCCCATCTAGCTTTTCCATTAACTGAACACTAGAAACCTCCATATGAAACCACAGTATAGCTTATTAAACTTGTTTTTTTAAGTATATATTAATCTTATACAAGGAAACTTCATTTACTGGCATAAAAGAAATGACAGATGGTAAAAGAATGTTCCTCTGGAATTTGCCCTTGTCCTTGTATGGCCTTCTGTGAAGGTTTTTATGCCAGTGTTTCTCAAACAGGGAGGGGGAATGTGGTGGTAGGGAGGAAATACAGTTATGACCACAGGGGACCTTGTAGAGAAGTTCCTAGGGTATTAGGATGGGGGAAGGACCAGGAAGGGTCTAACTAGTATCTTCCCACCTGCCACCAGGGCACTCTCTTTCTCATTACCATTTTAGTCCCGTGCCCATTCCATATTTATTTCTCTTCCTTCCCTTTCCTCCAAATCTTTAGCTTTTCCTTTCTAAAAGCAAGATGAAGGAGCATCATTACTGTCCCTCTTGTTATTTCAAAGGAATGAAAATCTTTATATATTTGTATTTTTTTAATACAAAGGCAATGTAAGTTATAGCAATAATAGCTCTGTTAGGAAGAAGGGACAACAAAAAAGATGTTCAGTTGTCACTTGAGGCTCTTTATTCCTCATTTTGTCTTTTAATCCCTTCATTTTGTTATAAAATGTTTGCTCTAATGCTACTACCAAGATCCTATGACACCTTTGCACCATTCCTGTGTGTAATAGAACCAAGCTCATCCTGCTCCCACAACTTCTATTTAACATAGTTCAGGATTAGTACAGCTTCCCAACTGTGCTGTCTTTTTGAGAAGTTACATGGGACTCCCTGCAGGGAGATTGGTCTTCTTAACTAACTTTGAAAATATCTGGAGCCAAGGTGGCAGAGTAGAAGCAGGAAATTGCATGAGCTCCAGCCCCAACCACCTCTAATTCCTGTAAAAATATGACTCTAAACAAATTTTAGAGCTACAGAACCCACAAAGTGACACAGAGAAATAAATTTCCCACTGAAGGCAGCCTGGCAGGTCTACAGAAAGGGTCTATCACACCAAGCTGGGAACTGAGCAAAGTCCCTTGTGAGCTGAGCCAAGCCCAGGAAGGCCCCAACCAGCAGCCCAGAGCAGGTGGAGCAGACTTCAAGAGAGTAAGTCACCAGTAGCTATGGCAGTTTCCAGATTTCTCAACCCATAAACACCAAAGAGAAAGTAAAAGGTCACTGGAGAACTCTGTTGGAAATAGGTAACGAAAGATCAAGGTCTGGCCCCTGCCCCCAGGGAGAGAGATGGTGGAGTCACAGCAGAGGTATGACAGAGGTGTGGCACCTAAAGATGCTGCCATGCCTCAGAAGATCCTGGCCTGTGGATTTTAGGAGGACCAAGTGACCATTCTGAGAGTAATTACTCTTGCTTTGACCTGCTTGGATCTGGGTTGTTGTCTTGGGGAATGGTCCTAGGATGAGAAACGCCAGTGTGTGAGCTTGTAGTGGCTGTAGAGAGGGCACTTTCCTCATAGCTCTGACAACATTTGTGAAAACCCTAGTGATTTGGGACAAAGCTCTCCACTCTGGAAGCAGAGTTCTACCACAGCAAAGAGTTCAAAAGTCAAGTAATTGACTGGCAAGATGAGAAAGCAGAGGAAGTACAATCAGACCATAGAATCCTTTCTTGGAGACAAAAAGGATCAAAACATAGAACCAGAAGAAGTCCACAAAGGCAAAACTCCTATTTCAAATGTTTCCAAGAGAAATATGAATTGGTTATAGGCCATGGAGGAGCTCAAGAAAGATTCTGAAGATCCAGTAAGAGAAGTGGAGGAAAAATTGGGAAGAGAAATGAGAATGATACAAGAAAATCATGAAAAGTGAGTCAACAGCCTACTAAAGGAGACCCAAAAAATACTGAAGAAAATAACACCTTGGGGCGGCTAGGTGGCACAGTGAATAGAGCATCGGCCCTGGAATCAGAAGGACCTGAGTTCGGAGCCGGCCTCCGACACTTAATCCATACAAACAAAAACCTAGCCGTGTAACCTTGGGCAAGTTACTTAACCCCAATTGCCCTAAAGGGGCGGCTAGGAGGCGCAGTGAGTAAGAGCGTAGGCCTCGGAGTTGGGATGACCCGAGATCAGATCTGGCCTCAGAAAATGAGCACCCACCGCATAAATAATAATGACTAGCCATGTAACCTTGAGCAAGTTACTTAACCCCAATTGCTTAAAAAAAAAAAAAGAAAATAACACCTTAAAAACAAACTAATTCAAATGGCAAAAGAGGCCCAAAAAGCCAATGAAGAGAATGCCTTAAAAAGCCAAATTTGCCAGATGGAAAAAAAATTCAAAAACTCACTGAAGAGAATAATTCCTTCAAAATTAGATTGGAGCAAATGAAAGCTAATGACTTTATGAGAAATCATGATACTATTAAATAGATCCAAACAAATGAAAAAATAGAAGGCAATGTGAAATATCTCATTGGGAAAACCAGGAGAGATAATTTAAAATTATTGGACTACCTGAAAGCCATGATCAACAAAAGAGCCTAGACAGCATCTTTCAAGAAATTATCAGGCAAAACTGCCCTGATATTCTACAACCAGAGGGCAAAATAGAAATTGAAAGAATTCACTGATTGCCTCTTGGGTCTCCTTTAGCAGATTGCCCCAAAAAGAAAACTCATTAGGAATATTATAGCCAAATTCCAAAGTTCCCAGGTCAAGGAGAAAATATTGCAAGCAGTCAGGAAGAAACAATTTGAGTATTGTGGAAACACAATCAGGATAACACAAGACCTAGCTGCTTCTACATTAAAGGATCAAAGGGCTTGCAATATGATATTCCAGATTTCAAAGGAGCTAGCATTAAAACCGAGAATCATCTTCTCAGCAAAAATGAGTATAATGCTTCAGGGGAAAATATGACCATTCAATGAAAAAGAGGATTTTCAAGAATTCTTGATGAAAAAACAAGAGCTAAACAGAAATTTTGACTTTCAAATACAAGAAGAGAAGCATGAGAAGGTAAACAGGAAAAAGAAACCATAAGGAACTTATTAAAGTTGAACTATTTACATTCCTATGAGGAAAAATGATAATTGTAACTCATGAGACTTTTCTCAGTATGAGGATAGTTGAAGGGAATATATATGTGTGTATATATATATATATATATATATATATATATATATGTATACATATATATACATATATACATATACATATATATATGTATACATATATATATGTGTATATATGTATACATACACACATATGTATATATGTATAGGTGGGGATATGTGTATATAAATATATATGTAAGTGTGTGCATATGTATATACACATATACATAGACAGAGGGCACAAAATGAGTTGAATATGTAGGGATGATATCTAAAAAAATAAAATTAAGAGGTGAGAGAGGAGTATATTGGGAGAAGGAGAAAGGGAGAGATAGATTAGGGTAAATTATCTCACATAAAAGAGGCAAAAGAACACTGTTACAATGGAGGGGAAGAGTAGGAAGGTGAAAGGGAATGAGTCAACCTTACTCTCACTGAATTTGGGTTAAGGAAGGAATAACATACACACTCAATTGAGCATATTACCCTACAGGAAAGTAGGGGGAAAGGGGGCAAGAGAAGGGATGATGGAAGGGAGGGCAGATTGGGGGAGACGACAGTTAGAAGCAAACACTTTTGAGAAGGAACAGGGTCAAAAAAGAAAACAAAATAAGTGGGGGGAGGGATAGGATGGAGGGAAAGATAGTTAATCTTTCACAATATATCTACTATGGAAATGTTTTGCGTAACTACACATGTATAACTTGTATTGAATTGCTTATCTTCCCAGTGGGGGTGGGTTAGGAGAGAAGAAGGGAAAGAATCTGGAAATCAAAGTTTTAAAAACAAATGTTAGAAAAATTGTTTTTACATGCAACTGGGAAATAAGATATACAGGCACTGGGGTATAGAAATTCATCTTGCCCCTACTAGAAAGTTAGAAGGCGTATGGGGAAGGATATAAGAGAGAAAAGATTGGGGGAAGGGATATTCAGTTAGCTTGCTATTTTGGGATGGGAAGTAGGGGAAAGACAGGGAGAAAATGTGTAACTCAAAATCTTGTGGAAATGAATGTTGAAAACTAAAAGTAAACAATTTTTTAAAAAGAAAATATCTGATCTCCCATCACAGAATTTACCAATGTGTTGCTGAAGATGATTGGCAAGCTCATTTTGAACATTGGATTTGATTTTTTAAGCCCTGAAAATCATTAAAACAATCTTCCCTGGATTCTAGATTTCTTAATACCATTTGTATGTGATTTTTAGCCTGAGCTTCTGATGCTAATGTTTGTATTTAAAAAAAAAAATACCAGGTGTGAACATCACCATCTGTCTCCATATTGATTCCAGCCAATGTCTTGTTTCCTAAGAAATTGATATAAAGCTCTTTTCTTTTTGCAGGGGAGAAGGCATGGCAATTGGGGCTAAGTGACTTGCCCAAGGTCACACGGCTAGTAAGTGTTAAGTGTCTGGGGCTAGATTTGAACTCAGGTCCTCCTGACTCCAGGGCTGGTGCTCTATTCACTGCACCACCTAGCCACTCCAATATGAAGCTCTTATTTAACATTAAGTGAACAGGTCCAATAGAGAACACATTGCCAATTTGTGCTTAGTCAAAAGAATTATATTTTGTTGTGTAAATTACCTTCTAGATATTAATCTGATCATTGATTCTCAAACTGTGGTACATCCCAGGTCTTTACAGGGTATCTTCAAAAGTTTATTAAATGCAAGTGGAGTTCCATATGTCTCATTCACTATGAGCAATCTCAAACACCTCTATGCCCTGTCTCTTCCCAACACCAAGCACTGGGGCTTTGAACCACTAAAAACAACACTGGAAGCTTTTTAAAGCTCAAAAAATGGTTCTTTTTAAAAAGAAATAGCAAACTAATATGTCATTTACTGACCAGATGTCTATTGTATGCATGAAGTGGGACATGTATAGCTTCTTGATGGAGGGGAATGGTTTTTAAAGCAAATGTAGGTTTCTTCTTTTTTCTCTTTTTCCTTTCCTTCTTTTCTTTTTCCCTCTTTTCTTCCTCCTTTTAATTTCTCTGAGAAAGAAAGCACAAGATATACTATACTAGTTATGCCATATGCCATGGATATGGTATAAAAATAAGGATAGTTGAGAAAAGACTCAATGGCAGCAAGGCATAACAGATAAGGACCAGCCTTCAAGTCAGGAAAAGATAGGCTCATATCTTGCTTCTGACAATATTAGTTTAGTGGTCCTGGGTAAATCACTTGACCTCTCTTACCCTGACCACTTTCTGAGACTCTAAGCTACCAACTATTTGTTTATTTGCAGTGACAGTGGGAGTTTCCTTACTGGTAGTTTTCTACAGATAAAATCACAGGTCCAGAACAAAGAAGCAACATTCAAATAACACTTTTAAGTTTTTTAAAGTATCTGTTAGACATCTCATTTGAGCCTCACTGCAACCCTGTGAGGAAAGTAGTACAAGTGTGATAATCATCATTTTATGGAAATATAAAGGATATAGAAAAGACAAGTACCTTACCCATAGCCATGTGGCTACAGTCACAGCATGGAAGATGCTTCCATTTGCCAGAGGAAGGATTTCCATTCTATCATGGTACCTCATAGCATCGTGGAATATTAGAGCTTGGAAAGACCTTGAACATCCCTCTCATATTACAGATAAAAAAAAAACCACTGAGACATAATATCTTGCCCAAGGCCATATAGCTAGTTAACACAGAACAAGATATAAGCCCTCCCTTCTATTCTTCTAGGTCTCCTCATTCCCAGGACAGTGGGAATCCAATACTTGATACTTGTTGAAGAATTACTTTAGCTTCTGGCATGTGGTCCCACCATCTATTTAGAACTTGTAAATTAGAGACTGAGAGGGGTCCATAGTAGAGGAATTTAGGGACTTAGGAGAATAAAAAAAGAAAACAACAATAGGAAATAAAACCCCACTTAGGAAAAAGAGTTGCCATCACTGAACCCTCACAGACATAGATTTTGTCTTCATGTAGAAATGTCTCAATTTGTGGGACTTTGTTAGAGTTTTCCTTGAATAATAACTGACACTATTGAAGCCATAGAAATATTAGAGACAGTTATCATGGCATCCCAACTATTATTCATCTTTAATTAAGTGTCTGAGTTAGGATCTGCCTCTTCTACACACAGGAAGATATTGTACTTTTAAAAGGGGGAAAGGGTATATATATAAAATGAGAAGGAAGTAAGAACCTGAATTTAGAATTGTAAATTCTCTACCTTCCTATTTATAAAGTATCTCACATGATATTTTTACGTTTATAGACCATAATCACATGCCATTATTCTTCCACTTTTTTGGGGGGGGGGAGTACAGAATAGCCTTTATTCTACCCCAGAGGGAACATAAAAGCAACATAAAAGATTCACAATAGTCTTCTCTCCAGTAAGTCCCACCTCAGAGACTTATATGTTTAGCCATATGACACTACTTTGGAGGTTTAGAATCTTGCCACTTCCCTGGGAGAAAATGTATGTGGCACAACTATACCAGCACCTTCCAACCTAATGGTAAATCCTATTATATATGTACCTATTTAGGTATCTAGCTAAATGGTACTATTGAAGGACTTGCTAAGAAAAATATATCTTCTTAGGGTTACTAGAAAGGTAACCTCCTTCCCACCAAACCTATACTGTCTAAATAATTATTAGTAGTTAGAGTAGACAAAGGCCAGGTCTTTTACTTTCCCATAATGTTACTTCAATTCTCCCATATTAATTCTAACTTTAGGGGCCACATACATAATCATCTCTCCAAGAATCTGGTTCTGCCCAACTACTTTCTTCCTTTTCTTGAAGACTGAGTCACAGAAGTCTCCAACTTGGAGTTGCTAGTATAAACAAGTGACCCTTGACAATTCACTTATCTGGGAGCACAGGTCTGCCTCAGAGTTCTTTTTTTTATTTCATAGTATTTTATTTTTGCCAATTACATGTAAAAAAGTTTTCATCATTCACTTTTATAAGATTTTGAGTTCCAATTTTTTCTTCCCCCTTCTCTCCTCTCACCTCCCCAAGATGACAAGCAATCTGATATAGGCTATCCATGTACAATCATATTAAACATATTTCCACATTAGTCATATTGTGGAAGAAAAATCAGAACACAAGGGGAAAAACACAAGAAAGGAAAAAAAAGAGAAAATAGTATGCTTCGATTTGCATTCATTCTCCATAGTTCTTTCTCTGAATGTGAATAGCATTTTCCCTTATGAGTCTTTTGGAATTGTCTTAAATCATTATATTGCTGAGAAGAGCTAATTCTATCAAAGTTGATCATCGCACAATTTTGCTGTTACTGTGTACAATGTTCTCCTGGCTCTCCTCACTTCACTCAGAAGCAATTCACATTTTCCAAGTTTTTTTCTGAAATTCACGTATTCATCATTTCTTATAGCACAACAGCATTCCATTACATTCATATACCACAACTCGTTCAATCATTCCCCAATTGATGGGCATCCCCTCAATTTTCAAGTCTTTGCCACCACAAAAAGAGCTGTTGTAACTAGTGTACACATGGATCCTTTTCCATTTTTTATGATCTCTTTGGGATACAGATGTAGTGATGGTATTGTTGGTTCAAAAGGTATGCTCAGTTTTATAGATCTTTGAATATAGTTCCAAATTGCTCTCCAGAATGGCTGGATCAGATCACAACTCCACCAATAAAGCATTAGTGTATTAATTTTCCTGCATCTTCTCCAACATTTATCATTTTCCTATTTTGTCACAGCCAATCACAGCCAAGATGTGAGGTAGTTGCTTTAATTTTCATTTCTCTTACCAGTAATGATTTAGAGCTTTTTTATATTACTATATATTTTTTTAATTCCACTCTTTTTTAAAATTAAATTTTAATTTACATTCACAAAGATCCCCTCTCTCTCCCACCACCACCTACTGCTCCTTCCATCATGAGGCCAATCAGCACAAAACTCTTGTGACAAATATGTATAGCCAAGCAAATAATAATAACAGTCTTATTAGCTTATTATACATATCTCAACCTGCATTCTGAGTATATTCTTTCTCTATCTGGAGGTGGGAATATGCTTTATCATCATTCATCTAGATTTGTGATTGGTCATTATATCGACCAGAGTCCCTAAGTCTTTAAAGGTTGTCTTTACAACATTGTTATTACCGTGTAAGTTGTTCTCCAGGTTTTTCTCATTTCATTCTATATCAGTTCAGGTAAGTCTTCCCAGATTTTTCTGAAACCATCCCTTTAATCATTTCTTACAGTACAATAGTCTTCAATCCCATTCATATGCCACAACTTGTTCAGTCATTCTCAATTTGATGAGTACCCCCTCTGTTTCGAGTTCTTTGCCACGACAAAAAGAAGTGCTATACAGATTTTTGTTCATATGGGTCCTTTTTATATATCTTTCATTTCTTTGGTGGTATAGACTTAGAAGTTATATTACTGAGTCAAAACATATGCACATTTTAATAGCTTTGGGTGCATAGTTCCAAATTGCTTTCCAGAATTATTAGATCAGTTCATAGTTTGATCAGCAGTGAATGTACCTGTTTTCCCACAGCTTTCCAAGCATTTGTCATTTTCTGTGTTTGTTAACTTTTCCCTTCTGATGGGCATGAGGTAGAACCTTAGAGCTATTTTAGGCTGTATTTCCTAGTTATCAATAAGTTAGAGTATTTCTCATATGGCAACTTAAAAGTTAGAATTCTTTCTCTGAAAACTGTGTGTCTATATGCTTTCACCATTTATCAATTAGGGAATGGTCCTTTTACTCCTAAGACATGTTTCCCATTATTAAATGTATCTTTCCCTTTTAAAATACATTTCCCCATTTAAAAATGCCTTGAGGTTTTTTACCTAAATTAATTTATATCAGTTCTGTTTCTTAAAGTATCCATATTCAGTAATGATAATTCACTAGATTTCAATCATTGCAAAGATTTTATCTTAGAATCTCCTCTTTCATTCAAGGTTTAGTTTAAATGACATAAGAGTTTTTTTTTTTATTTCTCTTAACTATTAATGCCTTGCAAACCAATTTTCAGGTTTTAAATTTACTAACTTCACAGTTATTTTTATATTGCTATTAGAATGTTTAAATGAACAAAGGATACTATCTGATTTCTGTTCTCTAAATATAGTCTAAAAAGCAAACAGATGGTTTTAGATTCGTCTTTTCCCTTAAACCCACCTATAAACTCACCTATCCACTCAGCAGTCATTACACAGCATGTCTTCAAACAGATGTAGTCTTGACTGGAAGAGAACAAAAAGGGAGGGTAGGGAAAGGAAGCCTACATGCTCAAACTGATACTCTTTTGCATAGAACCGAATAAACATTTTGTTCACAGTATGACTTATCCACATACAATTTTTAACCTCGGGCTGGCTCCTAATTATGTCTTCTGTAGTCTATTAAAATTAGCTTGCGCACCCTGAATTTATACCAACTAATAGCTGAAGAAAACTCTCCCCAACGGGTGTTGGGCACAATAGAGAATCAGAGGATAAAAGAACCACAGATTTATAACTAAAAGAGACTTTTAAAGTCACAAAATTCAATTCCTAATTTTTACATATGAAGAAACTGGGTCTCAGGGAGTTTAAGTGACTTGCCCAAGGTCATACAACCAGTAAGTGAGTGAAACAGGGTTCAAATCTACCTCTCACTGGCTCCAAGACCTCTACTGTGTCCACTACACCACACAACAGCAGCTTGCAGTATGGGTTCACAAAGCAAAAATGTTAGTGTTTGAATAATGAGCCACAAAATCACATAGGAGAAGGAGAAGAGAACATCACTTAGCCATTGTCCTCAGCTCTGTAAGGGAATATGTTTTATGAAGTATTTTTCATATCTCTGGAATCAGCAATGATACTTCTGGTGAAACTTGGCATCCCTAAGTTAGAGGGGGCCAGGGAGGAGGATGGAGAAGAGGAAGGAAAGGGGGGCCATGAGAGAGATGCAGCTGGTGAGGTAGTATTTCTCTGGAGTTGGCAGCACACAGGAGAAAGGGGAGAAAATTATAGTTCATACCTAAATCACGAAAGATCTACAAGGAGTCATTTTGCAAATAGTATCTCTCCCAAGAAGTTAAAACTCCTAAGATTTAGAAGTACCTAGACTTCACTGATTTTTATTAAAATTAATTGAATTATATTGACCTCTGGTCTAGACTTTAGCTATAGTGGACAGTTCACAGCTATCGATCTTGAATAGTAATGATGTTGACTTTTGTCCCATTGTACGTGTTCAAGAGTGATTGTTCATATGACATTAGCTAACTGAATACCAGGATTTGGACATTTAAGAATAGAAGCATCTTCAATTTGTGTAGCACTGATAGTTGGCATACCAAGATGTTTCAAATATCAGTCATACAACCCAGAATCCTCCATCTCCACTAAACACAGAATAGTAAATTAGAGCTAAATCTAAATAGGTTGCCTTAGGTCATATGGAGTTCCCTGTCACTAGTAATCTTCAGAGACTTGATAACCACATTTTAGAGATATTATAGATAAAGTATAAAGTATACTGATAAAGTATAGACTAGGCCAGAAGACCTCTGAGGTCACTTCCAGCTCTGATTTTCAATGATATAACATCATTCTTATCTACTTGCCCTTTTCTCTCCATTCATTTAGTTACTATCTTAGCACAGGCTCTCGCCTTCTCTCTCCTGGATTATCACGATAACCTTCTAAATTGTCTCTTTGCCTCAAGTATCTCACTCTCTCCCTATCTTAAACACGGCTATCAAAATCGCATCCATAAAGCATAGGGCATATCAAATCGTCTTTCCTCCTACCTCCAATATCCACTTGGCTGCCAATTCTTATTAATTCTACCTCCACAACATCTTTTAAAAGTCTTCTTCTCCCAATCAATGTAGCTACCACCCCAGTTCAACTCATAATTACCTCTTACCTAGATTAGTCCAATAGCCACTGTCTCTTTTCTCCCATTCTTCCTTTATATCGATGACAAAATAATCTTCCCCAAACATAGGTCAGATCGGGCTACTCCCCTCCTCAATAAGCTTCTGTAACTCTCTATCACTTCTAAGGCCAAATATAAACCCCTCTGACATGTAAAAACCATCCATAACCTGACCCAACCTATGTTCACAAATAGATTTCCAGGGACTGAAATCCTTAATTTCCTTAAAAACGCAATTCAGGTGCCACCTTCTAAATGAAACTTTTCCTAGTCTCCAACAATTGCTAGCGCCTCCATGAGAAAAAAAAAAAGCTTTGCATATGTATGTATACATATACATATATACATACATACACTTACTGATGTATACATTGTGAATATATCTACTATGGAAATGTTTTGCATAACTACACATGTATAACTTGCATTGAATTGCTTATCTTCCCAGTGGGGGTGAGTGAGGAGGGAAGAAGGGAAAAAAATCTGGAACTCAAAGTTTTAAAAGAAAATGTTAAAAGAAATGCTGTTTATATGCAACTAGGAAATAATATATACAGGCAATGGGGTATAGAAATCCATCTTACCCTATTAGAAACTCTGGAATTTGGCTATAATATTCCTAGGAGTTTTCTTTTGGGGATATTTTTCAAGAGGCAATCAGTGAATTCTTTCAATTTCTACTTTGCCCTCTGGTTGTAGAATATCAGGGCAATTTTGCTGGATAATTTCTTGAAAGATGGTGTCTAGACTCTTTTTCTGATCATGGCTTTCAGGTAGTCCAATAATTTTTAAATTATCTCTCCTGCATCTATTTTCTAGGTCCGTGGTTTTTCCAATGAGATATTTCACATTGCCTTCTATTTTTTTTTCATTTGTTTGGATCTGTTTTATAGTATCTTGATTTCTTATAGTCATTAGCTTCCATTTGCTCCAATCTAAAATTTTGAAGGAATTATTCTCTTCAGTGAGTTTTTGAAATTCCTTTTCCATCTGGCAGATTTGGCTTTTTAAGGCATTCTTCTCCTCTTTTGCTTTTTAGGCCTCTTTTGCCATTTGTCTATTTTAAGGTGTTATTTTCTTCGATATTTTGGGGGGTCTCCTTTAGCAGGTTGTTGACTCACTTTTCATGATTTTCTTGCATCATTCTCATTTATCTTCCCAATTTTTCCTCCACTTTTCTCACTTGATTTTCAAAATCCTTCTTGAGCTCCTCCATGACCTGTGACCAACTCATATTTTCCTCAGAAGCTTTTGATGCAGGAGTTCTGACTTCACTGTCTTCCTCCCATTCCATGCTTTGATCCTTTTTGTCCCCAAAAAAGGATTCTAGGTCTGTTTTTGCTTCCTCTGCTTGCTCATATTGCCAGCCAATTACTTGACTTTTGAGCTCTATGCCATGGTAGAACTCTGCTTCCAGATTGCAAGGAGCTATTTCCCAAATTGCTGGGTTTTTCACAGCTGCTAGAGCTATTAGGAGGGCACCTTCTCTGTAGCCCCCACAAGTTGTCACCCCAGTACCACCACCCAAGACCACAGTCCATATCCAAGCATCTTAAAGCAAGAGTGATTACCCTCTGAATAGTTGCTTGGTCTAAGATCTGCAGGCCAGGAGCTCTGGAGGCAGCAACTGCAGCTGCCATGCCTCTGCCACTTCTCACTCTAGGGGAAGGGACCAGACTAAGCTCTTCTCCACCTAGTTCCAACAGAGTTCCCCACTGACCTTTTACTTTATCTTTGGCATTTATGGGTTAAGAAGTCTGGGCCCACAACCTCACAACTCATGAGAGACTTTGCTCAGCTCCCAGCTCGGTGCATTAGACCCTTCCTGTCAGCTTGCCAGACTGCCTTCAGCGGGAGATTTGTTTCTCTCTGTAACTTTTTGTGTTCTGTAACTCTAAAATTTGTTTAGAGTAATTTTTTACATGTATTCAAGGTGGTGGGAGCCAGAGCCACACAGAGGTGGTATTTTTACTCCACCATCTTGGCTCTACCAGAATGGGGGAATAGTATTGAGAGATTTGGGAATGTAGAAAGAGGGAAAAGAGGGAGCTTCCAAAGAATGCTCTCCTTTTTTAGTAAAAGATAAGGTCTTCTGATGAAAGAAAGTGGTAAGAAATGGGATAGAAGGATTTACAAGAAAATGTTTCACATATGTACTTTGTGGGGAATGATAATCAGAATAATTTTCTAATGTCAAAGACTGAACGTTAAAAGTCGTGGAACCTTTGAAATGTTGGATAGATTCTGATCTTCTCAAGATGCAATCAGTAAGTTCTTGGAAAGAGAAAGAACTTCCCACTTTTTCTCCTGTGATTGCATTTTTCTATTGTATCTGAGCATCTTTATTATAGCTCACAAACTCCCACATGCGTTGGCAAGTCAGGTCCCCAGAGCAAGATTGCTATGTCTCCCCTTAAGGTTCTAGAGTCTAGCCTTGAAGAGTTAAATGTTTTTCTAGTACTGCTGTTCATGAACCCCCACAACTGTGCTTCTCCCTATGATTTGTCAGTTAGAAAAGGATCCTTAATGTGGTAGTATGGCTGGTACAAATCATCCCTCTGACAGTCTATAATAAACTTTCCTATAAGTTCATATGTAGTACAGGGGAAAGTGGGAAGATAAGCATATGTAGCAAAAGGATAACACACCTCCTGGAGGTCCTTTTGCTGGAGTACACAAGAGGTTCCCTTTGGGTATGATGTAACTTTCTGCTGGGTTCTTTGTATATATATCTTAGATATGTATCTAGTTTGTCCTTGGTTCCTTAGGAGACACTGTCATAAGTTGCTCTGGGAACACTACAAGGATGTTGAGGGGGAGATGGACAGTCCAAATCTTCAAACTTTCCAAAGTTCACAAGGTCCTCCTCTAGCCAATAGGGAAGAGGGGGAAATAGGGACTTGATGGGGGTCAGGTTGTTTTCTCACCTTTAAGCTGATTCTTTCTCAGGGATTTGGTTGGAATGTTCTCCCCTATATCATTGTTTCCTTCTATCTCCATTTCCAGTAACTCAATGGTGCCATATAGGTCCCAGAGGACAGCCAATCTGAATAGACCTCCTATAACAAGTAGGAGATATCTAGGCTAGTGGACAATTCACAGCTAGTGGACATTTGAGACATACTGTTGCTTGATAAGTGCATCATGTCTAGGTGGTTGACATGTGATCTTACCTGATAAATCTATCAACACATGGCATATTATTGCTTATCTTAAGTAGTGTGGGAGAATTTACTGAATGACTCAATGACCCTTCCCCACCCTTACACTATGAGAATTCAAAGAATAAAGATGTCAGTGGCAGAAATGAGGGCAAAACTGATTTAAAAAATCAGAAAAATATTATCTGAAGGGAGCAAACTGAAGCAAAAAGTAAGAATAAACTAAGTCAACTGGAATGGAATTGAAAAAAGGAAAGGATACCATCAAATAGAAAAAGAGGAATAAGAAAACTGAAAGAAGCCAGGGCTCAAAAGCTTTGAGAAGCAGGACAAAAGAACACAGTCACTGTGGAAATAAATTGTTGAATGAGAAAAAATGTTGGTTCACCTGCTTTTTGTAATTGTACATGGGATGTAGCATCTCAAATTAACCACCACAAGGAAATCCAGAGTTCTGACAAGTAAAACATGAGGATGTCATTATTAGCTGGCGTTGGAGCACCAGCCATGAAGTATATATTACAACAAAAGTCCAGACTGGGTCATTTCAATATTATCAAGTTAATCTTAACACAAACCAGAGAGGTTTGTGTTATAAGCCTTTTAGATGAAGAAGGAATTCAGACATACCAACTCTATTACTACAGACTCAAAACAACTCCAAATATTGTACCAGGCTGCCCTGCTGTTGGTGCATATTTTTAAAGTGTTTTTAGAAATCTGTTGGGATGAAAGCAATATTAAATACCATTTTTACTACCTCAGCATGATTCACGTTTCTCACCACCTTGCTGCTTTGTCTCCTTCTGTCAAAAGTACGATTACAATTAATATACTCACAGCATGCTTATATTTCATGTCAGATAATGAAAATGTCAACAAAGCACTATTTTAAAGTACATGTTTTCTTGATCATCAAGAAATTTTAGAAACCCCATTTTAATGCTATGTAAAGTCTCAAAGTGAACATACAAAAATTAATTTCAGGTAAATCCAACAAAACAACGTCCCAGACTAACATCATTTTAAATAATATTAATAATTATTATTAAAACTAAACATCATATCACAAAACTCTACTATAATATCTTTTTGTTGTTCCCCCAATATGAAAATCTGATAGTCACATATTGAATGTGACTGCTGAACCACTTTGTCAGCCAGTCAATCAATAAGTACTTATTAAGTTTCTTTTGTGTGCCACATACTATGCTAAAGCACTAGGGATATAAAAAGAGGCAAAATAAAGCCCTGCTCTCAAGGAGCTCACAGTCTAATGGGGGGAGATAATATGCAAACAACTATGTACAAACAAGTCATACAGATAAATTAGAGATTATCAGCAGAGGGAAAGCACTAGAATTAAGGGAAGTCAAGAAAGGCTTCTGTAGATAGTAAGATTTTTGTCTGGGACTTGAGGGAAGCCAGAGAAGACAAGAGGGGAAGATGAGGAGGAAGAGAATTCCAGGCATGGAGGACAGCCAGTAAAAATGCTTGAAGCAGAAAGATGGAATACTTTGTTTAAGGAACATCAAGGAGGCAAATGTCACTGGATGACAGTACATGGTGGGGGAGTAGTGTATAAGTTTAAAGGTGGGATAGGAGACAATGATCAAAATCTTTAAATGCCATACAGAATTTTTGTATTTGATTCTAGGTGACAGAGAACTATGGGGATTTACTGAGTAGGAGGGTGGTATGATCAGACCTGTACTTTAGGAAAATCACTTTGACAAGATGATTGATGGATTGCAATGGGGAAAGACTTCAGACCAAGTCATGTTAGTTTTATTGCATTAGTCACCCCTACCATTCATCACTTTCATTTCTTTATGTGTGTTTTATGTGACTGAAAGGAAGAGAATCATGCAAGTGTTCTGAGTCCATTAAAAATTTATGTTATATAACCTCAACTGAGCATTCACTGCTGCTAGGAAATCCTACCATACTCCCCTTATCAACTGACTACTCCACTCTCCACAGTGGCTCTTCCAAACCTTTCCTTTCCTCCTCAAACCTCCCTTATCTCACTCTTCCACCCACTCTCTCAGCTGAGAACCTTGCCTCGTATTTTACCAAAAAAGCTGAGATCATTCATAGTGAGCTCCCTCTTCCCACCTCTTCCTCTTATCAGTCAGCTCCCTTCTGCTCTTTTCTCTTCCTTCACTGCTGTTGTACATTATGGAGTGGCCTTACACCTTACCAAGCCATCCCATTCTATCACTCTCTCCTCCCCCACTATCATCATTACTCCTTCACTTATTTTCAATCTCTCCCACTCTACTGGATCATTTCCTAATGCCTACAAACACATCCATATCTTCTCTCTTCTAAAAAAAAACCACAAACCTCACTTGATCCGTCCATCCCCACTAACTATTTTCCTGTATCTCTTCTGTTCTCTATAGCTAAACTCCTCAAAAAGGTTGTACACAATAGATGTCTCCACTTCCTCTCCTCACACTCTTTTCTTAACTCTCTAAAATCTAGCTTCCAACCTTATCATTCTAAGCTACTAACGATTTCTTAGTTGCCAAACTTAACATCCCTTCCTCCTTGATACTGTCTTCTCTCTAGGTTTTCAGGACAGCACTCACTCCTTGTTTTCCTCCTACCTATCTGACCTCTCCTCCTCTGTCTCCTTTGCTGGATCCTTCTGTAGATCATGCCCTCTAACCATTGGAATCCCTCAAGGTTCTGTCCTGGCCTTCTTATTTTTCTCCCTCTATATTACTTCACGTGATAATCTCATCAGTTCTCATGATTTTCCTATCCTGATATCTCTGCTGACCTCTGGCCTTACATCTTCAACTGCCTTTCAGAAATCTCAAATTGGATGTCCAGGAGACATCTTAAACTCAGTATGTCCAAAACAAAACTCATTATCGGTCCCTTTAAACCCCCTCCCCCCACTTCCACTTTCCCTAATACTATAAAGGAAAAAATCATCCTCCTACTCCCTCAGGCTCACAACCTAGGAGTCATTCTGGATTCCTTACTGTTTCTCACTTCTTATATACAAACTGTTTCCAAGGTCTTTTGATATCACCTTGGCAACATCTCTCCAATACATCACCTTTTCTCCTCTTCTACTGGCCTTCATCATCTCACACCTGGACTATTGCAATAGCCTGCTGGTGAATCTGCCTGCCTCAAGTCCCTCCCCACTCTAATCCATCCTTTAGCCACTAAAGTGGCTTTCCTAAAATTCAAGCCTGATCATGTAATCCCCTGCTCAATAAACTCCAATGGCTTCCTATTGCCTCTACTAGCAAATGGAAAATGCTCTTTTGGCATTCAAATATAGTATATGACATTTACAACCTAGCCCCTCCTATCTTTCCAATCTTCTTATACCTTCTTACCCAACATGTACTCTTCAATCTACTGATGTTGGCCTGAGGGCTGGACAATGAACAAGATACCACCTCTTGACTCCAGTTGTGTTCTCTGGTTGTCCCTGATGCCTGGAACCCTCTCTCTCCTCCACTCCAACTATTGACCTCCCTGGTTCCCTTTAAGTCCCAACTAAAATCCCACTTTCTATAGGAAGCCTTCTCCAATCCCTCTTAATTCCAGGGCCTCCTCTCTTAATTATTTCCTATTTATCTTGTGTATAAATTGCTTTGTACGGTTTTTACATGTTTTCTCACCCCACAAGATTGTAAGCTTGAAGGGTGCAGGGACTGTCTTTTTTGCCTCTTTTTGAATCCCCAGCCTTTAGCACAGTGCCTGAAACAAAGTAGGTATTTAACAAGTATTTAGTGACTAATAACGTGTTATAATATGTATAAATCCAAAGTTTATCTTCTTGTTTCCCAGTAAGCCTACCTCAAAACTTTTCTATACTTAAATTTTAAACATTTTCCCAGTAGGAATAGACTAAGGAATGTTTTCATTTAAATTGATTTTTTCCTACTTTTTATAATACAAGACTTTTGTTATTCCTAAATATTTGTTGCTAGGACCATTCAGAAAGCATAGGAGCATCAAAAGTAGCTCTAAGTAATAATAATGACACTGAAATTTATAAAATATTAAAACTCAATATGAATTTAACTTAGTGAGTAAGAAATTCTATTATAATAAAATAAATGACAAAAAATGCCATGGATTCAGTTTGGTAATGGTGAGATTGCATCCCCCATGAACCTATTAATTCATGGCTTATCTCTCTGTGGCTATAATATGGAAAGCAAGATAAATCCTTTTCCTTAGGAATAGCATTCTAAGGCAGCGAGTAGAGGCAGATGACGTGTCGTGAGGAGATGGAGATGGAAGACACAGTGGCAAGCTGATCCACCAACCATAAGGGCCATTCCCAGGCCTATCACCACAGAACTGGGATCTATCAGGGCTGGGTAAGGGAGAAATGCAGAGCCCGTGGCAGTGGCAGCAGCTACTCATGAGAGTATCAACCCATAGCCTGGAAATTTAAAAAGCACCTACTTAAATTTCCAGGGACCAGGATGGCAGAGTGAACCCCAGCTGCTCCAGTCCCTTCCCCCCACCCTGAAAACACAGAAATTATTTCCCCAGAGCAACATTTTAAAATAGCGAAGCCTTAGGAGTCATAGAGGAAGGGCATGGCTAAGGCCCTACCTGAAAATGGGTAAAAGACAGATTGCAAATACAAAGACTCTAGAATCCTATTACTGAGAGTAGGAGGAACTAAATTCAGGAGACAGCATTGACTCCCCTCCCACAGCTGAAGCCTCAACAGGGAATATGAACTGATCTCAAGCCCAGAAAGCATTCTTAGAAGAGCTCAAGAACTTTAAAAACCAAATTAGAGAGGTAGAAGATAAATTGACTGATTCTTTGAAAATAAAAATTTTGAAAATAGAAAAACATTTTAATGAAGAAAGCAGCTCCTTAAAAAGAAAAATGTGCAAAATGGAAAAAGAGGCTAAATATCTAACTGGAGAAAATACATCCTTAAAAATTAAATCTGAATATATGGAAAAGGAGCTTCAAAAACCAACTGAGGAAAATAATTTGCTAAAAATTAGAATCAACCAAATTGAAGCTAATGACTCTATGAGGAACCAAGAATCAGTCAAATAAAACATCAAAATTAAAAATTAAAAAAACAGGTAAAATATCTCAATGGAAAAATAACTGACCTGGAAAACAGATCCAGGAGAGATAATTTAAATTTTTGACTACCTGAAAGCTATGATCAAAAAAAGAACCTAGAAATCATCCTTCAAGAAATTCTCAAGGAAAATTGCCCTGATGCTTTATAACCAGAGGGCAAAATAGAGGTTGAAAGAATCAATCACCTCCTGATAAAGGTCCCCCCCCAAAAAAAAACTCCTAGGAATATTATAGCCAGGTTCTGGAGATCCCAGATCAAGGAGAAAATATTATAAGCAGCCAGGAAGAAACAATTTGAATATTGTGGAAATACAATCAGGTTAACACAGGATCTGGCAGCTTCCACATTGAAGGATTAAAGGACTTGGAATATGATATTCCAGAGGGCAAAGGAGCTGGGATTAAAACCAAGAATCACCTACCCAGCAAAACTGAGTATCATGTTTCAGGGGAAAATATGGTCTTTCAACGGAATAAAGGACTTTCAAGCATTCTTGAGGAAAAACCAGAGTTGAATAGAAAATTTGACATTCAGATACAAGAAGCAAGAGAAACATGAGAAGATAAACAGGGTAAAGAAATCA
Source organism: Gymnobelideus leadbeateri (assembly GCA_011680675.1). Classification (NCBI taxonomy): domain Eukaryota; kingdom Metazoa; phylum Chordata; class Mammalia; order Diprotodontia; family Petauridae; genus Gymnobelideus; species Gymnobelideus leadbeateri. The sequence continues at coordinate 978,532 of WOXC01003626.1, read as the reverse complement.
TAATGACTTTATCAAAGTTGAACTATTTACATTCCTACATGGAAAAATTATAATTGTAACTTATGAAACTTTTCTCAGTATGAGAATAGTTGAAGGGAATAGAAATGTATGTATATGTATATATATATATATATATATATATATATATACATGTGTGTATGTACATATATGTCTATATAGGAGGGTATATGGACATACGAATACATATGTGAGTGTGTGTATATACATGTACAGGTATACATAGACAGAGGGCACAAAACCAATTTAATAGGAAGGGAGGATACTTAAAAGGTGAAATTCAGAGGTGAGAGAGGAATATAATGAGAGGAGATGGGGAGAGACGTGGGGTAAATTATCTCACTTAGAAGAGGTAAGGGAAAACTGTTACAGTGGAGGGGAAGAACAGGAAGGCAAAAGGGAATGGATCAACCTTACTCTCATTGAATTTGGCTTAGGAAGGGAATGACATACACACTAGGGTATCTTGCCCTACAGGGGAGTAGGTCGAAAGGGGATGAGAGGGAATAGAGGAGAGGGGAAATTGGGGGTGAGGGAAGTTAGAAACTCACACTTTTGAAAAGGGACAGGGTCAAAGTAGAGAACAGAACAAGTGAGGGTGGGATAGGATGGAGGGAAATATAGTCAGTCTTTCACAATATATACACTATGGAAATGTTTTGCATAGCTACACATGTACAACCTATATTGAATTACCTATTTTCCCAGTAAGGGTGGGTGATGAAGGAGGAAGGGAAAGAATCTGGAATTCAAAGTTTTAAAATCAAATGTTTATTTATAATGCTTTATATTATGTTTATTTTAATGTTTTATATTATATTATATTTATATAATGTTTTTATATTTAAATGTTTTTTAATATATATTAAAAAATTTTACATGCAACTGGGAAATAAGATATACAGGCACTGGGGTATAGAGATCGATCTTGCCCTACTGGAAAGTCAGAGGGGAATTGGGGGAGGATATAGGAGAGAGCAGATTGGGGTAGGGGGTATACAGTGGGGTCACTGTTTTGGTGTGGTGGATAGGGGGAAGATGGTGAGAAAATTTGCAACTCAAAATCTTGTGGAAATGAATGATGTAAACTAAAAATAAACATAAAATTTAATTTGAAAAAAGGAAAAAAGAACTTACAACTAGAATTCCTAACCTAATTCAACAGTTTATTGGCCTTGAATTGTTTGGTGACCACAAAGAAAAGAGAGTCTCAGGGAAGTACAGGCACAGGTAGAGACTCAGGATTCAAGCCAGACACCAGGAATTAAGTGGATAATGAAATTCCAACCAGGAAATGAAAAACAGTACATCACCATCATGAACAGGCATATGTGTTCACACAGCAGTACAACTTAGGCAGGACAATTAAATGTCAGAGAGGGACTGGCTGCCTTTTGCTCTAGTTTTTAAGTAGACTTCTTTCTGTGAGCAGATAACAGCACATACCCACCTTCACATCATATTTTTGCCCTATGGCCATTATCCCAATCTCCCTCAGTTTGAAATTTGAACTGTGCCCCTGGGATACCAGACTCTGATAGGTGAGTTTTCAGCATCTTGCCAGGAGTTAGGCCTCCATAGCATTTCCCATCCATCTCCACACATTGTCACCTATACTCCAGGCATCACCCCCATATACTCCTCCATACTTGCCCCACCTTCCTGCCCTGCACCTGTATCCTATACCTTATACTATACCTTAAAGGATCCAGTTTCAAATCCTTCTTTGATAGTTACTATCTATAGGACCTTGAGAAAGTCACTTAACTTCTGGGGGCTTTGGGGATTAGAGCATTTTTGGAGTAGCAAATAGAGCAGTAGACTTTGAATCAGAAAGGTCTGTGTTCAATTCCATCTCTAACACTAATTTTGTGACCCTGGGCAAGTCACTGGTCCTCCTTGTGCCCCTGGTAACTCACTAAAGCTCATGGATTAAGCAAGATCAGCATGGGTAATTCCTAGGCTGACCCAAAGCTGAATAAAGCAGCTTCCACTGTCATCACCTTCACTTCAGTTGACACCCTTTTTCCCCCTAATTTTGTGCCCCTGTGATGGCCTCATTCTGTGTATAGCTCAAGGTAATGTAGCCTCATTTCTCTACAAATTTCAAGCTTTGGAATTAGGCAAAGAAAATAATGTTCTGATCTTTGTAAATGAAAACAGTTTCCTGGAATGGCCTGTCTAATTCAAATTGAAGTGAGATAGATGAGCTTGCTTGTTTTTTAAATAAACTCACACACTGGATGATAAAATATAGTGGGGAAAAGTAGTTAAGAGTCTAAACTTTCAAGTTAAAAAGATTCTTTTTTACTAATCCTTTCAGAAAATAGAACTTAAATCCCTCAACATACTGTTTGTATGGGTATAAAATCAAACTTCATAGTATCATAAATTAAGATCTACAAGGGACTTTAGAAACCATCTAAGCCAACCCCTTTATTTTACAGATGACACAGAGTTGTCCAAGGGCCACACAGGTAAGTGACAGAGACAGGTCTTCAACCCCAGATGTCTTAAATCTAGTACTCCTTTTCACTATGGTGCAATTCCTCCCTATCACTTTGATCAAAGAAGCAAATGGTGTCATGGAAAGAATATGGAACTGGAAGTCAGGAGAACCAAGTTCTACTTTCCCCTTTGCCCATAAAGAGCCATGTGACCTTGGGTCTTTAATCTGATCCTCAGCTTCCTCTTTTCTAAAATGAGTTGGGACAAGTTGACCTCAAAGTACCTTTCCACTCTAACATTCATTAAATTTTCTGATTCATCTCATGCATCTTTTGTCATTTCAAAGCCCAGTTTTCTGTTTCTTCTCTGTTTATAGTTCTTCCATCATCGAGGACAGTGAAAGAGATCAGGAGAAAAATTCAAATCTCTTTGTTTTTATCAGAAGCTCTAGGGGAAAGCATTTGAAACTACTGGCTAAACTTCAGTTATTTATTATTTATCTATGCTACTCCCCCTGTGCCTTGGAAGCCCAAAACAACCATTATTTGTTTCTTTGTATCCCCTTCAGGGACTAGTAACAGAGGTGTTATGTATACAATGTTTGAGGAATACATGCCCATGGAATATTTTGAATTTCCCATATCTATTGTTTAAAAATTTTTCTTCCATTGATTAATTTGGTGGATAAGGATGCAAAATGGTTTCAATTATAATCTCCTAGTTAAATGTTCATAACTTTGTGAAAATTTTGCCTTTTGAGTTGAAGCTTTCCATTCTGTGTTTAATCTCCACCCAAGTAAAGTTATTTTTTCCCTTTTGGAAAATTTGAGGAAAAGCCCTGAGATTATTTATAAGTTATGAAAGTGGAAAAATGTACTCTTCCTATTATTTAATGAAACAAAATCGACTGATAACTACACAAAATTGAATAAGCAACTACTGTCCAAGAAGCACTTGTATTTTATAGTAAATACAAAGACTCCATTATATACAGATCAGCTTTTCCCCATTTTGGAAAATTCCTCAGTCTAGATGGATAATAGTAGGGATGACAGAATATTATTTGTTGATTATACACAGTAAACATTCTTAAAAGAATTTTAAATGTAAGGAACAATATAATGCTCGTGTGTGTGTGTGTGTGTGTGTGTGTGTGTGTGTGTGTGTGTGTGAGTGTGTATCCTTCTTAAAAACTGACATGGAGTCAGAAAAACTGAGTTGAAATTCTGCAACACATCCCTCTCTGTCAGGTATGACTTTGAAAAAGTCACCCACATTCTTCAAGTCATTATTTTTTCGTGTGTAAAATCGGCTTCCTTGTGCCAGTCCTGAAACTAATAGGTTTGTTGGGTCAAGCAATATAAAGGGCTTTGTAAACTGAAAAGTCTCAAAAAGTAAAAGGTATCATTATTCATTTAATTTTTCTCATCTTTTTCCAATCAAGTTTCAGATAGAAATGGGCCATAGGACTACTATTATCCTATCATATTTAATGTTCTATGGGCTCTTGCAAGGTAGATAAAAATAACTGCTATTTGTAATTGAATAAAGATCAGCCCACCTGTAGGCTCACTGTCATCTTCAAGATTACTCCAATAACAGAACTTTACCCTGTTTCCCCCATTAATTTGATTTCAAGTGTCAATAACTACTTTTTTATTTTTGGTACTAGAATTATACATTTTGAAAGCTTTCCGTTCCATATAACCTTGAGATTATGAGTATTTGCTATGTTAACATCTATTTAAAACATTCTCTTTAAGTTTTTTAGGATCAATATCACATTCAGACAATTGTGGGCAACAGTTTTGGTTTGTGATAATGGTCTAGTTGCAAGACAGTTTATCTGTTAAGTTCCCTGGGATATTTTGAGGACTATTTGTAGTACAGAGATTTGTTGTCCATTTATGGAAGAGAAAAAGCTTCTGATACACAATTCTAGCCATCAGGGTGGTGTCTTGCTAGTAATTCAGTAGGTACCAAATTTTTGAGGCCTACAACTGTAGTTGTACTAAAAATATAACTAAAAGTTATTGTTATTGTCTTGTCCTGATCTTTTTCAATGGGATTCAGAAACCATTCTGAGGCAAGTCACTGCATGGACATTATTTTTTCTATATATTTTTCTATTTAATGTTTCTCAGACTACTATGCAGTTGGATAAAAAAAATGTTTTTTTATCATTTGAAAAAGCTCATCTGTATAGGTTCACTGAAAGCATCTTTGATACAATTCCAGCATCAGACAAGACAACACAGATGATATGTACCTCCTCCTACTCTCATGTGATTTTAATTTCTTTGGCTAGGTCGATATATTTTGAGCTTTTCATTCCATATAGCTTGGAGTTTCTGAGTATTTAGTATGGCATTTCATGTTTTAAAAAAATTATTCTTAGGTCTTTGTAGATCAATATTATATCTGGCCAATTATAACAATTTGGTCTGTGACAAGGATCCAAGTCCACTCCAATTTTTTGGCTGCATTCTTCAGGATATTATGAAGAAGTCTGCATTTGTAGTATGAGAACTTGTTATTCGCCAATCTATGAAAGATAGCAACCTTCAGTTAGATGTAGCCAACAAGTCAAGTCTTAGTAAGTATTCATAAGGTGCAAATTTTTGTAGTCTGCAGTGATGTGTTGCCATTTCTTCTGTCCACTTATGTGATCTGCTTTGATTGCTAAGTATAGGTTCCTTCTATAATTTCTAGTGGCAATGACTTCATCATAAATTGTCATCGTAAACCCCTCTGTTTCTACAAACAGATCTGCCTAAGTCATTTGTTCAATGCTTCTTTTTCAACATATAACTGGCTGAGTTCATATGGATGTTACACATGGAAGAACTTTGGGTTCCATTTTTTTTATATTATATATTTCATAAGCATGGAACAGGAGGAGGACTGTGAAGTCAGAAATCCTGCACCAAAAGTCCCAAATGAAAATATGAGCGGGTTACAGGCCATAGAGAACCTTAAGAAGGATTTTAAAAACCAAATAAGAGAAATGGAGGAAAAATTGGGAAGAGAAATAAGAAGGATGCAGGAAAAGTATGAAATGAGAGTCAACAGCCTGAGGAAAATAACACCTTAAAAATAGACTAACTCAAATGGCAAAGGAGGCTCAAAAGGGCAATGAGGAGAATAATGCCTTAAAAAGCCGAATTTGCCAGATGGAAAAAGAATCTCAAAAGCTCAGTGAGGAGATTCATTCCTTCAGAGTTAGACTGGAGCAAATGGAAGCTAGTGACTTTATGAGAAATCAAGATGCTGTTAAACAGATCCAAACAAATGAAAGAATAGAAAACAATGTGAAATATCTCATGGGGAAAAACCACTGACCTGGAAAATAGGTCCAGGAGAGATAATTTTAAAATTATTGGACTACCTGAAAGCCATGATCAAAGAAAGAACCTAGAAATCACCCTTCAAGAAATTCTCAAGGAAAATTGCCCTGATGTTTTAGATCCAGAGGGCAAAATAGAGGTTGAAAGAATCCACTGATCGCTTCCTGAAAAAGATCCCAAAAAGAAAACTCCTAGGAATATTATAGCCAGGTTCCAGAATTCCCAGGTCAAGGAGAAAATGCTACAAGCAGCCAGGAAGAAAAATTTCAATATTGTGGAAACACAATCAGAATAGCACAGGACCTGGCAGCTTCTACACTGAGGGATCAGAGGGCATGGTATATGATATTCCAGAGGGCAAAGGAGCTGGGATTAAAACCAAGAATCACCTACCCAGCAAAACTGAGTATCATGTTTCAGGGGAAAATATGGTCATTCAGTGGAATAGAGGACTTTCAAGCATTTTTGAAGAAAAAAACAGAGTTGAATAGAAAATTTGACATTCAGATACAAGAAGCAAGAGAAGCATGAGAAGGTAAACAAGGAAAAGAATTCATTATCCTTTCCTCGCTGCCCCGAAGAGGGTTCCATACGGCGTTGTTCTCGGTTTCCGTCATAACTTTGCAGGGAAACTTTAACAAAGTCCAGAGCCCTGGATGTCCTGCAGATGAAGGAGGAGGATGTCCTCAAGTTCCTGGCTGCAGGAACCCATCTGGGTGGCACCAACCTGGACTTCCATATGGAACAATATATTTACAAGAGAAAGAGTGATGGCATCTACATCATAAATTTGAAGGGAACTTGGGAAAAACTTCTGCTGGCAGTGCATGCCATTGTTGTTATAGAAAATCCAGCCAATATTAGTGTCATCTCATCCAGGAACACTGGTCAGAGATCTGTTCCGAAATTCCCTTCTGCCACTGGCGCCACACCTATTGCTGGACGTTTCACACTGGGCACCTTCGCCAACCAGATCCAGGGAGCTTTCAGGGAGCCTCGCCTCTTGGTGGTCACTGATCCTCGGGCAGATCACCAGCCTCTGACAGAAGCATCGTATGTTAACCTCCCAACCATTGCCCTGTGCAACACAGACTCCCCACTTTGCTATGTGGACATTGCCATTCCATGTAACAACAAGGGAGCTCACTCTGTGGGTCTGATGTGGTGGAGTCCTATGGATGCATGGTACCATCTCCCGGGAACATCCATGGGAGGTTATGCCTGATCTTTACTTCTACAGGGATCCAGAGGAGATTGAAAAGGAGGAGGAGGCTGCAGCTGAGAAGGCAGTGACAAAGGAGGAGTTTCAGGGTGAATGGACTGCACCCGCCCCAGAATTCACAGCTACCCAACCAGAGGTGGCTGATTGGTCCGAGGAAGTACAGGTGCCACCTGTGCCCATTCAGCAGTTCCCCACCGAAGATTGGAGTGCTCAGCCGGCTACTGAGGACTAGTCTTCGGCTCCTACTGCTCAGGCTACTGAGTGGGTAGGAACTACTACAGAGTGGTCTTAAAACCCAGATGCTCTAACAGTGTTGGGAAAATGCTGATTGAAAATAAACATTGGTCTCTTAACGAAAAAAAAACAAAAAAAAGAAATCATTATGAACTTATCAAAGTTGAACTATTTACATTCCTACATGGAAAAGTGATAATTGTAACTGATGAAACTTTTCTCAGTATGAAAATAGTTGAAGAGAATAGAAACATATAGTGTTTATCAGAAGGTATATAGGTATATGAATACATATGTGAATGTGTATATATATGTTTACAGGTATACATAGAGGGCACAGGACCAATTTAATAGGAAGGGATGATACTTAAAAGGTGAAATTAAGAGGTGAGAGAGGAATATAATGAGAGGAGATGGGGAGAGACAGAATGGGGTAAACTATCTCATATAGAAGAGGCAAAGGAAAATGGGTATAATGGAGGGGAAGAACAGGAAGGCATAAGAGAATGGGTCAACGTTATACTCATTGAATTTGGCTCAGAGAGGGAATGACATACACACTAAATAGGGTATCTCACCCTTCAGGAGAGTACGGGGGAAGGAGATGAAAGGGGGGATGATGGAAGGGAGGACAGGTTCAGGGGGGAAGGGAGTTGGAAGCGCACACTTTTGAAAAGGGACAGGACCAAAGTAGAGAATAGAATAAGTGGGAAGTGGGATAGGTGGAAGGGAAATATAATCAGTCTTCTACAATATATCTACTATGGTAATGTTTTGCATTAGCTACACATGCACAACCTATACTGAATTGCTTATCTTCCCAGTAAGGGTGGGTGACAAGGGAGGAAGGGAATGAATCTAGAATTCAAAGTTTTAAAACCAAATGTTTAAATATATATATATGTGTGTGTGTGTGTGTGTGTGTGTGTGTGTGTGTGTGTGTGTGTGTGTACTATTATTAATACTATTTTACATGTAATTGGGAAATAAGAGGAGGGGATATCCTGGGGGACCGCTGTTTTGGGGAGGTGGGTAGGGTAAAAATGGGGAGGAAATTTGTAATCCAAAATCTGGTGGAAATGAATAAAGTAAACCAGAAGATAATAAAGCATTTGAAAAAAAAAAACTTGCTCTTGCCATTTGACTTTGCTTTCAGAATTCTGGGAAATTTTTAAATGTATTTAGCTATAGCCTTTGCCTTCATGATACTATGCTTGATGTGTCTTACCTGGAATGGAAGTTTTCATAGTTCACATCCTTCGGTCGTCATCTTTCTTTAGAGTGTGTTAAGAATTTTACTTATCAAAATCAAATGATATTTTGATTTCTTTGGAGAAGGATTTCACAATTGAAGGAGTTGTTTAATGTGTTTTTCAATGGAGTCATATAGCTTGATGCCATCCATATACATCAGTGATTAATATATTTTGACTCTGTTTCCTCTTTTAAATCAGATTAAGTGAAGTAATATTTGTAAAGCACTTAGCATAGTGCAGGGCGCATAATAAGTAGCAAAACCTTTGAGATCATCCAATCTAATTCCTTTTTTGCAGTTGAAGAAACTGAGACCCACAAAAGTTAAGTGATTTGCTTAATGTTATACAAGTAGCCAATGCTAGATTCAGGATTTTTTTGAGGGGCAATTGGGGTTAAGTGACTTGCCCAAGGTCACACGGCTAGTACATATTAAGTGTCTGAGGCCAGATTTGAACTCAGTTCCTCCTGACTCCAGGGTCCATGCTCTATTCACTGTACCACCTAGATGCCCCTAGATTCAGGATTTTAACTCAGGTCCTCAGATAACAAAACCATCAGTCTTCTCATTGCTTTACCTCTTGTGATAAAATTTTGGGTCATTTAAAATGTGGATGTAAAAAAATTTGTAAAAGTACTTAACTTCTGCTCACAAATTTTGGAGATGTGAAAATTCATAATTTTACAAAATTCAGATAAGACAGAACAAGGGATTGTGAATTAAGTCACTCATGAGTTACCAGTAGCATGCTGATTTTGCTTAAGTCTGACAGTATTTATGTTTTGAATTAATAAATAAGACAAAGAATGCTAAAAATAAATCTTGAGTTATGACACATTCAAATGATTATGCCAGCCTTTTGTCTAGTAAACAGAGAAGTTCTTACTATCCTCTTAACAATGTATTTTTCAAAAGGCACTAAAGCATCAAAATAAACAGTGCAATTTTGTGGGTAAAAAAAGACACTCCCATGAAAATTTCTTGGTGCTATTAAGCCATTTTTCTGCATTTGCCACATTTATTTGTCACATATTTATATTGGCATTAGTGTCTTGTGCTTCTATGAACTTAAGTGAACTGTTTCTTACTGTTGTGAATTAAATGAAATATTAAGTTTTGATTTACTGTGATGAATTTCCTTATTTGTATTAAAACAATTTGCATTTTCATGCAATTTTTATATAGACTCATGTTATTGTATACTGAGTTCCCATGATTTGTACTGCATAATAATCTTAATGCTTCAGATATATATAGGGCCTTAAGGCTTACAAAGTGAGTTCCTCACAACAACTCAATGAGGTAGGTGGTAGAGGTATCATCATTCCCATTTTATAGATAAGGAAACTGAGGCTAAGAGAAATTAATGTATTAGCTTAGAATCTTAGCTTTAGTAAAAGTCAGAGCTGTCATCTCTAACAATTGTTAACCTATTTTTCAGTTATGTTTTTAAAAGGGTCACTATTGTTTACTATAGGACTAGAATTTAAAAGGAAGGAAGGAAGCATTTATTAAGCACCTACTATGTACTAGGCACTTTACACATATTATTTCGTCTTATATTCACAACAGCTCTGGGAGATAGGTGCTATTATTATACCCATTTTATAGTTGAGGAAATGGAGTCTGAGGTCAAGAAATTTTCCCAGGATAACAAAGCTAACAGATCTTTTTTGACTCTAAGCATGGTACTCTATCAACTACATCAGCTAGCTTCCAGATAATGACCATTTACAGTCAGGAAGAAAAGGGAGAATTATTTAAAGAAACTACAATGGCTGTTAATTCCTCCTCTGGCCACTTTTCTTCATTACTGGGGCCTCAACTTTTGGCATTGTCCAGACCTACAGCCTCTCCTGCTTTCCCCTTGGCACATAAGCCTGCTATGAGTCACTATCCTAGTCTCATGATGAAAATTACCGTAGATCCAGATGCCAGATCATTCCACACTGTGCCAATGCCATTTTATCTTTCCTTTTGCCCCTTCTTTCCCCAAAGTTGGCTGATTTAGTGTTCTTATACTATTTCCTACTCAGACTTTCAGCTCTCTTCATATCGGCCAAAACTTTATGGAAGAAATGACTCAAAATACAGGGCTCCCAGCTGCTCAGGTGGGCACATACACACAATCCCTAATTCACTAATATCTGAGTTGGCCACTGAGTTTCTTATGCATCCACACTGGTATTGCTCAACCACATACCCTTTCCCACCTCCTCAGAATTGTTTCTTTTAGCATCTTCAGAATTCCATTCTTGAGAATTATCCATCCCTACTGGAAAGATTTTCTTATAGAAGATTTTCTTATAGAACTTTTGGCCATGAAATGTTACCCATCCTATCTCTAACAACTTTAAACTGGTTTTCTCAAAATTTAGAATGCCTATCAAACCAAGGTTGACTTTCTTCTCTGCAACCACAAATTTTACAATGGAATATTTCAGTTATCCCCAAGGTTTCCATTATTATTTTATTTCTAAATCAACAATTAGTTCTTCATTGTTGATAAGCATCAATAGAATAGAACATTCTTGTTTGTTTGTTTGTTTGTTTGTTTTTTGGAGGGGGATTGGGGTTAAGTGACTTGCCCAAGATCATATGGCTAGTTAAGTGTTAAGTGTCTGAGGTCATATTTGAACTCAGGTTCTCCTGACTCCAGGACCGGTGCTCTATTTACTGCACCACCTAGCTGCCCCAGAATAGAATATTCTTAATAAAATTTCTACTTTGGGTTTTCTCTACGTTTAGAAGAAGAAATTATCATTTAGTTGAAAATGCATTTGCTTATGGGACAAAAGAAGGAAAAGAAAGAAAATTATTAGTTATGTGTTTTTGGCAAGGAAAAGAGCTCCAGAATATGTCTAGATAATTGAAGTCACACATTATGACTATGTTATACCTCTGGGCCAGGCTTCTGATCTGTTTTCCAGATTCTATATCTTTTACTCTTCCTTTCTAGGTGCCTTATAAGTATATTTTAATGACAAGAGCCTTTGACCTTTACTCAAACATTCATCCTCACATTTTTCCCTCTATCATTTTATTTCCCCACCTGTTTATCTTCTTAATATGTAATACTATCCCACCACCTTTATTTTACCTATCCTGTTTCTTTTGAATAAGGTCTTCTCTTCTAGGACCATATTTCAGTTACCAAGCTCAATGACATCTATTTAGTCAAATTTATCTCCTTACCTTGGGCTACTTAGCCTATTTTATTCATTTCTTTTTTGGTTCCTTTTGCAAAACTCAAGGCAAAAAAATCTCACCAACTGTTGTTAAATGACTCTATCTCTAACCAGGAACAAATCATTCCTATATTTTAAGCTATGTGAAGAAATGTAGATCCCATTCTCAGGTCCTATCTTCTTTCTTCTCTCTAGTTCCTAGATTTCCTCAACTTTAGGTATTTTTTGAATATACAATGCACTCCACCACACTCATTTTACCAATGCAGATTCTATTGAACCAAGTATATCCTCAGCTATATCACCAATCTCAGTAATACTCCAGCACTTAGCACAGTATTTTGCACATAGTTGGTGCTTAATAAATGCTCGTTGACTGATTGAAACCTTTGGGGTCAAATCTACTTCTATGCATCTCTAGTTCAACTTACTAGTTATCATCTCCAAGACTTAGCTGAAGTGCTACCCTGCCTTTTCTGATTCCTCCAGAGGCTTTTTTCTCCTAGGCAAAATCACTTGGAATTTTTTTATATATCCTGTGTTTACTGATGAGTGAACATATTGTACCCCCAAGAAGAATGTAAGCTCCTTACATTGGGTAAAGGTAGCAATTGTTTCACCTTTATATTTATATCCCCAACACACCTACAGTACTTAACACATATTAGACTGAATCACTAGAAGCTAATATGATTCCATCAAGAACAAGTCAGTCCAGATGAACTCCATTTCCTTAACAAAGATCTTATTGGGGGCATCGAGGTGTCGTGGTGAATAGAGCACTGGCCCTGGAGTCAGGAGGACCTGAGTTCAAATCTGGTCTCAGACATTTAACATGTACTACCCATGTGACCTTGGGCATACAACCTCAATTGCCCTGCCTTCCCCCGTCCAAAAATAAAAAGCAAACAAATACACAAAAAAGAAACAACAATAATGAGCTTATTGTTATGTACTTTTTCCCCAGGGTTAGATCAGAGGAATGTTATACATGTATTTTCCTAGATTTTAGCAAAGTTCTTAACACAGTCTCTTGTGATGTCCTCAAGGACAAGACTCGATACAAGCTAGACAATAGTAAAGTGAGGTCAATTTAAAATTGATGAGTGATTAATAACTCAATGTCATCTCTCCTGGTCCTATACTTGTACTGTTTTGGTTTGGTTTGGTATTGTCTAAAAGCAACACAATCATAACTCTATTTTTTAAAACACCCTTTAAAATGTGGTCTCTCGAAGCCAGACTCCTAGGGCTAATGCTACACATGATCATGCCCAGACTGAGTTCACAAAACACAACAATTTCAAACCCAATACAAGGGCATGTTTTGTTGTTGCAGTTTCTTCAGTTGTGTCTGATTCTTCTTGACCCCATTTGGGGGGTTTGGGACAGACATAGTTTGTCTTTTCCTTCTTCAGCTCATTTTACAGATGAGAGAACTGAGGTAAAGAGAGTCACACAGTATTAAGTGTCTGAGGTCTGATTTGAACTCAGGAAGATGAGTCTTCCTAACTCTAGGTCCAGCACTCTATCCACTGTGTCACCTAGCTGCCTACTGTATGCTTTACAATGGTATTAAACATTATGGAAATTTACATACAAATAAAAATTCTTTTTCTCCTCCACCTCTTTTTAAAATTTATACATTTTAAAATAAACAAAAGGGACAAAGGACAAGGTGCAGAAGAAAAAGAGCCTATATGAAAAGCCACATCTCATTTTTCCAATGTGTTCATTGAGAATGCTGAATACAAATTCCTTTTAGTGTATAGATTTTGATGATGCCCATATTGCAGAAGAGATTTCCCAGCAGATATGACTGGGGAACACTGAACATCAGTAAGAAATTCAAAAAGATCTTGGGAACTAATAGCAATTTTAGTACTTACAACATGTTCTTATCCCACTAGCTTTCTGGATAGTGCCTGATTAGGCGTTTTCAGAATTCATCATATACCCAGATGACAATGGCATATGGTACCACCACAAACCAATACTGAACCTGAAACATGGTGAAAGTTAGGACTGTAACACTTCCAAATTCATAGGAGAGGATTAGTACTATGATAACTTGAGATGCAATCCCAAGCCAAATGAATTTATTTCTGAAGAGACATTGCTGGAAAATTGAATTTATCCATTTTTTTACAATTACATCTGCTGTTTGCTGAACCAGGACTGCAATAAAGTAAACAGTGTATCCAGTCCAAGTACTTCTGCTGGTATTTTGTCCATTCTTGTCATTCATATTATCATTTTCCCATAATGACTATAAGCAAATAAGTAGGTCAGGTTTGAATTCCTGGTCCACATAGACAATGGAGTAAGTAAAGAAGCCTACCACAGATTTTAAGATTTCAAATTGGAAGTAGGAGTACAAAGCCAGGTGATCATTCACCAACCTGTCCTTCTTGTGGCACTGCTTATGGTTCATGGTGCCAGTCTCAGCTTTCTCACAGGTGAAAGCAACAGAAGGAATGTGCCCAGGTGATTAATAAATTGGCAGTAGTACCAATGGGCAGAGGGACCCCAGCAATAATGAAGATCAGGAAAGGGTGAAGCTCTGTGATATTTTTGGTCAGGGTGAATGCAATGATTTTCTTCAGATTGCTAGACCTGTAGAGTTTAAAACTTTTATTAATAACTTAAATAAGGGGCTTATGAAATTTGTATATGATGCAAAGCTAGGGAAAACAGCTAACATGCCAAAAACAAAAAAAGGCTTGACACGTTAAAATATTGTGGCAGATCTAGCAGATGAATTTTAATAGCAATACATTTTAAGTATTACAATTGGGATCAAAAAATCAACTTCAGATGTATGAGACAGGGGGTTGTGTAGATAATAGCTTATCAGAAAATACCTGAGGGGGAAGGTTGTAAACATATGGTATAGCTGTCATAAAAGTTATTTCATCTTTGGGCTACATTCAGAAAGAATAATAAGATAATAGTTGAATATTAGTATTCAATATTAATTATTAATAATATTAATTATTAATAATTATTATTATTCAACAATAGTTGAATGAAAGAGATAATAGTTTTGTTATACTCTGCCATGATCAGACTATATTTGAAGTATTTCCTTGAGTTCTCAATGTCTCGATAATCCGATGGATTAGAAAAATGCATTGATAAATAGGAGTACTCAGAATTTCAAGTCATAGGAGCAAAATTTGAATCCATACCCTGCCTCTTACTTCCTTATGACCTTGGGCTAGTGATTTCTGTTCTCCAGGCTTTATTTATAATATAAGGGGATTAAATTCAAGGGCCTCTAAGGTCCCTTCCAGCTCTTTCTATGATCTTGTCTTGTAGGAATGGAGCAATCAGATGGTAAAAAAAAAAAATGCCATATGAGAATATGTTGGAAGAATGGGGACTTGGTATAATGAAGGGAAGACTTTGGGGACAGGAAGCAGAACACAAAACTTTTCTTCAAGGACTTGAAAGGCTGTCCCATAAAAGAGGGACTAGGCTTAGTCTGCTGGAACCCAGGAAGAAGAACTAGCTGGAAGGGTGAATGGGTGGAAATTACATTAATGTAAGAATGTACATCTTTTCTGATGTGAGGAAAAACCTTAATTAAAGCCATCTAAAAATTTCACTAATCTTGATCCATAGAGCTGAACTGAATAACAAGTCATGCCAAGCTAGTTCCATTTTTTTTTTCAACAAGGTAACTAGACCTAAACCAGAGAAACACAATGGATTCCATCAAAACATGTGGCAAAGTCTTTCATAAGCTCCTTTTGTACGAGATGAAAAAAAGGTGGGCTAGATTATAGAATGCTTAGGCAGATTCCTAACTGGTTAAGCAATATTATTGAAAGTGTTGATTAATGAATCTATGTCACGCCAAAGGTGAGCCCTAGTCTGTATTTTTATCAGTGATCTGATTGAAGACAGAAAAGATATGCTTCTCACATTTTCCCATTACACAAAGCTGGAAGGGATGCCTCACACAATTTCTCTGAGTGTTCTCAGACACACCTGGAAGTGATCTCTCTCTCTCCTTTGATCTCATAGCTGTTTCTATTCCTCTTTATGCATGTATCACATTTTCGTGTATATTATACATACCTCTATATATGTCTTATCACCCCTTCCATCACCCTAACAAGGTTAGCTTCTTGTGGGTGTATTCATACATACATATATATATATATATATATATATTACATAGATATATACATATCTATGTAATATACATACCTATATGAAAACAATATTAAAATGTTTCTTTGATGCTTTATCACGGCATAGCAGTGACCCTGAATTCTCAAAAGCAATGTCAGGAAAACACAAACTCATGGTTATACCAAACTGGGAAAGACTGAAGAATTGGCCCCATGGTATATTATTCACCTACCACCTGACAATCAAGCTAGCTACATTTCAGAGAGGCTCTCATCCCCAGACAGTTGGTCACCAAATGATGTTTTGTTTGAGGTTAGGTTTTTGTTTTTTAGGGTTGGGGGTGGATTTTTTTGGTCACAATAACTGATAAAATTCATCTATTAAAGCATGGAACTCAAAGACCCATGAGGCATTGAAACAATATGCAGTGAACCCTGCAATAATTGACCCTTGACTCCAACTCACAAGGGATTACCATTTTCTGCTAGGCCTCTTTATATCTTTGGATTTAGGAAAATTGTCAAGAGAATTTTATGGTCCCCTATGACCAGAGAGTGTAACAGTTTCCTCTTGCTGTGTAATCAGTGGAAATCACCCCGACTTCATCCCTCCAGAGCATTATAAAATTAACTTTGTACATCTCTTCTGAACCTTCCACAAGCATTTCATATTCTACTTTTGCTGTTGAATCAAGAGAAAAACAATCGAAGATGGGAGCACGACCTTAATGGAAAAGTACTTTTCGAATAAAATCAAAATGAATCATACAATGGACTTTGCAACAGTGAATATGATTAACTTTCCTGCAGGCCTGTTGAATCTGAGGGAGAAAAACTCCAGTCACCATTTGAAGAAAATCTCTTTAGTCACCAGTTTGCATGTAAAATGCACAGACTCAGTGTTAGCATCTTTGTTGGATATAATAAAATTTTTATAAATATTTTAAAAGGAAAACCCTCTTTTCCCCTTTTAAAGTTTAACAAGAATAAACTCTTTGAGTTAGAGTTACCTTTTAGCCTATAGATTAGACAAGATGTTCCTGGTAGAAACCAAATATTTGTTTTAGGATCCTAGCCAGAAAACTGTTCCCAAAACTGATTTTCCTACCCTTCTTCTGCATTACTTTCTTTACATATGGGCTTGCCACACGATACAAGACTTAAAATTTGTACTAGATGGGCATAGGAAGGGGCAAGTATGGGGGCGGAGCATGTTGAGGGGTATGTTGGCAAATGTTTAACACCCAACTCTCTATGGGGGGAGAACTGTACACACAACATACTTTTAAATTTAACCTACATTATTGATATTTTTCATCTCTTCCTGAGTCTAGACAATTAAAACAATAAGTCAAGCCCTGAATGGTAGTTTTTGCTTATTTCGTAAAGTATGAATGTTTGCACTGAACGTTCAAGCTAATGCAACACAGCTCTGGAGGAACTCTACTTTTTCATAACTTTCTTCGTTTCTAATTCTTTCCTCTTTCATTCAGTCTTTCGCCCAACCCTGACCGTCTACTCCATCTTGCCTCCTCTCCCACACTGTTTTTCTCCTATCCTTTCCTTTCTTCCCTATATATACCTTCTTTATTCATTTAGTTACTCTAGTGATAACAATCATGGCTGAAAAAGATGCTGATTCCTGGGATAAAGTGTTTCCACTAGTCATAAGTAGCTAGGATTTGACATGAAAATTAGGATGAAATTATCTTGTTGCTTTTGGATTTTCTTTAACTTGGAACTTGTGGTTAAGCTCTTCTATATCTGTTTTTAATTCTTGTAAGTTCTCTATCTAAATAATGATCACAAACTATTTGTTCTGGATCTTTTAATAAATTGTTTGTGGAAATAAACTAAGTTTTAACTCTACATCTCAAGTCATAAAATTAGTTGTTTATAAGAGAACAATAGAACTCAAACTTCACTTCACAGTAGATTCAACTAAGGTAATCAAAAATGTAAATGTAAGAAACCAAATAGAGATGAGATGTCATCTCTCTCCATTTCTGAAGTCTGTGGGGAAAAGATCAGGGAAGAGAAAAGTCAGTTAAATGACCCAGTGAACAAGTCTAGAGTAAGAAAGACCTGAGTTCAAAACCCACCTCAGATATTCACTAGCTGTGTGACCCCTGGGAAAATCATTTAATTTTTGTCTGCTTCAGTTCCCTTATCTGTAAACAGAGATAACAATAGCTCCTACTTCCCAGTACTTTTGTGAGGATGAAATTAGCTAATATTTGTAAAGCACTTTACAAACCTCAAAGCAATACAGAGCTGTTAGAAGACAGTCAGAAAAGGATACTCTAATAAGAGGAAAAGCAAATGAGAAAAATCTCCTGCAAGGATTTTTGGGCACCACCAAATTGTCTTGTTGCAGGACCTATCAATGGAAGGATTGAAGCAATGGCAAAAATATTAGTTGATGTTCTGTAGTTAAGAGTTGCAAAATGCAATATATAATTATTTCATGGGATCCTCAGTGTGGTGTGTACTGTCTTATAGAGGAGGAAATTTAATCTGGGAAGATTAAACAACTTAAACATAGTCACACAAATAAGTTTTAGGGGATTTAAACCCAGGTTCCTCCTAACTATGAGTCCAATGGTCATTTCCTTCCTTACATAGTAGTTTCTGGGTAAGCTCTACTTCATTTAGGATTCATAAGATTTTGATTTAACTGCTTTAATCCATCATTTAATCTTAAATTTTCTGCTTACATGGTGGTTTAAAAAATTGTTTGTTCTGTACCACTTGTTGGGAATGCTGAGGGGAGTGGGATGGAGATTTCTGCTTGGTGGAGGTTGAACTGGATGATCACTGAGGTTCCTCCCATCTCTCATGCTATGTGATTTTAATCCTAGTCTATAAATGTGCCAAGGGAGGTGAATAAAGTTCATTCAATCCAATCCAACAAGCACTTATTAAGTGTTTACTGTATGCAAGCCATATGCAAGGAACTGGAAAGAGAAAGACAAAAAAAGTTTCTGTCCCAAGAAGTTTATTTTCTACCTGGGGGGATCAGATCCAATATGTAAATGATTAAATATATACAAGATAATTTGAGGGTAGTAAGGTTTCATGTAGAAGGTAGGACATAGGCTAATAGGCTAAGATTTAGTGATTAGAATAAATTTATAACAGATATGCAATATCAAATAAAACATTAAATCATCCCTTAACTTTTAAACCTTGTTCTTTTAAACTATTCTATTGTTCTAGTCTCCTTTTTTTGCTTTTTGGAGGGCAATTGGGGTTAAGCCCAAGGTCACACGGCTAGTAAGTGTGTCAAGTGTCTGAGGCCGAATTTGAACTCAGGTCCTCCTAACTCTAGGGCCAGGGCTCTATTCACTGTGCCATCGAGCCACCCTGTCCTAGTCTTCTTGACTCCAAGTTGAGTATTCTATCTACTGTTATATACTGCCTTGTACATAATAAGTATTTGATAAATGGCTGTTGAATGTTAATGATTGAATTCTCTTCATTATTCAGCTGTTTTAACAGAAAAAAAAAGCACTCTATTTATTTAGGAATAGGGGAGGAAGGAAGTCATGATAAAGTGACAATGGGAATATCTTAAGAGTGATAAACTTTAGTTCTCCCATTCACAAAATTTCCAAAGGGAGTTGGAACCAATCCGCCCTTTCCTCTCCCCTCTCCAAAAAAACCCAAAAAAACAAACAAACAAAAAAAAAACCAACAGTAAGCTCTATGGTGGCAGGCCCAATGTCTTAATTCTCTTAATTATCTTTATCACCTTCAAACCTAGTTTGCAAAAGAGTAGGGGATAAGTTGGATGTCTAATTTCGTTAGCGTAAGAAGTCCTCCTCTTGAAACAGAAATGTAATGTATCTGTTACTTATTGTCTTAAGTTATTCACCTGGAGCCCTCAAAAGTTAAGAGCCTCAGAACTAGGTAGTGTAATGGATAGAGTGCTAGACTGAGGGCTGAGTTCAAATTCTGCCTGAGACATTTACTACCTGTGTGATCGTGGACAGAGTCAATCAATTTCTCTTAGCTTTAGTTTCATTGTAACTAAAAGAGTGATTATAATAGCATCTACCTCACAGAGCAGTTGTGAGAATAAAATAAGACAACAATTTGAAATGCTAAGTAAACTTTAAAGCTATAGCTAGATATAGGAATTATTACTTCTACTGCTATTATGTTAGTGGCAAGATTTGAACTCTAGTCTTCTTGACTCAAAGTTGAAACTTCTATCTATTAATCCATACTGCCTTGCACATAATAGATATTTGATAAGTGGCTGTTAAATGTCAGTGATTGAATTCACTTCATTAATTAGGGGCTTTACTGAAAAATTATTATTTATTTGGGGATGGGGAGGAAGGAAGACATAATAAAGTGACAATAGGAATATTTCAAGGGTGATCGACTTTAGTACTTTTCCCATTCACAAAATTTCCAAAGGGAGTTGGAAGTTTGGGTTGTTTGGATAAACTGCCTTTATTATTATGCAATTGACATGAACGGAATGTCAAACTCTGTGGATTTTTCCATCCTATTCCCCAGAAGAGATAGACCAGGACATAGAATAGAGAAGAATCTTTTTTTTTCCTAATGGTGCAAAAATGGAAGAGGTAATGGTGCCAAAAAAAAAAACAGAACAAGGAAAATATACAAAGGAAAAGGATGTGAGAGGAGAAACAATCAAAGCTTCATCCAAAAGAAGGGAGTTGAGGGAGGGGGTGGAAATGGAAGTGAGTTGAAAAAGTAAACAAATAGTAGTATTATTATTGCTTACTATTTATTTATTTGGTAAAAACTTCAAAGTAATCTACAACCATAGAATTACACATAGGTCTTGCCCAAAGAAATAAGTCACAAGATCCAACAACCTAAACTTAGCTTCAAAAACTCATTAATTTCTACTCAGAATTACTGCTAATCTAGTTAGTTTTACACACCTTGTGACTTAGGCATCATTACAATTTTTTTCATTGGCTTTATTGTCTATGATAAAATCCATCCCCTTTAGTCTAACATTTAAAGTTTTTCATGATCTGATCTCAATTTACCTTTCCTGCTTTGTTTCACACTACAGGTATCCCTTCCATATCAAAACTTTCCCCATCGTGGTTTTGATGGTTGGTCAGCATTAAATGGGAATTTGGGGGGAGTTTTGTGGAAGCCACAGACAACATGCATAGGCCAGCAGACAACACAGAAAAGGTTTAGAAACTCAGAAATTCATAAAAATTATGTATAGTATTATATAATGTCAATGTAGTTTATCTTTTAATATCATAATAATTCAAACTTCTCTGGCACAAAGGAAAGGCCAAAAAATTTTACCCAGATTTTCCAAATGGCAGAGGTGTCACACACCTAACCTCTGCAATATGGAAGGGATAATTGTACTATCTTTCATGTACTAGCCAAACAATACTATTAAGCAGTACCCAAACATGCCCCATTTTTCCTCCCTCTGACACTTTGCTCAAACTGGGCTTTCTTCCTGGCACATGCTTTGCCCTCTCCTCAACTGCTGTAACCCATGCTAAGAAGGTCCAATTCATAGTGTCTCCATGATCTCTTCCCTAAAGCTTCTAACCAGAAGTAAAGTCTCCCACCTCAGGTGTGCCATAAAACCTTATTCATACCACTCTTACAGCATTTATGCTAGTATATTTTAGCAGTAGTAATAATAACTAATAGCCCACATTCATATATAGAACATTAGATTTATACAGCATTTTGTTCACAATGCTTCAAATTAAGTCATATCTTATATTTGTGTCATCTCACCAGATTCTAAGCTCCTTGAGAAAGACATGCTATAAATTATCCGTCCTTATAGCCCCCACAGCACCTAGAACTGTACCTTGCATTCTAGGCAACTGACAGTTAATAAACTTATGTCAAATGTTAAGTGAATACATGAAAGAATTTTCTTTTCCCTCATCTAAATTTCAAATGTCGAAGCAGGAAGAAGCTCAGAAGTATACCGTCAGCTTCTGAGCAGAGTCTCTGTCCCATTTCAGCACTGCCTTCACTTGAAGAAATTTGGCCAAATCTCTGACAAGTTCCCAGATTCTCCCTTTACCCACAGTAAAACACATATGAATGAACACTCAAAGAAACTTGACTCTCCTCAGAAACAATTGCCCCAATACTGTGGGTCCTAGGAAGACACATGCAATTCACACAACATATAGAATCAGCATGTGAAGACATACCTCAAAGCTATTGGCAAAAGGGAACCTATGAGGCTGTGGTTCTGAATAGTAGTGCCCAGATCTGCCAAAAACATAACTCTCAGGTGGGAAAATAGCTACCCAGGCATATCAATGTGAATAGTGTTGTCTAATCCACCATTATCTACCAAGAGATCCTGTTTTGCTATAACTGGCATATGAAGGAGTAGTAGCAAGTGTGTGGCCATACTGAAACCAAAAGTTCCCACATATGATATATGTATTACTGCAGATGGTTACCCAGACAATAAATTCAGGGCAATCTCTTATTCTTTACACTTTTTGGTCAATTGTGTGACTGAAGGCAGAGTAAAATATTATTTGTGACTGCTTGTGCCTTTTTCAACACTTCATTAAGAATACACGGATAAGTGCATAGATCATTTCATTAAAAAAAATCATAGATATGTGAAAGTATGCATATGGGTCAATATTTTCATTATTTTCTAGGTTAACTTTTTTGATAATAAGGTCAATGATTTTTTTCAAAGCATTTAGTATCCTTTCCACTTTCAGATATCCTGAATAGCAATCCCTTAGCACACTCAAAATTGTGTTACCACCAGCACATTCAGCCTTAATGAAGATTCCATTGAGTCAAGCTATTTTTTGCCTTATTTGTTTTTCTTCAGTGACATTTTTAATTCTTCATGTGGCACATGTGGAACAGTGGTGTTGATTCCAAATTAGCACCGCCACTTTCATCAACAGATAACAGGGTTATAGATATTATAACAGACATTTATCATTTGTTTTATGTCCTTCTTCCAGTTTCATGTTTAAATGCTCTCAAGATGATCTGGTTTAGTTGGGTATCTTGCTAGGCTTTCTCTGTTCCCCCTCCCCCACCTATTCATTGCTCTATGAGGTGATAATCTTCATAATCTTTCTTTATATCCCTCTAAGAGATTTTATAAATGAGTTTATATTCTAAACTAGTGCTGCTCTTGTCTTCCATGCTTCTTTGTCAAGAAGCGCAATGTTGTCTTGCTGAGGCAGTTCCTGAAACTCTCTTGGTTTCCTTATAAAAACTGATTTATATTGGTTAGATTTCCTTAGGGAATGACAACCATCTATACTTGTTCCTTCATTCCCTCATTTTTTGCTCCTGAATTATGTTTTCCAACATATTTTTCTCCATAATCCTTAAATCCACCTTTGCTCTGAAATCTTTGGTAATTAAAGTATATACTGGATTAATTTGAAGGGTCTTTTCTATTTCATTATAGAATTTCTCTACTTCCTCATTCTCTACAACTAAGGTTGGCACATAAGCTATAATTACTTTTATGATGGTCTTTTCACAAATCCTAGTCATGAGCATGGAAATATGAATTGCCCGAATGTCCTTTGAAATGATATTCTCATTGCCTTTGAATTCATGATAAAACCATTCCACCAAACCTTTCTTTGTCTCTCCAAGGAGAACCCATGAGTCATCCTTCTAATTTGTTGCCACTTCCTTTTGTCTTCTGGTATCATTTATAACAAGAATGTTAAGACTGATATGATTCACTTCCTGTACTCATCAGTCTCTGGACAAGAATCTCACATTTAGAGTACCAACAGCTAAATCAACGCTTATGAATGATCTAAAACCTGTGTGACTGTTAGCATCCTTTGTCTTCTTTTCTGACTCTCCCATAAGACCTGCAGAAATGGAAAGAGGCAACACAGGACTGGAGGCCATTTTTAATTTCCTTTCCTTAATATTTGAGACAGTCAAAGAATTCATCACCAGATAGCCAGTTTGTTGATGATCTTCAGAAAGCAGACACAGATTGTCATTGGAAAATTCTCAAAATTTTAACATGATTGAACTTACTAGAATTATCATCCCACCAGAATAGCCTTCAAAAACCCAGAATCACCTTCATGCAATAATGAGGCAAAAATAGAAGTTTATAGAGGTTTTGTATTTATTAAATGTATTATTTAAACAGATGTCAAATGGGAAAAATGTAAGGAACAAAACTTATAAATTTAAATGTCTATATGTATTTGTACAAAATGTGAATAATTAAAATTAACTCAAATTTTTAACACAATGAGGTCAATGTGTGAACTCATTGATAGTCATAGCCAAAAAAGAAGCTACTTTTGGTGGCCAACATTCTGGCAATAATCCTCTCCTTACTTGGTTACTTAGTTCATCTTCTGATAACAGTCTATTGATGGCTCTGAACTTGAACCCTTTCCAATTTGGTAGAAATCACCAGAGCTCTTCCTCATTGCTCATTCCATTGGTTATAATCCTTCTTTACAACCTGACTAATGTTTAATGTGAAAGTATTTGTAGAATCTATATCAGAGTGCATGCCACCATGGAGGGGAAAGGAGAGGGCAGGAAGGGGGAGAAAATTTGGAACTCAAAAGCTTGTGGAACTGAATGTTGTAAACTCAAAGTAAATAAAGAAAAAGTTTTTTTTAATTTAAAAAAGAAATCACCAGAGCTTGAGTTTCATTGGTGTAGCTTCAAGAACCCCAGTTTGCTTCCATACCATGATGAGACATTGCTTAACACTTGGCTGGAGAAAATAATGCTAATTACAGTCAGTTCTAGAATGCCATAAGGCTTCTTCAGTAGAATCCACAACATTACAAAAACTATCAGTCTGTCTGTGCTGAAAAAGCAAAGTTGAAGAAAAATTCATATTTTCCAGACTAATACATGGAACTGGACAGGGACAAACCATAAAATGAGTCTACCAATGCAATATATTAGACGATGCCACAGATGAACACAACAATGACTCCATAATGGGGTAGTAGGAAAGATGGAGCCAGAAAACATTTTGGAAATTGGGCAGTGCTTACAATGATACAAACTGCTTGTTCATTGTCACAAAAACCCATCTCTTTAATTACAACTAAAATACAAGACAATATTTTCAAAAGGTTCAATTCCACAAACATTTATACAATGCTTATTTGAAAGGAACAATACTAAGTAATTCAGATACAAACACAAAAATGAAGTGGCTCCTGCCCTCAAGAAGCTCACATTCTATGGGGGCAGAGAGATATGATATGTGCACATGTTAGTAAACACTACATAAGGCAAAGTAATTTCAAGATGGAAAAAGAGCCAATGACTGGGAAGGAAGAAGACAAGCTGGCCCACAACAGAGCCTTCAGGATTTCCACACTTAGTGGGTTCTTGGAAGAGGAGGATCCAGTGAAAGAGACTGAAAAAGAACAGTCAGGAAGTGATCAACAGTATCAAAAGTCAGAAAGACATCAAGTAGAATGAGGACTGAGAAAAAGCCATTGTGCTTAGCAGTTAAAAATCACTGGTCCAGTGGTAGGGTAGGAGACAGCTAGAACAGCTGGGAAAATGTGAAAGGAATAAGAAAATGGGGGAAAGTATAGATGATCTTTGCTTGGAGCTTAGCTGTTAATGGGGGAAAGGGGATAGAATAATAGTGTGAAGGGGGAAATGGGAGAGTGAAGAGGTATCTTTTTTTAAGCATAGGGCACTCCTGGGTTTGCTTGTGAGTATGGGAGAAAGTCATGACCAATAAAGTCAATACCAATAATAGCAAGAAATTACCAATAGTAGATAAAGAAAATAGCGGGGAGGGGGTACTGAGAGGGAGAGAGGGAAAGAGAGAGAGAAAGGAAGAGAAAGAGGGAAAGAGGGAAGGAGAGAGAGACAGACAGACAGACACTAGGGGAATGAAATCCCTGAAGGAAAGAAGAGATTGGAATCAACAGCTCAAATGAAGAGGTGGCTTTGGCAAGAAGGAAAGACTTTCCCAATCCCTCTTAATTCTAGTGTCTTCTCTCTGTTGTTCATTTCCATTTTATCTCGTATATAACTTGTACAGAGTGGTTTGTTTGTTGTCTCCCTCATTTGATTGTGAGATCCTTGAATGCTAAGACTGTTTTTTTTTCCTTTCTTTGTGTCCCTGGTGCGTAGCATATAGTAATTTAATGAATGTTTACTGACAGACCATCAAGAGGAAAGAATTGGTCATGCACAAGCATAAGACTTTACATTTCTCCCTATTCAATTTCACGGTTTTAGATTCCACATTTTGAATTAATCTGTCAAAATATTTTAGGTCCCTTTTTTATCATTGAACACATTAGCTTTGCCTCCACGTTTTGCACCATCTATAAATTTTATATGTCATTTATGCCTTTATCTAAGTCACTAGAAAAAAGGAACGGGTATAAACTACACAGGACATAGATCCCTAGTGAACTCCTTCTAACTTAATGTCAAACAGAATAATAGACATTGACAAATGCTTTGCTGATATCTATGATGAACTACTCCTACAGCATTTTCCCACTCTGAAAGTCTAGTAACTTTGTTAGGAAAGGAAATACTGGTGATAAGGAGGTCTGGTGAAATATATTTTTAATGAAGCTATCCTGGCATTGTGTGATCTTAACTATCTCAATAATAATCATGTGCAAGAATTTTTACATGAGTAAAGCTTATTGGCCTATATGGCCTCCCTTCTCTTTCCTTTCTTAAAAATAGGAACATTTACCATTCTCCAAAGCTGTTTTTTCTTGTTCTCTACAATATTTGAAAGATCACATATAATAGATTGGTAATCACTCCTGCCAATTCTTTCAGTACTGTAGCATGTAATTTGTCTTAGCCTGGTGACTTGAACTTATCAAGGGCAGCTGTTTCCTCTCATACAATCTCATCTCCCTACCTTATTAACCAATTTTTTTTTATTTGTCTTTCCTAGTCCAAAAAAAGACAGTCTAATGTAATTGAAAGAGCACTGATTTGGAGTCAGCGGACCAGGGTTCAAATCCTCCTTCTGCAAGGACCTGAATCTATAACCAGACTAGATGAAGAACTGGGATTCGATTCCAGGAACCACAGTCTCTGAAACTCAGTCCCTATCTCTTTTCAGTTGTGCTCACTTAGTTCACATTCTGCCCCTTTCTCACCAGCAAGCGGTGAAGAGGGAGGAGTTTTCCCTTACAAGATAGAAATAAACTGTCTGGGTCTCTCTCATAGCCTTGCCCAACTATCTGCAGAGAGGAAAAACATGAAGGTTTCCATAGCTGAGTAACCATTGCAAACTGCAAAGCATTATATTAATGTTATTATTATTATCCTTATGATTATTTTCAGTTTAGCTGATTTTTAAATCACCCATATCTAAAGCTTTTTTATCATTAACTGACCCTCAATGTTTTGTAGGCAGACCCCATGAGCATAGTTATTAGTTATTTTAAATACTCTCTAGCTGAATGCCTTCTTTGAGCATGCTCTCAGACCAGGGCACACCTACTACATGAAGTTTTGACAATATGATCACTATTAGAATGATAAAGGTATAGAATCTGATGGAATCAATTATTATCCCAGAAGAAGGTTAGCTACATCTCCCCCTAAAAGTTGCAGGAGTCTTCCTCTGTTACCCACTAAAGTCCCCATTCCCATTTCCCCCCACTATTAATAACCAGTTATCCCAATTCTATTTAACCAACTAACATCAATTATCTTTTGTGAAGGTGCATTTAATTTGAAGATTTAGCAAGAACAGATGCACAAATAATTCTCCTCAATATCTTGGATGGAGTACTCTCTCCTGTATACCCTTTTAGCCCTGAGAACAGTAGGCTCAAACTTAATTCAGTGTCTATAAAGTACTATCCCCAACCAATTCAATCCCAAATGCAGGATAGCTACTAGGGAAATCCTCAACTCAGTTACTGCTGGTTTGGGTCCGTCAGGTTTTTCCCTGAGGCCTTAACTGCTGAACTAGCTGGCTAAAATGCAGCAAAAACTCTACCTTTTTAACATCTCTGATGGCTTACCATTCTGACCTTTACTATATTTACAAGGTTGTGCCTCTATCCTTTACTCTTCAAACAAGAAAGAATAAACGCAAAGTGATAAAATTCACAGACTGTCAGGTTCCAATAAGAAGCATTCAAGGCCTTTACCCGTCCAGAGTCTTATAGAATGTGTCTCCCTCCAGGGGGAAAGAAAAGAACAAAAGGTGGGGAATCTGTGGCCTTGAGGCCCTTGAGTGTGGACTTTTGACTAAGTCCAAGTTTTACAGAACAAATCCTTTTATTAAGGGGATTTGTTATGTGAAGTTAGGATTCAGTCTAAGGGCCGTAACTGAGGACCTAGAGGGCCACATGCGTCCTTGAAGCCACAGGTTACCCACCCCCAAGCAAGACCCTTACTTTGGCTGATTAGTGCCTTTGAATAGCCCCCATTTATGTTCCACAGCTAATCACAAAGGTTTGTCTTTACCACATAGTTAACAGACCAGAACTAGTTGCAAAATGTCTAAGAATGTTTCAAGAGGGGGTGGAGCCAAGATGGTGGAGTAGAAGCACAAACTTGGTGTGAGCTCCTGCTCTACTTCCAAAACACATGAAAAAAAATGACTCTAAACAAACTTTAGAGCTACAGAACCCACAAACAGAGAAAAACAAATCTCCCACTGAAGGCAGCCTGGCAGGCCAACAAGAAGGGTTTATCACAGCATGCTGGGAGCTGATCAGAGTCCCACATGAGCTGAGGTTCTGGCCCCAGGGCAGCACCAACCAGCAGTGGCCAGAGCAGACTTCAGGAGAGTGAATCACCAGCAGCTGTGGCAGATCCCAGGCTTCTCAACCCATAAACGTGAAAGACAAAGTAAAAGGTCAATAGGGAACTCTGTTGGAACCAGGGAGAGGGGAGGACAGGAGAGCATGGTCCGGCCCCTGCCCCCTGGGGCAAGAAGTGGTGGAGGCAGGTGGCTGTACACCTGCACCACATGACTGCCTCAGGAGTTCCTGGTCTACAGATCTTAGGGGGACTAAGTGACCATTCCTTTTTTTTGCTTTTTTGGAGGGGAAATTGGGGTTAAGTGACTTGCCCAAGGTCACACAGCTAGTTTTTGTGCTAAGTATAAAAAGCTGGATTTGAAATCAGGTCCCCCTGAGTCCAGGGCTGGTGCTCTATTCACTGTGCCACCTAGCCACCCCCCAAGTGACCATTCAGAGGGAAATCTTTCTTGCTTTAACCTGCTTAGATCTGGATTGTGGTGTTGAGTGGTGGTCCTGGGGTATGTGGCCAGTGAGTCAGAGCTTGTGGGTGCTGTAGAGAGGACACCCATCTAATAGCTCTGGCAGCTGTGAAAACCCCAGCAATTCAGGACAAAGCTCTCTCCGTTCTGGAAGCAGAGAGTGCTCAAAAGTCAAGTAATTGGATGGCAAAGTGAGCAAGCATAGGAAGCACAAACAGACCATAGAATCCTTTTTTAGGGACAAAAAGGATCAAGGTGTAAAATGGGAAGAAGACAACAAAGTCAGAACTCCTACATCAAAAGCCTCCAAGAAAAATATGAATTAGTTACAGACCATGGAGGAGCTCAAGAAGGATTTTGAAAAGCAAGTAAGAAAAGTGGAGGAAAAAATGGGAAGAGAAATGAGAATGGGGCTAAAAAGTCAGGAAAAGCAAGTCAACAGCCTGCTAAAGGAGACCCAAAAGTACACAGAAGAAAATAACACCTTAAAAAGTAGATTAACGGGGCGGAGCCAAGATGGCGGAGTAGAAACAGCTCTTCCAAGCCTCTCTGCCCCCAGATTCCCCACAAACTATGTAAAAAAGGACTGTGAACAACTTCTGGAGCCCCAGCACCCACAGAACAACACAGAGAAGCTAACCTCCCGCTGAGGACAGCCCAGCAGCCCTGCAGGAAGGACCAGAGCAGCGGTCTGGGACCTGGCAGCTTGCAGAGCGCAGGAGCCAAGTCGAGCCGATGCCAGGTCCGCGTGAGCCGAGGTTTTAGCTCCAGGGCACCAGGGCCAGCAGCCAGCTGGAGGACCCCCAGAACACCAGGAGCTATGACGACTCCAGAATTATCAACATATACATGCCTAGGACAAAGTAAGAGGTTAGTGTCCTATGGACTTTGGGACCTGTATTTGGGGAATGCGTCAGCTCCCTCCCCTGAGGGCTAGAAGCCGCTGAGGAGACACGCCATTTTGTAGTTTTCAGAGGCAGCTCTGGCTCCCAGCCTACAAATCGTGGGGAGATCCAGCGATCAGTCTTGGGGGTAATCGCTCTTGCTTTAACCTCCCTGGATCTGGATTGTGATCTAGGGTGGAAGTTGTGGGTGGGTTTACAGCTTGCCAGAAACGGAAGTTGCCCCCCACACGTTCGGGACGAAAATTCCTCTATCTGGCCTTAAAGCCATAGTGTGGCAACAAGCCCAAAAGTCAAGCAATCAAGGGGCAACATGCCAAGGCAAAGGAAACAGAAAAATGCAACCCTAGACTCCTATTTTGGGGGCATAGAGCGGGAAAAGGACTGTGAGGTCAGAAGTCCTGCTCCAAAAGCCTGAGGGGAAAACATGAGCGGGTTGCAGGCCATAGAGGACCTTAAGAAGGACTTTAAAAATCAAATAAGAAGTGGAGGAAAAATTGGAAAGAGAAATGAGAAGGATGCAGGAAAAGTATGAAATGAGGGTCAACAGCCTGACTGAGGAAAACAACACCTTAAAAAATAGACTAACTCAAATGGCAAAGGAGGCCCAAAAGGGCAATGAGGAGAAGAATGCCTTAAAAAGTCGAATTTGCCAGATGGAAAAGAATCTCAGAAGTTCACTGAGGAGATTCATTCCTTCAGAGTTAGACTGGAGCAAATGGAAGCTAATGACTTTATGAGAAGTCAAGATGCTGTTAAGCAGATCCAAACAAATGAAAGATTAGAAGGCAATGTGAAATATCTCATGGGAAAAACCACTGACCTGGAAAATAGATCCAGGAGAGACAATTTAAAAATTATTGGACTACCTGAAAGCCATGATCAAAGAAAGAACCTAGAAATCACCCTTCAAGAAATTCTCAAGGAAAACTGCCCTGATGTTTTAGATCCAGAGGGCAAAATAGAGGTTGAAAGAATCCACCGATCACCTCCTGAAAAAGATCCCAAAAAGAAAACTCCCAGGAATATTATAGCCAGGTTCCAGAATCCCCAGATCAAGGAGAAAATACTACAAGCAGCCAGGAAGAAACAATTTCAATATTGTGGAAACACAATCAGAATAGCCCAGGACCTGGCAGCTTCTACACTGAGGGATCGAAGGGCATGGAATATGATATTCCAGAGGGCAAAAGAACTGGGAATGAACCCAAGGGTCACCTACCCAGCAAAACTGAGTATTTTGTTTCAGGGGAAAATATGGTCATTCAGTGGAATAGAGGACTTTCAAGCATTCTTGAGGAAAAACCAGAGTTGAATAGAAAATTTGACATCCAGACACAAGAAGTAAGAGATGCCTGAGAAGGTAATCAGGGAAAAGAAATCAAAAGGAACTTATCAAAGTTGAACTATTTACATTCCTATATGGAAAAGCAATATCTGTGACTGATGATATCTTTCTCACTATGAAAATAATGGAAGAAGGGTGTGTGGTCATATGAATACATATGTGAATGTGTATGTATATGGTTACAGTTATATATGGATAGAGGGCATAGGTTGAATTTGTTGGGAAGGGAGAATACTCAAGGGATGAAATTATGAGGTGAGAGAGGAAAGTGGCAAGAGGAGATGGGGAGAGACAGGGCAGGGTAAACTATCCCATGTAGAAGAAGCAAGGGGAAGTGGTTGCAAAGGAGGGGGAGAATAAGGAAGGCTAGAAAGACAAAACCACATTCCCATTGAATTTGGTTCAGGGAGAAAATGACATACATACTAAATGGGATATCTCAACCTGCAGCAGGATAGGGGGAAGGGGGATGAGAGGAGGGATGATGGATGGGAGGGCATCCTTGGGGTGAGGGGAGGTTGGAAGTACCCACTATAGAAGAGGGACAGGATTATGTAGGGAATGGACCAGGTGGGGGGTGGGATGAGTGGGAAGGAATTATAAGCAGCCTTGTACAATATATCTACTATGATAATGTTTTGCATAGCTAGACATGTACAACATATACTGAATTGCTTATCTCCCAAGAAGGAATGGGTGACAAGGGAGGAAGGAAATGGATCTGAAATTCGAGGTCGTAACATTAAATGTTTCAAATATATATAAATACTATTATTAATACTCTTTCGCTTGTAATAGGGAGATAAGATGTGCAGGCATGGGGACACAAAGATTCACCTTCCTCTAATGGAAAAGTCGATGGGGGTATGGGAGAAGGTATGGGAGAGAGCAGATTGGAGGAAGTGATATCTTGTGGGACTACTATTCTGGGAGGTTGGGTAGGGGAATAATGGGGGGAAAATGATTTTAACTCAAAATCTGGCGGAAATGAATGATGTAAAACAGAAGTTAATAAAGCATTTGTTTAAAAAGAAAAAAAAAAGTAGATTAACTCAAATGGCAAAAGAGGTCCAAAAAGCCAATGAGGAGAAGACTGCCTTAAAAAGCTGAATTAGCCAGATGGAAAAAGAATTTCAAAAACTCACTGAAGAGAATAATTACTTCAAAATTAGATTGAAGCAAATGCAATCTAATGACATTATGAGAAATCGATATGCTATAAACACATCCAAACAAATGAAAAAAATAGAAGGCAATGTGAAATATCTCATTGGAAAAACCGCTGACCTGGAAAATAGATCCAGGAGAGATAATTTAAAAATTATTGGATTGGTAGAAACAGCTCGTCCAAGCCTCTCTGCCCCCAGGTTCTCCACAAACTATGTAAAAAAGGACTCTGAAAATCTTCTGGAGCTCCAGCACCCACAGAACGACACAGAGAAGCTAACCTCCCGCTGAGGACAGCCCAGCACCCTGCAGGAAGGACCAGCACAGTGGTCTGGGAGCCGGCAGCACGCAGAGCGCAGGAGCCGAGCCGAGCCCAGGTCCACGTGAGCCGAGGTTTTAGCCCCAGGGCGGCAGGGCCAGCAGCCAGCTGGAGGAACCCCAGAACACCAGGAACTGTGGAGACGCCAGAATTATCAGCATAGACTTGCCTAGGACAAAGTAAGAGGTTAGTGTCCTATGGACTTTGGGACCTGTATTTGGGGAATGCGTCAGCTCCCTCCCCTGGGGCTAGAAGCCGCTGAGGAGACACGCCATTTTGTAGTTTTCAGAGGCAGCTCTGGCTCCCAGCCTACAAATCGTGGGGAGATCCAGCAATCAGTCTTGGGGGGTAATCGCTCTTGCTTTAACCTCCCTGGATCTGGATTGTGATCTAGGGTGGAAGTTGTGGGTGGGTTTACAGCTTGCCAGAAACGGAAGTTGCCCCCCACACGTTCGGGACAAAAATTCCTCTAGCTGGCCTTAAAGCCATGGTGTGGCAACAAGCCCAAAAGTCAAGCAATTAAGTGGCAACATGCCAAGGCAAAGGAAACAGAAAAATGCAACCCTAGACTCCTATTTTGGGGCATAGAGCGGGAAAAGGACTGTGAGGTCAGAAGTCCTGCTCCAAAAGCCCCAGGGGAAAACATGAGCGGGTTGCAGGCCATAGAGACCTTAAGAAGGACTTTAAAAATCAAATAAGAGAAGTGGAGGAAAAATTAGAAAGAGAAATGAGAAGGATGCAGGAAAAGTATGAAATGAGGGTCAACAGCCTGACTGAGGAAAACAACACCTTAAAAAATAGACTAGCTCAAATGGCAAAGGAGGCCCAAGGGGGCAATGAGGAGAAGAATGCCTTAAAAAGTCGAATTTGCCAGATGGAAAAAGAATCTCAGAAGTTCACTGAGGAGATTCATTCCTTCAGAGTTAGACTGGAGCAAATGGAAACTAGTGACTTTATGAGAAATCAAGATGCTGTTAAGCAGATGCAAACAAATGAAAGAATAGAAGGCAATGTGAAATATCTCATGGGAAAAACCACTGACCTGGAAAATAGATCCAGGAGAGACAATTTAAAAATTATTGGACTACCTGAAAGCCATGATCAAAGAAAGAACCTAGAAATCACCTTTCAAAAAATTCTCAAGGAAAATTGCCCTGATGTTTTAGATCCAGAGGGCAAAATAGAGGTTGAAAGAATCCACCGATCACCTCCTGGAAAAGATCCCAAAAAGAAAACTCCCAGAAATATTATAGCCAGGTTCCAGAATCCCCAGATCAAGGAGAAAATACTCCAAGCAGCCAGGAAGAAACAATTTCAATATTGTGGAAACACAATCAGAATAGCCCAAGACCTGGCAGCTTCTACACTGAGGGATCAAAGGGCATGGAATATGATATTCCAGAGGGCAAAAGAACTGAGAATGAACCCAAGGGTCACCTACCCAGAAAAACTGAGTATTTTGTTTCAGGGAAAATATGGTCATTCAGTGGAATAGAGGACTTTCAAGCATTCTTGAGGAAAAAACCAGAATCGAATAGAAAATTTGACATCCAGGCACAAGAAGGAAGAGATGCCTGAGAAGGTAATCAGGGAAAAGAAATCCAAAGGAACTTATCAAAGTTGAACTATTTACATTCCTATATGGAAAAGCAATAACTGTGACTGATGATATCTTTCTCACTATGAAAATAATGGAAGAAGGGGGTGTGGTCATACGAATACATATGTGAATGTGTGTGTATATGGTTACAGTTATATAAGGATAGAGGGCATAGGTTGATTTTGTTGGGAAGGGAGAGCACTCAAGGGATGAAATTATGAGGTGAGAGAGGAAAGTGGCAAGAGGAGATGGGGAGAGACATGGTAGGGTAAACTATCTCATGTAGGGGAAGTGGGTGCAAGGAGGGGGAGAATAAGGAAGGCTAAAAAGGCAAAACCACATTCACATTGAATTTGGTTCAGGGAGAAAATGACATACATACTAAATGGGATATCTCAACCTGCAGCAGGATAAGGGGAAGGGGGATGAGAGGAGGGATGATGGATGGGAGGGCATCCTTGGGGGGAGGGGAGGTTGGAAGTACCCACTATAGAAGAGGGACAGGATCATGTAGGGAATGGACTAGGTGGGGGGTGGGATAGTGGGAGGGAATTATAAGCAGCCTTGTACAATATATCTACTATGATAATGTTTTGCATAGCTAGACATGTACAACATATACTGAATTACTTATATCCCAAGAAGGAATGGGTGACAAGGGAGGAAGGAAATGGATCAGAAATTCAAGGTCGTAACATTAAATGTTTCAAATATATATATAAATACTATTATTAATACTCTTTTGCCTATAATTGGGAGATAAGATGTGCAGGCATTGGGACACAAGATTCATCTTCCTCTAATGGAAAAGTCAATGGGGGTATGGGAGAAGGTATGGGAGAGAGCAGATTGGAGGAAGCGATATCTTGTGGGACTGCTATTCTGGGAGGCTGGGTAGGGGAATAATGGGGGGAAAATGATTATAACTCAAAATCTGGCGGAAATGAATGATGTAAAACAGAAGTTAATAAAGTATTTGTTTAAAAAAAATATTATTGGATTATCTGAAAGCCATGATCAAAAAATGAGCCACCATCTTTCAAGAAATTATAAAACAAAATTACCCTGGTATTCTAGAACCAGAGGGCTAAGTAGAAATTGAAAGAATTCACCTATTGCCTCTTGAAAAAGATCCCAAAATGAAAACTCCTAGGAATATTATAGCCAAATTCCAGAGTTCCCAGGTCAAGGAGAAAATACTGCAAGCAGTCAGGAAGAAACAATTTGAGTACTGTGGAAACACAATCAGGATAACATAAGACCTAGCAATTTCTACCTTAAGGGATTGAAGGGTTTAGAATATGATATTCCAGAGGTCAAAGGAGCTTGGACTAAAACCAAGAATCACCTACCCAGCAAAACTGAGTATAATGCCTCAGGGGAAAATATGGTCATTCAATGAAAGAGAGGATTTTCA
Source organism: Gymnobelideus leadbeateri (assembly GCA_011680675.1). Taxonomy (NCBI): domain Eukaryota; kingdom Metazoa; phylum Chordata; class Mammalia; order Diprotodontia; family Petauridae; genus Gymnobelideus; species Gymnobelideus leadbeateri. Next base: position 942,703 of record WOXC01003626.1, on the reverse strand, counting down.
AGCATTCTTTTTTTTTTTTTTTTTTGCTTTTTGGAGGGCATTTGGGGTTAAGTGACTTGCCCAAGGTCACATGGCTAGTTTTTTTGTGTGTTAAGTGTCTGAGGCCAGATTTGAACTCAGATCCTCCTGACTCCTGAGCCAGTGCTCTATTCACTGTGCCACCTAGCTGCTACTTGTCAAGCATTCTTGATGGAAAAACCAGAGCTGAACTGAAAATTTGACTTTCAAATACAAGAAGCAAGAGATGCATGAGAAGATAAATAGGAAAAAGAAATCATAAGGAACTTACTAAAGTTGAACTATTTACATTCCTACACGGAAAAAATTATAATTGTAACTCATGAGACTTTTTTCAGTATAAGGATAATTGAAGGGAATATATATACATATACGTATATATGTATACATATATACATGTATAAGAGGGTATATGTGTATATAAATATATATGTGAGTGTGGACATATGTATGTTCATGTATACATAGACAGAGGGCACAGGGTGAGTTAAATATGAAGGGATGATATCTAAAAAATAAAATTAAGAGGTGAGAGAGGAATTTATTGGGAAAAGGAGAAAGAGAGAGAAATTAGGGTAAATTATCTCATATAAAAGAGGCAAGAGAAAAATGTTACAATGGAGGGGAAGAACAAGAAGGTGAAAGGGAATGGGACAACCTGATTTTCATTGAATTTATCTTAAGGAGGGAATAACATACACACTCAATTGGGTACTCAATTGGAAAATAGTTGGTAGGGGACTAGAAGGAAGGGCATATTGGGGGAGAGGGTAGTTAGAAACAAACATTTTTGAAAAGGGACAGGGCCAAAGGAAAAAACAGATTAAGTGGGGGGGGTAGTATAAGGTGGAGGGAAATATAGTTAGTCTTTCACAAAATAACTACTATGGAAATGATTTAGGTAACTACACATGTACAACCTATATTGGATTGTTTATCTTCCCAGTGGGGGCGGGTGAGGAGGGAAGAAGGAAAAAAAAAATCTAGAACTCAAAGTTTTAAAACAAATATTTTTTTAAAAAATTTGTCAGGACAGCTAGGTGGTGCACTGAATAGAGCACAGGTCCTGGAGTCAGGAGGACCTGAGTTCAAATCCTGCCTCAGACACTTAACACAAAAACTAGCCATGTGAATTTGGGCAAGTCACTTAACTCCAATTGCCCCTCCAAAAAGCCAAAAAGAATTGTCTTTTACATGCAATTGGGAAATAAGATATATAGACACTGGGGTATAGAAATCCATCTTGCCCTACTAGAAAGTTAGAGGGGTCATGGGGGAGGATATGAGAGAGAACAGATTGTGGGAAGGGGTATTCAGTAGGCTTTCTGGGGTAGGGTAGGGAAAAGACGGGAAGAAAAAATTGTAACTCAAAAGCTTGTGGAAATGAATGTTAAAAACAAAATTAATTAATTAATTTTTTAAAAAGAAGTTTCGAGGTTCACATAGTGATTACATCAACCAAACAGGCTAAGCATTCAAATGAGGACTGAGTTCATCAGCCACATCCACACCCACCATTTATAGGGTCACAGGCAAGAAAAAAAGAGATTATCATTACCTGGAAGGGAAGAGTAAAACCAGAATATCAAAGAGTTAACCTAACACCATCTCCCAGTTCAGTTTCCTTATAGAAGGAACTTATCGACTCTTTGGATGCTTTAAATGATTTTGTATTTCTTTATGGATTTCTATGTGTCCTTTTCATCCTGTAAATTTTTTGTGAGGTGAAATAAAGCATGTCCTATACATAATATGCATTTGTTACCTTGAATGCTTTCATGATAGCTAGTAGCTACATTTGGTGTTATTCAGACATGGGCAATACCATACTACAAGCATTCTAGATTTTCCTGGAAGAATTCCCAAATAGGGATAACAAACCAGAGAGTGAAATTGACCTTGAGTACAGCTCCCAGAGTTTGACTTGGTTTGTATGAGTCAAAAGTCTTTGTAGGAGGGCGGCTAGGTGTCTCAGTGAATAGAGGGCCGGCCCTGGAGTCAGAAGGACCTGAGTTCGGAGCCGGCCTCAGACACTTAATCCACACAAACAAAAACCTAGCCGTGTAACCTTGGGCAAGTTACTTAACCCCAATTGCCCTAAAGGGGCGGCTAGGTGGCGCAGTGAGTAAGAGCACCGGCCTCAGAGTTGGGATTACCCAAGATCAAATCCGGCCTCAGAAAATGAGCACCTACACATAAATAATGACTAGCTGTGTAACCTTGAGCAAGTTACTTAACCCCAATTGCTTAAAAAAAAAAAAAAGTCTTTGTAGGGCCATGGTTACATATAGATGATTGTAGTTTTTTTTTTTTTTTCTGTAAGCAGGAAGTGTCCCCCATTCCATTTCCAAATTAGAGATTTAACTTTCAGCATCCTTCCTGAACTTTGGGGAAGTTAAAAGTATCTCTTCCTACCAAAGAGGTTGGTGATCTTGGCTGAGTAACTTTTTCATTTTTTACAGTCTCTTTCTCTAAAGGAAGGAAATTAAATCCTGTATCTCAATCTCTTTATATAATAAATGGAGATTGTAAAGACCATCCTGACCCAGAGTTTCTTTGTATTCCTAAGTTTCTGCCTACCTCACTACCAGTAGAATGTAAGCTCCTTGGGTCAGGGAATGTTTTGCTTTTGTATCTCAGTGCCTAATGCAATGCTGGGAATACAGTAGGTACTTAATAAATTATTATTGATCTGAATTTAATTAGAGTAGCATGGTATAATGAAAAGAGTATTGGCTTGGGATTCAGAAATTTATTAAACATATATGTACTTATAATAAATTATGTGCCATGAATAAAGAGGTAGGGAGAGAGGAGGAGAAATACAAAGAAAGGTAAAAGTCTGTATTCATGTATATTTCAAAGTTTTAGTGGGATAGATAACATGTAAGCAACAATGAGCAAATGAACTATATACAGAATAAGTAGGAAATAATCAATAGAAAAAGGCACTAGAGTCAAGAGGGAATGGGAAAGTTCCCCATGGAAATTGAGATTTTAAGCTGGGATTTTAAAAAGCCAGGGAAATCAAAAAGTGGAGATAAGGGTGGTTAGGTGGCCTGTTAAGATCCATTCTGAAACTTGTTATTCAGCAATTCAGGGGTGAAGAATGCTATAGGGCATTTTTAAAGGCTATGTTTGATGTAGGAAAAATAACCAGTAAGTCTAGGTCAGGGGTTCTTAAGCTACAGCCCATAGATTCTAGGGGCATTGAGAATTTGGACAGGAAAAAAATCCTAATTTTCACTGACTTCTTATTTAATTTGGCATTTCTTTCTAACAATGCAGGGAGTCCATGGGCTTTACCAGACTGCCAAAGGAGTCCATGATGCAAAAAAAAAAAGATTAAGAACACCTGCACTGGGCTCACTGTAAGGGTAGAGAATGCAATGTTAGCAGTCCACAGAGACAGGAAGGTTCAAATCCAGCCTCTGATACTTACTAGCTGTGTGACTCTGGGCAAGTCACTTAACCTCAACCTGCCTCAGTTTCCTTGTCTAAAATTAAGGTGATAATGTACCTGCTTCCCAGGGTTATTGTGAGGATAAAATGAGATAACACTTGTAAGGCACTTTGCAAGCCTTAAATTACTCTGTAATTGCTAAGATAGCATCTAATTTCCTTAAGAGAATTATCTCTTAGTCTAAACCAATTACATCTCTGAAAAATCTCAAAGTTTTGACTCTGATGCCATTGTTGGTAACCATCATGAAGTGATGGAGAATGACAGAAGGGACAGAAGATTAGATCAATCAACAAGGATTTATTAAGTTCCTCTCATGTGCCAGTCATCATGCCAAGCATTGCAACTGTAAGTACCAAGAATGAAAGGACCCCTGCTCTCAGGGAGTTTATATTCTTTTTTTTTTCTTTTTTATTAATTTGTTTGTTTTTAGTTTACAGGATTCAATTCCATAGTTCAGTTTGAGTTTCAATTTTCCCTTCCCTCCCTCCTCCCATTCCCCACGACAGCATATAGTCCAGTATAGGATCTGCAAATACTTTCACATTAGACATTAATCAGGTTACAAAGGCACATTGTACTGGATGGAATGAAAAATGGTAAAGAGGAAATAAAACCAAACAATGAAAAGAAAAAGATCAAGTAGTTTGCTTCCATCAGGATTCAAACTCAGTTCTTTCTAGTTATTTCTCTGGATGTAGGCATCTCTTTCCTTCATGAGTCTTTTGGGATTGACTTATATCACTGCATTTCTGAGAAGAGTCTGTCATAGTTGGTCATCACACATATGTTGTGTCTGTGATTGTATACAAATTTCTCCTGGTTCTACTCTTCTCACTCAGCATCAGTTTGTATAAGCCTCTCCAGGTAAATATGAAGTCCATCTGCTCCTTGTTTCTTATAGCACAATAGTATTCCATTACATGCATATACCACAACTTGTTTAGCCATTCCCCAATTGATGGGCACCCCTTTAATTTCCAATTCTTTGCAACCACGAAAAGAGCTTCTATAAATATTTTTGTACATATGGGTCTTCCTCCCACTTCTATGATCTCTTTGAGATATAACCCTAGAAGTGGTATGGCTGGGTCAAAGGGTATGAAATTATTTATAATCCTTTGGGCATAATTCCAGATTGCTCTCCAGAATGCTTGGATAAGTTCACAACTCAGGGAGTTTATATTCTAATTGAAAAGACAACATATATGTTTTCCTATTCTAGTAAGGAAAGACAACAAAGGACATATAAAAATATATACCAAATTAATACATATGTGTATACATATGTGTGTATATCCACAATTGTGTGGGTATATGTATATATACACATATGTACACCTATGTGTATACATGTATGTATATGTGTACATATATAGCTATGTGTCGATTACAAGGGAGATTACTAGCATTGGGAGTATCAGGAAAAGCTCCATGCAGAAGGTGGTGTCTAAACTGTATCTTTAAAAGAAGAGAATGATTCTGTGAGACAAATTTAAGGAGGGAGTATATTTCAGGCATGTGGGACAGCCAATTCAAAGGAAAGAATACAGGAGACAAAGTGTTAAGAGTAAGGAAAATAAACGACAGCTTGGCTGTATCACAAGGTGTGAAAGGGGAATGAACATTTATGTAGTACCTACTATGCTCCAGACACTTAACTAAGTGCTTTACCAATATTTGGAAAGGGCAGTAACAAGGTAGATGGAAAAGTAGGTTAGGACCAGGTTGTATAGAGCTTTAAAAGCAAAACAGGAGAGTTTCTATTTTTTCTAAAGGAGATAGGAAACCATCAGAGTTGGTCGAGTAGGACCATCATTTAATTTGAGCTCAAGGCAGTGGTATATAGAACGGACTGAAGCAGTGAGAGACTGCTTCAAATATGATGTTGTTGCAATAATCTAGGTGAGAGATGATAAAGCCTGAGCTGAACTAGAATCTCTGTGAGTGGGAAGAAGGGCTCAGGAGCAATGTTGTGAAGGTAGAAACAGTAAGACTTGGCAACTTCTATGTCAGTGGCGGGGGTGGGGGAAGGAGTCAGGAAGAATGCTGAGGTTATAAACCTGCTACAATGGTGGCTTCAAAAGAAATAGGGAAGTTTGGGAAAGGAGAGGATTTGGGGAAAAGATAATGAGCTCAGTTTCCGACATGTTGAGTTTAAGATGTCTCAGAAACATCGAGCTTGGAATATCCTATAGGCAATTAGAGATACAAAAAGGCAGAAGCTCAGGATAGAAAGTCAGACTAGATATTGAAATGTGTGAGCCATCTGCAGAGAGATGATAGACTCATGAAAGCTGGTGAGGTCACTGAGAGGGATGAGGATAGAACATTAGGAAAAACTCACAGATAAGGGGCAAGATATGGATGATAAGTGAGGAAAAAAGACTGAGGAGGAGGGATCAAACAGGTTATAGGTGAAACAGGAAAGAAGAGTTGAAATGAAAACTGAGAGAGGAGAGAGCAAGTATCCAAGGACAGAGTAGGGTCAAATGCAGCACATGGGTTGAAAAGGATTAGAACTGAGGGGAAAAAAAACATCAGATTTGATACACACTGTTTTAATCCTCTTTCTTATACTGAATGATGAACCTAAGCCTCTTACCACAAAAAAATGCAAAAAAGCAAAAACTCAGAGGAAAAAAGAGTGAGCAACCATATCTGTGGTTTTCCAGTGTGGTGCAATATGTTTTTCTTTGTATTTTCCTTTTCTACTTATAGGGGAGGAAAAGGGATAGAGATGGGGGAGGGTTTCTCCCAATTAAGTTCATAGCCTCTTCTAAGTTAAAGATGAAATGCTTAATGTCCAAAAACTTATCTACATTAAAATTAAGTCATGAATCTATTTAATTAAAGAACTACCAAGTCTGTGTGAGTCAATGAACTTTGTATAAAATAATTACAGAGACTTTCCAGGGGGTGACCAAGATAATTTTGTTTGATTAGAATTTTATCCTAAAAGATATTATTCCATTTTTAAACTGTCCTTCAACAATACCATTAACACTAAAAGTTACAAGGCTGTTAATCATTTTTTAATATAATGGTGGTAGTGGAGGTAGGGAATCTCTCGGAAAATAATGGTGTAATTGGTATTAAAGGGGTAGATTTTGTGACAGTGACTGAAAGCATACACAATTTCCAAAATGTTTTCTAGTCTAACATTTAATAGTTGTGTAACTCAGGAAGTCATTCAACATCAGTTTACATATTTCTAAAATGAAGAAGTGGGATTCAGTGATATCTAACACACTTTCTAGTTCTAAATCTTTGATCCTGTAATCTTATTTTAAAAAAAAGTGTTGGTCTGTGACTTTAGCTGTGTCAGGTAAGAAGATATCCAACTGTAATCCATTTAATTGAAATGTAAATGGATGTTCTCAAAATCAAAGCCTTAATCCCAGAACTAGGATCAAGCCCTCAGTACCAACAGAGGATGTTACAACAATGGGAATGGTCTCACCAGCAGAGGGAGCAGACTATTCCCAAAAAGCCTAACCTTCATTTTACAAAGTATGGGGATAAAGACAACTAGAAGAAGAGTGGAGCCAGGGTGAATGGTTATGAAAGCGATGGCAAAGGGACCATGCATTATATGTAGGCATGAGCCATGGAGGACAAGATAAAGAGCAGGGTTACAGATACTGAGAAAAAAAAAGTAAATCCCACACTTATGTCATCATCCTGGGGTGAAATCCCAATCATCATATGCTAATTATAGCTCTAATTAACATTGATAGATACCTGAGGGCAGGTGATAAATTCTGTTTTTCCACTATATACATACATGCATATATACATACATACATATTCTGCTAAAATATATATATAATATATATGCATATATATACAAATTATATGTATAAATATACATCTGTAAGGAGAATTGATAAGGTGTTGCCATCATGAAAGAATTTCAGTAAGGTCTTTCTTGTATCTAGGCATTTGTTCAATTAAATTTTGGTTTTTTTTAATTAATGAAAATCTATTTTCTTTCCTCACTCCCACCCACTCTACCACTGGGGGAAAAAAAGAAAGAAAAAGAAAATCCTTATAACAAATATGCATATCAAGTAAAATATATTTCCCCCATTGGCCGTGCCCAAAAAAACATCTCTTTCTTCATACTGAGTCCATCACCTTACTGTCAGGAAGTGTGTAGCATTCTTCATCAGTGTTCTTCTGGAATTATGGTTGGTCATTCAATTGATCAAAGTTCTTATGGATTTCAAATTTGTTGGTTTTTACAGTGTTGTTATCATATAAATTATTCTCCTGGTTCTTCTCTCTTCACTGTGCATCAGTTCATATAAGTCTTCATTATTTCAGATGGTCAAATAGTATTCCATTTCATTTATATACCATAATTTGTTCAGCCATTCTCCAATTGACAGGCAAACCCCTTAGATTTCAGTTCTTTGCTACTACAGAAAGAGTTACTATTTTTTTTACATAGGGGTCCTTTTCCTCTTTCTTTGATCTCTTTGAAGTGTAGGCCTATTATTAGATCAAAGGGAATGAACAATTTAGTAACTTTTTGTTCATAGTTCCAAACTGCTTTCCAGAATGACTGTACCAATTTACAGCTCTACCAACAGCGAATAAATGTTCCTCTTTTCTGGCAACTCCTAAAACATTTCTCATTTTCCTTTTTTCCTTCTAGTGTTTGTAGCAATCTATTCCCTTTAACAAGATCCCTAATAAGCTTTCTTATGTCAGATTCTGTATTGTGGAATTACTATTCATTCTATCTATAAGTAATTATAATCATTTGTATTGGGGCAGCTAGGTGGCACAGTGAATAATGCGCCAGCCCTGGAGTCAGGAGGACCTGAGTTCAAATCCAGATTCAGATATTTAATACAAAAAACTAGCCATGTGACCTTGGGCAAGTCATTTAACCCCAATTGCCCTACCTTCCCCCCTCCAAAAAAAGCAAAAATAATAAAAATCATCATCATCACTTGTATTTATATGGCACTTTAAATATAAAAAATCCTTTCCTCACAACCTTGTGGGTTAAGTTAATGGGTTAATAAATATCTTTGTTCTCATTTTAGAGATAAAGAAACTGAGGAACAGAGAGCAAAAATTACATCATAGAATATTTTAGTTGGAAAGGACCTCAGAGACTATTTAACCTAACATATCTATGCTGTCCCTGTCAAATACTCATACAGCCACCATTTTAAGAACTGGAGTGATAAAGAACCTAGAACCTGCAAACGACCCCTTCATTCCACTTTGGAGCAACTCTATTTGATTAAGAGATTATTCCTTTCATAAAGCAAAAATCTGCTCTTCTGTAACTTTTACCCATTGCTCCTTGTTCTGCCCTCTTGGTCCAGGAAGAATAAATCTAATTCCTTTTCTACATGACAGGCCTTCAAAGAATTGAAGACTGATATACCTCTCCACCTCAGCTCCATCATCACCACTGCTAATCTTTTCTTTTCCAGGTTAAACAGCATCAAATAATCGTATGGCATGAATTCAAGGTCCTTCACCAACATGAGTCTTGATTCATGGGACCCTGATTTGGTAATTCTGATTGTCTTCCTCTGGACTCTCTGCAATTTATCAATGTCCTTCCTAAAATATGGCACACAGAAATGAATATATATCTAGCTGTAATCCAAAAAAAAAAAAAAACAGAAACCAGTAAAGCCATCATCTCCATCGATGAGGATATTTGGCTGCCAAGAATGTCATACTGTTTACTCGTGTTGAATCATTCTAGTCACATCTGACTCTTCATGATCCCATTTGGGGTTTTCTTGGCAGAAACATTGGAATGGTTTGCCATTTCCTCTTCAGCTCATTTTACAGATGAAGAAACTAAGGCAAACAGGGTTAAGTGATTTGCCCAGGGTCACACAGCTAGTGTCTGAGATCAGATTTGAACTCAGGAAGATGAGTCTTCCTGATTTTAAGCCCAGTGCTCTATCCACTGCCCCACCTAGCTGCCCTCATGCTGAGCTTGCTCATCATTAACACACACCTTGTTCATCGAAGCTATTATCTAGCTAAATTTTCCCAATCCTGTATTTGTACAGTTGGTTATTTAACCCAAGCATAAGTGCAACTTTAATTTCTACCTATCTGAATCTGCTTATTAAAAGGTCCTGCTCCAATACCTCATCATGGCATGGAGGTCATACTGGATTCTAAACAGCAATAGCTGTTTAGTACCACCAAACTGGTATCACTTAAGCCATTCTTGATAAACTTGACAATAAACTGAATATCTCTTGTCTAAGAAACAAGCTTAGAGAAAATGGTTGCTAGACTGACCACAGGGTGCTTAGTTTTTAGGTCACAGCAATTCTTAAAGACAATCTACCAAATCACAGAAGGATTGTGTCTACCTCAATAGAGGGATCACACACAAATTTAAGCATTGAGCTAATTCACTTTCCTCTTTTTGGATTCAGTCCATCATTCAAACCTGGACAGATCATTCTGGATACTTGCTCCAGTGAGTTTTCCAGCTGTGTGTCAACTTCAGATTTGCTAAGCTTGTCATCCATAGTTCCATCCAAGTCATGAATAAAATGGTTGAAAAACACAGAGACAAAACCAGTGACCCTTGGGAGTGCTTCATTAGAGCTCTCCTTCCAAACTAACATCAACCTATCATTGATGAGTCTTTGAAACCAGTCATTCAATCAGTTTTGAATCCACTTAATTAGATTATCACCTAGCTAACATCTTTCCATTTTATCCACAATAATTACTGAAGAAATTTTGTCAGATACTTTGTTGTAACTCAGGACATTATGTGCCTGTATGCATATATATATTATGTATATATGCCCATACTCACACACACACACACACACACACACACACACACACACACACAGTGAATGTGATTGTGTGTGTGTGTGTGATCTAATCTATCCATTATCGTAACCTTGTTTAAAATAAATAAATAAAGGCAGTTTGACAAGATGTAATGGCAATGGGAATTTGAAGATCTTCCCTGCCCCTTAATAAGCCTAAGAGAATTTGAAAATCTTCCCTGATTTGAAAATCTTCCTTGCCCCCTAATAAGCCAGATGTAATCACATGGAGCCTGTGGTGGGAGGAGTTTGCTTAAGGGTGGAGCAGAGTCCACAGGAAGCTGGGAGTCAGAGTAGTTAGAGAGGGAGGAGAGGATGCAACCAAGGAGAGAGCTAGGCTTGTGAGTGTTTGTTTGTGGGAAGGTTAAAGGATGGTGTGGCTCCCTGTTGTGTTATGATTTATTAACTTTATTGCTATGATGAATTTGGTTTCCTGGTGTTGGGATTTGGTTTTCTGGCATCTGAATAAATGTTTTGTTTCTATCTTCTAAATGGAGAGTCTATTATATTTTGTGATTGAGGACTATGCCTGCATATTAACAGTCACCCCTGGCATTGTGAAAATTTGCATTGGTATCACACAAGGCTTGCTTTTGATGGAACCATACCAGCTCCTAGTAATCACGGTTCTCTACCCCTTTCATACTGTAAATGCTCACACATCATGAGTTCAATAATGCATTATATAATTTGATAGATGACTCTGGAAGACAAAGTGAAGCTGATGTCTGCACAACTCTTTCTAACTTAAATCCACACATACACAATCCAAATCTTATACAATTCAAAACACCTCTCATGATGCCATTGTTCCTCTTTGAAACTGAAGGACAAACAGCAACAATATAATTTGACTAGGAATCAAAGTCAAGCCCATAAGCCTATAGTTTAACAACTTTATCTTCTCCCCATTTTTTGGAAATCAGAACATTTAACCCTTCAAGTCCCATGGCAACTCAATCATTTTTTTCTAATATGACATATGGTGATTCAGTAATAACATCTGCTGGTAGTAGTAGCCACAGTCATGGTAGTGGTCATCATTGTCATATCATCACTGTGTTGACATTGTCCTCATTGCATTCAGCATAGTCACAGCCATCTTTGTAAGTAGAAATAATGCTAACCATTCACAGTAATACAGTAGGAAGGAACCTGTGTGGTAGAGAGTTCAGGAAGTCTTAGCCCTGTTTTATAAATAAAGAAGTTAAGTGAGTTATCTATTGTCAAATAGCTAATAAGAGTCACAGCTACAATTCATAGTGATTCTCTCAAGATCCCAGGGATTTATTTGGGGCAGGAGCTTTGATCAAGATAATAGGTGTTCTGTTATGATCTCAAATTCGGGTATGAGGTAGAATGAGGAACACGCTGATTCTGAAGTCAGGAGACCCAGTTTCAAATCCCATCTCTGAAATTTACTACCTGTGTGACCTTGGGCAAGTCATTTAATCTTGGTAGCACTCAGTTTCTTCATCAATAAAATTAGAGGGCTAAACTAGATGCATTCTGAGGTCTCTTCTAGATCTAAACTTATGAACCTATGATTCTATGAAATAAGAATGAAACAAAAAACTTCTATGTGAAACCATAAATATAATAATAATAATAATAGCCAGCATTTCTAGAGTGTTTTAGTGTTTGCAATATTCTTTGCAAATATTCTCATTTTATTCTCAGAATAATCCTGGGAGGTGGGTACTATTGTTATCCCTAAATTAGGGATGAAGGAAAGGGGCAGGGAGTGAGGGGAGTACAGGGGAAAATAAGCATTTATTAAGCACCTACTATGTACCAGGCACTGTACCAAGTGCTTTACAAATATTATCTCATTTGATCTTCACAACCGTGGAAGGTAGGTGCTATTGTACAGTTGTGGAAACTGAGGCAGAAAGCAGGCAAGTCACTTACCCAAGGGTGCACAGCTATAAGTATCTGTGGCTAGGTTTGAACTCAGGTCATCCTGACTCCAGAAGCCCCAGGCTCTATCTACTGCACCTAGCTGCCTCTAAACAATTAGTTGTAATTTTTTGGCATCTAGGTGGATAGAGCTGGACTTGAAGTCAGGAAGAATGGGGCCCATATCCTATCTCAGAAACACACTAGCTGTGTGACCCTGGACAAGTCCTTTAAAGTCCCTATGCCTCACTTTCTTATCTCTACAGTGAAGTACTTAGACTAGCTGACTTCTACCATCTCTTCTACCTCTAAGTCAATGACCACATAATCTATGATCCTTATTTATCTTGGATTAATGACTAACTTTTTATTAGCCATTTTTTGACTTTTTTTCCCAGGATGAATATCATTCTCCTCAAGATAGAAAAGAGAAAATAAGTTAAGTTGTTCTGTTTTCACTCCATCAACTCCCATTGTCTCATCTGCTCTGAGAAGTGGTCCTATCCATTCTTTGATCTTCCTTTTGATACCAGCATCGCCAAAATAGCCCCCCTTTTTCTTTTCCTTAATATTTATTGAGTACAAATTCATTCTGAATTTTAGCATCCAACATAATTCTTTTTCAAGTTAAAAAGGTAACACATAAGAAAACTAGAATTTCAACCCAGATCTTCTGAATCTAAATCCAGTGACTTTGCCACTACCCCCATAAAATTCCAACAAAGTGAATTTTTAGTCCTAATAATATTCATCATAATGGCATTCTTCCTACTGTCAAAAAGGGTAACAAAAACAGTAACAGTTTTGCAAAATTAAAATAAGATAGACTACTTGGCAGCAGTTCCCAGACCTATTATAAGGAAACAGAAAAGGAGGATAGGGAATAAGAATGCCAGTAATGCAGCATTTAGACTCTTAACTTGCAAGCAATTTTTTTCCAACATTCTGAGTACGTGATCTAGTGAACTGCAAAGTCCCTTCTGAAAAGCATAATTATGTGTATGGAAAGGAGTGCTACATTTATGATTCCCAGTGATGGAAAAACGTGGTATTCCTCTTCACCTCAAGGAGTCATTAATTGCAGTTCTGGTCAATTTTTCAGACCACAGTTTCTGGGCCTCTTATCCTCAAAGGTTTCATAGTCTCATCCTCATAGGGCTCACCATCATTGTTAATTGTCTTTAAGCTTTGAAAATACTCATCCTTTTAGTATAGTTTTGTTGGTATCTTTATGTATTTATGGAAGTCAAATTAGAAAATTCTCTCTCTCTCTCTCTCTCTCTCTCTCTCTCTCTCTCTCTCTCTCTCTCTTTCTCTCTCTCTCAAAAACTAAGGACATATAGATTTGCTTAAGGCTATCTGAGAGGTTAGAATGAAAAAGGCCCTGAGCCTATAGGCAAAAAACTATCTTGGCTCTGCCACTTTTCAGCTAGATGACTGTCAGGCAAGTCATTTTACCTCTCTCATTTAACTTCTTAGTAACCTTACCTAAAACACGGGGTTGTTTTGTGGATTAACTGAGAGCATGTATGTGAAAACATTTCACAAAGTAATAACTATAACATGTTTCTATTAGAGAGTGACAAACTGTAACATATTTCTGTTATAGCATTAGATTTCAACCAATGTCTCACTCTCAATCTGCATAATAGCAAGAGATGGGCATCATGGGTAATTGTTTAAATTAGAGTGAATTCTGAAAGGAGAGTGACTCTAATAGAAATGTGACAGCCAGTAATGATACAAGGAATAGATAGTGACAGAATACCTGAAAGGAGAAAAGGAAAAAGGGAGAACTGCTATTTCCTTATTTTAAAAGTCAGTATTCGTTGAAGGATGGGGGTTAACTTTGAATGGAGAGGCCAGCTCAGCAAGTTGCAATCCAAAACCAAGTCTAAACCCAAACTACCTGACCCATAGTCATGCATATATTCCACTGCTCCTTTCAAAGAAGATGGGAAGTGATATAAATGCGACTAATGGACTATAAGCTCCCTGAAGGCTGAGACCCTGGCTTACTGAAACTTTGTATCTCTACCAGCTCTAGGCACAGAGTTCTTCACATTTGATTCCACACACTTCTAGACACTTAATAAAGTTTTGTTAATATCGATTCCAACAGAACATTTTTTTAAAATGCCCAATCCATCTAGCTGAGAACTTTGAGCTCAGACTTCCAGTCATCAAAGCTAAATTCTTAAAACATATATGTGTGAATATGAATGGTTGTATACATATATGTGTGTATGTGTATATATATTATTTACATATATACACAGATGCACATATACATATATGTTATTAGAGGATTCTAATAGGGTTTTGTTATGATTGTTGTACTAACACTACTACATTATTGTTGAAATGTAATTTCCCCAGAATCAAAGTGTTCTGTTCAGTGGCTAGGACCCACCCAATTATTTCAGAGAATTCTAGAGCTAGAAAGAACCTTATAAATCACCTATTCTAAGCTTCTCATTTTATAAAAAGGGAAATTCTGGTCAAGAAATATGAGAAATATAATGTGGTTTACCCAAAAGAGCCAAACTTGACCCTAGGCTTTCTAACTCCTAATCCAGTGGTTAAAAACACTGTTGGTCAGGTTTCCATATGTGGCCTCTAATGTATTGAGTGAGAAGCCTATAGGTTAATGTAGGAATGAATATGTAATTGGAACTTGTTTCAAAGTCTAGTAGAGGGGTGGCAAAGTGGCACAGTGAATAGAGCACCGGCCCTGGAGTCAGTAGGACCTGAGTTCAAATCCGGCCTCAGACACTTAACACAAAACTAGCCATGTGACTTTGGGCAAGTCACTTAACCCCAGTTTCCCTGCCTTCCCCCCACAAAAAAAAAAACAAAGTCTAGCAGGTTCTTGGGTTGGGGGGGGGGAGTCCCTCTTCCAAATCACCATAAATGGAACTGAACACAGGCCTTGCTTCAGGTGTTGGTGAGATATGGCATCTAACGGGAAAATCCCCTTGGCCACTACTATGGCTGCTGTTTTCCATGTGTAGATACCATTTACTACATGCCAGCTATACTGTAACCTACTTAGAAGTATAGAAATTAATTACAGCATGAAAAATGATTGGGAAGTCCTGGCATCAGGCATTACATAAAAAATTGACAAGTGAACAATCCACTGGCTTTTTCTTTTAAAGTATTGATAAAGAGTCTTCCTTTACAAGCCAGAGCTCCATTCGATATTGGGCAGAAACACATGGACGATTCATCCCAGACCCTAGGGAATGTCAGAAGGTTCTTATTAAAATGAACACTGAGTAATAAACTTTAATAGTCTCCAGAGGTATGTAATGCCAAAGAATAATACATAAAAAAAATGCTGATTTAATAAGAATACTTATAAACTCCTCATAAATCATTTATTGCAAACCATAATTTTGAATTACTCAAAAGATTTTTAAACTGTGATAAATTATAATTCACACTGAACTGAGCCTCACATTTCCAGTATCAAATAAGCAGATAAACAAATAAATACCCTTAATTAGCAGCTGATGAGGAGAAATCATGCGTAGCGCTAAAAGAATCCTATAACGTCTGTGAAATTTCCAAGCCTGTTGGCTAAAATAAGCTTTTCCCCTCTCACAGCTTTTTTTCCTGGACCTTCCTGCAAGCTGTCAACCCAATATATCATTCAGGATCACATGGCTACCCATCACAGGAAATTGCTGTCTGCCAAAGGTATTTCCAATCTGTAATGATTACTATATCTGTCAAGCAGATAGTTAAAGCAATGCCATAAAGTTAAAAGTCTGCTGCTTACCCATATGCTTAGCTGACTGGGATTTTTTTTTCCTTCCTCACATGCACTTAACAGATGTACTGTATTTGCTAGAATTCCAAATCAGACCAAATGAGGCTTTTTCTCTCCTATTTGCATGAGCAATACCAAGTATGGGAAAGTGGGAGATGAAAAAGAAGAGGTTGGCTTGTCTGGGTTTTTTGTTTACATTTGTAGCTTCCAGCTGTAGAAATCTAAACAGGTATATAGCATCTTGGCAAGACAAGATGTTGCTAGTTTCTGTAGCAAAGTTAGTCAAACTGAGAACGTCAAGGAAAGATCTGGAGGAGGAACAGAGGTCAAGGTTGCAGCTCTATTTTTCTTTCTCTCAGAACTGATTTCTAATTTGGGCAATTCCCCTGACAAGTGAAATTCAGTGATTCTGAAATGCTGCAGCATGGTGAGCTATCAAAACTTCAGATTCTTGTAGTGAACACCTAGGAGGTGAGGAAGATAAGGAGGGAATTATGACAAAGGACTCAAACCTGGAAAACCTGGAAAACCCTACACTCACAAAATCTCTAAATTGGAAAGTCAAGCCCTTCCCAAACAGGAATTCCTTCTTTTACATCCCAAGAATCAAAACTGATCATGACTCTCTATGGCCTTCACTGATGTCATCAGCATAAGGCAAATCTAATGACTAAAAATAAGGCACTCCAAAAATCACTGGATTGGGAGTCATTGGCCCTAACCTCAAATCCTGGTTCTTCTGTTTAACTACCTTTGGGACTTTTTGCCTCAGTGATATCTCTAAGACTTAGTTTCCATATCCATAAAATAAAGGAGTTAGACTTAATTATATATCATCCCTTCTTGCCCTTAAATCCTATGAACTGAGTTTAGGAACCATAGGATTCTGGTTTTAGAATTGGAATGGGCTTTAGTGGTCATAAAATCCAACCCCCTCATTTTACAAATGAGAAAATTGTGATTCAAAAGGTTAAGTGGCTTGCCCAAAGATATGCTAGTAACAGTAAACTGGGGAGCTTGGATTTGAATTCAGACCATGTGACTCAGTCCAAGTTCATAATTTTTTTTTTTCCTTTGAGCCTTGCTGAATGGGAATTGTCCCTAATTGTTACTCAAAGCCCTCAGTTTTCACCACTATAGACTATGATGTGCTGGCAATCTGCCAAGAGGCTTAATATTTTTAGATTAGTTGAAAGGCAGTACAGTATAGTGAATAAAGAGACAGACTCAGTCCTATGGCTGTTGTGACTCTAGGCAAGTCCCTTAACTAATCTCTGAGGCAGCTAAGAATATAAGTTGCAGAGCACTTAAAATCTGTATTGGTAGAAGTAGTTCCCCCTCCTAGGAGTTCTCTACTTCAGTTATTTCAAATAATCCTTGCAGGCCACATAGAACATATTAACATTATCTATGTTCTATTTTATTTGATTTGTTAAATATTTCACAATTATATTTTCATCTGGTTCAGTACCCACTAAGAGTTAATGGGTCAAGTGTTTGACACCTCTGCTCTATGTAAATGAAATCACAAGTTCAGTTTGCTTGTCTGAGGAAGGACCTGTTTGGTTTTTTAAGGTACTTTGTATTTGAGGCTTGCTCTATTATGGTGAGTTATGGAATCTGCAGATTGGTGGAAGATATGAAAGCTTGGCTTAACAATAAATGACAGGTATATAGAGTTCTAACGTTTATAAAACATCTCACATATAAAAACCTAACTTGATCCTCACATTGACCTTATGAGGATAAATGCTACATTTATCACCTCCATTTTACAAAGGGGGGAACTGAGGCTCAGTTTGGACACTTGTCAGCTACATCATCAAGGGAATTCGTGTTCTCAACTTATGGTGAAAAAGACTCAATGGCAAATGAAGCTGGACAAGCCAAAGTGTGTCCAAGGGAGTCAATCTCCATCCATTCAATGCTGACTTATACAATTAAAGTTAAATACTCCAAAACCATCACTAGTGACTTTTTGGAGTAAGAATAGAATGGTTGAAAAAGGAGTAACTGACACTTAGCACTCATGTTTTCTTTCTATTTCTCATCCTCACCTGACAGCACCTGGAACGTTTGGATATAGGTCAAATCACAGTTTAACAGATACCTTTAGTTCTATTTTACAGCATTGTTTCTTGAGGCAATGTGGAACTGAGAGAAAGCACTAAAAACAGAGTCTTGGGTACTAAACTCTGATCCCGATTCTACTACTGAGCAAGTCACTAACTTCTCTGGGTGCTCATTTTCTCTGTAAAATGGAGGGGTTGAACCTAATGATCTCTTAGATTCCTTCCAGCTTAAATGTATGATCATGTGCCTCTATCAAATGTGAGTCTTCTTCTCTCTCTAGATTCATTATTCTATGTGCCAGAAACATTGTACTTTTTGCACAGGTCATACACTATTACCAAAAAGAAATTCAGGACTCCACTTTCCTCCCTACCTCTTCGATCTAGTGCCTTCCCTCTAATTATTTCCTATTTGTCATATAGCTTGCTTGTACATACTTTTTTTCATGTTGTCTCCCCCATCAGATTGAGAAGAAAGGTAAACACTCTTTGTATCCTTAGCAGTAGTCCAATGCCTGGTATTTGGTAGGTGCTTAATAAATGCTGATTATTGGATTAACTGACCCTCACTAAACATCAACTTAATAGTTTAAAAAACAACTAAGGATAGGAATCAAACCTATAATTTCATTGTTATGAGGAACTCTCAGAGAAGGAAATTCCCTCTGCCAATGTAGGTAACCACCTTCTGTGCAATTTCTAGTTTGAGATAATTGCCTATAATCTCAAGAGAGTGACTTGCTCAGGGTTACATAGTCAATATGTGTCAGAGGTGGGATTAGAATCCAGGCATGGGGGCAGCTAGGTGGTGCAGTGAATAGAGCATAGGTCCTGGAGTCAGGAGGATCTGAGTTCAAATCCAGACTCAGACACCTGATACACTTACTAGCTGTGTGACCTTGGGCAAGTCACTTAACCCCAATTGCCTTCCCCCCCTCCAAAAATTAAAAAAAAAAAAGAACCCAGGTATGCCTGGTTCTTGGGTCAATTCTCTATCTACTACATCATGCTGCATTTTCTTTGAGACGTAGGTATAGTTATAATCATATGATCTTATATTTCGTTGTGATAGAATTCTAGAAAAAGAGCATAACTATCCCAAACACTCTCATTCGGGGAATTTTGCAAAGCATTCCTTATCATTCAGGGATAGCCTTCTCCCCCTGTTTGTTATTGCATGTAAATGTAACCTGAGCCAAATACTTGCTCGATGTAGACAATTTTTTTTTAATGATTTGTATCATGAATGCCCCCTGCACCCAACACCATCAGACTTCCTTCCCTTTTAACTAAACTTGAAAGGCAAAATGCAGTAATGATGACGTCCCTTTAAAATGTAATAGTAGTTCATCATAATGGGTATTTTTTTGAAGTTCAACCAAGGTGATAAAAGTCCCCATAATCCTTTTTCTTGGTAAATCATACGAATCAACCCTTTCACCACATGAAGATAAAACTGGACCATTCAGCCTGGTTGGCACGTGAGATATTCCCTGAATGTTCAATTAGACTCGATCAGACTTCCAGGTGAGGGGGGATCTGAAGAGCAAAGGGGAAAAATCATTTAAGAATATTCTCGATCCGGTCCCCTTCACCCCCACCTCATCACGCAGGAGTGATTTCATTGTATGCGACTTCTAGCCTGACGTCGAGCCAGTGACGCTTTCGGACCTAGAGAATGGAGGAGCAAGACATGTCTCGCGTGGTGCCCAGTGACTTGTTCCCTCTCGTGCTCGGTTTCCTGCGCGACAACTAGTTTCCCGAGGCGGCGAGCAAGTTCGCCAAGGCTACGGGAACTGCCCAACAGGACCCCAACACCTCTTCCCTTTTGGACATCTACACTTTCAACTCAATAGGTCTTCCAAAACTCAAAAGCGGAAGGTGCAGGCTAACGGACCAGTGGCAAAGAAAGCTAAGAAATCCATTGCTCCTGGTGACAGCAGTCATAAAGGAGCCTCCAGCCAAGAAACGAGCTACCAAGCCCCCTGGGCCATCCGCTCAGCCTGGGAAATCAACCATTCCTGCCAAAGTCCCAGAGAGTAATATCAGCAGTGAGGACTCCAGTGAAGACGAAGACAACGAAAGCCAGAAGTCTGCCCAGAAGGGAGCCACGCCTCCAGCCAAGGCTCAGCCTAAGAAAGCTGAAAGCTCCTCCTCTGACCCCGACTCCGACTCCGGCTCAGAGGATGAAGCTACCAAGAAACAGAAACCAAAGACCCCAGGTAAGAACCCAGTCAAGGCCACAGCTAAGACTCCAGTTAAGACCCCTGCTAAGCTAGGCACAACTGCCCAAGTCACCTCCAAATTAACCAATGGCAAAGCTGATGAAAGCAGCAGCAGTGACTCAAAGGAGGAGGGGGCTCCGGCTCCATCCAAAAAGACTGCACTCGAGAAGCCAACTCCATCCAAGACTCCTGTGAAAGCTGCCCAAAAGAGTTCCAGCAGTGAAGTTTCCTCCAGTGAGGAAGAAAGAAACAGAAGGGAAAACCTGTCAAGGCCAAACAAGGTCCTTACAGTTCTGTCCCCCCACCACCTTGTATCCAGCCAAAGAAGGTGGGAGGGGACCAACCTCCCAAGAAGAAAGTTGGAGGGGACCAGCCTCCCAAGAAGAAGGTGGCAAGTGACCAACCCCCCAAGAAGGAGGAAAGCAGTGACTCTTCTGACAGCAGTGAGGACAGCAGTGATGAGGAGGCAGCTGAAGCTAAATCAGGAGGGGCAAAAGCTGCCACACCTAAGCCTGCATCAGCCAAGGCCACAGCAGTCAAGACTACAACAAACAAGGAAGAGAAGAAACCTCAAAAGGCAGCCCCCAAACCTGATGTTGCTGTTAAGGCAACTCCCAAGCCAGCCATGACTACAAAAGCTGCTGAGGACTCACCAGACAGCTCAGACTCAGACAGCTCTGAGGATGAAGCACCAACCAAGCCAGGTCCTGGCACCAAGACAGCCACCAATCAAAAACCTCTTCCCAGGAAAGCAGATGGCAGCTCCAGTGAAAAGGAAAGGAGTTCTAGTGAGGAAGAGAAGAAGCCGGGGACAAAGGCTCCAGCAGCTGTCCCCAAACCCAATATGGGGGCCAAGGGAACTCCATCTCCAGGGCCCAAAGCAGCCACTAGGGACAGCAGTTCAGACTCTGACAGTTCCAGCAGTGAAGAGGAAGAACCAGCAAGCAAAGTGAATAAATCCAAAGTGGGGACTGCATCTGTTCCTAAGCCTGACTTGGTAAAAAAAAAATCTAAGGCTGAGAGTAGTTTGTCTTCTGACAGCTCCAGTGAAGAGGAGGAAAAACCAAAACTTAAAAAGAGCCCTGGCTTGGTGGCCAGCGGGTTTTGCCCTTCAGCACCCCAGAATGGGAAGACTTGTACAGGCAAGAAGGAGGAAGAGGAAAATGCAACAGCCAAGCTAGGCTCTGGGAAGAAGTGGAAAAAGGGTGCTAGCCCTGGCCAAGAGGCATCTCCCCCTAAGGTGAAGAAACAAAAGCCTCAGACGCCAAACACAGTTCCCAAAACAAAAAAGGGAGAGAGAAGGACATCTTCCCCTCTCTGGAGAGTTAAGTCAGAAGAAGTTGAGGTTGACTCTCAGGTGGCTGACAACTCCTTAGATGCCAAGCAGGGTGCAGCTGGAGATTGGGGAGAGAAAGCCAACGAGGTCCTGAAGTTCACCAAAGGCAAGTCCTTTCAACATGAAAAGACCAAGAAGAGGGGCAGCCTCCGGGGTGGTTCCATCTCCACCCAAGTCAACTCTGTTAAGTTTGAAAGTGACTGAGTGGAGAGACCTTGACTCTGAAACCTGGGGCCAAGTGCCCATCTGTTTGTGGGATTGGGTAACTGGAGCTAGTGACTGCCCCCTCAGCCCCAGTCTGCACTTGGCCATAGACAGGTTTTCAAAGAGGATCCTTTGGGGAATGGGTGGGTGGTGGGGCAGGAAAGTAAACACAAATTCTTCCGGAAGTGTGTTGCTTGGTTGTTGTCCCCTCAGTCCTCTGAAATCCAAATACATCTCAACCTTACTTGAGAAGTCCCTGAAAAAAAAAAAAAGAATTTTCTCTCTGATGTGGCACTTTCTTAGTATGTACCCAGCAACTTTGTTCAGAATAATTGCAGGCACAGAAAGTTGCAGACAGAGAAAGAGTGTAGATTTATCCATCTGGGAATCGAAACAGATTGCAGTTTTATTGATTTCAAATGCTGCTGCTATTCATCCTTTCTAAAATTTCAGCTGTCATGTTGTTCCTATGCCCAAATTAATTATTTTAAAATGCTTTTTATTTCTATTAAGAAAGCATTTAATATAAAACCCTTTTCTTATTATGCTTCTAGAGAGAAAAGAATTTCTATAAATAAGTTAAAAGATAGACAAATAGTGGGATAGATGGATGATAGATGGCAGATGACTGATAGGTAAAATAGATGATAGATGAATAGAAATAGATACTTAAATAATAGACAACAGATGAAAGATACAGATGATAGATGATATTGATAGATCAATGACGGATTATAGATGTATATAGATAAATAGAAATCCACAAGAGATGATAGACATAGAGAGATAGAAATAGATGATAAATGACTGGTGGTAGAAAAAGACAGGCAGAGAGATGATGAATTGAAATAGATACATGATAAATAGATATAAAGAGATGATAAATAGAAATATACAATAGATAACAAGATAGACACAGACAGATTGAAATAGATGATAGATGTCAGATGACTGATGATAAATAACAATAGATACGTGATAGATGAGAGATAGAAAGATAATAGAGGACAGGTAATAGATGATAAATTGATAGATAGATATACATGATGGATATAGATTGATAGATAAAATAATTATAGACAGAAAAAATAAATACACAATGGAGATAGATGGATAGATAGATAGATGGATAGATAGATAGATAGATAGATAGATAGAAAATTCCTAGAAAATAATAATTTCTTCTTACAATTTATTATCCTCATTGCATGTCATTTGGTTAATTAACATTTACACGTCTGAAAGAAATGGTTCCTTTTCGTATGTCACTGACAATTCTTCAAGAGGTTTTAATCATAGACATCTCAGTTCAAATTTTCAGGTTCATTGGCCCTTAATGTCTCTTCCAAGCAAATAGTTTCCTTTAAGTGATACAAAAGAAACACATCAGAGGAATCAACAGAGAGGTAGCAATGTGTATTAATATGACCTGCTTCTCTAAGCAATTATAAACTTTGGAAAGTAGAAACATTAAAGAGCATTTAGTTGGAGACTAAAGACACTTGTGAGGGAAGCATAAAAACCAATCTGCTGGAAAAAGGAAATGGATAACTAGAAATATATCACAAACTTGGCATAGTAGTGTAGTGATGGGTGATTTCAGTTATCCAGATAGATATCTGCTAAGGGTCTCCTTATGCTTTAAAAAAAAACAAAACACTGATAAGTCCTTTATTTATATAATAGAAGCCATATCTACTAAAGCCCTGACACTCAGGCTAATCTAATTTCTCCTAAGGTCCTATCACGTAGACTAGGCCAGTTTATCCAGTTAGGACAAGAAAGATATCCTCAAGATTTGATTGGTCCAGTGGGGTAAGAATCAAGTCATTGACATGACTTTCTGGTTGCCTGGAGCATTAAAAGGACAGCCCATCAGGAGTCGGTGCCCCTCAGACTTTGCTGATATCCCCCCACCATGTAAGTTATCACACCCATCAGACCCAACACACTCTGCCAACTGCATATCTACATAGAAAAAAAGCAGTCACATCGTCCCAATCCATTGCTATTTCCTTGTCGAGTATCCATTCTATGACTAAATAAACCTTCTTTTAACTGTCAGATGTTCTACAAGTGCGTCATTTCATTCCTGCCCTGATTTTGAACTAGCAGATTGGTCCAAGTTACACCAGGCACATAACTTGTCTTGATGTTAATTTCATTCTTCAAAAAGCAATAAGAAGAAATACCATTCTGGATCAGACTCTGATGAAAGAAGAGAAACTATTTGCCAAATCAATCATTCAATCAACACCCATTTAACTGCCAACTATGTGGTAGACTGATGTGCACCCTAGATTTTGGGAAAGTGTATTTTCAAAGAGTTCGGAGAAAGGATAAGCAGGACCCCATGATCTAAAGTTCTATAGAAATCAACTCAAGTAAAACTGGATGCTTATAAAAATGAAATCTTAGAATGTAATTACAAGAAGGAAAAAAAATAGGTTGGGTGAAACTGTCAAAAGAGGCTGATGCGGCTACACATAAACCTCCTGGAAGGAACTTCCCCTAATTAAGCAAAATTTCACCTTCTCTGCAGCTTATAGTTTTAGAATGTTTTCTGGGACACTGAGAGATAAAGTGACTTACTCGGGGAGGAAACGGCCACTATGTGTCACAAGCAGGATAGAAACTCAGATTTTCTGAATCTAATTCTCTATCCACTATAGGACACTGCTTTTAAAATGGTGAGTCAAGAATGAACTGAAAATTAGCTAAGTATGGAAATAATGAGAACAACTCTCCTCAATCAGTTTGTGTCACAAGGCAAGGACAAACTCCATTCCTAGGTGCTGGTAGAACTTGCAGATTTTACTGAGCTGCTGTCAATGATGTTTGAAAAATTTTGGAGTATTAGAGAAGTGCCTTGGAACTACAAATGAACAAGTGTGTTGCAAATTTTTAAGAAGGGGCATTCTTCAAACTATAGGCCACTGAGTTTGACCTCAATTCATGGCAAATTTCTTTTGCTTTTTTTTTTTGGAGGGGGAAAGGCAGGGTAATTGGGGTTAAGTGACTTGCCCAAGGTTAAGGTTAGCAAGTGTTAAGTGTCTGAGGTCGAATTTGAATTCGGGTCCTTTTGACTCCAGGTCCAATGCTCCATTCACTGCGTCACCCAGCTGCTCCCTATGGCAAATTTCTAAAATGCATTAATAAAAGGATGATTTGTGAGAATTTAAACTCAGCTCTTATAGGGGTGGAGCCAAGATGGCAGAGTTAGAGAAAGCACTGAGCTGAGCTCTCCCAACATTCTCCTCCAAACAATTTTAAAATAATACCTCAAGTCAAATTGTGGAGTAGCAGAGCTAACCCAAGAAAACTTAGGAGGTCAGTAGGAAAAATCTGTGACATGAAGGTGGAGGTTGTCCCAGAGCCCAGGTGGATGAAACACCAGTGGTGGGACTAGGTGGTACAAAAGAAGCAGCAGCAGCCTCAGGAACTCTCAAGTCAGAGATGGCTTGAGATCTGGCAACTGGTCAGAAAGAGATTTCAGAGGATCCCTATATGCTAGCACTGGATGCCAGACTAGAAGCTGTTTGGCAACTCCATTGCCTATGCACTTCTGGGTCACAGTTCAAGGGCAGAAAGGAGCATTTTCAATCAAGAGGGAGCAGGGGTAATGAGGAGCAGTACTGTTTCTGATCCAAAGAAATCTAGAGACCCTGGGAAACAGTTTCACTTCTGGTCCTAATAGATCAGGAACCTTGAAGAACAGCATTAATTTTAATCCCAAGGGATCAAGGGACCTTTCTGGGTAAGGACCAGTGTGTAGACCAAGAGAGTAGTGGCCACATTTCCCCCCAAATCAGATCCCATTGGAAGCAGCAAAATCGTCCAGATCCCCAGAACTAGCTCTGAAAACACCAGTGTGAAAGAACCTGAAGCAGCCCAACTTAGACACACAGTTCAAAATCAAGAAATAGGGTGGAAAATGAGCACAGAAAAGATAACTTAATCATAAAAAAGTTTCTATGGTGACAGAGAAGACCAAAACATGCTCAGAAAACAATGTGACCAAAACAGCCACAAGCAAAACCTCAAAGAAATAACCATATAATGTGAGCACACATCCAACAAGAATTCCTGGAAGAACTAAAAATTATTTTCAAAAGCCAATAAGAGCGATACACAAAAAAGCAAGTAAAGAAATAAAAGCAAAGAAAATTATGAGAAGACAGTTAACAGCTTGGTAAAAGAGGCACCAAAAATACTGAAGAAAATAACTCCTTAAAAAGCAGAATTGGCCAAATAGAATAAAAGGTACAAAAACTCACTGAATAATTTTTCTTTTTTTAAAAATTAGAATTGGGCAAGTAGAAGTTAATGACTCTGTGAAATATCAAAAAATAATAAAACAAAATCCAAAGAATGAAAAAATAGAAGAAAATATAAAATATCTCATTGGAAAAATAATTCACCTTGCAGATAGATCAAGGAGAGATAATTTAATAATCACTGGACTACATAAATGTCCTGATCAAATAAAGAACCTATCATATTTCCAGAAATTATCAAGGAAAACTTCCCCAATATCCTAGAACCATGATATAAAATAGAAATTGAAAGAATACACTGATCAATATCTGAAAGAGATCCCAAAATGAAAACTCCTAAGAATATTATAGTTACATTTTTGAGCTCCCATGTCAAAGAGATAATACTTCAAGCAGCCAGAAAGAAACCATTTAAATACCAGATAAACACGGGCAGGATCATACAAGATTTAGCAGCAACCATACTGAAGGAGCAGAGGACTTAGAATATGATATTTTGGAAGGCAACATAGCTGGAATTGCAACAAAGAATAAGCTACCCAGCAAAACTAAGTATAATCATTCAAGGGAGAAAATGAAAATTTAATGAAATAGAGGACTTGCAAACATTTCTGGTGAAAAGACCAGAGCTGAATAGAAAATTTGACTATCAAATACATGATTCAATAGAAGCATAGAAAAGCAAACATGAAAGAAAAATCATAAGGAACTCAAAACTGTTGAACTGTTTACATTTCAATGTGGGAAGATGATACATATAACATCTAAGAATTTTATCATTATTAGGACAGTTAGAAGGGCTCTACATAGAAGGCACAGGAATGAGTCCATTATGTTGGGATAATGTAAAAAAAAGAATGGGTGAGAAAAATGGATGCTTTGGGATTAAAGGCAAGGAAAAGGAAAAGGGGGAAATTATTTCACATAAGAGAAGCAAACAAGAAAGAGCTTTTACATGGAAGTGGAAAGTAAGGAGGGGGGCAATGCTTGAACATCACTTTCATCTACAGCAGTTCAAAGAGGAAAAAGAAGTAAACACAGAATTAATTGTATATAAAAATCTATCTTACCCAACTGAAAAACAGGAAGGAACGGGGATTAAGAGAAAAGGAGGGTGACAAAAGGGAGAGCAGATAAAGGAAGACAGGAGTAAGAAGCAAAACAAATTTTAGAGGAAGGACTGGATAAAAAGGGAAAGAGGAAGATAAAGAGAAGAAAATAGGATGGAGGGAAATACACAGTTAGTGATCATGACTGTGAATGTAAATGGGATGAACTCACCCATAAAACTGAAGCAGATATCAAAATGGATTAGAAACAAGAATCCAACAACATGTTGTTTACTAGAAACACACTTGAAACAGAAAGACATACATAGATTTTAAATTTCAGGCTTGAGCAGAATCAATTCTATTTCAGCTGAAAAAAAAAAGAATAGGGTAGCAATCATCATCTCAGCCAAAGCAAAAGCAAAAATTGAGCTAATTAAAAGAGATAATCAGGGAAACTACATTTTGCTAAAAGGCATCATAGACAATGAAATAATATCAATACTAAATATATATGTTCCAAATGGCATAGCATCCAAATTCTTAACTGAAAAGTTAAATTACTTACAGGAGGAAATAAACAGTAAAACTATATTAGTGGGGAACCTCAACCTTCCTTTATAGAGTTATATGTATATAAAACCAAAAAATAAATAAGAAAGAAGTCAAGAGATGACTAGAAGCTTAGAAATGTTAGATATGATAGACCTCTTGAGAAAAATAAATAGGCATAGAAAGGAGTGTACTTTTTTCTCAGCTGTTATAGCACCTTCAAAAAAATCAACTATGTATAGGGGCATGAAATCTCATGACAAAATGAAGAAAAGCAGAAATATATTAAATGCATCTTTTTCAGGCCTCAATGAAATAAAAATTTCATTCAATAAAGGACTATGGAAGCATAGATTAAAAATTAATTAGAAATTAAAGAATGAATGGGCCAAAGAATAAATTAATAATTTCCTTAAAGATAATGAAAATAATGAGACAATATACCAAAGTCTGTGTAATGCAGTCAAAGTAGTACTTATGGGAAATTTTAAATATCTAAATGCATACACCATTAAAAGAGAGAAATAGCAGATCAGTGAATTGGGCATATAACTAAAAAACCTGTAAAACTTAAATTTAGCTAAAAGGCACCATGGACAATGAAGTAATATCAATATTAAATATATATACAACTCACACCCAACAGATTAGCTAATATGATCAAAAAAAGGAAATTAAAGATTCTGTAGGTGATATGGAAAAATGGAACATTAATGCACTGTTGGTGGAACTGTGAACTGATCAAACCATTCTGAAGAGCAATTTGAAACTATGCCCAAAGGGCAACCAAACTATGAATAACCTTTGATCCAACAATACAACTACTAGATCTGTACCCCAAAGTATTCAAAGAAAAGGGGGAAGAGTCTCTTTATACAAATACATTTGCTTCTTGAAGGAAGCCAGAGAAACTTAAGGGACAGAGGTGAGAGAGCAGAGAATTCTGGGCATAGAGGATAGCCATTGCAAAAGCACAGAAATAAGAGATGGATCATTATGTGTGAGAAACAGTAAGCAACCTAGTGTAGTTGGATCATATAGCATATAGCATATCATATAGGAGAGTAATGTGTAAGAAGAACAGAGATATAGGAAAGGGACAAGTGATAAAGAGCTTTAAATGCCAAAAAGAGAACTTCATACATGAAGAGAATAGCTAGTCCCTATAGTTCACTGAATAGTGGGGTGACATGTTCAAAGTGAAATTGCCTGGTGCCATCTGAATAAAGGATGCACTAAGGAGACAGTTAAGATGGAGAGTCCCATTAAAATACCTTTGAAGGCTTTTATGTTACATGATCAAAAGACGAAGGAATAGACATTTTTCCTGAGCTATTCAACTACTCAGACTTCGACAAAACAAAAATTATGTACCAAAGATTAAGTTGTCTCCATATTCCAGGCCACTCAGAACCACCCAAAAAAAAGTTTTAAAAAATTAACTGATGCCTATTTTGGGCTCACCCAGCATTTCTTCTCCCATTGTCTACCACACTACAAGCAACAATGCTTCACTAGAGTCTAGAAAATCCAAGAACCCACCCCATGGGCTTACAACAAAATCCAATCCCACAGACTGCTTGCTCCACCCTTTTTCCAGTGCTGTAGAGATATGGACTCCAGGATGTGGAAGTTTGTTGGGGCCACTACAAAGAGCCAGCACCTCAATAACATTCTATGGCATAAAAAAACCTCTTCAAAAGAGCAAAGGAATAAAAAAAAAAAGAAAAGTCCAGTGCATGGGCTTGAAATGGGCTTCAACCTGTAGCACTAGAATAGCAGTTCTCTGAACTCTGAACTTCCAGTGCTGGAAGACAATTGGGTCAAAGAACTGAGGAACAGAGGGAGTAGGAAGGGACACTGAGGACACTGGGACATGGCACCATGGGGAATGGAAATGATTTACTACACTTCATCAAGCATGAGGGAAAGAGTCCAATATTCATCTGGAGCCAGTTCTGTCCCTCCAAAAGCCACTTGGGGCAAAGGCCTAGGTTAGTGAACATGAATTGTCCAGCATAGGAAGAGACTGAAATACTTTGAGATTTATTCTTTACACACACACACACACACACACACACACACACACACACACACACACACACACTGCCCAGGGAAACTACCATCAGAGGGGAGGGAGTCAGAAAATGAACAATGGAAGAGAAGGGTCTGAAATTGCCACAGTTGTCAAGAAGAAGGAAACCCGAAGAAATTGATTATAATCAGATAAATCAACAAGGAAATCATTAACAGAAGAAGGAAATATGGTCTCCAAATCTAGTAAAAAATTTCAGTCATCCATGAATAAATCCTGCAACCGCTACAGAAGCTCCAAAATGGGATTCAGTTCACTGACAATGCCAGCTACCACTCCATGAAGAACAGAGGTAAGGTCACCCTATGACCAAGAAAGGGAGACTTTTGATGGGTCCTCTTCTATGAGGTGGCCCAGGGGGACTTCTTTACATTCAGGTTGTTTGATAGCAGGAGTAAAAGTGGTCAAGTTAACATCATGTCTGCTTTAAGGTAGATGAGTATGCATCAGGATCCCCTTATCTTCCCTTCCCTTCAAACCTCACAGCATTATTCCGTGTCTTCCTCTGCTCCCTGTAGCTCTCACCTTACTGTCCTCAACCTTCGTAGAAGAAGATGACAGTTAATGACTCTAGTTGGAACCAGACATCTTCTCTTCCCAATACCACAACATGCTTGAAGTGGCCTTCCTATCTATCTGTATAGGGGATAGCCTTTAAAATATGTTATAGGAGAATTAATGAAAAAACTAGGGCTTAGCAGGGGCTGCAATAGCTGCTTTCCCATACATGTCCCACCACCATGGTCCAATTTTTCTCCATGATGTAATCCTACATAAGCAAATGCAAAATTCATGTTATGGTAAAAATATATTAATTTCATTGGAACAAATTAGCATTTTCAAAACAAATGTTATAGCAGAACTGACTGTATGTACATGTTTTTTGACATATTGTCTCCTCAATACAATGTGAACTCCTTGAAGATGATAGGAACTACTTTTACCTTCCTTTGTATCCCCAGTGTTTAGTATGGTGCCTGGCACATAGTAAGGGCTTAATAAATGATTACTGGTTGATAATTTTAAACAATATGAATTAAGGTTGGATAATAGTGTCGTAATATCATAGAATCTCAGAGGCAGAAGGACCTCAAAGACTATCTGACCCTATCTATACTTGAACAGGAATCTCCTTCCTCTACAATGTGATTGTTCAGTTTTTACTTTAAAACTTCTGGTGGAAAAGAGCACAGCACCTCCAAAGCAACCCATTCCACTTTCAAGTCAACTAGGTGACACAGTAGTTAAGAGTACTGGGTGTGGAGTTAGAAAGACCCGAGTTCAAATCCAGACAAGCACTAGCTATGTGACTCTGAGCAAGTCACTCAGTCTCTGTTTGACTTGAGTCAGTTTCTTTAACTATTAAATGGGGGTCATAATAGCACTTGCCTCTCAGGATTGTTGTAAGGACAAAATGAGATATTTGTAAAGCACTTAGCACTGCAGCACTGTAACTAGTAATAGTAGGTGCTATAGAAATGCTAGGTGTTGTTCTGGTTCTCGTTCTTGTTCTTGTTTTTCTGGTTTTAGATGGGCAGCTAGGTAGCAAGGTGGACAGAATACTGGGCTTAGAATCAGGAAGACTCATCTTCATGAGTTCAAACCTCGCCCCAGACCCTTACTAGCAG
Organism: Gymnobelideus leadbeateri; assembly: GCA_011680675.1. Taxonomy (NCBI): domain Eukaryota; kingdom Metazoa; phylum Chordata; class Mammalia; order Diprotodontia; family Petauridae; genus Gymnobelideus; species Gymnobelideus leadbeateri. Next base: position 911,262 of record WOXC01003626.1, on the reverse strand, counting down.
TGTAACCCCAGACAAGTCATTTAATCCTGCTTGCCTCAGTTTCCTCATCTATAAAATGAACTAGAGAAGAAAATGACAAACCATTTCAGTATCTTTGCCAAGAAAATCCCAAATGGGTTCATAAACAGTGAGACATGACTGAACAACAACAAGCTAATAAGTTTTTCCTTACATCAAAGTACAATCTATTTCTCTGAAACTTTAACCCAATACTCTCAATTTTTGCTTCTGGGACTGAGTGGAACAAGTATTTCCACATGGCAGCTTTTCAGATTCTTAAAGGCAGCAATTCCAGCCCTGCTAAGCCTCCTCAACCCTAGTTCCTTCATTTAATCCTCATAGGGTATATTTTCAAGGCCTCTCATTCTCTGGATCATCTTCTCCGGGATTCAGTGTAGCTTGTCAATGTCCTTCCTAAATGTGTCCTCCTGAAGTAAGAACAATACTCTATGTGTGGTCTGACAAGAACAAAGTAGAGCCAATCTACTCCCTCCTTTGTTCTGAACCTCATGCTTCTGTTAATGTAGCCTAAAATGGCACTGGCTTTTTCGACTGTCATATCCCATATTAAGCCTGCAGTCTACAAATATCAAGACTTCACATTAACCGTTGTTTATCCATGCCTTCCTTATCTTGTACTTGAGAAGTTTTGTTGTTGTTTTTTAAAGCAAGTATAGGGTTTTGAATTAGTCGTGATTATATTTCATTTCATTAGATTCAGTCCATGGTTTCAGTATTTTTTTAGATCCCATTTGTGTTATTTTATGAACATAGGGGTATATCCTTTTCCATTTCACATTGTTAACAGTAAGCATGCCACCACTGGCTTCTAACTTCATTGATAAAACATCATACTGAACAGCTCTAAGAACAACAGAATTTTGCAATCAAACAGGCCAATTCCATTTTTAAAATTATAATCAACTTGAGTTGTCATTCAGTCATTCAGTTTCTTCTGACTCCTTGTGACCTTGTGGAACAGAGTATACCAGGTGTTTCTGTCCTCAACAGTCTTCCAAAGTCTGTCCTTGGGGTTTTCTTGGCAAAGAACCTGAAGTTGTCCTTCTCTAGTGGATCATCTTTTGTCAGAACTCTCCACTGTGACCTGTTGTAATGGAAATGCAAATTTAAAGATCTTCCCTGCCCCTAGGTTAAGTGTACCTGGAGCCTATGGTGGGAGGCTTGTTTTTCAGGAAAGCCCACACCTAGATATTTTGTGATTGGGCAGTGGGTCAAGAAGGTTGTTACATTCTCTGAGCCAGGAGAAGGCTATATAAACCCTGATGGGAGGCTTTGCTTTGGGGCTCACTTTGAGAAATGTGTGATTTGACCAGATGAGACTCTGGGCAGCCATTGAGAGTCCCCTGGCTTTAAAAACCCAGATGTTGATGCTTCCCCCTCTGGTAACTGTGATTTGGTATTGATGTAATGGTTGGGCAGTTTGGAAGCCTGTCTGCTTGATCTGTCTGTTTCTCTGTTTTGAAAATTCTGTCTGTATACTCTGAAGTTCGGGGTGCTGACCTTTTTCACCTGAACTAAGTAAATGATATATGTTTGTTTGATTAAAGTAAGCTTGTTAACCCATTTTGAGTTGCTTTCCTTTAGAAAAGCAGATCTAGGAACCTGTGTTGGCAGCCACCCTGGGAATGTTGGGGTGCTTGCTGCTACAGTTGTTTGTCTTGGGTAACTGCATATGGCACAGGTCAGAGTTTTGCTGAGCTCTGCAAGTCCTTCCACCATGACAAAGCAGTGCTCCAGGAGGGAATCAACTTCTATACGGTCCAGGAAATTGCTTACTTGGTGTATTTTAAGGGGCAAATAATTATTTAGGTATGAGTGTGGCTAGTTGGCCTCTAAATAACCTTACAATTCCAAAATTCTATGACAGTCAAGAAATACCTATTGATTGACAGGGATCTTGTGAACAAAGACCACTTACAAAATGGCAGTTTAAGAGATAGATGGACACAAATCAAAGCCCCAACATTAGACTAAGAGGTCTCATACATGTCCAATACAATGACTCATCTGTGCTAAAGTGTAAAACTTTATAAGGTTTAACATAATGCCTCTCCCAAAGATACTTACATTTTAATAGTCTTAAGCCAGAGAAATTTCAAGTATCATTTAGATAAGTAAGGATGATATTGGGGAAGAGAGGTAATAAGTGTCTCTAAAATCATAGCATATGGGTAGTCCATAAGACCATAGAGTTAGAACTGGAGGGGACCTCAGAGGCCATCTAGTACAACCCTATCATCTTAAAGATGAGCAGAGGACCAGGACACTGAGACTCAGGTAGGTTAAGTGATTTGACCAAACCTACTTGAAAAACCAGCCCTGTTTAGCAGTTATATTCAGTATCTAATTAACAGATACCTTCCCTTCTCCCCCATTAGAATAGGGATTGTTTCATTTTCTTTTTTTTTTTGTACTTGTATCCTCAGTATCTGGCATATAGGAGATACTTAAATGTGCTTGTTGATTGGATGGTTTGTTGATTGGTTGACTTCTAAAGCATGAAAGATCCTCGAGAGGAGGGAGCATTTTCATTCTTTGAAATTGTATCCTCTGGGGTGGCTAGGTGGCGCAGCGAATAGAGCACCAACCCTGGAGTCAGGAGGACCTGAATTCAAATCCAGCTTCAGACACTTGACACATTTACTAGCCATGTGACTTTCAGCAAGTCACTTAACCCCAATTGCCCTCCAAAGAGAAAAAAAATAAAAAGAAATTGTATCCTCAGGGGCAACTAGGTGGTACAGTGAATGGAGCCCCAGTCCTGGAGTCATGAGGACCTGAGTTCAAATCCGGCCTCAGACACTTAACACTTACTAGCCACATGAGCTTGTGTAAGTCACTTTACTCCAATTGCTCTGCCTTCCCCCCTCCAAAAAGCAAAAAACAAAAACAAAAAAAAAACCCATGAAATTATATCCTCAGTACTCAGCAAAGTCTGGTACATAACTGGCTCTTAATAAATCCTTTATGCTTGATTAGCTGAAGAAATCTTTTCATTTTTTCTTTGTGTAGGATATAATCCTCTTAATTAGGGATCTTCTCTGATCTATTAAGACAATTTTCTATCAAATCTATCTAACCAATTTTGCAGGTGCCTGATGGATGTTCCACAGTTCCAGTGGGAGTATCAGAATATCTTTCCAAGTTACAAGGGAAACCCCAACCCACAATTTCTAATTCCAGAGCCACCATAACCAACCTAAAGTTCTAACTCAGGACCTGATTTGTAACACTGATTATGGAACATGCATCACTTACTGAATAGAGTTAAATTCACATTCTCAAATTCTAAAGCTCCCACAGCCCACCCAGAGTTCTAATTCAGCACCAGATTGCTACACTGATTATAGAACCTACATAGTTTATTGAACAGAATTAAATCCACAGTGCTTCCAGGCCACTCAGGAAGGAAAAGACAAGACTAAAAAGGGTCTCGAGAAAGTAATTTGTAGCTAGATGACAAAATTATGACAGCTCTGTCCAGTAGGTACTTTACCATTGATTCTTGTTCACTCTTTTTTTTTTTTTGGAGGGGGAAGGCAGGGCAATTGGAGATAAGTGACTTGCCCAATGTCACACGGCTAGCCTTAAGTTTCTGAGGCAGAATTTGAACTCAGGTCCTCCTGACTCTAGGGATGGTGCTCTATTCACTGTGCCATCTAGCTGCCCCATTTCTTGTTCACTCTTAATAAGATTATATGTACTAAAAATATACAGTCAGTCAACATGCATTTATTAAACAACTACTAGGTGCCAGGATCTGTGCTAAATTCTAGAGATTAAAAAAAAAAAACAACAGGCCCTGTTCTCAAGGAGTTCACAGTCTAATGGGGGATATAGATATATACACACATATACATATGTGTATATGAATATATGTGTATATAAATAAAACTACATTAAGATTTTGGGAATAACTTATATGAAAATTAACATGTGTTATTTCATTTGATTATTATTATTTCACTTGATCTATTCTATTATTATTCTCATTTTACAAATAAGGGAACCGAGGCACACAGGGCTTAAGTGAATTGCCTAGGGTCACATAGCTATGAAATATCAGTCCCACTTGAACTCAGATCTTCCTATCCTCAAGTACAGTGCTGAGTCCTCAGCACATATGCATATATATATATATATATATATATATATATATATATATATAATGGAACCACATATGTTGGTGTATATATGTCATATGTATGTATAATGGAAGAGGATGTCATACAGAATATGAGAATATGACAAAGATGCTAGTGCTCTCCTTGTAACAATTACCTCGTATTTATTGTGTATATGTTTCTATATAGACATGTAGATATAGAGAGAGTCAGGCATTGTATCCCGGGTATCCAACACAGTGCCTGGAAGAGAGCAGCAGCTTAAAAAATGCTTGTTGACTGATTGATCAATATGATTCTGCCTTGGCTCAAACCTACAACTCTGCTTGGGATTAAGCTACTTCTCCCCCTTCTCTCTGCCTCACCACATAAGAAAAGTACATAAGAAGCATTTATAATCATTCAATTCAGTTAGAAACGCTGTACTGACAAGTCATTCCCCAATTGATAAATGGGCAAAGGATATGAACAGGCAGTTTTCAGAGGAAGAAATTAAAGCTATTTATATTCACATGAAAAAATACTCTAACTTACTACTGATAAGAGAAATACAAATCAAAACAGCTCTGAGGTACCACATTACACCTATCAGGTTGGCTAACAAGATCAAATAGGAAAATGATAAATGTTGGAGATGTGGGAAAATTGGAACTCTAATTTATTGTTGGTGGAGTTGGAAACTGATCCAACCATTCTGGAAGGCAATTTGGAACTATGACCAAAGGGCTATAAAAATGTACATACCCTTTAATCTAACAATGCCACTTCTAGGGCTATATCCCAAAGAGATAATCCAAATGGGAAAAGGACCCACATATACAAAAATATTTGTAGCAGCTCTTTTTGTGGTGGCCAAGAACTGGACATTGAGGAGATGCCCATCAATTGAGGAATGGCTAAACAACTTGTGGTATATGAATGTAATGGAATACTATTGTGCTATAAGAAATTTTATACAGGTGGACTTCAGAAAAACCTGGAAAGACTTGTATGAACTGATGCTGAGTGAAGTCAGCAGAACCAGGAGAACATTGTACATAATAATAGCCAGTGTGTAATGACTGACATTGATAGACTTAGCTCTTCTCAACAATGCAATATCCTAAAACAATTCTGAAAGACTCATGATAGAAAATGCTATCCACATGCAGAGAAAGAACTATGGAGTTTGAATGCAGATTGAAGGTCAAATATATAGAGTTCTTTCGCTTTTTTGTTTATTCTTTCTCATGGTTCCTCCCATTAGTTCTAATTCTTTTATACAACATGACTAATGTGAAAATGTGTTTAGTAGGAATGTATATGAAGAGCCTGTATCAGATTGCACACCATCTTGGGGAAGGGGAGAGAAGGGAGAGAGAGAAAATTTTAAATTTATGAAAGTGAATGTTGAAAATGAAAAATTAATTAATTAAAAAAAAAAGAAACTCTGTATTAAGCACCACAGTTGAGCCTTGCCCTATGCTAGGGATAATGAAGTATGAAGATGGCCTTGCCAATAAAGTAAGATATTTGTACATACTGCAATTAGAGAATAATGAAAGCTTAGTATATGATCATGCCAAAACACATCAAGAAATGTTGTAGGAAATCAATAGGAACAAAGGTCAGTGTGTGATGGAAGAGTTGGGGAAAGCTTGGTGAATGATAGTTCACATATATAGACTTCTTTCTCTTCTGAATATAGTTATCCTTTCCACATCATGGGCTAGGGGTGCAGCACCCCCACAATCCATATAAAATTTTTGGCCCTCTATTCATACCTGAGAAGTCTGCTTTTGTTTTTCTTTTTCTTTTAGGGGGTGTTTACAGTACCTCATTGTAAACCTGGGGTTAAGTATTTGGTCATGGACTGTATGTAGGTCAAAGCTGTGACATCTGCTGACCTTCATATGATATCTACTGCTTCCACAAAGCTCCCAAAAATTCCAATTTACAGTAATTTCTTTTTTTTTCTTTTTGGAGGGGGGAGAGCAGGACAATTGGGGTTAAGTGACTTGCCCAAGGTCACATGGCTAGTGTTACATGTCTGAGGTGGGATTTGGACTCAGGTCCTCTTGACTCCAGAGCCCATGCTCTATTCATTCTTCCACCTAGCCACCCCTACAGTAATTTCTTCTGCTGACCCACAATATATCAAAACGGTGATGTGGAATGTTATGATGTGGAAGGGATAACTCTACAATAATCCTGTAAGGCAGACACAATAGCTCTCATTTTCTGCATGTTATAGAGGAGATCACTGAGGCTTAGAGAGATCAAATGAGCCAAGCATGGCACGAATCTTTTAAGTGTCACAAGTGGGTTTTGAGTCCAGAGTTTCCCACCTTCAGGTCCAACCATTATGCCAGGCTACCTCTCGAGAAGGAAAAAAATATTGAAGAATGCAGAGATGCTATGTGTAAAATCAATCAACAAACACAAATTAAGCCCCTACTATGAACGAGGCACTGTGAAATAGGTGCTGGGAAATAGAAATAGAAGGTGAAACAGTCCCTACTGTCAAGGAATTTGTGATCTTTGGAACTCATGATTCCTGAGCCTCAATGGACCCTAAAACATGATCTCTGATTCTAATTCATTTTTTTTAATGCAGAAGCTATATAAGTTTGTTGGGCTCTGCTCATTTAAGATCTCTCCTGTTATGAATGAATGAACTGGGTTAGAATTTAGGAGCTGAAAGGACCTTCATAGGCCATTTTACCAGTCCATTTAAAATATGACAAGACTTGAGGAAGATACTCCTTGTACCCTCCACCATCCTACCCACCACTAGGTTTACACCCAAACCCTGCTGGGGCCAGTGCTTTTAGTATCTCCTAGGCATTGGACATAGAATCCCTAAGAAAGCTAATCCCCAGAAAACAAACACATTATTTCCTTAGGAAATAAAGATAACAGAAATTATCCATACAAAGACTATAGGACACAATTGAAAGACTGCCTGGCCATGGAGTCAGAAAGACATGATTGAAGTGACTGAAAAATAACAAGGACCATAGGAAAATTAAATTATTAATAACAATAGCTAACATGTATATATCACTGTAAAGTTTGCCACTGGCTATACTATTTCACTTGATCTTCTCAACAACCATTGGAGGTAGGTTCTATTATTTTTCTCATTTTACAGATAAGGAAACTGAAGCAGACAGGGTTTAAGTAAATTGTCCAGGTTCTCATAGCTATGAAGTATCAGGCCAGTTTGAACTCAGGTCTTCTTTGAACTCAGTCCTCTACACCACCTTGCTAGCTGCCTATATTTTATGTATGTATCTGTCTCTCCATCTAAATTCTTCTTGAGAACAAAATTCTTGTCTAACATGGATTACATAACAGAGGTCAGTAATTGATTGATTCCTATATTACTCTTTGGTCTTTAGGAAAACAGGTGTTCTTCTGAGATATTTGTTTACAGCCTCTCACCTACTCAATTCAATTCAATTCAACAAACATTGTCTTCTTTCTCTCACTGTGTAATGGAAGACACCACACAGCAAAGTGAGTTTTGTATTTGGAACCAGAGGCTATGGGTTAGAATCCTGGATTTCATACTTACAAACTTATATGACACTGAGCAAGTCATTTATTAACCTTTCTGAGCCTTGGGCTATCTCTAAAATCAAAGTAATCATAATTGCACTATGTCCCTCAGAAGAGGGAGGGTTTTCTTAGACAAATAAGGTAATGATGTATGTAAATGGCGATTGCAAGTTTAACCTATTATTATTGTCATTAACATTTCTTCATATCTCAGGCACCTGTTACCTCATGCCTCCACTATTGCAATAAAAATCTGGATGTTCTCCATACCTTAAATCTCTCCCTACTGCAGTGCATTCTCCACTCAGTAGGTCTGAATATGTTTCACCATCCTCCTATTCAATAAATTTCAGTGGATCCTTATCCCCTCCAGAGTCAATTATAAAATCCTCTGTTTGGCATTCAAAGCCTTTTATAACTTGGCCCTCTCCTACTTTCCCAACAATCTTATACTTTACCCTTCCCATGCATTCTGGGATCCAATGACATTGATCTCTTTGCTACTTCCTCAAACATAACATTCCATCCCCTGACTTCACTGAACCTCGTGCATGGTATGCTCTCTTTCCTCAACTTTGTCCCCTGGCTTCCATCAAGCCCCAGCTAAAATCCCATCTTCAATAAGACTTTCTAACTCCCCACTTTATGTCATTGCCCTCCCACTCCAACTTTGGCTGACAATATCATATTTGCACATAGCTGTTTGCATGTTGGTCTCTCCCATAAACTGTGAGCTCCTTAAAATCAGGGACTGGATTTTTTAAAGGGAAGCAAGTTGCCTTTCTTTATATCTCTAGCCTTTAGTACAATACCTGGCATGTGTAGCAGACATTTAATAAATTCTTATTGACTGACTGACATCTGAAATGTCCTTCAACCCACAGAATAATTCCAAAGAAAGTCATCCACAGCTGACAAAGGAATTATCTGTCGTATGTCCAAGTTGCAAGAATAGGATGGAATGCATTATAACATCCTGCCAGATGACAGGGCATAGGACTTATTTGTTGGATAATTACTTTTACTTTAAGTGGTTATTTGCACGTGTGCTTTTTTGGGGAATACAAAGAGAGAAGTTTATTCTTTTATAAGTCCTTGCTGATCAACCTAAAATACAAAAGCAAGAAGATATTGAGTATGCCCAGAAGAAGCAGAGTTGGTTGGTTTACCAGAACACGTTTTGGGATGAGTGAGACCAACCGCCTGCTGTGAACCTATCTTTAAGAACAACTTTGCACTGGCACCTACTGCCATCTATTGGTCAACCCATGAATACCTCTACAAATCAGTTATCCTTCACCCCCAAAGAATTGGCCAACCATCCATACAATCTTAGAATCTAAAAACAAAGTGAGTTTACCTCCAGTGGTTGTGTGGTTCAAGGGACCTTTTCCCTTCCACTGAAATGATCAAATCTCACCAATGAGCCTAACTGCAGTCTCTAGAAAGCAGATCTTTTTCCCTAGAGAAGCTAGGGAAAGTCCTTAACCTAGAGTTCTTGGACTTGAGGGGGGGGGGGGGGGTTAATATTTTGATAAATACATTTTAGTGTAATTGGTTTCCTTTGTAATCCTGTGTATTATATTTTATTCCTTTATAAACATTATTCTGAGAAGGGGCTCATGGGTTTCACTAGGCTGCCCAAGAGGTCCAGGACAACAGCAACAAATACTGTAGAATCTAGAAGTCTGCAGTATCAGTAATAGTAGTTTCATATAATCATAGATTAAGAGCAGAAAGGAATGTCAGAGGTCATCTAGTGTAACTTCCTCATTTTGCAGATGAAGAAACTGAAATATCTTGCTCAAAGCCATATAGAGAGTCAAAGGAAGCCCAGGTATTCTGACTCCAAAGCCAGATACTTTATTCACAGAGGGGAGGTAGCTCTTAAATCATAAGTAAAATTCAAATTAAAGGAAAGTTGAGAACTAAAAATATAACCATTAAAATAGTGACTTTGGAGACATCTAACTGTGTTTGATTCCTAACTTAAGGACTTAGCTTCTCTAGGCCTTACTATCCTCATCCATAAAATGAGAGGTTGCAACTAGATGGCCTTTTCAGTTCTAAATCAATGATTCGATGGGTTTTTTAAATTATTACATATTGTATAGGGATTGTTTATTGATAGTAATGAAAGTTATAAACTAAATAAACATGCACATCATTTTTAATCATTTTCTTTTTCATTTTATTTCATTTTTTTCTTTTTTAATATTTTTTCAATTACATGTAAGAACAATTTAACATTCATATTTTTTATTTTGAATTCCAAATTCTCTCCCTCCTTCCCCTCTTCCCTCATTGTGAAGGGAAGCAATTTGCACATGTGCAGTCATGCAAAATATATTCCCATATTAGCCATGTTATAAAAGAAAACAAAGACAAAAAAAGAGAAAGAGGTTTTTTTTTAAGTGTACTTCGATCTGCATTCAGACTCCATCAGTCCTTTCTCTGGAGGTAGATAGCATTTTTCATCATGAGTCCTTCGGAATTGTCTTAGATCATTATATTGCAGAAAATAGCTAAGTCGTTCACAGTTGATTATCATACAGTATTGCTCTTACTGTGTACAATGTTCTCCTGGTTCTCGTGCACATCATTTCTGAGGAAGAACAGTCACAGTATTCATTTCTTGATGTTGCTCATCTTAAAGGACTACCCTGTATTCCCAGATTCTGACTGTTTCCTCACAACAAATAAGAAAAAGTACAAAATAACTGATGCTGAAAGAACAAAGAAATAAGGAAAGCAATTTAGATTTTTCCCTCAAGGTGCCATTGTTCTTCTCTTTTTTATGTGTCTTTCTTGGTTGTATAATCAAAGGAAAATTAGAGGGGAAACTTGTATTTATATCAATGGTCACAAAATACTCTGTTACATTACCCATGGAATTTAAAGATGGCAAATAGACTCTTTTGATCCCTGTTTCTCTAACAACTTCGAAGTCCCATGAAGAAAAATAAAGGATTTAGATGCCCATGAGTTATTTCCATCTCTTATTAATTTACCCCCACTTAGTCTCAGTTTCCTCATCTATAGGGAGAGAATTAATACACATTCCAGGGGTGGGGAATCTGCAGTCACAAGGCCACATTTGGCGCTCCAGGTCCTTGGATGCAGTCTTTTGACTGAGTCCAAATTTTGACAAAACAAATCCTTTTATTAAGGGGATTTGTTCTGTAAAGTTTGGATTCAAAGGGCCACACTTGAGGACTTAGAGGGGCATATGTGACCTCAAGGACACAAGTTCCATACCCTCAATTGTTCACAAAATTGTTATCTGTTATCAGATCTTCATTATAGAATCTTATTTGATTTGGGAGGCCTTGTATTGGAAAAAGTACTGAGCCTGGAGTTGAGAGAGACCTGAGTTTGAATTCCAGCATCTAGCAGTTATAATCTGAAGCAAGGCAACTCACTTAACTTCTGTATGGCTCAGTTTCCCCATCTGTAAAGTGAAAATACCTGCCTTTCAGAGCTGTTGTAAGGATAAGTCCAATTAAACATGTAAAGTGCTATATAAATGGTAGGCATTGTTAATTCTCATCATTACTGTTATTGTTATTATTGATATATGATTTCAGATGCAGTCTGATATTGTGGGGAAAACACTGGACCCAGAGTCAGGGAAGATCTGAATTTGAATCCAGCCTCCAAATCTTACTAGTTATATGATCAGGGGAAAATCATTTACTCTCTCTTAGATTTAATTTCCTCATCTGAAAATAAGGATAATATTCCCTGTACTATTTACCTAAAAGGGTTCTTGTGAACATCAGTGAGAGAAAATAGAAGCAGTGCTTCACAAACCTTAATAGCATAAGTCTGCTATTTCCTGTTACTGTTTGTGAAAGTGCCTTATAATTGTAAAGTGCTATACCACCAGCTACTATCATTATTCCAGTTGAAGGTCATGGCACTGAAAGAAGAAGGAGGGTAGGGAATGGGAAGACCTGGCAATGCAGAGTTGTGAAAGAACAAAACATGCTTTTTCTGAACTACTGCTTATCATAAAAGAAAGGCAGGATCCTGGGGGAAATCACATATATTAAATCAAAAAGGGACCTTAAAGGCTGTCCAACCTCTTGATTTCACAGATAAGGAAAATGGGACTGAGAAAAGTGAAATTATTTACCAGTGGTTAGTTACATAGCTAGTAAATGTCAGAGGTGGGATTTGAGTTCAAATTCTTGAATTCCAAATCAGTTGCTCTTTCCGTTGGACCTTGCCACCTCTTGAGAAGACCAGCAAGAACACATTTGTCAAGAAGTTTAGTGACCTGGTAAAGAGGGGTTTTGCTTTAAAATTTTAAGGGAAAGGAGGGGGAAAGGCCTTATAAAGACATAAACAGACATAAAGACAGGAAAAATGGTGGTAATAAATACCAGTACCTGGTATTTATCACGAGAAAATAAGAACAAAGATGATCATGAATGTTAACACTGGACTTGTAATCAGAAAATCTGGATTTCAATCACAGCACATCATTTTCAATCCCTGGAATCTCAGTTTCTTCACCTATAAAATAGGAATAATGTTTATGCTGCCTATGTCAGCACAATACAGGAGTATTGTGAGAAAATTCCTTCATAAACCATAAGGAGCTATATAAATATAATTATGAATACCTATGACTTTAGATATCTCCATAGTAATGCACAGAATGTGGGTAATTAACAAAGTGAACTTGAAATTTTAGCACAAAGAGTTAAATATGGCACCATGGTAGTCAGAAAGACCTGGTGGGATCCTATTAGAATATAACAATGAAAGGATAAGAATGTGCCATTCCAGACTAATCTCATTTCCATTTTAGACAGAGTAACTAAACTAGTATATGAAGGGAACACTGTGCATATAGGTTACTAAGATTTTAAGAAAACTTTTTTATAAAGGATCTCATACTATTCTTATGGAGAAAATGGAGAGATATGGATTATAAATAATATAGTCAAATGGATTCAGAAATGGCTGGATGGATGGACTCAAAGAGTAATTATTGGCAGAGTCAAGATGGCAGAGTAGAAATAGGACTTTCACATGGCTCCCACTCCCACCTCCTCCAATTCATGTAAAAAATTACTCTAAACAAAGTTGAGAGCTAAAGAACCTACAAAATGAGAGAAAGAAGCTAACTTCCCACTGACAACAGCCCAGTAGGCCTGCAGCACAGAGCTCTGGGAGCTGAGCCCAGCCCCATGTAAGGTGGAGGTTTTAGCCTCAAGGTGGCCACAGCCAGCCACTGGCCAGAGGGACTTCAGATCACCAGCAGCTATGGCAGTTTCCATAATTATCAACCCATAGATGCTAAGGACAGAGGAATAGGTCAGTGCAGTGTGGACTTTGGGAACCGGGAGTATGGGAGAGTGGTCTGGCCTTTATCCCTGGAGAGAGAAGCAGCTTAGGCTCTGTGACTGTGCAGCCACCGCCACATAGCTACTTCAGAGTTCCAGGCCTGAAGATTGTAGGGGGACCAAGCAACCAGTCTAAAGGGTAATCACTCTTGCTTTAACCTGCTTGAATCTGGATTGAGGTCTAGGGTGGAGGTCCTGGGGTGCATGACCAGTTTGCCAGAGTATATGGAGATTTCAGAGAGAGCATCCAACTAATAGCTCCAAAAGCTGTGATAACCCCAAAGATTGGGACAAAGCTCCATTCTCTTGTAGCAGAGTTCTACTGTAGCAAAAAGCTCAAAAGTCAAGTAATTGATTGGCAACATGAGCAAGCAAAGCAAGTACAGCAATCCAACATCACACTACTATTTTAGGGACAAAAAGGATCAAAGCATGGAACAGGAGGAAGACAATGAAATCAGAACTCCCACACCAAAAGCTCCCAAGAAAAATACGAGCTGGTTACAGGCCATAGAGGAGCTTAAGAAGGATTTTGAAAACCAAATAAGAGAAGTGGAGGAAAAATTGGGAAGAGAAATGAGAACAATGCAAGAAAATTATGAAATGAGAGTCAACAATCTGACTGAAAAAAATAACACCTTAAAAATAGACTAACTCAAATGGCAAAAGAGGCTCAAAAAGGCAATGGGGAGAAGAATGCCTTAAAAAGCCAAATTTGCCAGATGGAAAAAGAATCTCAAAAGCTCACTGAAGAGAATCATTCCTTCAGAATTAGATTGGAACAAATAGAAGCTAGTGACTTTATGAGAAAACAAGATACTATTAAACAGATCCAAACAAATGAAAAAATAGAAGGCAATGTGAAATATATCATTGAAAAAAACACTGACCTGGAAAATAGATCCAGGAGAGATAATTTAAAAATTATTGGACTACCTGAAAGCCATGATCAAAAAAAGAACCTAGAAATCATCCTGCAAGAAATTCTCAAGGAAAATTGTCCTGGTGTTTTAGAACCAGAGGGCAAAACAGAGATTGAAAGAATCAACTGATCACCTCCTAAAAAGATCCCCAAAAGAAAACTCCTAGGAATAGTATAGTCAGGTACCAGAGTTCCCAGATCAAGGAGAAAATATTACAAGCAGCCAGAAAGAAACAATTTCAATATTGTGGAAACACAATCAGGATAACACAGGAACTGGCAGCTTCTACACTGAGGGATCTAAGGGCTTGAAATATGATATTCTAGAGGTCAAAAGAGCTGGGATTAAAACCAAGAATCACCTACCCAGCAAAACTGAGTATAACATTTCAGGGGAAAATATGATCATTCAGTGGAATAGAGGACTTTCAGGCATTCTTTTTTTAAAGCAATTGGGGTTAAGTAACTTGCCCAAGGTTACATGGCCAGTTATTTTTGTGTGGGTGTCAAGTATCTGAGGCTGGAACCTATCCCGGGTCCTCCCAACTCCAGGGCCAGCACTCTTACTCATTGCACCACCTAGCCGACTCGCTTTCAGGCATTCTTGATGAAAAAAACATTGTTGAATAGAAAATTTGACACTCAGATACAAGAAGCAAGAGAAGCATGAGAAGGTAAACAGGGAAAAGAAATCATAAGGAACTTATCAAAGTTGAACTATTTACATTTCTACATGGAAAAACAATAATTGTAAGTTATGAAACTTTTCTCAATATGAGAATAGTTGAAGGGAATAGAAGTGTGTGTGTGTGTGTGTGTGTGTGTGTGTGTGTGTGTACACACACACACACACACACATATATATGTCTATATAGAAGGGTATATGGGCATACGAATACGTGTGTGTATATATATGTTTACAGGTATACATAGACAGAGGGCACAGGACCAATTGAATAATAAGGGATGATACTTAAAAGGTGAAATTAAGAGGTGAGAGAGGAGTATGATGAGAGGAGATGGGGAGAGACAGAATGGGGTAAATTATTTCATATAGAAGAAGCAAGGGAAAAATGTTACAATGGAGGTGAAGAAGAGGAAGGCAAAAGGGAATAAGTCAACCTTATTCTCATTGAATTTGGCTTAAGGAGGGAATGACATATACACTAAATAGGATATCTCACCCTACAGGAGATTGGGGGGAAAGGGCATAAGAGGGAGGATGATGGAAGGGAGAGCAGGCTGGGTGGGAGGGAAGTTGGAAGCACCCACTTTTAAAAAGGGACAGGATCAAAGTAGAGAATAGAATAATTGGGGAGTGGGATAGAATGGAGGGAAATATAGTCAGTCTTTCACAACATATCCACTATGGAAATGTTTTGCATAGCTACACACATACAACCTATATTGGAATGCTTATCTTCCCAGTAAGGGTGGATGATGAGGGAAGAAGGGAAAGAATCTGGAATTCAAAGTTTTAAAATCAAATGTTTAAAAATATATATTATCATTATTATTTTATATATAACTGGGAAATAAGATGTATACAGGCACTGGGGCATAGAGATCCACCATGCCCTACTGGAAAGTCAGAGGGGGGATGGGGAAGATATGGGAGAGAGCAGATTTGGGGAGGGGATATTCAGTGGAATCCATGTTTTGGGTTGGTAGGTAGGGGGAGAAAATTTGTAACTCGAAATCTTGTGTAAATGAATGATGTAAACTAAAAAATAAAAAGAGAGAAAAAATTAAAAATAGAGATTTAAAAAAGAGTAGTTATTAACAGTCCCATGTCAACATGGCCAGAAGTCTTCCACTGAGTAGTCCAGAAATCTGTTCTCAGGCCTGTGCTAAGATGGCATGCCCATCAAATGTTCAAATGACACCCATCTGGGAGGGAAAGCTAACACAAGGGATGGAAGAGTCAGGATCCAAAAGGATCTTGACAAAATGAAGCATTTGACCGAATCTAATAAGATAAAATTCAGTAGGGGTAAATACAAAGTCTTGAACTTGGATATAAAAAATCAACTTTATAAGTATAATATGGAGGAGACATGACTAAGCAGCAGTTGTTCTAAAAAGCTCTTTTTTTGAGCTTGGAATTTTACTGGATTGCAAACTCAATGTACATCAGCAGTGTGGCATAGCAGTCAAAAGTCAATGTGCTCTTGATCTAAATCAACAGGGACAAATCTTCCAAGAGTGGGGAGGTGGTAGTCCTCTATCCTCTTTAATGTCTTTGCCATCATCAGATCTCATCTGGAGTTATAGGGAACCATGGTTTAAAATATAAGCTGGAAACTATCCTTGGGAGGACAACAGGATGGAAAAGGATCTTGACTCCATGCCATGAGCACCAGCTCAAAGAATTGGACATGTTTTGACTGGAGAAAAAAGAACCAGGGGTAACATGATGGTTCAAATATTTGAAGGGTCACCAGGTGGGGAGAAGAATTATTGGTGGAAGTAGCAAAAGAAACAACTTAGGGTTTCTTTTTTTGTTTGTTTGTTTGGGGGGCGTTGCTTTTTTGGAGGGGGAAGATAGGGTAATTGGGGTTAAGTGACTTGCCCAAGATCACACAGGCTAATTTTTGTGTTAAGTTTCTGAGGCCAGATTTGAACTCAGGTCCTCCTGACTCTGGGGCCAGTACTCTATTCACTGCACCACCTAGCTTCCGCAACAGCTTAATTTTGAGGTCAGGAAAAACATACTAACAATTAAAATTATCCCAAAGAGTAATGATGGGTTGTCACTAGAGCTGGTGGGTTTCCTCTCCTTGGAGGACTTCAAACAGAGACTGGGTGAGCACTTGTCTAGTATGTTATAGTGGAGATTCTTTTTATGGATTGTACTAGTTAGTTCCATGATCCCTTTTCACTCCCAAATTCTATGAGTCTGTGGTTCTGGCATACTTTGTTGAAAAGGAATAGATCTAATAGAAGGTTATACCGTTGTGCTGGAGGCCAAGAAGTTATCTACATTTATGGAAATTCACGAACTGGAGGGTAGAACCATGATGGCTATTTAAGGAAGAATTTTAAAAGGATTAAAAATGGAAATTATATCACAATGGTAATATACTAATAACTTTCCAACCAGAGGAAGAGTACAGATAATACTCCCTATATTTTGATCATCCCTTTAAGTTGCTGGACTTATGTGAAATGTGAAAAAAAATTATGAAAAAAAAAACTAATGTGAAAACCAAGTCCTGAAAATTCATCAAAAGAAGCTCATTATCAGTACTCTTCATCTCCCAGCATCTAAGAAAATACTTCAATTACTTAGATTCATATTCTTTCATCTGACTTCTCCATGATTTTGCTCCCTGACTTCTCAGTTCCTCTTTTCCACAGTCAGTGCTTCTTAAACCCCACATGGGGAGACCTGAAGAGTTAGTGGAAAGCCCTGAAGAGTGAGTGGAAAAAGGTTAAGAAGTCCTGCTCTAGGGTGTAACTCTGAGATACTTGCCTACTATTTCATTTCTGTTTCTTCCTGTTCCCTTGATTTGGGAATTTCTGGCTTACTCTCCAGTTCTCCACTCGCCCTTTCTGATCTGCTATTGATATTTCTAGGCCATTCTATATTCTCAAAGAGACACCCAAAAAATATAAACTTCAGCCATAGCTGCTGACCATTCCCTCCATGCCTCTCACCAGACAGTTTAATAGATTCCTTAATGTATATTAGAAAACTGGCACAGAAGCAAGATATAGCAGTAATGAGGAACTCCCAACTATTTATCTGCCAAAAGTCTTATTCTAATAAAATATGAGACTAAAATAAGTTATTGACTGGCCTTACTGGAAATTTAATTTCTCAAACTGTTGAAAAAGAAAGGAGGAGACTCTGGAATTAACATAACCAACAAGAAAGAACCAGGTCATGAAATGGAAATAATAAGAACCTTGTGAGAAAGAGACATCATATTAAAGTTCCTTAAAGGACTGCCCTGTATTGTATATGTATAGCCAAGAAAATGTCTAATGGGAAGAATCAGACACGTATCATGGGTTTCAGAAAAGCAGATTTCAAAAACTTCTCAGAAAAGACATTTAGGATGGAATGTTTTAAAAATGTAATTTTGATACTATTATGATAAATTATTACAGTGAGGAAGGGGGAAAAGAGCAGGCTTTAAAGAAAGTAATGAAGCTACAAAAGAAATTCTCTGATGAGCTCAGATTTTTAAAAGGCACATACAGAAGACCGAGGAAGGGGCACTTGATAAAACAAAAAGACAGAGGAAGGGGCACTTGATTTAAAAAAATGAAGAATAGCACCAATACCTAATGCTCAGATTGACCTAAGGATTAGGCCCTACCTCTCACCCACCCCCCCCCCAAAAAAACACTAAGAAACATTTTCTGGACTTTTAAGCTGCTTTCAGAACAAAAAAGAAAAGGGAACAGATAGTACTATTGTCTGAGAAAGATGGTGAATTATCAACAGATGACAAAGAGAAAGTAGAATTAGTTAACTCCTACTTCACCTCCTTTTATCTATCAAGGACAATTATCTTTAAATGGAAATGGTTAGAATAAGCATAATTAACATGGAGTTGAATCAACTGTTTTAGATGAGCTCAAATTTCCAGACCCAAGTGAATTATCCCTCAAGGAAGTGAAATTATTTAATTATATAATTGTAGAAGTACTCAATTTTTAAAGAAGTATAAAGAAAGGGGGAGGTGACAGAAAACTAAGTGTGGGCAGGTGGAAGATTCCAGAAACAATGGACCAGTAAAGTTAACATCAATCTCTTATATAATTTTATAATCAATTATTAAACAGATGTTTTGTGAGCATTTAGAAAAGAAAGAAGTAGGGGCGGCTAGGTGGCGCAGTGAGTAGAGCGCTGGCCCTGGAGTCAGAAGGACCTGAGTTTGGATCCGGCCTCAGACACTTAACCCACACAAACAAAAACCTAGCCATGTGACCTTGGGCAAGTTACTTAACCCCAATTGCCCTAAAAGGGGCAGCTAGGTGGCGAACTGAGTAAGAGCGCCGGCCTCGGAGTTGGGATGACCCGAGATCAAATCCGGCCTCAGAAAATGAGCACCCACACACAAATAATGACTGGCCGTGTAACCTTGAGCAAGTTACTTAACCCCAATTGCTAAAAAAAAAAAAAAGAAAAAAGAAAAGAAAGAAGTGACCAGCAGGAGCCAACATGGGCTCATGAAAAACAAGCCATGTGAAACTCATTGCTTTTTTTGATAAGATGATGAGATTGACCTACACAAAAATTTATTTCAATGCCTTACTGTGGTGTGGAGGTGGTCCTGAATTCTGGAATGCTGTGCCATCTGAGTGCAAGCCCCGGAAAGTTCAACAGTGCTGGAAAGCTTCAAATGTGGTACCAATGATAGACCATGTCAGTTTTCCAAAAATCAGCCTAACTTCATATTGAGAGACTCATCACTAATAGGCTGGCCACTAGGGGATGAAATTAGATCATGGCAACCCATGACACAAAGGAAAGTACAAAATGATCTTCAGTAGTATGAAACCAATTGCCTTTTCTTCAGTGACTGTGGGAGTAGTAGGAAAATGACAAAAGATTGTAAGAAAGATTTGCAACATTTTTAAACTATAAATGCTAACTTAAGTCTAAACATGACCTCCTTGTCCAATTGCCAGCAAGTGGTCATACAACCAAAAGAGATGAATCATAGCAATCTCTCTCTCTCTCTTTTTTTATTTTATAAGTAATTGGGGTTAAGTAACTTGCTCAAGGTTACACAGCTAGTCATTATTTATGTGTGGGTGCTCATTTTCTGAGGCCGGATTTGATCTCAGGTCATCCCAACTCCGAGGCCGGCGCTCTTACTCACTGCGCCACCTAGCTGCCCCAATCTCTCTCTTTTTTAATGCATTATTTAATGCTCTTGTTTAAATTTTGAGTTTTAAATTCTCTCCCTCCCTCCATTCTCTCCCCTACCCATTGAGAAGGCAAGCAATATGAAATTATACACATGAAACCAAATCATAGCAATCTTAACATTCTCGCTGTAAATGAAACCAAAGACAAAATAAAAATGCAACTCAGTAGAAGGAAGGCCATAGGCTTCCTTGGAGAGACAGATAAAAGAGTAGGCAAAATGGTTTTATCATGCATCCAAAAGCAACTCCCTAAAAAATCATTTTGTGAAACACCTGAACATTCCTATTGCCCATCATCACATAGTAAGCAAGTATCAGAGACAGGATTAAGTCCAGTTCTTCTTGATTCCAGACCCAGAGCACTATCCACTATCCACTGTTGCCTCTTTCATCAAGGAGACATATTAGAAAATACATTGGCACAATTTGACGATAACCTTTTAAAGGTGGATTATTTAAAACAAACCCTTCTTTGACTTTTCTTATAGCACTTCATCTCAATCTTTCCTTTACCCTTGTCACTTTTAGCTTTTAATTTATGCCCATGTCTTATCCTCCCTATTAGATGCTGAGCTCCTTGAGATCAGCGACTGTGTCTCACTACATTTTTTAAAATCTTGAGTACATAGAGCAATGATTTGTACATAGAGGGATAGGAATGAGCAATCTCATTTTACCAAAATCGGCCAGTTCCTTCTCCAGAATTAATAGTCAAAGAGAATAGAGTTACCTGGGGCCACTGAGAGCTTAAGTGACTTGCCCAGAGTCACAGATGATTTCTGGAAAAGGCAGGATTTGAACCTTCGTCTTTCTACCTCAGAAGTCAATTTTTTTCTCCACTACACTACTTCCTCTATAGATCTGTATATGGTAGGTGCATAATTTTTTTTAATTGAACTAAGTTCAAGTTCACATTCAGTCTTGAAATCTGTGTGCCTTGCCTAACCCAGATTCAGTCATTTGGGTGAAAAAGTTCCCTGTCTTCTACCCTGCAAAATACTTCTATGTAAGTGCTGGCCAACCTATACAGCTAAAGCAAGAGGGCTGCCAGCCCTGTTAGCTTCTTTGCTGGTCCAAACCACACTAAGAGTATTATAGTCAGTTTCAGTTGTCACATTTTAAGAGGAATGTGAAAAAACTGAAGCATATCTAGAAGTGAGTGACCAAGACAATGATGCGCCTGGAAACAACATATGAGAATGTTTGAAGGAAATAGGAAGGTTTAGCCCAGTGAAAAGGAGACTTAGAATAAACATCATCGTTGTCTGAAAATGCAGGGTGTCCTAAAAGTCTCTAATAGCTTAAAACTATACTAAGGCTTGTGAAACAGCCTGTATTTGAGGGGTTACAGTGTAAAAAGAAATGTTAACCATATTCCTGTTTAGTTCCAGAGGGTAGAATTATATCAATGGGTAGATGCTACAGAGTTAGACTTTGAGTGAATATAACAGAAATTTTTCTAACACTAGAACTATTCAAAGAAGGAATGGCCTACCTAGAAAGGTAGTAAGCTACTTTCAAGCAGAAGCTATAAAACGAATGTTCAAAGATAGAGGGATTTCATGTACTAGGGGTAATGATGGACCTGAATTCAGATCTTGGCTCTGCTACTCACTGCCATGTAACCTGGAGCAAATCACTTAATCTTTCTGAGCCTGAGTTACCCCTCAGCAAAATGGAAAAATACTAGATGGCCTTTAAGGTGCCTTTTTCCCCTAATATTTCATAATTTTATGACCTACTAACTTCACAGGTTTGTTGTGAGGTTATACTGTGATCATATTTGTGAAAATACTTTGAAAAATAAACCACAATATGCATAAGATGAATAAGCAGTGGCCACATCTCTGACCAGCTGTGCTACTGAGGCACCAGAAGTCTGTTGATGCCTTTCAAGTCTATATTGCTGACTGAAATCTTTGGAATCAGAAGGTTAAAACATTCCACGACATTCCCTTCTAAGTCCCAAGGTTGTGATTTTCCCCTAGCTTCTCAGCCGTATTGTGTGCATCTTTATCTAGCTTTATAGGAGTGTAGCAGGAAGTACACAAATAACTCAAGAGCACGAGTTGAGCACCTCATTTCCCCCACACTGTGCTGGAAACTCCCCTAAAGCTCATGAAATGGGGCTTAGTACTTAAATTAGATCGTCTCAGCATGCTACACAAATTACAATGTACCAGACAGACTCCATAAACAGGGACTTGTTTTAAACCAAGCTCTGCAACCATGAAATTGGGCTGGAAGAAAATATTTCATCACTTGGTGGCTGGCATCTTACTCACCTGTCTCACTTTTAAATACAGATAAGAAATAAAATGACATCAGCAGCAAGCAAGAGAGCTCATGTGGTTTTCATACCCACGTGATATTAACAATATACCTTGAGTATATTGAGCCTGTTAGAAGTTTCCATTCATATTTATGGTATTAAACCACCTGTGAGCCAATCGCCAACCAGAGGGAAATATTTATGTCCACTAGGGATTTGTCCATAACTCAATGCTGCAGCAGAAAATAAGACATGGACATTGAGGCAGTATGTATCATACCCACTCTTACAAAGCAAATCTGAGCAATTGTCAAGGTCAGGGAGGGAACCTGTGGCCTCGAGGCCACATGTGGCTCTCTAGGTCCTCAAGTGTGGACCTTTGACTGAACTGAAACTTCACGGAACAAAAATTTGGATCCAGTCAAAAGTCTGCACTCGAGGACCTAGAGGCCATATATGACCTTGAGGCTACAGGTTGCCCTCCCCTGCTCAAGGGTCAATAATTTTCTTCATGAACACATCCTGACTGAAATTAAGGGGGAAATCATATTTGGGTTGTCCAGTCAGGTTTGATTTCATTTCTCCCAGAAAAAAATAATAAAGGACTAGCTTTCAATAGAATGCCTAAAAGAGGAACAATTTTTTTCATCAGGCTCACAAATATTTTGAATGTTTCTGAGATTTAGGATTTAGCTGGTATGCAGTTTCTATGCACGGGGGAGCTCAATTGCCCCCTGGGAAAGAGTTCTTTTTCAATGATTCTTGCAGATTTTATGAACAGAGCATTGTACTGATTGGAGGCTTAGGTCATGATTAGGTTTAGAGTTGGAAGATACCATAGAGGCTTGAAAGTCGAGTCTTTGCCTTTCATTTTGTAGTAGTAGTAAACGTAGTAGTAGTAGTTGTTGTTGTTGTCGTTGTCGTTGTTGTAGTTGTCATTATTGTTACTGTTGTAGTAACAGTAATAGTAGTAGTTGTAGTTGTAGAAATAGTAGTCATAGTAGTAGTTATAGTTGTAGTAGTAAGTAGTAGTAGTTGTTGTAGTAGTAGTTGTTATAGTTGTAATATTTGTAGTAGTAAGTAGTTTTTGTTGTTGTAGCAATAGCTAACATTTATGTACCACTTGGCAAGTACCTTTACAAATATTATCTCATTTTATCCTCACAACAACCCTGGGAGGGAGGTATTATTATGACCCCCGTTTTACAGACAAAGAAACTGAGGCAGGCAGTAGTTAAGTGATTTACTAGAGGTCAAACAGCTAATAAGTATCTGAGACCAAATTTTAACCGAAATCTTCCTGACTCCAGGGTCAGTGCTCTCTACCCACCCCTCACTTACAGATAAGAAAACTGAAACCCAAGGAGGTTTAATGATTTTCCCCACGTCACACAGGTTTTGCATGGTAGAAGCAAAATAGCATGCATGACTAATTGACCCCCAAAAAGAACACTTAGTTGTGAAAAATGGCAAGGGTTTCTGGAAGCAGAGATTATTACAGTATCCAGTGTATTATCTTAGTAAAGGGAGCAAAGGGAGAAGGAAATAAGTATTACCACAATCAAGGAAATTGATCTATAGAATAGGAAGACAGGCATTCTTGCCAATAGTACTGATGAGGGCTGAATCTGAGGTAGGTAGCATATGAAATGAGAGATAGCTAAACTGCTGGGCTTATGCTAAGACCAACTAGTTATACTCCATTAGCAAATATATGTGTTCAGGAAAGAAGAAGAGAATCGATGATTACATAAGACATTTTAAACCTCTCCTTTCAACATTGTGTATTTAACTCCACATTTATCCTAAGTCAATCTGTGAACAAGAACTTATAAAATTAGATTTATAAAATCAAGGGAGAAAACAAATTCTTGCTTAAATCCATTATATAATGAAGAAGGAAGTTTGTAAAAATGTGCAAATTTGGCTTCAAATCCTGGGAAAATTCTAGAATGTAAAGGAATGTATGGCAAAGATCTAAGAAAAACTGTGATCACAAAAATCCAGCATAGTTCTATCAAGACTAGGTCATTGCAAACTAACCTCATATCCCTTTTTTACAGAGAAGACTTGTAAGTCACATGAATGTTGCAGATAAAGTTTACCTAGATTTTAATCAAGTTTCATGTGCCATCCCTGTGGAAAGAGGAAAAGAGAATAAGACGGTAATACAATGTGGCGGACTTAAAACTGGTTTGATGCCTGGACCCATTCATCTTCCATGTCAACTTGAAATGGGGTTTCTATTGGGGTCCTCTGGGAATCTTGACTGCTCCCTACTTCCCACAGAAATCTCTCCTTAATATTCTGCTATTTTAAAATTGTCAATACCTTAGATAAAGACATAAATGTTATTTTTTTGATATTCACAAATAATACAAAGCCAGGAGTATTACCTAAAACTTATTGGATACCAGAGTTGGGATCCAGAAGGATCAAAAGGATAAATCACCAGGCCAAATTTAGGAAAACAAAATTTTAGTAGGGATAATTATAAATTCCTATGTCTGGCCAAAAATAAATAATAATAATCACCTTCTTAGGTCCTCATAGGTCATCTAATGCAACCTACTCATTTTGCAAATGAGAAAACTGAAGCCTAGAAAGGGACTTTCCCAAGGTTCCACAGGTAGTAATTGGAAAACCTAGGATTGGAATTCAGGTCCTCTGATTCCAAATACAGGCATTCTTTCAGGTATATTATGGAAGGTATGTCTATTGTATTATGAGCTGACTTCTGTGACCCGTGAAATCACTTCCAACTGAGAGATTTCATCAGTTTATATTACCCACAACAGCTATGTTCATCTGAAACTCCTTGGGAAGTACTGATACTTTAATAAAGAAAAAAAACAAAACTAACTTTACAGAGGGCACAGTTTCATGGGAGAATTGATCCTAAGAACTGTCAGCCTTGGGCAAGGTTGAAGCTATTGGTGCTTTGATTTTTATGCTAGAAATAATACCATCCAAAAAAATCTGATTCTCAGCCAGGAAAATCTAGTCTTTGATCTCCAGAGGTCTTAAAATAATAATAGTTCACATTTATATAATATTTTACAAAGCACTTTCCTCTCACATCAACCTTGTGAAGTAAGTGGCTTGGGAAAATGACTTACCCAGGGTCACAACTATATTTAATCAAGCATCTCTTCTAAAATATCTCTGACCATTCAGCCTCTGTTCAAAGACCTCCAGAGAAGGGAAATCCATTACCTCCTAAAGCAATACATTCCACTTTCAGACAGCAATAATGCCTAGATTTTGTTATTCAAATCCAGATTACCTCACTCCAACCCCAGTATTTTTTCCATTGAACTATATATACTCATAGTCTGGGAAAGAGCTTTTGAAGTAGCAAACACTTTATAGGGCAGTGTGCTACAGGTCTGAACTGTCTTCATTGGTCAGATATCTAGTTTCAGATGTTGACCTTGAAAAGATAACCAACTCAGGTCACATTATTATAAGCTACATTTTCATTGTAGACAATAAACTTTAAAAATAGAAACTGCTGAGAATATATCATTTCTCAGTTTGGGGGAAAAAAGAATGTCAAAATCTATTGTGAGTACCTTTTATAAAAATTATGCCTTGAATTCTGTATTCCACATTTCTCTGAAATGCTTACAATTTAAACCAAATTATCTAAACAAGACCTTTTAAAATACTTTATATACATCAAAAACCTGTGATTTAATCCATTTGGGAAATCCCAGAGTGAGAAATCTGTCCACTTACCCAGACATAACACTAATACCCAACATGCATAAGGTGCTTTAAGGTTGGCAAAGCACTTTACACGAATTATGTAATATGATGGTCACCACAACCTTGTGAGGTAAGTGGGTAGCCAGGTAATGGTAAAATCATAAGGTAATGTGGTCTGAATTGAAGGGGACTTTAAGTCCCCTAAAAGACACCTAAACCAACCCTTTCATCTTACACATGTGGAAACTGAGACCCAGAGAGGGGAGCTGATTTGTCCAAGATCACACAGGGTTAAATAAAAGCTAGATTTTTAACCCTAGTCCTCTGATTCCAAATCCATGGCCTTTTTAAGGTGCTGTAGGCGTTATTATTTACATTTTGCAGATGAGAAAATTAAGGCTCAGCCATTTAAAGTGATTTGTCCATGATTACACAGTAATTCACACAGCAGGATTCGAACCCAATGCTTTCTGGCTCCAAATCTCATACTCTACTCACATTGTCACACTTCTCTTATGTTTCTAAATATTTTTAATTCTGCCCCAATGTACTTAATTTTTTTCCAACCACTGGTAAGAACTGTTGTTTAATTTCTGTATAGGACAAAGCAAATACACCCTGGATGATATAATTTTCATCAAACAGCTTTCTAATTACCTATTTGCATAAATATGTGTGTATACATATATATATACATGTATAAAAGATAAGATAGGATAAGAGTCAAATGGGTCCTACTTTGGGAAATTTACAAACTAATGTCTGACACAGAGACAATATTAGGGACAAATGGAAAAGAAAAAAATAAACTAAGAAACAAATTATTTACATTATGAGCAAGCAATTTCATATGAAGTTTATGGTTAACACAGATGGTAGTGGATTCTTTAAAATAAATCCTATGTGGTATACAAAAAGTGTTAGCAATTACTAATTAAGGACAAATAAAATTTACAATATAACAACATACTGATGTGATCCTACTGCCTCCATTTACCTCCCTTCATTGATTTTCATTTGTGTTCTATGTTACCCTAGAGATGTGCATCTCCAAAATTCATTAAGTAATTTGTTTAGTACATTCCATGATGACTAAAGAAGGAGTTTCGGAAATTGCAGGTCAGAAGAGAATGATCATCTCTCTTCCATTTACACAGAGATTCTGTGAAAGAAAGAAGCTATACAGAGTTGTTTGATTAATGAGAGAATTGGGTGAATTGGAACAAGAAGGACATTCCATGGATAATGTGCACTTTGGAGGGGTTCATAGTTGGAAGTGTAACATCTTTGGCATGTTATGTTTGAGCTGATGAAGTTGACCACAAGACATCCAGAGTTTAAGTTCTCTTCTTGGCTTTGTCTACCTATACAATTGATTTGATTAAATTAACCAACCACTCAGAAAAATACAAGCAGAAATAAAAAGTTCATCAGAGGACACAGGGTATGGACAGGTCACCTTATTAAATTTAATATACTTTTAAAAACGCCTAACAGAAGTTTATGATTTCGAATACCATCCTTTTGTGTTAACTTGCTTGTTTTTCTTTCTTTATCTAAATGTTCATGTATGTTGTCGATGATTAAGTTTGTAGTAAAAAAGAAAATGTCTGGGGTTACTCAGCCCTCATAAAATGTATGCTCAGATGTAGATTCTCAGTTACAGAACAGAGAACTGAAGCATTGGAAAATATAGCTAGTCTCTACACCTTTGTTGTTGCTGTTGAGTTATTTCAGTCATATCTGACTCTTTGTAATTCCATTTGGGGTTTTCTTGGCAAATATATTGGAGTGGTTTGTCATTTGCTTCTCCAGATCATTTTACAGATGAGGAAAATGAGGCAAATAGGGGTAAGTGACATGCCCAGGGTCACACAGCTAGTAAGTATCTGAGGCTGGATTTTAACTCCATGCCCAGCATTCTATTTACTGTGCCATCTAGCTGACCCTCCACCTAGACACAGGCAAAACCACAAATCACTGCACAGTCATAGTTTTTATCTTCTTCTGCCCCATATGAAAATTCCAAAAGGTTCCAAGCCTTGCAATAAAGCACCACCATGACTCTGATTTATTTATATTTACTTCCATCTGAAAGCCGATTTCTCCTGGCACCCTAACACTTCCAGGATTTCTCCTCTAACAGGCATTAAAAACAAAAACAAGCTTTTTCAGCTTCTCTCTGGGGTGCTAATTAAAATCTCCCCCACTTAAAGGAAGATTTTGTTGTAGAGCTGAAGGGGTAATGAGGATGAGGGTAATGGAAACATTTAGAAAAACATAGCTGTATTTGCCTTGTTATCTAGACCAACAATTTTCAAATTTTTTGTTTAACATACCTCTATGAGCAAAAAGTTTTGTGCATATATCCCTAGTGTGTTTACTTATTTATAAATTATGTACAAGTAGTAAAGCATTGTCATGTGCATTATGAAACTTAAACAAAAATAGAATTTTAAAAGAACAAAATAAAGATGAAACAGATCATCCTAGGAAGCCACTGGGATCTGTTGAGTAGAGGGGTGACATAGTCAGTTCCAGGCTTTAGGAAAATTATTTTGTCACCTGTGTAGAGAATGGATTGGAGAGGGGAGAGGCCTGAAATAGACCAAATGGGAGGCTATTGTAATAGTCTAGACCAGTGGTGAAAAACTCAAATAGAACTAGGACTATTAAATGTAAATAAAGATTCTTGGTTGAGTGCATATTGATTTAGGAAACCACATGTTAGAATTACCTATGTTGTACTACATTTTTATCTGTTCTTTTAAATAGTTCCCAATTACATTTTCCAATATACATCTGGTACAGATCTCACTCAAAAGTGTTGCCTGCCACCAGTCAGGCTGGCCTACCCATAGTGTGTTTGACCCTTCTGGTCTAGATGAGAACTAGAAAGGCCCTGAACTAAGATGTTAGCTCTGTGTGTAGAGAAAAGGGAAAGATACCAGAAACCTTGTAGAAGTCAAAATGACCAGATTCAGCAACTTATTGGATGTGTGGGGTAAGGGAAGGCGAGGAGGCAAGAATAATGTCAAAGTTGAAAACTTGGGTGAAATAGAGAAGTTTGGAAAGGGGTAGGTTTGGGGGAAAGGTAATGAACTCAGGAAAGGATGTAGAGAAGCTAGGAGGATGGAAATGTGCTTAGAGAACTGCTATAAACAGGTTCCTAGATTTGGTTATATTATATCCTTCCTGCTCTGAGAGGTCTGCCCCTTACAGTCCCCATAGACCATGTGGGGAAGGGAGAGTTTTTAAAAGGGTGGTGTAGTTGTAATAGAGACAAGCTTATGATTAGCTTAATGAGAACAAGGAGAGGGGTGTAATCCATCCTTCTATCTTTGATTGATCAGTTGTTCCCTGGGGTAAAGCTACTGCCTCCTTTTTGGAAATCGCTGACCTTATAGATATAGACCAATATAGATATAGATATAGACCAATGATTCTAAAATTGTTTTCAATGGTGGAGCAACTCACTTTAAACAACATTTCAGTAGAACTTGAGCAGCAAAATCTTTTCAAAAAATTTTTTCATTCAGTTCAGCAGCATCTTTGTAGCTCCCAAAGCACCTGGAACAATGTTGATATCTATTACCTTAATCAATGTTAGTTGAGTTGAATACATGACAAAAACGTGTGGCATTATATGTTTAATTGACAAATGAATGATATAGACTGTCAATGTCATGAACTGAGAGGGAAGGGTGATAGAGAGTGGGATAGGAAGACTTCATAGAAATGGGACTTAAGCTAAGCCTTGTGAGATAGATAAAAATTTGGAAAGAGGGAGAAAAGAGAGGAAAGGAAGCTCTACATAGGAGGACTGGTATGAACAAAATCAAATGTGTTTGGAAAGCAATGAGTAAACTTAAGCAAAGTTTGTCAGGTAAATCAAAGACCATAATATGGAGAGCCTTGAATGTCAGACTAAGAATCCTGGAATCTATCTTATATTCAATAGGAAGCCATTGAAAGTTTTTAAGGAAAATAAATTAATCTGGCAGTAGTATATAGGGTAAGTTGGAGCTAGGAAGAAATTAGAGTCATGGAAATTAGTTATGAGCCTACAACTATAATCCACATGTAAAATGATAAGGCAGTGACCTACCTTGTGGAAAGTGGAGTTGGATATAAGACATTCCAAAAGAAGAATTTGTGAGCACTTGGTGACCGATTTCAGGGCTAAGGCAGAAAGGATACCTTAACTGCTTTGTGATCCTAGACAAGTCACTTAACCTCTATTTTCCTCAGTTTCCTCATCTATAAAATGGGGATTAGAAAATGGGGATAATTAAGTGCTAACCTACTTCACAGATCAGCTGTGAGAATCAAATAAGATAATGTATATAAATTACTTTGTAAATGTAAAATACAACATAAATGTGAGCTGTTATTATTTGCTCGTCTCCAGTACTGATTTTTATTTCTTATAGCAACCATTTAGAACCTTGATGACAGAGAGATGTGGAATAATTAACAAAGAACCTTAAAGAATAGATAAGATTTTGAGAGAGAGAGAGAGAGAGAGAGAGAGAGAGAGAGAGAGAGAGAGAGAGAGAGAGAGAGAAGGGAGCTCTGAGCAATAGTGTAAGCAAAGGCAGCAATTCAAAAGATGTGTTTGGAGGATGGGGAACTGTTTTTTGAAGGAAGATGATCACATCTTGAGATCACACCATGTAAGAATTGTTTGAAAAAACTGGGATGAGGGCAAAAAGTGGCTGTCCCACAGAAAAAGAAATAAACTTGTGCTATTTGGCCTCAGAGAGCAGAACTAGGAACTATGGGAAACAGTTGTGCCAAGGCAAATTCAGTCTTAATATCAGGAAAAGGTTACCAACAATTAAAACAATTTAAAAGTGGAATGGACTGCCTCAGCAGCAGAGGGTTCCATACCACCATTATTCGCAATGGGATCCTTCAAGCATTATAGAAGGCATGATAAAAAAAACACTGTCAGCCTCCAGATAGAGACTGAACATAGGTTGAAGTCCATGTCTTTTATCTTTATTTTTCTTCCTTTATTTTGCTTGGTTTTGGTTTAGGATTTTTGGTAACATTGCTAATGAGAAAATGTTTTGTATGACATCATATATATGATGGGTATCATATTTCTTGCCTTCTCTTTTGGATTAGGGAGGGGATAAAGGGAAGGAAATAATTTGGAACTGAAAATAATTGTTAAAAATTTTTTAAATATCATAAAAGGGATCTTGTTCAAATATGATCGAGACTAGGTGACATCTGAGATCTTTAAGATTATGTGATTTGAGAATTACACATTTAATTCTAGATGTAATCCAGAATTCAAGATAAGTCTGAGTTGCTTTGTGTACTGTGTATGCATGATTCTGGATTGGTAGAAAATGTGCTAAGCACAACATGATACATAAGGAGCAGAGCTGATGTGAGAATTTAACAGAAGAAAGATTTTTCTTCTTCAAGAAGACAGGCATGGTACCAGACTCTCTAGGGGATCAACTCTAAACACACAAAGAAAGGCAGACTTGGGAAGTGGCAGACATGTAGAGGAAGGCAAATTCTCATCATGTCCCTGGTTCCCGTACTTAGCACAGTACCCAGCACATAGTAGGTACTTAATAAATGGTTGCTGACTTTATCATCTTGCCTCCTTAGAGACTTTAAGGAGTTTTCCCCTTAGGTGAGATTGGGACCTCTGTCTTGATTGAGCTAAGATCTCATAGACATCCACACAGTGCTTTCCTAGAAAAGAAAAAGGAAGAATTGGGGAGATGCCCTCTGGACCATAAACAATGGCGTTTGACATTGAAATTCTAAGTCCCTAACAAATATCAAATTCAGATGCTCTCAAACCTCAATCCATAGGAACAGAAGACCTTATCCATGGATATATTAGATACTACAAAACTAACTTTCTTCAAGCACAGTTATCATATTTAGAGACAAAAATGAGGATTTTCCCAAGTTTACACAAGTAGTAAATAACAGATCTGGTATTTTAAACGTAGTATTTAAACTCTAAAACCAATGATCTTTCTGATGATGAAAAAGAAAGGAAAAAATTTGAAGCTTAAAATTTTAATTATCATGTTACAACATGACTTCTTCAAAAGTGTGCCTTTTTGTTTATTTTTCTGTGGGTGGGGAATTATTAGTCTGCCTTGCAAGGAAAGCATCCCTCTCATCATGTTATAAGAAATGGCCTGCCTTGGAGGCTCACAGACATCATACTAGCTTTAACTATGACACATGCAGAAAATAAAATCTTTGCTTCTAGATTGTCATGGATGCTATTAGATGTCTTAGTGCTCTCCCTTTTCCCAGTTGCACAAATAGGGAACAGTAAAAGGAAGCAGTTGACAAGCATAACACAGAAATCCCCCAGAACAGCTCTCTCCCCTATTTGGCTGGAAAAATGTTTCCAGGAACCTTCAAAGTTGAACATTATATGAATGGACTCAATAATGATCTCTGATTTCATTCCAAGCCAGACTCAGGGAACTAATATGGTGTTTGTCAAAATGAGGAAAGGCTGATCACTTAGGGCAGACATCGTTGTAATATCATACTTATTGAATCATAGAATTTTTGAGCTGGCAAAGACACAGAAGGTCATCTACTCCAGATGCCTAGAATCATGAAGTCTTAAGAGGTGGAAGGGCTCTTGGAGGTCATTCAGTCTAAGCATCCATCACATGTAAGAATCCTCTCTACAAACATCCTCTGCAGATGGTCCTTCTCCTCCTGACTGGGTCACATTAAAAAGCTCTTTTTGGCTTTTAAAGTGCTTCACAAGCTGGTCTTTTCTGACCTTTTTAGTCTTCTTAAGTTTTACTCTCCTCCTTGTGCTCTATGATCCAGCCCACTTGCTGTTCCTCACAAGGGACACTTCATCTCCAATTCTGTCCCTTTGCACTAGTTGTTTCCCATGCCAAAACTGCTCTTACCTCCTCACATCCATCTCTTTGCCTTCCCCACCCCTGCTAAGATCTTCCTTCTGAGGTTACTTATTAACTCTGCACACATCTTGGATATATAGTTCCTTTCAAGTTGTCTTCTTTTTAAAAAAAATTAAACTTTTTTTTAAGTTTATGGGATAAAACAAGCATTTCCATAATATCATACAATAAAAAAGATGATTGCACATGAAACCACAAATTCACTATGTATGACTTTTAAATTCCTTTTAAATACACAAAAAAGTTATCATGTAAATTTCTTTTTGCCCCCTTTGTTTTTCTTCCTTCCCCTCCCCCACCTCAGATATGTTGTCTTAAGTTGTCTCCTCCATTAGAACGGGAACAAATTTTTGCTTTCCTTTGGCTCCCCAATAATTAACAAAGTGCCTGGAGTAAAATAAGCATTCCATAAATTTTTGTTACCTGCCTGACTGAACTACAAAATGGAGTGCTCACTCTTTGAGTAACCATCACTCCTATTAATAGATAACTCAATGTTAGAAGGCAATTTGGAAAGACTTAAGATCTCTGACCAAGACAATGACCAAATGTGATTACAGAAGAATCGTGATGCAGCGTGCTGCCCACCTCCTGACTGATGATTAAACAAACGTGTGGAAGTTTGGAGATGGCCATTGTGGTTATTGGTTTTGCTTGACCATGCATATTTATTACAAAGGTTTCATTTTTATTTTATGTTCAGTAAGCAGGGAGGGGAAGGGGAAACATAAATGCTAGGTCAGTTTAAAATAAAATAAAATTTACTTTAAAAACTGAAAGGTACAGTAGTGACAAAAAGAAGACAACCAATTATCCTGAGGCAGAACTACAATGAAGAGGTGGAAAATAGAATTTTTTTGCATTTTTTGCATTTCTAAAACAATCTTTTTTCATCATTAGGGATAGGCAGACTAGCAGATTTGGATTTTAACAACTTGGTCTCCATTGTACTATGCAGGAAAATTGAAACAACACTTGAGAAGATGAAACTGAAAGAACAACTTTCTAAGATCTAGTCATATCAAGAATAACAAACTAGTTTGACCAGTTCTTTCCTGTCCCACACCTTCTCTAGTCTCCAATGCAAGCTACCTAGTTGGCTATCAAGTAGGGCAAACTTCACCCTAGGGTAGTGTTTAATAAAGGGAATTGGAGACTATAAAATAATAGTGTGTTACCTCAGAACAGCAGGGAGGGTGTGAAAGCTACGCCAGCAGAATGTAATCACCCTCTAACAGGTCCTACTTATCATGGAGCATGGGACAACGATGGATGGTATGTATTTTTGATCTCCAAAGCCAGCCTATTTGACAGTCTCATAACCAGAAGTTTGGCACCAGGTGATGGGGTGGAGGCTTTTTTTATCACAATTCACAAATTCGCTAAGTTATGGAAGAGTTGCAATCTGTATTAGTGGAAGGAGTACCCACACTGATGGAATCGTGGACCTTTGTAAGCATGGAAATTTTGCAGACATATCCCTCAATTTTTGCATTTTACAGTCTTTCATGTTATCGTTTTGGACAATATGGAGAAACATGAGCTGGATGAGAGCATAGTTGAATGGATTCAAAATTAAACTACTATACCAAAAGAATACTGATTAATAAAGAGAAGCCATTAATGAGGGAGCTGTCCTTGGTCCTGTTCTCATCAACACTTTTACCAATGATTTGGATGATGGCATGGATCACAACCTTAACAAAAAAAGGAAATGAGTTCAGTCTGGCATAATTTGTTCTTGATCAATCTGTGATGATAGCTGCATCCTTTTCTAAGTGTTCTCATAACAGCAGAGTGACTGTGGTTTTGGCTGCCAAAATGTAAGGGTTGCAGAAAGTATTTCAACATTACTCCTTTAGCAGGCATAAACATCTCATTTTAGGACCTAATTAGCAAGAACAGTATCAAAATAGGAAGCTACCACATACCCTCCCCCCTTCTACTGCTTCCCTAACAGCAGACTCCCCAGAAGTGGTTTGGTGGAGTCCTAGGTCTCATTCCAGGAGGGCCTATGTTGCAAGCAGACTATAAGGTATCTACATCTAGCCTTTGATAAAATTTGTCCTAAAATGTTGATTTAAAGATACCTTTCAGTCCATTGTCCCATTTCAAATGTTTTTATTTGAGGACTAACATCCTCACCCCACCTCTATGTTTGCTTTCCTCCTGGTTAAAAACCCCTAGTTCTTAAAAATGTTCCTCATATGATTTGACTTCTAGATCCTTAATCTCCATCTTCCAGACATAATCTAGTCCCTCTTACGATGTGATACCCAGAACTAACCACATTGCTCTCAGATTGGGGCCCTATGCTTTTGCTCATCTGCCTGATACTACATGAGCAGAGAGTTCTTGGGAGAGTCATCTACAATTTACAACTATATCTGACTTTCTCTCCTTGAAGACCCCAATGATATAGTCTAGTTGCCAGTGTGTGTCTTGGTAGACAAGTACAATTGGTATCTGGAATTTTGGCAGAGTAGCATCAGAATATAATAAGAAAGAATACCAACATTGGAGTCAAAAGATGTGGGTTTAGATCCTGGTTCTGATATTTATTAGTCAAATGATCTTGGGTAAAATACTTATTTCACCTGAGACTCAATGTCTTCCTTTACAAAATGGGATAATAATGTTTATACTACCTGCTTTACAGTTATAATACTACTACCTGTCCCTCACTGCCCATAAGTCTAGGTACACTACATTTCACTCGTCTCCCAGGGTTGTGCATCACCCTTAAGGGGGGTTGGAGTATATCTAGACTCTCTGACAGCGGCTCCAGCCCCATCAATTGTGTTCCCCCAACTGTAGGAGGTGGGAGCCCCTGAATGCCAGTTCCATTTAGCTAACAGTTGGATTAGGTTTTAAAAAGGAATGTTTACTTCAAAGGTGTAATAACAAATATACAAACATACATCCCAAGATGTGGAGCATTATTCCTCCCTACTTTGTAGCACCTCATACTCTGAGGAGAAGTATGAACTTCTCAGTTCCTATTATAAGATAGTCTCAGGTCCATTTCCAAAGTGCCCTCAGGATCAAGACCCAGCCATTCCAGCTTCCCTTATTAGCTGGCTGTCTGCAACTCTGGCTCTAAGGTCACCGTGGCCTCCAGTTCATTGGGTCGAGTGGACCTGAAACTGAAGACAAACAATATAAAACAGAAACAAATGCTTCCAGGCCAATTTCTCAGAGTTGGGGTAATAGGGAGGGAGAGGAAGGTGTTAAATTTATGTGCCCTGGACTGTGGGACTATGGGTACATCAGGAAAGGGTATATAAGAAAAGACAGACTCACTCCATTTGACCAATTTTTCTTTTTTTTTTTTTTTTGAGAGGGGAAGGTAGGGCAATTGGAGTTAAGTGACTTGCCCAAGGTCACACGGCTAGTTTTTTTGTGTGTGTATGTTAAGTGTCTGAGGCCAGATTTGAACTCAGGTCCTCCTGACTCCAGGGCCGGTGTTCTATTCACTGCACCACCTAGACGCCCCCCATTTGGCCAGTTTTAAAGAGTCAGCCTTCTTCACTTTGTAGTCAATCAAAGGAGGCTCCCTCTACATGTGTAGTAGGGAACACAAAAAGCCTCCATGTTAGGAAATCTGGGCGTGACCAGGCAAGCCCAGTACACAGGGTTGCTGGGAAATAAAATGCTATCTAAATATGAATTCTCATTTGTTCTCAACTACCAGACACATTTTCCAGTTAAGTATGTTTTCATGCTTTTCAGTGGAAATGAGTTTTAAAGAAAGCCCGAGACAAATACCTAGTTTTCATGACCCTCAGTCCCAGAGCTGCCCATAACTCATGGCAGAATCTGATGAAGATACTTTCAGAGATCCATAGGAATCCATTTCCATGCAACCTACAATGGAACCAGGCTTTCCTGGCTTAACTCCCAAGCCTCCCAAAAGAAATAGTAATGTTGTCTAACATACACACAGAATGCTTTTAGACAGATGAGAAGACAGAAACTGCCCTATCTGGCCTAGGTCTTTTAATACTTCAAAATACCTTTAGGTATCATATTAACCGTGAAGGACCCAAGACACGAAAGACTACAGATGGTCCCAAATTCCTGACAGCTGCACCTCCTGACAGCAATCCTTGGTGATCACAGCCCCAGGTTCTCTGACTTGGACCCTCTGCTCATCAAACAAGCCTCAGCCTGTCTTGCTCACTAATCTATCTTGATCCCTATTCACAACAAGCCTTACTCTGCCTGCTGTCCAGTTTATCCTCTTCTGAGCTCCTCTGTAACCAAGACTTATGCTTCAGGGCTGATTCTGAGTTTTGTCAATCTCAACTCCGACCTATCAAGCTTTAACCTTCCCTTCAAGTTTTATCAGTGAAATAAATGCTCAGTATTCACCCTATCCATTGTCAGGCTGCCTTTTGCTTAAGCCCCACTGGCACCATAAGCCACCTCAAATCCAGCCTGCCAGACCATATCTGGTTCAAGTTCCCATCAATTATCTCTACTCACCTCTAGCTTCTGCTGTTCCTCTAGAAATGACCAGTAATTTATGACAAATGAAGGGGGCAAAGAAATAACAGTACCATCCATCCAAAAAATGTAAATCCCTTTGCCCAAAAGACCTGAAGGTGAGATCTTTGTAGCCTTCATCTAACTAAGCAGCACTCTGCCCCTACATTAATGGCAAGTAGTAGTATTTATCTTTGCTTTATAATAGACAGACTGATACAGAAAGGGCTCAAACACTAAACATTCCAGAGATTTTGAATTGAGCCATAACATTTTTTCCCAGCAGTATAGGGTACTTGAAACATCACTGAACTCAGAGTCAAAGGATCCTCTTTCATCAAAGTCATCTTTGGTCATGGGATCAAAGAAGTAAAACTCTGGAATTAATCTAACTCCCTTCTTTAACAAATGAGAAAAACAAGCATCAGACTGGATTCCTGGTATACATGTCATGGGTGGCACAGTCAGGATTCAAACCCAGGTCCTACGATTCCAAATCCAATATTATTTTAACTGAATCTCACTGCATCTTCCTCGTATGTGAGTTTTTGTGCTTGACTTAGGGCCTAAACTTAACTGTGCGTCCCAGATAGGGGTATCAGTATTAGGATTAGTAGATTTTATAACTGGACAAAACTATAGAAATAATGTGGTCCAACATGTTTATTTTTAAAGGGGGATTAAAATGGGAGAGAATAAAGTACTTTTCTGAGTTGTCTGAATCTCTAAGGGAAAGAGGCTCCATCTTGGACTTCATCTGAGAAATCATTTTTGTGGACCTGTAGTTAAAGTAACTAGGTTGTGCAGCAGATAAAGCACCAAAACTGGAGTCAGGAAAACTCATCTCCCTGACTCATCTTCCTTGATTCTTCAAATCAAGCCTCAGACACTTACTAGCTCTTTAACCTAACCCTGTTTGCCTCAGTTTCCCCATCTGTAAAATGAGCTGGATAAGGAAAGGGCAAACCACTCTAGTATTTCTGCCAAGAAAGCCCCAAAACAGGTAATGAAGAGTCAGACACAAATAAACAAAGACAATAGCAACAAAAGTTAATTTAGACCCCTGTATTATTTGGAGGAAAAAGAAGGGAGGGAAGGGCATCATGCAATTAGAATGATCTGAGTTAAGCTGTGAAACCTGGTTTGAATTTCTGCTCTGACACTGTCATCTTGGCCAAGTCAATCTGAACCTCTGAACTTCCTCTTACTTATTTGTTAAATGGGCTGACAACCTGTACCTCTTACATTTAAACTCCCTAGACTCAAGTTTCTTCATCTACAAAAGAAGGGAGTAGATTTAATGGCCTGTGAGGTGCCTTCTAGCTCTGGTTCTATCATACCAATACCTCCCAAATTTGTTGTGAGAAAACATTTTGGAAAGTTTTAAAAAGCTATATATGTGAGCTATCATTATCATTTCAGACTGAATCTACAGTCACAACTGATTAGATTGTTTTGGATGAACTGATAAGATACTAGTTGGTTAGATGAAGGAAAGAGGGAGAAGAAAAAGTTTGTTTTTCTTTTCACAGCTTGATTTCTGCTCCTTAATTCTGAAGATACAAAACGCTCACTCCAGCAAAGCCTCTCAAGGTTCCTTCCAGCTCTTAAGCTATGATTCTACAACTTTGTAGGATTTGGCTCTCTGGCTTTCTTCTCACACTCCTCCATCATCTCTCCTTGTCCTCTTGACCTTGCCTTACCTTCTGTTCCCCAAATGCCATAAGCCAAAATGGATTTGGGATTTGGAGGAGGACCTGGACAAAACTGATACAATAAACTATATTCCTTCTCACTTCTGCCTCTCCCACCTCAAGTCATGGGTTATGTTAACTGATTCTGTGTTAGAATGGTGCAATTGATTGAACATGTAGATATTAATCAAAAATTTGTTTGAATAATAAATTTTTGTAAAAATTTATTTGAAAAAAATAAAATTCCGAACTCTTTATATTATCTTCTGAACATAAAACCACCTGCACTTATTTGGAAGTCAAGGTGATACTGATATTTCATTAACCCTTCAGAAGTCAACCTCCTATATTCATTCCATCTTGGTTACATTTCAGCTCCCTGTTGTCACATACCCAACCCACAAACTTAACAGACTAGTCACAACTGAAGAAGACTAATCAGGCCTGAAAAAAAAGGCACAACCTAAAACCCTCTAAAGAATAAATACAGTGGTAACCTTCTCAAAACACATTCTGACTTGTTCACTGCCCCAAGCCAACGTTTCATCCCACAGATTCTGAAGACATCTCTGTATGTACTAATTCCCCCTGGATAGAAGATCATTTCCCTCATACAGTTCTCTGCCTAGGTTAGGAACACTTTCACCACCTGGCAAACCAAACAAGTCAGGTAAACTATTGCATGAAAGAAAATAGACCCATCAAGTCTGTTGCTAAACTAACACTAGAAATTAAATTGCATATAATTCTGCACCACTTATTTCAATAGCATCTTAAGATGAATTTAGTAAATCATATAAAATGGCAAAATTGTTTTTGTTCACCTCCCTTCTTTTAATCTTGCAGCTCTCAAGAGAAATCACATCTGCAAAGTGATACTGATTATCCTACCTTGGCTTACAATTAAATGCTTCCAAGTTGGCATAAAAGTGTATGGCATCAATATACACAGGGAAAAATTCTGCTGGTGCCATCCATGATAAATTCTTTGGTGGTTCCTTTCATTCCAGTGGACTAAAGAGTATGGGGATGGAGGGGGACAGGGTGAATGAGATAAGATTAGTGCTGAAATGAGAGGTCACCTTAACTCAGAAGTGGGCAGCTATAAGAATTAGTCACTTTCAGCTAAATAATGATGAAAATTTCCGGTGGTGAGAATTTGGTTTTGTAATAAGGGCCACAATGAAAATGGATCTGTAAGGGAAACAGTTAAAAAGTGTGAAGATAATTTTAATGTGTGTCCTGATTCAGTACTCAGCATACAGAGAATAAACATAAAAACATAATAGAGCAATATAGGTTTAAAATAAGATTCAAGGGACCTACTACTGAAAATATGTGGAAGAAAATTTTCTGAGAAAAAAATGAAGCATTAAACAGATCAAGACGGTGCCTAAAATTCTGAATGTGTTCTCTGGGGAAACTATATGAAGAAATTCCAAGTGTATTTGAATGCAATGTATCTTGCTGGGGAGTCTTTAGAACTTCTTTCCCTCCTTTCTGTTGTCACAAAATTCATTCCTGCCTTAGTTTTGCTGTGAGTTATCTTGATCTCAGAACCATGGTGGTCATGATGTGGTTATAAATCAGTCTCTCTTCAAAATGTTTAAATAACAAAATGAGGCATCATGATGTAGTGAATAAAAAGCACTAACCATAGAGACAGGAGGACAAGGACTCAAGTCTTATTTCTGACAGATATTGGCTGTGTGACCAGCATGGCCAGGAGCTCCCTACATGGATAAATTCAAAGGTTTGGTTTTTAAAAAAATCAACAATTGCAATGACTTGTCAGGAAATGTCAGAGCAGCCTGAACAAAAGACAACAAATATAAACCAATAAATATTGATTGCTACTCTCTGTTCACCATTACCTGAAGCATGAGGAAAGATGTAGAAGATGGACAACACTCCACCTCACCTTTCAAAGAGAGTGAAGTCAAGTTGGGTGGAACAAACATGGAACGATAGCAAACTATACAAACTCACAGATAATTAAGGTTTAAATTTTCCAGGAG
The DNA here is from genome assembly GCA_011680675.1 of Gymnobelideus leadbeateri. Classification (NCBI taxonomy): domain Eukaryota; kingdom Metazoa; phylum Chordata; class Mammalia; order Diprotodontia; family Petauridae; genus Gymnobelideus; species Gymnobelideus leadbeateri. The sequence goes on along the minus strand of WOXC01003626.1, from coordinate 870,285 downwards.
TTTAAAAGAAAAAGATGTCAGTAGGTGGCAGAGGAGTTAGGAATATCTTAATGAAGGTGGTAAATTTAAAGCTGGGTCTTGAAAGAGGAATAAGAGTTGGATAACTTGAGTGAAGATGATGTCATTCTAAATTAAGGGAACAACATGAACAAAGACCCAAATATGTGAATGAGTATGGCTTATAATGGCAAGGGAGGCAAGAGGGTGAGGGTTAAGTGGTACATGTAAGAGAGAATGATGTTGGGTGGGTAGGAAGTATCAAATTCTATATGAAGAGTCTATGAGATTAAAGGACTTTAGACTTGATATGGAAGGAAAGGAGATGCACAAACCATATAATAAATGTAACGATGTTCCTTTCATGGTATTTCAATCATTCCTAACTTTGGAGCTGATCAACAAATATTTATTAAGCCCCTACTATATATTAGGCACTGAGCTACTGGAGATACTAAAAAAGAAAAAAAATCGTCCCTCTCCTCAGAGATCTTACATTTAGAAAGAGGCAACATGTATATATATATGTGTGTATATATGTATATATGTATGTATATATGTGTGTATATATGTGTATATGTATGTATATATACATACAAAATACAATCTAGTTTGGTAAAACAGTGCACTAGTAGTTAGGGGAAAGGGGAGGCACTTAGGGACTAATAGGAAGGTGGTGCCCTAAATAGAAATAGGGAAGCTTAAAAGAGGCATGAATTGAGGGAAAGGAGGGCAGTGGAGATAATGAGTTATTGTTTTGTAAATGTTAATTTTCTAATGCCTATAGGACTCCCAATTTGAAATGTCCAAAGTATATGGTGATTGGGATCTGAAGAGAGTGGGTTCTGAAGAGAAACTAAGGCTAGATTGGGAGTTGTTGACAATTGGTAAATGAACTTAATGGAACTGATGAAGTCACCAAACAAGAGCCTTTGCTGTTCCCTAGCACCCTACCTGAACAAACCTTTAAGTCCTTTCTTCCTCTTTCATTGCCTAATTAAATTATATCCATTCTTTAAGCCTAGTTCAAGAACCAACTCTTGCATGAAACCTTCCTCGTATGACTCCTCTTTAACCAACAATGACAATACCTATTTTTTCTGAAGTCCTATCACATTCAAAATTGATAATGACTAATAATGATTTGGGGGGACTGATCATGAAACATGTGCGCTTCCAGACCTCCATGTCAAGAAGCAGTAGACTACAGTAATGGAAAGTTACACATTGTGTCAGAAATGATCATGCAGGGGCTTACTTGGTCCAGATTCCATTCAATGAGCTAAGACACCACTAAAGGTCCCTCCCCACCCCCACCCCCACACCCACACCCACGCCCCGCCCTAGCCAGTCCGTGTACCAGACCCAGCAGGAGTAGACCATATGGGAGGAAGCCCTTTTCACTTATTCAGCCACCCTTACCTTCCAGTCAGTGTTCCTTCCTGCTTTTTCCCTCCTGTTCGGACATTGACCCATTACGTTTGCCCCAGTGAAGGAAAGTCATAATTCCAACCCCAGCCCATAACTCTACTTCCTCTTTAACAATGGCTGGCCAAGCCCCTCTCTTTACCTTCTCTCTTTACCCCCACCACCAGAGTACTAGGCAGTTAGATCCACTCATACCACTTGGATGAGCAGGGTATCACCAGTTACAATCCTTATAGTAAGATAGAAGAACTCGAGACCTTAGCATCTGCTTTGCCTCTTCCACTTCCAGGCTCCCAGGCATCATTATCCAACCTGCAAATAAACCCTAAGGATCACTGGGGCCTAGCTCTCCTTCCCCATCTCATCCTTAGGACCACCAGGCCCATCTATCTATGCCCTAGGGTAAACCTTCTTTGATATACTGTCTCTCCCAATTAAAATGTGAAATTTTTGAGAGCAAAGACTGTCTCATTTTTTAATCTGTATACCCCTAAACTTAGTATAGCACCTGGTACCTAATAAGCATCAAATAAATATTATTTATCTATTCATTCATTTGCTTTTGCTAAACTCTTTGCTATAATTAAGGTGCTAAGGACAGAGTTTATTAAGAAATTACTGTGGTATAAAAAATAGGAGGCATCAGTAAAATGTCTTTTAACCTCTTTTATGCAGTGATCAAATCCAAATAATGCTCTAAGCTTCCAGCAGAGCAAAACAAAAGTGATTGGAGAACTTTTTTCAGCATACTCTCCCGGGAAAGGAACCAAGTGGGACATAGACCAATGACCATCTTGTAAATTTCCAAGTCACTTAACTTTTCCATTACTTTATTTCTTTCTTTTTTTTTTTTTTTTTTTTGCCTTTTGGAGGGCAGTTGGGGTTAAGTAACTTGCCCAAGGTCACACGGCTAGGTTTTTTTTGTTTGTGTGTGTGTTAAGTGTCTGAGGCCAGATCCGAACTCAGGACCTTCTGACTCCAGGGCCAATGCTCTACTCACTGTGCCACCTAGCCGCCCCTGTTACTTTATTTCTAAAAAACAAAGAAAAATAACATAGATGACTGAAATAATTAAACTGGGGATCCTTCCTCTCTCACCATTTTTATTTGTTTGAAAAACATAGGAAAGTGGATTGTGGCTCTTACATAAACTGAAATATCCCATTCATCATATCTGGAAAGGAAAACAGGATTTTTGTTTTAAGTTATTCTCATGTAATCACCCAACATTTAAAATTCAAGTTAATCACAAGGTCTAGGCCACTTTAATGTCAGAGATCAGGCAAAGGACATTTCCAAGCTGGAGGGAGGGAGTCTCAAGGTAACTTAGTAATCATATTATTAATAATATCTTACTTTTCTCTAAAATTAAGGTCTAAAAAACAACTATAAGACATTCATTTAAAAAATGTTGTTTGAAAAAGTGCTAAAAAGGGCCAACATTAAAAAGTTAGCAACAAGGTCTGTTTTAATTTCATTTCTTTGCATGTACATGCATCTCACATAAAATGATTCAAAGGGGACTTTAAAATGTTAGCAGGTGCTTTTATACAGCTCTGTCATCAAAGATAGATGCTTTCCATATTCTTAGAGGGTCATAAGTTCTCATCTTTATTCCCAGGTGACACTTTTGATGAGCCAAGAGATACAGAAGGGTTTTGATATATGTTAGAATATATCTTCATTGCCTCCCGCAAGTACCTTGTAAAAACTCAATAGATCAAACGAGGGTAGCTAGAGGGGATGTAGTATCATGAAAGGCACCACTGACATTGAGGGATCCTTTAACTTGAATTATGAAGAAGCCAAAAAATTGCACCAGGAATCAACCTGCTCAGAGGAGTTATAAAAAAGTAATGAGTTGTACTATAATTAACACACTGCTGTCATGGGGTTGGAGGAGAGGAGATTTCGGGGCATCAGAATATTACTGCTGGAAACTGCCAAAGAAAAGAAAAGGTAACATGTTGTCACTGCCCATGCAGAGAAAGAAAAATGACTATCACTATAGTACAATAAGCCTTTATATACCTTTCTATAAAAATGGTCAAGGGACTATGAGTAGAGAGAGTGTGGAGAGTGATAAGAAAAAGATAAAGGCATTTCCTTCAAGAAGCTCACAGTCTAGCTGTTTAAAAAAAACTTTTTGGGGTGGCTAGGTGGCGCAGTGAATAGAGTACCAGTCCTGTAATCAGAAGGACCTGAGTTCAAATCCAACCTCAGACACTTAACACAAAAAAAACTAGCCATGTGACCTTGGGCAAGTCACTTAACCCCAATTGCCCTGTCTTCCCCCTCCAAAAAAGGGAGGGGAAAGCCTTTTTAAGAAAAATCTGGATTTAAAACTAAAACGGTGTGGAAAAACTCCCAGTATGGAAACTCTGGCTACTGATGAAGATTAGCAACTGCCCTATAACAGTCCTTTTTTCTATTAACATATTTATTTAAAGTTTTGAGTTCCCAATTCTTTTCCTTCCTCTCTTCCCTCTCCACTCCGTAAAATGATAAGTAATAAAAGTTATACATGTGCAATTCTGTAAAACACTTCCATATTAGTCTTTTGTACAAGACAACAAAAAAAATTTTAATGAAAAAAATGGGGAAAATAGCGTGCTTTAGTCTGTATTCAATCAATATCAGTTCTTTCTCTGGAGGCTTCATCATTAGTTCTTTGGGATTATCTTAGATCATTGGTTTGGTGAGAATAGCTAAGTCATTCACAATTCTTCATCAAATAATATCACTTTTGCTGTGTTCAACATTCTCCTGGTTCTATTCACTTCACTATGGATCAATTCATGTAAATCTTTCCAGGTTTTTCTGAAATCATCCTGCTTGTCATTTCTTATAGCAAAATAATATTATATTACAATCATATACCACAGGTTGTTTAGCCATTCTCCTATTGATAAGCATCCCTTCAATTTCTAATTCATAACCACCTCAAAAAGAACTACTATAAATATTTTTGTACAAATAGATTCTTTCCCCTTTTTTGGATGTCTTTGGGATATAGACCTAGCAGTGGTGTTGCTAGATCAAAGGGTATGCAGTTTCATAGCCCTTTGGGCATAGTTCCAAATTGCTTTCCAGAATAGTTGAATCAGTCCATAACTCCATCAGTGTCCCAGTTTTCCAACATCCCTTCCAATATCCAATATTTTCCCTTTTTATCATAGTAGCCACTCTGATAGGTGTGAGGTGGTACATTAGAGTTGTTTTAATTTGCATTTTTCTGATCAATAGTAATTTAGAGCATTTTTATATGACAGTAGAGAATTTTGATTTCTTTGAAAACTGCCTGTTCATATCCTTTGACCATTTATCAATTGGGGAATGATTTGTATTTTTATAAATTTGACTTAGTTCTCTATATATTTGAAAATGAGGTGTTTATCAGAGTTTCTTGATGCAAAATCTTTTTCCCAGTTTTCTGCTTTTCTTATAATTTTGGTTGCATTGTTTTTGTTTGTATAAAAAAACTTTTTAATTCTATATAATCAAAATTATCTATTTTACATTTTGCAATGCTCTCTATATCTTCTTTGGTCCAAAATTCTTCCCTTATCCATAAATCTGACAAACTATTCTATGCTCTTTTAATTTTTCTTATGGCATCACCCTTTATGTGTAAATCATGTACCCATTTTGACCTTATCTTGGTATGTGGTTGAGATACTGGTCTATACCTAGTTTCTGTCATACTGTTTTCCAGTTTCCCTGCAGTTTTTGTCAAATAGTGAGTTTTTGTTCCAAAAGCCTGGATCTTTGGGTTTATCATATATTGGATTAGTATGGATCCTTACTATAATGTAATTTGTAACTAATCTATTCTATTGATCCACTCCTTCTTTGCCAATACAAGACTATTTGGATAATTACCACTTTATAAGAAAGTCTGAGATCTTATATGGCTAGACCACCTTCTTTCACATCTTTTTTCATTGATTCCCTTGGTATCCTTAAACATTTTTTCTTCTAGATGCATTTTGTTAGCATTTTTTCTAGTTCTATAAAATGCTTTTTGATAGTTTGATTAGTATGGTATTAAATAGACTAATATTCATAGAGTTGTCATTTTTATTATATAGACTTGGCTTACCCATGAGCAATTAATATTTTTCTAATTGTTTAGAGCTGATCTTGTGTGAAAAGTGTTCTATAGCTGTATTCAAACAGTTCCTGTGTTTGTCTTGGCAGGTAGACTCTCAAGTATTTTATATTGTCTAGTTTTTTAAATGAATTTCTTTATCTCTTGTTGCTGGACTTTGTTGGTAATACACAGGAATGTTGATTTATGTGTGTTTATTTTTTTATCCTGTAACTTTGCTAAATTTGTTAATAATTTCAAGCAATTTTTAGTTGATTCTCTAGAATTTTCTAAGTATAACACCATATCATTTACAAAGAGCAATAGTTTTGTTTCCTCATTGCCTATTCTAATTCCTTTCTTTTTCTGCTATTATTGTTACAGCTAACATTTCTTTTTTCTTTCTTTTTTTTTTTTTTTTTGGAGGGCAATCGGGGTTAAGTAACTTGCCCAAGGTCACAGGGCTAGTTTTTTTGTGTGTGTATGTTAAGTGTCTGAGGCCAGATTTGAACTCAGGTCCTTCTGACTCCAGGGCTGACGCTACAGCTAATATTTCCAGTGCAATATTAAAAAATAGAAGTGCTTAATCCTTGATTTTATTGGGAAGGTTTCTAGTTTATCACTATTACAAATAATGTTTGTTTATGATTTAAATCAATATTGATTATTTAAGGTAAGTTCTATTTATTCTTATGCTCTCTAGTGTTTTTAAAAGGAATGAGTGATGTGTTCTGTCAAAGGCTTTTTCTCTTATCTATTGAGATTACCATATGATTTCTGTTGATTTTGTTATTGATATGGTCACTTATACTAACAGTTTTCCTTATATTGAACCAGCCCTGCATTCCTGGAATAAATCCCACCTGGTCATAGTGTGTGATCCCTGTGATGTATTGGCATAATCTCTTTGCTAATATTTTGTTAAAAACTTTTGAATCAAAAAAAATTTGCATCAATATTCATTAGAGAAATTGGTTTATAATTTTCTTTCTTTATTTTGACTCTTTCTGCTTTAGGTGTCAGTACCATATTTTTGTCATAAAATAAAATTGGTAGGAATCCTTTATATAATATTTGAATAATTTATATAGTATTGGGATTAATTGTTCTTTAAATGTTTAGTAGAATTTGCTTGTGAATTCATCTAGACCTAGAGATTTTTTTTCTTGGGAAGTTCATTGATGGCTTGCTCAATTTCTTTTTCTAAGATTGAGTTAAATATTTTACTTCTTCTGCTAATCTGGGCAATTTATATTTTTGTAGATGTTCATCTATTTTATTTAAATTGATAAATTTACTGGCATATAATTGGGCAAAACAGTTCCTAACAATTATTATAATGTTCTCTTCATTGGTGGTGAATTCACCCCTTTCATTTCTGATACTAGTAATTTGGTATTTTTCTTTCCCTTTTTTAATCAAACAAGCCCAATAGTTTATCTATTTTGTTGGGGAGTGGGGGCTTCATAAAACCAGCTTATAGTTTTATTTATTAGTTCAATTGTTTTCTTGCTTTCAATTTTATTAAACTTACCTTTGATTTTTCAGGATTTAGAATTTGGTGTTTAACTGGGGATTTTTAATTTGTTCTTTTGGTCAAAGGCTTTTTCTAGTTGTTGTTTTTTTAGTTTCATGCCCAATTCATTGATCTGCTTTTTCTCTATTGTACTGATGTAAACAATTAGAGATGTAAATTTTCACCTAAGTATCACCTTGGCTGCATCTCATAAATTTTGGTAGGTTGCATCATTGTACTCATTTTCTTTAATGAAACTGACTGTCTCTATGATTTTTTTTCTTCAACCCATTCATTTCTTATGATTCTTTAACTTCCAATTAATTTTTTAATCTCTATTTCCATTGTCCATTCTTGACTGTAATTCTTGTTGCATCATGATCTAAAAAGGATTTGTTTACTATTTCTGCTTTTCTGCATTGGGCTGTGGAGGTTTTCCTGTTCTAGTACATAGTCAATTTTTGTGTATATATTCCCCAAAGATCTATGTCTAATTTTTCCAGAATTTTATTCACCTCCTTAATTTCTGTCTTGTTTATTTTTATTAGATTCATCTAGTTCTGAGAGGGAAATGTTGAGGTCCCCCACTAATATAGTTTTATTATCTGTTTCCTTCTGCAACTCATTCAACTTCTCTTTCAAAAATTTAGATGCTTTGCCATTTGGTACATATATGTTTAGGACTGATATGACTTCTTTTTCCATGGTACCCTTATCTCTTAACTAGATATATTTTTACTTTTGCTTTGTCTGAGTTAATGACTGCTACTCCTGCTTTCTTTGCTTCAGCTTAAGCATAATAAATTCTGCTCTATCCATTGCCTTTACCCAGTATGTATTTCTCTGTTTCAAATATGTTTCTTGTAAACAACATATTGTAAGAATCTGATTTTTAATCCATTCTGCTATATGCTTCCATTTTATGGGTAAGTCCATCCCATTCACATTTATAGTTATAACTATGTACTTCCCTCCATGTTATTTTTCTCTAGTTTATCCCCCTCTCTTTCTTACCCTCCACATTTTTCCTCCTCAGAAGTGTTTTACTTCTAATCATCTCCTTCCTGAATCTACCCTCCCTTTTATCAGTCCCACTCCCCCTTCTGTCCCTTTTTACTTCCCTGTGGGGTAAGATTGGTTTCTGTATCCAACTGAGTGTGTAAGTTATTCCCTCTTTGAATCAATTTTAATGAGAATAAGGTTTAAATTTTATTTGCCATCACCACCACCAACTTTCCCTCCATCATAATAGCTCTTTTACACCCTGTAGAATAATTTACCACCGTTCAATTTCTGCCCCCCCCCATTCTTCTTTTTCCTTCCAGTACAATTTTCTTTCTCACCCCTTTATTTTGTTTTTTGGGGTATCATCCTATCAAAGTCACCTTATATCCACAACTTCTTTCTATATATACTCCTTCTAATTGCTCTCATAGTAATAAAGAGTTACAAGTATTATCTTGCCTTATAAAAATAAACAGTTAAATCTTATTGAATTTCTTATGTTTTCTCTTTCTTACCTTTTTATGCTTCTTTTGAGTATTGTATTTGGAGGCCAAAATTTTTGTTCAGCTCTGGTCTTTTACTTAGGAATGCTTGAAAGTCCTCTATTTCATTGTGTCCATTTTCCCCCTGAAATATTACATTCAATTTTACTGGATAGGTGATTCTTGGTTGTAAACCTAACTCGTTTGCATTCTAGTATATCATCTTCCAAGCCCTGAGGTTCTTTAATGTGGAAGCTGCCAAGTCCTGTGTAATCTGGATTATAACTCCATGATATCTGAATTGTTTTATTTGGGGGGGTAGGCTGCTTGCGGTACTTTTTCCTTAATCTGTAAGCTCTGGAATTTGGCTATGATGTTCCTTGAATTCTTCATTTGGGGATCTCTTTTGGGCAGTGATAGGTGAATTCTTTTGATTCCTGTTTTGCCATGTGATTCTAATATATCAGGGAAGTTTTCTTTGATAATTTCTTGAAAGATGTTTTATAGGCTTTTTTATCATGGCTTCCAGGTAGTCTAGTCATTCTTATGTTATCTCTCCTGGATCTATTTTTTAGGTCAATGGCTTTTCCAATGAGAAATATCACATTTTGTTCTTTTTCTTTTACTTTTTTCTTTTGTTTTATCATAACTTAATGTCTCAGAGTCACTAGCTTCCACTTGATCAATTCTAATTTTTAAGGAATTATTTTCTTCAGTGAGCTTTTGTACGTCCTTTTCCATTTGACTAATTCTATTTTTTACGTAGTTATTTTCTGTAGTAAATTTCTGCATACCTTTTCCCATGCTATTGACTCTTTCTTCTAGATTCTCTTGCATTACATTCATTTCTTTTCTCAGTTTTTTTTTCTTCTACTTCTCTAATTTGCTTTTTAAAATCCTTTTTAAGTTCTTCCAAGAATTCTTTTTGGTCCTGAAACCAAATACATTTTTCTTTGAGGCTTCACATGGACACTGCTGTTGTCTAAGTTTATGCCTTGATCCTCCCTGTCACTATGGTAATTTTCTATGGTCCAATTCTATTTTTTGGTTTTTGTTTTTTTTTTCTTCTTTTGTAGCTTGGTATTTTTATGTGAGATTTGGGCTCTGGTCCTGTACTGTCGCAAACTTTCTACTGGACCTCAGGGTCTTACTGCTGGCTTTCACTGGACTTCAGGGCTTAACTGCTTGCTTTCACTGGAGGATAGGTTTCCCTTCTGGCTTGTACTAGAGGGTGGAACCTCGTTGTTGGCCTTCCGTGGGTCTGGGGGTTAGCTACTAGCCTGCCCCAGGAAGCTTGCTACTAGGTTGATATGGTAACAGAGTCCTTCTGGTGACTGGCCCTTAAGGAGGATCTTGGTGTTGGTCTACCTCAGGAATAGGGCCATGCTGCTGGGTTGCAAGCCCTACTATGGAAACAGGGTTTCTTTGCTGGAAGGCCCCAGGAATGGGTATCACTGTTGGCCAGCCCTGGGGTGAAGCTTCACTACTGGCCAGCAACAGGGTCAAGATCATAGTGGTGGCTTGTGGTAGGGTAGGGTTGCTAGAGTGGAGTCTTGCTGTACTGCACAGACTGCTTACTTGCTTAGGGGTCTGCTGGTTTGTAGGAAGGCAGGGCCTCACTGGTGGATTGTCCCAGGTTAGTGGACTTACTCCAGGGCCCCTGCTGTGAGGCTGGCTGGATGCTGCTGCTGCTCTTGGACCTCTCACCTCCCTCAACCCAGTGAGAAAGACCTTTCCTGACAGACTGGTAAACTACTTACCTGCTCCTAGATCAATTCCAAGGCAATTTTCTAGTTATTTGGAAGAGAATTTGTGAGGGCTTCAGAGGGCTTCTTTCCTCATTCTGCCATCTTGTGTAATGGCAAGCAAAGAAGTAGTTAATGCCTTGTTTCAGCTATTTAACACAGAAGTAGTTAACACCTTGTTTCAGTTCATGATTATATCAAGTATTAAGATCCAGAACTTGTGAACCTCACAACTTGTGAACCCTAGAACTTGTGAACTCTTGTAACAGGAAGGGGAGGAGCTAATGACCACATATAAGGAGAGACCTAGGCTGGAGAAAGCAGAACTGAGAAGGGAGCTCTTGTGCTAGAGAAGGAGAAAACTTGTGGTATCCAGGCACTCTGTGTTTGTCTGTTCTGTCTGTATTGGTGTTTGTTTATGATACTTTATAACAGAAGTCCTGGGACCTTACTGGAAGCCCTGAAAGAGAATTTCTGGTTGTATGCTTACAGAAGTCCCAGAGGAGGGTTTTGGAGGTCCTGGGACTTTACTGATGATTTGTATTGACCTCTCAGACCTTGTTTGTGGGTTTGTGCTGATTTCTTTGTTGATGATTTCTGTTGAATTCTCAGACCATTTTGGTGGGTCTGAGTTGATTTCACAGGCATATAGTGAATTAGTGATAATGCCAGCAATGTGTATGAATATTATTGTGGCTCTGTTGAGCTTTGTCTTCCCAGAAACAGGAACTGTGAAGGACTTGAGGTAGACTGGACACTGTGAGCTTCAATATGGAATGGGAACTGTATAAGGAACTGGACAAAGAACTGGACAAGGAACTAGGAGCTTCCTGCCTTTGAACTCAGGTGACAGTTGTGTAGATTTGGGCAGGACCCAGGACCATGGAAAAGGAACCATGGAAGCTGAGAGCCAGCCTCAAGTCAAGATGAAAAGGTCTCCTCTTGGGTACCTGATGCTGACTGAGAAGATTATGATTTCCTGTGACCTAGGAGTGGAGAGTTTTGACCTTTGTACTTTGTGTCCATTAAGGAGATAATCCTCCTTAAGGATGATTGAATTAAGGACTTACTAAATGATTGAGTTACTAAATGAATGTACTTTGTTTAAAACTATGTGGCCACTTTGGTGAAAACTATATGGTCATTTCAGTGATAAGTTGTTATGTCATAACATTGTGAATGCTGTACTTTGATTTTTGTGAATGTTTTGCTTTAATTTACTGCTGAATAAATAGAGAATCCACTACACTATGTAATCAGAGTCTTAAAGCTGTTCACAGCAGTGGTCTTCTGGAAAGCTGCTTGTGTTTGGCTTTACATCTTGGCACTGGAAATGACCTAAAATAATCTTAAAGAGAGTTTCCTGGGCACAAAGAGGTGAAACACCCATCCGTGTCACAGGCAGTTTGTTTCTAGAACAGGGCTTGAACCCAAACATTCCTGAGTTCAAGACTAGCCTACTACATACTATATACCACACTGCCTCTCAAAATAATAAGAAAAATAGGGGGTGGAGCCAAGATGGCGGAGTAGAAACAGCTCATCCAAGCCACTCTGCCCCCAGATTCCCCCCAAACTATGTAAAAGGGGACTCTTAACAACTTCTGGAGCCCCAGCACCCACAGAACAACACAGAGAAGCTAACCTCCCACTGAGGACAGCCCAGCAGCCCTGCAGGAAGAACCAGCGCAGTGGTCTGGGAGCCGGCAGCGCTCAACGCGCAGAGTGCAGGAAGCGGAGTGGAGCAGAGCCCAGGTCCGCGTGAGCCAAGGTTTTAGCCCCAGGGCGGCAGGGCCAGCGGCCAGCTGGAGGAACCCCAGAACACCAACAGCCATGGCGACTCCAGAATTATCAACGTAGACATGCCTAGGACAAAGTAAGAGGTTAGTGTCCTATGGACTTTGGGACCTGTATTTGGGGAAATGTGTCGGCTCCCTCTCCTGGGGGCTAGAAGCTGCTGAGGAGACACATCATTTTGTAGTTTTCAGAGGCAGCTCCAGCTCCCAGCCTGCAATTAATTGTAGGGAGATCCAGCAATCAGTCTTGGGGGGTAATCGCTCTTGCTTTAACCTCCCTGAATCTGGATTGTGATGTAGGGTGGAAGTTGTGGGTGGGTTTACAGCTCGCCAGAAACGGAAGTTGCCCCCCACACGTTCGAGACGAAAATTCCTCTAGCTGGCCTTAAAGCCATAGTGTGGCAAGAAGCCCAAAAGTCAAGTAATTAAGTGGCAACATGCCAAGGCAAAGGAAACAGAAAAATGTAACCCTAGACTCCTATTTTGGGGGCATAGAGCGGGAAAAGGACTGTGAGGTCAGAAGTCCTGCTCCAAAAGCCCCAGGGGAAAACATGAGCAGGTTGCAGGCCATAGAGGACCTTAAGAAGGAATTTAAAAATCAAATAAGAGAAGTGGAGGAAAAATTGGAAAGAGAAATGAGAAGGATGCAGGAAAAGTATGAAATGAGGGTCAACAGCCTGACTGAGGAAAACAACACCTTAAAAAATAGACTAACTCAAATGGCAAAGGAGGCCCAAAAGGGCAATGAGAAGAATGCCTTAAAAAGTCGAATTTGCCAGATGGAAAAAGAATCTCAAAAGTTCACTGAGGAGATTCATTCCTTCAGAGTTAGACTGGAGCAAATGGAAGCTAATGACTTTATGAGAAATCAAGATGCTGTTAAGCAGATCCAAACAAACGAAAGATTAGAAGGCAATGTGAAATATCTCATGGGAAAAACCACTGACCTGGAGAATAGATCCAGGAGAGACAATTTAAAAATTATTGGACTACCTGAAAGCCATGATCAAAGAAAGAACCTAGAAATCACCCTTCAAGAAATTCTCAAGGAAAATTGCCCTGATGTTTTAGATCCAGAGGGCAAAATAGAGGTTGAAAGAATCCACCGATCACCTCCTGAAAAAGATCCCAAAAGAAAACTCCCAGGAATATTATAGCCAGGTTCCAGAATCCCCAGATCAAGGAGAAAATACTACAAGCAGCCAGGAAGAAACAATTTCAATATTGTGGAAACACAATCAGAATAGCCCAGGACCTGGCAGCTTCTACACTGAGGGATCGAAGGGCATGGAATATGATATTCCAGAGGGCAAAAGAACTGGGAATGAACCCAAGGGTCACCTACCCAGCAAAACTGATTATTTTGTTTCAGGGGAAAATATGGTCATTCAGTGGAATAGAGGACTTTCAAGCATTCTTGAGGAAAAAACCAGAATTGAATAGAAAATTTGACATCCAGACACAAGAAGCAAGAGATGCCTGAGAAGGTAATCAGGGAGAAGAAATCAAAAGGAACTTATCAAAGTTGAACTATTTACATTCCTATATGGAAAAACAATAACTGGGAGTGATGATATCTTTCTCAGTATGAAAATAATGGAAGACGGGTGTGTGGTCATATGAATACATATGTGAATGTGTGTGTATATGGATAGAGGGCATAGGTTGAATTTGTTGGGAAGGGAGAATACTCAAGGGATGAAATTATGAGGTGAGAGAGGAAAGTGGCAAAAGGAGATGGGGAAAGACAGGGTAGGGTAAACTATCTCATGTAGAAGAAGCAAGGGGAAGTGGTTGCAAGGGAGGGGGAGAATAGGAAGGGGAAAAAAAAGGCAAATCCACATTCTCATTGAATTTGGTTCAGGGAGAGAATGACATACATACTAAATGGGATATCTCAACCTGCAGCAGAATAGGGGGAAGGGGGATGAGAGGAGGGATGATGGATGGGAGGGCATCCTTGGGGGGAGGGGAGGTTGGAAGTATCCACTATAGAAGAGGGACAGGATCATGTAGGGAATGGACCAGGTCGGGGGTGGGATGAGTGGGAGGGAATTATAAGCAGCCTTGTACAATATATCTACTATGATAATGTTTTGCATAGCTAGACACGTACAACATATACTGAATTACTTATCTCCCCAGAGGGAATGGGTGACAAGGGAGGAAGGAAATGGATCTGAAATTCGAGGTCTTAACATTAAATGTTTCAAATATATATAAATACTATTATTAATACTCTTTTGCTTATAATTAGGAGATAAGATGTGCAGGCATTGGGACACAAAGATTCACCTTCCTCTAATGGAAAAGTCAAAGGGGTTATGGGAGAAGGTATGGGAGAGAGCAGATTGGAGGAAGCGATATCTTGTGGGACTGCTATTCTGGGAGGTTGGGTAGGGGAATAACGGGGGGAAAATGATTGTAACTCAAAATCTGGCAGAAATGAATGATGTAAAACAGAAGTTAATAAAGCATTTGTTTAAAAAAATAAGAAGAAGAAGAAAAATAATTCACATCTGTATAGTGCTTTAAGGTTCAGAACACACCTTATATACATCATCTCATTTAATCCTCAAATCAATCCTGTGACATAGGTGCTGTTATCTCTTGTAGGAAGCCAAGCCCCAGGGACCCCTGCCCTTCTATGGCAGAGTCTGAGATAGTGGTAAAGAGGAGCCTTGCTGGCCAGCAGCAGAGCTGAGAAGGAAAAGTTAGGTGGAAAAAATAGACTTGAAAAGAGTTACTTACCCAGAGATGTATAATCATAAACGAGGCGGGACGCTAGTGCAGTGGATAACAGAATCAACTTTATTCAGCTAAGAGTCCAGTTTTATATAGTGTAAAACTGAATAGTCATCATAAGTCACTATCTTTGGGACTACACCATTGTCCTAGTTCCCATTTGCCTCATATGTGACAGCCGTGTACTCTATCCTTGTTATCAGGGTACAAGTACCGAGCGGTATATTCCAAACCTCCCTAGAAGAGGATGGAGTTATCCCAAGGCTTCTAGTTAATACTATGTTGCAACATTATGCTAGTTTCCCCTGAGAACATTGCGAGCATCCTTGTTTCCAAGCTGGGAGCGCACACCACACTTCTCATAAGGACATGATGCCCATGCCTATGAGCCTTCCTGGGATATGGGGAACCAATCCAGGCCTGGTTAGCAGGGTCTTATGCTGAGAGGGCTTATTCAGCCATCAGGGTCAGAGCTCTACTGGCCTGTGGTCCTCTACAATCTCTGTTTTATAGATAAGAAAACTGAGGAGCACTAGGCCTGGAATCAGGAAGACCTGAGTTTAAATTCACCCTTAGACACTTACTATCTGTGGGACCTTGGGCAAGTCACTTAACCCTGTTTGTCACAGTTTCCTCATCTGGAAAATGAACTGGAGAAGGAAATGGCAAACCACTCCAGTATCTTTTCTCAAGAAAATCCCAAATAGGGCCATAATGAGTCAGACATGACTGACTGAACAACAACAAACTAAGGCCTACAGGACTTAAGTGCCTTGTGGAGGGATACATAGCTAAAAGCATCAGATATAGGACAGGTATGTGTGTCAGGTCTTCCTGTCTCTAGTTCTAGTCATCACACCCTTCTGACTTTCCAAACTTTTTCACAAGAAAAGGTTTAGCTGCATATATTCACCCACACTACCAATGTATGTATATATCTGTACAACACACAAAATACTGATACAGAGTTTATGAGCATCCCAAGGTTATAGAATAAGGAGTGGCCAAGGAACAAGGAGGGGTCAAAGAACAACTAATTAGTAAAGATTTATTCTGTTCCTTTACTTTCCTCTATAAAAAGTCTATTTCTTCAATTTAGTCATTACCACCCTTGCAGTTATTCATGCCCAGAGTTGTATCTGGAAGAGGGGTATGGATGTCAATGTTGGGGGAAGAGGGCTGGGGGCAGTAATAGTGAGAAGTTAATAGAAAGCAGAAATAAGAGGGAATGCGGATAACACCATAGAATTAATTTTTTGGTTCTCCAATGTAAAGCCAAGAAGATAAAGGAGACAGTTAAATAGCTAATTCAGACAATTTAATTCTAAATTTCTAGGCGATAATTCTCTCTCTCTCTCTCTCTTTCTCTCTCTCTCTCTCTCCTGTCTGTCTGTCTGTCTCTTGTCTGTCTGTCTGTCTGTGATCTATACTAGACCCCAGTATCAGTATCATTCCTGCCTCTACTTCCATTGGTCATCAACCAAACATTCTCTGTCACGCTTCCCCACTAAGATTCCTAACTTTCTTCACAAATCTTAATGTCATGCTTCTTCACCCACACTCTCACCTGTTATCTTATTTCTTCTTTATTTGTTTATCCAGTCTATTTCTTTTGAATAACATATAGCTTTCTAGAACCATATCCTAGTCATAATGAGTTTTATCCCACCATGTTTCAGTGAAACCTATCAGACCAAATTTACCTTCTTGTATAAGAATCTTGCTTGCTTTCCTTACTTCATGAATTTGTGTACTGCTATCTGAAGCCCCACTGGTTTTATTACCAGTTTCTTTCTTGGAATTTTTGTCTCCTATGAATTTGTCTCTCAGCTGTTATTCTCCCTATGTTGTAGCTATTTCTGAACCACTGAACTTAGTGAAGGTATATAGACCCCTTCTTTTTCCATTTAAAACACTGATTAGTTTTGCAAGAATTCAGGTAAAGATATGCTTCTCCTGTTCTTAGGTATATCCCATCTGTAGCCAGGAGTTTGTTGTTCCTTCTAAGCTGCAATGCAAAATCCAAATCCTATTCTCAGGCATCATCTTTTTAAACCATTCACTTCCCAAATATGCCCCTGAATCTGAAACCCTTGGCTTTGGCAGACAACAGTGCTGAGAAAATATCACCTGTGCTTCAAAGTCCTTTAATTTCTCACCTAAGACTTCCTAAATATCCATCCCCCAAACTCGTTTTCTACCCTTCTTTATAAATCCAGAATCCTCCAAATGACCTTCCCAATTCCTTCTTCTTCAGCTCCAATTCTCCCACTCCTCCCCATAACTTTTTCCCAACCTGCCTTGAGATCTGAACAAGGTTAAAGAGTTTTAAAATGTAATACTGTTCATCTAAATAGATGACAATATTCAATGAGACCATGTGATGATTAGTTAAATTCTTTTTCATCCTTTGCTTAAGTCAGGTAGGTATCATACCATTATTACCTGTTGTCCTATGGACACCATTAGAAAGAATAACTGGGGGCGGCTAGGTGGCGCAGTGAATAGAGCACCAGCCCTGGAATCAGAAGGACCTGAGTTCGGAGCCGGCCTCAGACACTTAACCCACACAAACAAAAACCTAGCTGTGTAACCTTGGGCAAGTTACTTAACCCCAATTGCCCTAAAGGGGCGGCTAGGTGGCGCAGTGAGTAAGAGCACCGGCCTCGGAGTTTGGATGACCCGAGATCAGATCCGGCCTCAGAAAATGAGCACCCACGCATAAATCAAATGACTAGCCGTGTAACCTTGAGCAAGTTACTTAACCCCAATTGCTTTAAAAAAAAAAAAAGAAAGAATAACTGATGCTGCTATTTTCATTCCAGCATGCAGTAAAGGAGGAAAACATGAGCTGATGTGATAGATTTTTGGTGCTTAGTTTTCCCTAAGAAAGAGGAGATAAAGAACCTTCAATTTTTTCAGAATGTTACAAATGACATTTTGATTAGAGGTTGCTCCCACAAAAAGGCACATGCAATTTCTCCTAATTTAAATTCAGGGAAAGATGAGACTTGTGTCACAAGATTTAATCAAGAGGAATTATTCTGGAAGCTGTGAACATGAATAGCAAATGTCCGTTCTTTCATTTTCAATTGTACCTAGCTCTAGTTGTACCCAATATATCCAGCATTCTTCATCTGTATGATGAGGCAAAGAAGCTCCTACAATGTCTTAAATCCATATAAAGCTAGGCATTGCAAAGCATTTTATATGATGCTCAAGACAAGGGGTAAGACAAAGCGTGCTAGTGAATGAATGAGTCATTTATTAAGCACTTACTTTATTCAAATAATAGCAAAAAGAGCTGATATTTACATGTAATTTTAAGGTTTACCTTGAGGCAACATTGCATAGTGGGAAAAGTGCTAGGCTTAGAGTCAGGAAGACCAGATTCAAATCTTTCCTCTGATAGATTTTAGTTATATGACCCCTGGCAAGTCATTTAACTTCTTTGAGTCTCAAGCAACTCTCTCCCTAGGACTTATCTTCTAGGCTATGCCGGGGGCCTTATCTACGGCACCGGCGGCGGGTTGATCTGTAACTATTATATCCCTGTCCTCTCTACTCACCTATCCCCATGGCGAGTCTTCGGTCGTCACCGGCCTCCGAAGAGGAATTAACCCAGACAGAGCACCCGAGGTTTCAGGGGTTGTTTCTTCACGGCTGGTCACATCCCGAGAGAGAGATGCTTCCGCGTACAGCATCTTATATACATTAAACCACGCCCTCGCCCCAACTATGGCCCAATAAAACCTATACCTTATATGGAAATTAGCACAGTAAAAGCAAAGTCTATCCCCGCCCCCAACATCTCCCCCTTTTTGTTTTATCAGGGCTGTGGCGCCCGGTGCAGCCTTGCTAAACATTACGCATCATCTAAGCTTATGGTTTCGCCGGGAGCGGGGTGCCCTGGCTTGGGTCGTCTCCTCAATCCCTGAAACCTTACCCGTCCTAGGGACCCAACACCTTCGGGCCCTGTCTTAGGTGGCTGGGTGGGAGAAGTTGCCCGTCGTGGGGCTTGCCCCGTCTTACCCCAAGGTGTTACATGTCTTCCATGGTGGCAAGCCAAACTGAAGGATCTTGTCCTTCTCTTATAGCAAAGATGGCTTGTTGGGTAAGTAACATATAGCCCTTATGCCAGGTGGATACACGGCATATGCACCAAAATAAAAGCCCAATAAGTAATAAGAGGAGACCCAGAGAGGCACCCAACCCGCCCCAAGAGGCCCCCATCGAGGCGTCGCGAGTCCGGGGGTGGGGTGTTCTATCGCCGTTCCACACATCAGGATTCCCAGGATGGTGGGCCATGTCCCTGCAAAGGAAAAGAGAGGGAACTCCTCATCCCGATAATCGGGTTGGGTTCATTCAAGATCTCTAGCTCTATGTACAGGTATCCATTTTTCGGGGAGACTAGAATTCTCATTTGGATAAAAGGATAAATGGCCTGGTCTCCTTGCAACCACTGTGACCGGCCCATGCCACTTTCCTTCTTCATCCCTCCACATTATCTTAGTTCCTGGTAGGGCCCTTGTGGGGGGTGGCAACTCTATGTGTTTGGTCGCAGTTTTTCCAAAATATCTCTGTGCGGCCGAGGTGCCATCATCTCTAAATTGGAGAAAGTTCATGGTAAAAACGGCTTGTGCCAATTCCTTTTGGGTTATTCCCCTGCATACTCCCCCTTTTTGTTTATAGAGGGTTGTTTTCAGGTTGTGATTTGCTCGCTCCACCATGGCTTGGCCTGTGGGGTTATAGGGGATACCCGTAGTATGATTGATAGAAAATTCTAGGCAGAATTCTGTAAAGGCCCTAGAGGTATATGCTGGCCCATTATCAGTCTTTAGGGCTTCTGGCACACCTAAGGTGGCCATTTGAGTGTACAAATGTGATATTACATGTCTTACAGTCTCGCCGGGTTGCAACGTACCAAAGGTAAAGGAAGAAAAGGTATCTACTGATACATGTATATGTTTCTGTCCTAAATGTGTGACATCCATTTGCCAGAGGGCATTAGGCAAGTTGCCCCTGGGATTGATGCCCTCTGGCTGGGGGAGCGGCCAGAAGGGTGCGCAAGCAGTGCATGAGCGTACAATGGAGCGTGCTTCTATCTTAGGAATGCCATAGAGGCGTCTGAGGGATCTAGCTGAAATATGATACTTACCGTGTGCCTGCCGGGCTGGATCAGGATCTTGGTGGGCTATATATAGGGCACTATCGGCTTCATCATTGCCTTGAAAAATAGGTCCCGAGATAGATATATGGGACCGCACATGTAGGACATAAATGGAATGTCTCCTACCCTTTATTCTATGTTGAAGTTGTAATAAAAGATCGGCTATGGTGGATCCTGGAGACACATAGGCATGTTCCAAGCAGGGAAGCAATAGTGCACAATACATACTATCTGTAATTAAATTTATGGGTATAGTATCAAACAACTCTACAGCTTTAATAATGGCAAATAACTCATTCTTCTGGGTGGAGGTATATGGGGTATCAAATACCCACATGGCTGGTTGTGACAGGTTGTGAACTACAGCACGGCCATTCTTAGTGGCATCTGTAAATATATTTGGTCCGGCCACTGGATCGGATACCACTACAGGCGTGTGGCGTTTGAGAATGAATTCACTATACATCCGGACCACTGGGGGAGGTGTGACTTTCGCAATATTCATACTAGTCAACACCGTGGCCCACAGCAGGGAATTTTCTGCAAGTGTATGACTGAGCTCTCCTCATAGATCTAAGTTAAGAAAAGGTTTGCGCCCAAATGCGCGTTGACAGCGCTCAGAGGCTTGCAAACAAAACCAAGCTAGGGTCTCCCATTTATCTTGTATAATCTTTTTTGGAATTTTTGGATATAACCATTCTAAACATCCATGTCTTTGAAAGAGGCATCCCCAAAATCGCCCTGTATCTCTTAATATTTGAAAATATATAGGGTCATCTGGGGCTTGGCGACTCAAAACAGAGGCTTTTTGCAAAATCTGTTCCAATGCCTGTTCTGCCTTGGGGGTCCATGTCCTAGGGGAGGTCAACGTGACGCCCCTTTTAGAATCTCATATAATGGCTGCATAAGTGACTGTGGTATAGGGATTGCCGAGCGAATCCACTGAATTGCTCCCACCAACCTTTGAAAATCATTCAATGTCCTATATTGGGACTTATCAATGCCAGGAATATCTTTAACAACCTGTTCGGGGAGAACCTTTTGACCTAAATATTCATAAGGATATGACTTTTGCACCTTCTCAGGGGCTAGCAGCAATCCTTTACCTTGCAACAACTCGGTTATTAGGGCCAAACAACTCTCTGCCAGCTGCAGCTGTGGTGCAGCGATCAATATATCATCCATATAATGTATAATCATAAGACTGTTATATTTTTCCCTAGCTGGCCTTAACAACTCTGCCACATATAACTGACACAAGGTTGGGCTATTTGCCATTCCCTGGGGCAAAACCCTAAACTGATATCTCTCGGAAGGTGCCTGGAAGTTAACGCTGGGAACAGAAAAAGCAAACTTCTCTTTATCATTTGGGTGAAGAGGGATACTGTAAAAACAATCCTTAATATCAATCACTATTATCTCCCAATTCCTTGGGATGGCTGCCGGCGTGGGTAGTCCAGGTTGGAGGGCTCCCATTGGTAACATGGCAGCGTTAACTGCTCTGAGGTCAACTAGCATCCTCCATTTTCCATTTTTCTTTTTGATGACAAATACTGGGGACTTAAAGGGACTAAGAGATTTCTCTATTTTCCCCTCTAATAATAAAGTATCTACAATCATCCTAAGTGCTGTGAGCTTCTCTTGGGACAGGGGCCACTGTTCTACCCATATTGGTTTCTTATCAATCCAAGTGATCTGCGGGGAGAAGCTCCCTTCGGCAGTGGCCCCCACTAATTTCCCAGCAGACTGTCTGGAGTGGCCAAAGAAAGATTCAATTGGGAGAGGAGATCACGCCCCCAGAGGGCGGATGGGAGCCCTGGTAGGAAGAGAGGTTTAAACAGTCCTGTCTTGCCTTTCACGGCCCACTTCAGGGCCCTTGCTGCCTTAGGGGCAGTCTGTCTCCCTCCTACCCCCATTACTGGCTGCCCTCCCGCCGACAGTGGCCATTCAGGCTTCCACTGGCCTCCATTTATCACGGAGCAATCCGCCCCAGTATCCATGATTCCCTCTACTGAGCTCCCTTCGACCAACACAATCAGAGTAGGCTGGTCGGGGGTCACTGGTTGTACCCAGTTTATGGTCTGGGCTCTCCCTGAATGAATAAATGGGGAGCCTTGCAATGGGATGGCTTTCCCAATTACTTGGTTCTTAAGGCCGGACAAGTCTGTGTTAGAGATGGAACAGCCATGGTCTCCCACGGGGCCATCTGGTAGGCGACCTGTCCCTGTCCTTCTACTGCCCAGGCCCTCACTGGTGTATGTTTGCCGCTGATGGACCGTGGGGGTGCCTCGCGGCTGGGCCCCCCCTCCGGCTGTTTCCCTGCTTCCCCTTGTTTCTGCAAAATTTAGCTATGTGTCCCTGCTTGCCGCAGCAGTAGCACCGAGGGGTCTGAGTAGATGCCTTGCATTGTGCTTTGAAGTGGCCAAGTTTGCCACACTTGAAGCAAGCTGATCTCTTGCCGGCCCCCATGCTCATTTTCTCTAGGGCAGCCACCAGTGAATTCTCTCTGCTTTCCATGGCCGCCACAAGGGCTTGCATGGAGTCCTCTCCTGGCATATCCATTAGTTTGTCTACCATGTCTTCTAAGGAGGCATCACTAGGTAAAGTGGCCACAGCGGCAGCAGGGCGAGGTCGAAGTCCCTCCCTTACAATCTGTTTCACGAGTAGATCAGTGCTGGGCCCTTCACCCATAACGCGTGACACAGTCTCCTTAACTTCATTAACGAAACTTAATGGGTCTTGATTGGCTCGCTGTTTGAGCCCAATTAGCTTAGCCGGAGCCTTCCCTCCTTTCATAGTTCCCACCTTATCCCATGCTCTCAGGTGCACTTCCTCTACTGCTCCCAGTTCTACCTGGCCGTACTGTGCCTGCACTCTTGGGTCAGCATTTATCCCCGTGCTGCACAGGAGATCCACCACCTGCTCAACTGGGCCGTATCCTTTAGTTCTTGCGAACTGTAAGGCCTCTCAGCGAGCCTGGGCTTTGAAAGCCATATAGCCAGCGGGGTCAAAACAAGCAGAACAGACTTCGTCAAAGTCTGACGGAGTCCAAGGATTGGTGGCTATTATGTTTTTCAGCAATCTTTTTACATAAGGGGAGCTGGCGCCGTACTTGGACACGGCCTCCTTCAGCTCCTTCAACATCTTAAATGGCACTGGGGCGTACTGCCGCTGTCCCGTGAGGGGATCAGCAAGCAGCGGATATATCCCCCGGTCATCCCAGTCTACTGTCTCCCCCTGCTCAAAGGCTCGGATGGCACTGGCTGCGACCAGACCTGTTGCCCCTGGTCTGGGTCCTCTCCCCCCGTCCCTGAATGCTGCCAATCTGCATGGGGGAGGCTCAGCCATGGCCGTTGGGGCGGCTAGCCAAGCTTCTGGGCAACTCGGGGAAACTCCGCCCCAGGCCTCCGGGTGTCTAGAAGAGGCCCCGCCCCATCCTCCTGTCTTTTCCTGTCTAGGCCCGCTCGGCATCTGAGCTGCGTCACACCCACTATCCTTCCGGTCTGTGTCCCATGAAGAATGCGGAAGTGTCGTGTCTCCGCCATCTTTTTCGAGGCTTTCCCCTCTAGCCCTCCTTAACTCTTCCCAGGGGTACATGGGAGGGGGGCCCTCATCCTCCCCCCCATCCTCCCCTTCATCCTCCTCTTGTGGCCCCACACCGTGACTTTCCTCCTCTTCACCCGACCCTTCTATGAATGCTCGGCAGGTTTTTAGGGGGATTTTATACCCCTTCTTAGCGCACAGCTTATACAGCTGGGCGGCTACAACCCCTTTCTCCTCGGGTCGAAATTCAGGTATGCTATTCAATCCTCCCATCTCGTCCTTCTTATGAGATGAGGCTGTCTGGGGGGAGTCCGTCCAGTGGACTCAGACGGTCCCTACAGATCTCAATCCCTGTTCAGGCGCCACTTGCCGGGGGCCTTATCTACGGCACCGGCGGCGGGTTGATCTGTAACTATTATATCCCCGTCCTCTCTACTCACCTATCCCCATGGCGAGTCTTCGGTCATCACCGGCCTCCGAAGAGGAATTAACCCAGACAGAGCACCCGAGGTTTCAGGGGTTGTTTATTCACGGCTGGTCACATCCCGAGAGAGAGATGCTTCCGCGTACAGCATCTTATATACATTAAACCATGCCCTCGCCCCAACTATGGCCCAATAAAACCTATACCTTATATGGAAATTTAAAAGCAAAGTCTATCCCCGCCCCCAACAAGGCTAGACATTCTCAACTTTTTTATCTCAGGACCCTTTTGTACTCTCAAAAATTATTGTGGACCACCAAAGAGCTTTTGTTTGCATGGGTTATAGCTATTGATATTCATAATAATTAGAAATTAAAATTTCTTAAAATATTATGAAAAGTTCAACCTCAGGGAGTCCCTGAAAGGGTCTCAGGGACTCCTAAGGAATCTGCAGACCACACTTTGAGAACTGATACTCTAAATCATAGATAGTTGTGACCTATATTAGTCAAGGAATTGCCATGCCAAGAGTTCTCCATGTTGATCCTATGATATCACATATTTTTAACATATTAGGAATATTTGAATCAAAGAACTTTACACACATGTTTTGTTTGACCATCACAACAACCTGTGAAGTTGGTAGTAGAGGTATTGTAAATCCCATTTTATATATTGAAAAAAAAACTTGAGGCACACAGACAGTGACCTGCCCAAGATCATAAAACAAAGCCAGAAGAAAAACCCATCCATGTCCTTTAAAGCCTCAGTCTCACATTTCTTTCCATTACATCTCTGACAAAAGGGAAAACCTATCATCACCTGTTTCTCAATTTTAGAAGACAGCGCTAAATCTGCATTCCACCTAGTGTAAGAGTACTTTGGAAGATAAAATTCTTCAGGATAAGCTCACTCTCCAGTTTCAGTTTTCTTATTTGAAATCAAAATGAAAATTTCTGAAGACTCCTGAAAACTTTTCTGAAGTGCAGATCTGGTCAAGTCACTTCTCCTACTCAATAAACTTGAATGGCTCCCTATCACCTCAAAGATCCAATATAGGATCCTGTTTGGCATTCAAAAGTCTTTCATAACCTGTCCCTTCTTTTCCAATTTTCTTACACCTTACACATATACATACACACACACACACACACACACACACACACACACACACACACACACACACACCATGTACTCTTCTAATTCAGTAACACTGGCCCTTTTGCTGTTCCTCAAAGATACTCCATTTCTTGATTCTGGCATTTTCACTGGCTGCAATCTATATGTGAAATGCTCCCTCTCCCCATCTCTGCATCTTGGCTTCCCTGGATTCTTTCAAGGTCCAACATCCACCTTCTATATGAAGTCTGTCTCAATCCCTCTTAATTCTAATGCCTTCCCTCAGTTGGTCATCTCCTATTTATCCTGAATATGGGGCAGGAGGTTGTATCTTGTTATTTCTATGATGTCTACCCTCACCCCTGCTAAATTGTGAGCTCCTTGAAGGTAGGGTCTATCTTTTGCTTTTCTTCATATCCTCAGAGCTTAGAATAGTGTCTGGCATGTGGTAGCTGATTAATAAATGTTTTATTGATTGACAGCTGAAAGTTCTCTTCCTTTTCTTTATACAAAAATTAAAACATTCCAGTATCAGTTTTCTACCCTTAAAAATTAAAAAGTAGCCTGCCATTAGTTAAAAAATAGAGAAATAAATAAATTAATTGGAATCAAAACTGGGCAAATGACATATCTGGTTTTCACTTAAATGTCCAAATAAAGCACAAATTCAAAAGCAAAAACTATTATGGATATGGAGCAGAAAGAAGGCTTTTACACCAAAAAGGCCATAGCAAGAAGGGAGTTAACAAGGTCAAAAGAGAAAAGAAGTGGCAAGGGAAGAACGTCAGTGATACCTAGTTAATGGCTCATTACCAGAAAACAAAAATCCTAGCTCTTGATCCCAGGTCTCTGACTTAAGTAATCTATGTTCCACTCTACATATCCCAAAATGGGAAATTCTAATTCAATTCATTAAATATTTATTAAACACCTGCTTATTAAGCACCTTCCCCTTTTTTGTCTTTCAGGATGTCATTTAAAAGAGTCTCAAATCTCTTCCAAAGTTCTTAATTAATACGTGGAACTCATAAAATAGATTTAGAGTAGAAAGGGATCATATCCCCCTCACCACCACCCAATGGGAATTAATCCACTCAGCTTTGGGATTCTGCCCTGGGGCTGAACTGGTAGAACATAAATGAAAACTCACTTCAAGATACTGTGTCTACCCTGGCCCAGACCATGCTTCATAATCCAGCCACCCACCAGAATATCAGGACCTATGCAACCATGACCATCTGCCCCTCAAGGCCATGGGTACCACTGCCCTGCATCTCACCTTCCACTTCCTACCTTTCTATCTTGTTCCAGGAAGAGTATTCAAAGCAATACTTTCATCACTAGTGGAGAGAAAGTCTCTAACCTGTGGATACATTTATAGTCCCTATGACTACCAAAACTAAAACTCCTTTTCCTGTCTACCACTCCAATACATGTTTCATGTCCCCTTTTCTTATAAGGGTTCTTAACCTGAGATACATAGATATATTTCAGAGAATCCTTGAACTTCTATGGGGAAAAATAATACTTATTTCAATATAACTGGTTTCTTTTGGAAACCTTCATATTTAATTCTATTTTTCTAAGGAGTACATAGGCCTTACCAGACTGAAATAAAGGGTCTATTACACAAAAATCATAGAATTTGGGAGCCTTAAGGAACTTCAGCAGTCATTGAGTCCAGACAATACTAGAAAAGGATCTCCACTTGATACATGGTTGTCTAATCTCTATTTGAAGACCTCCATAGAAGAGAGGGAATCAACTGCCTCGAAAGTCAGCTCATTCCACTTTTGGATAGCTCTGTTAGGGAGTCGGGGTATGTGAGTGTGTGTGAATCAAGCTTAAATTTGCCACTGTACAACTATTATCCAGCCACCATCACGCCCACCAAAAAACAAAAAGAGAGAGAGAGATCCAATGAGACTAAAGAATTTACCCTTTATGACAATAATAACAGATTCATGTAGTGCTTTCAGGTTGGCAAAAGGTTGGCAAAATAAGACACTTGTCTTATTTGAAACAGTGTCTCTTTGTGTAAGGGAGACATACGGTTCTAAAAAGGGGGGGTGGAGAAGAATGATAGTTGCCAAGAATGAAGATGGAGACTTGGCTGAAAACCAACAGACAGTCATCCTTAAAGAGAGGAGGCATTGGACAGACTTTCCAAATGGCTTTTTCCCCTTGATTCCCACAGCATGCTGCTTCTCTTCAGGGTCATCAAAGCATCACCAACTCAGAAACACCCAAAGTCACAGAGGCAGAAAGGAAACAGCTCCCTGAGGCAAGTGTCTGTTCAGCCTCAGCTCCTGATTCACATCCTAACAAGAAGGGGAACTTTCTCTGAGGAAAATGATGAGCTCAGATCGTTTTGGCTATAGATGTGCTCTGGCCTTTCCTAAAAGTAGTGGAGGGAAGGTTTTGCCAAAGCTATAGATCAATATTTTATCCTTCATAGTTCATTTGACTGACCCTAAACACTAACATTAAGACAGACAGATAGATAGATAGACAGATAGATAGATTAATAGAAGGTAGAGGGAAGGAGAAAGAGAAAAAAGAAAGGGAGGTGTAGAAAGGAGGGAGGGAGGAAGGAAGACCAGTAAGATGTGTCCCAGTCAAGATGAGGATTTTTATTGGGTTTTTCCTTGCTTCTAGCAAGGGATATAAAGTTCACAATTTGCTTTCTGTCTTTCTAAAGATAATGTTTAATTTGGGGCATATTTACATATTTGAGCTTCCTAATCAAATGAAAACATCAACTAAATCTGGGGAGTTTCAGCATTTAATTTCTTTTGGTGACAATGGAGGTGGGGAGAGGGAGAATCTTAGGATCATAGATTCAGAGCATGATGTTATTCATGTAAGTAGATCATTTCTGCTATGAAAACTCCCCCCACTGATATGTATAGGCAGTTCTTTTGACTCCTCTCATCCCCAGTATCTTTCCCCCAGGTCACCTTCCATTTACACTGTATATATCATATATATATATATATATATATATATATATATATATATATATATATATATATATAATTTTTTGCATGTTTGTGACTTCATTTGGGGTTGTCTTGGCAGTGACACTGCAATAATTTACCATTTCCTTCTCCAGCTCATTTTACAGTTGAGGAACTGAAGCAAACAGGGTTAAGTGACCTGCCCAGGGTCACACAGCCAGTAAGCATATAAGGCTGGATTTGAGCCAAGGTTTTCCTGACTACAGGCCCAGCACTCTATCAACTGCACCACTTAGCTGCCTAGATCTCTAGAGTGACCTAAAATGACTGAATAGAAAAGGCTTCCATAACTGAATCAATATAATCAATTAAATTCAATTTGGTTCAACTCAATTCAATGCTGCTAGGTTAAAGCAGGAGGAACAAAAACAGAAAAAGAAATCTATAGTCTAATTTCCCTAATGAATATTAATATAAATTTTAATTAAAAATACTAGCAAGGAGATTACAGTAATATATAACAATGATAATACACTATGACTAAGTGGGATTTATGTGAAAAATGTAGAACTGATTCTACTTTAGGAAAACTACAAGTATACTTGACAATGTCAATAACAAAAACAATAAAAATCAAGTGATCGTATCAATAGATTCAGAAAAGGCTTTTTGACAAAATTTAGTAGTCATTCCTATTTTTAAAAGCATAATAAATTAATAAATGAAGCTTTTCTTAAAATTATAAATAGTATCTATCTAAAACTATCAATAAGCACTATCTGTAATGGAGATAAGCTAGAAGCCTTTCCAATAAAATCACAGGTGAAGCAAGGATGGCCGTTACCAATGCTAGTCTTCAATATTGTACTAGAAATGCTAGGAATCGCAATGACAAGAAAAATAATTGAAAAAATTAGAATAGACAATGAGAAAACAAAACTATCACTCTTTGCAAATGATAAGATAGCATACTTAGACAAAAATTTCAAACAATGTGAAAAGGAGCTCCGAACAACTTCTGGAGCCACAGCACCCACAGAACGGCACAGAGAAGCTAACCTCCTGCTGAGGACAGCCCAGCAGCCCTGCAGGGAGCGGCCAGCGCAGCGCTCTGAGAGCAGACAGCACAGCGCGCTGGGAACCAACAGCGCAGCCCGCAGAGCTGAGCCCAGGTCCACGATTTTAGCCCCAGGGCGGCCGAGCCTTCAGCCAGCTGGTGGAACCCCAGAACACCAGCAATTGTGGCGATTCCAGAATTATCAGCACAGATATGCCTAGGACAAAGTGAAAGGTTAGTGCCCTATGGACTTTGGGACCAGTGTTTGGGGAACACATGGCTTCCTCCCCTGGGGGCAAAAAGCTGCTGAAGAAACAGCTGCACAGAAGCCATTTTGCAGCCTCAGTAGTGGCTCTAGCTCCTGGTCTGTGAACTGTAGGAAGATCCAGCAATCAGTCTGGGGGTTAATCGCTTTTGCTTTAAACTGCCTGGATCTGGATTGTGGTCTGGGGGGGAAGTTTGGGGTCGGTATCCAACTTGCCAGAGTGGGTGGAGGCTTTACAGAGGCCACCTGGCAGAACTTGTGGCAGAAGTTGTGAAGACCCCACGTTTGGGCAGAAGCTCCCCTGTCTGGTGGCGGAGTCCTACTGTGGCAACAAGCCCAAAAATCAAGTAATTAAGTGGCAATATGCCTAGGCAAACGAAACAAAATAAACAGAAAAGTTCAACATTGGACTCCTATTTTAGGGGCAAAGAGGCTCAAAGCATGGAGGAGGACTGTGAGGTCAGAACTCCTGCACCAAAAGCCCCAAATGAAAATACAAGCTGGCTACAGGCCATAGAGGACCTTAAGAAGCAGATAAGAGAAGTGGGGGAAAATTTGGGAAGAGAAATTAAAAAGATGCAAGAAAAGTATGAAATGACAGTCAACAGCCTGACTGAGGAAAATAACACCTTAAAAAATAGACTAACTCAAATGGCAAAAGAGGCTCAGAAAGGCAATGAGGAGAAGAATGCCTTAAAAAGTCGAATTTGCCAGATGGAAAAAGAATCTCAAAAGCTCACTGAGGAGATTCATTCCTTCAGAGTTAGACTGGAGCAAATGGAAGCTAATGACTTTATGAGAAATCAAGATGCTGTTAAGCAGATCCAAACAAATGAAAGATTAGAAGGCAATGTGAAATATCTCATGGGAAAAACCACTGACCTGGAAAATAGATCCAGGAGAGACAATTTAAAAATTATTGGACTACCTGAAAGCCATGATCAAAGAAAGAACCTAGAAATCACCCTTCAAGAAATTCTCAAGGAAAACTGCCCTGATGTTTTAGATCCAGAGGGCAAAATAGAGGTTGAAAGAATCCACCGATCACCTCCTGAAAAAGATCCCAAAAAGAAAACTCCCAGGAATATTATAGCCAGGTTCCAGAATCCCCAGATCAAGGAGAAAATACTACAAGCAGCCAGGAAGAAACAATTTCAATATTGTGGAAACACAATCAGAATAGCACAGGACCTGGCAGCTTCTACATTGAGGGATAGAAGGGCATGGAATATGATATTCCAGAGGGCAAAAGAGCTGGGAATGAACCCAAGGGTCACTTACCCAGCAAAACTGAGTATCTTGTTTCAGGGGAAAATATGGTCATTCAGTGGAATAGAGGACTTTCAAGCATTCTTGATGAAAAAACCAAAGTTGAATAGAAAATTTGACATTCAGACACAAGAAGCAAGAGATGCTTGAGAAGGTAATCAAGGAAAAGAAATCAAAAGGAACTTATCAAAGTTGGACTATTTACAGTCCTACATGGAAAAACAATAACAGTGTTTGATGAAACCTTTCTCATTATGAAAATAATTGAAGAAGGGTACATGGCATATGTTCACAGGTATACATGGATAGAGGGCACAGGTTGAATTTGATGGGAAGGGATGATTATTATTTTTTTTTTGAGGGCAATTGGGGTTGGGTGACTTGCCCAGGTTCACGTGGCTGGGTTTTTATTTGTGTGTTGGGTGTCTGGGGCCAGATCCGAGCTCAGGTCCTTCTGGCTCCAGGGCTGGCTCTCTGCTCACTGCGCCACCTAGCTGCCCCAAGGAAGGGATGATTCTTAAGGGGTGAAGTCAAGAGGTGAGAGAGGAAAGTGGCAAGAGAAGATAGAGAGAGACAGGGTAGGGCACACTATCTCATGCAGAAGAGGCAAGGGGAAGTAGTTGCAGGGGAGGGGAAGAACAGGAAGGCAAAAAGGCAAAAGCATATTCTCATTGAAGTTGGCTCAAGGAGAGAATCACATACATACTAAATGGAATATCTTACCCTCACTCTCCTGAGTAGGGGAAAGGGGGATGAGAGGGGGGATGATGGAGGGGAGGGCATTCTGGGGAGAGGGGAGGTTAGAAGTACCCACTATCAAAGAGGGACAGGATCAAAGTAGGGAATGGACCAGGTGGGAGGTGAGACAGGTGGGAGGGAAATATAAGCAGTCTTTTACAATACATCTACTATGGTAATGTTTTGCATAGATATACATGTACAACACATACTGAATTGCTTATCTTCTCAGAGGGAGTGGGTGACAAGGGAGAAAGGGAATGGATCTGAAAATCGAAGTTTTAAAATTAAATGTTTCATAAGATGTCCAGGCAGTGGGGCTTAGAGATTCACCTTGCCCTAATGGCAAAGTCGAAGGGGGTATGGGAGAAGATATGGGAGAGAGCAGATTGGATGAGGGGATATCTAGTGGGACTGCTATTCTGGGGTGGTGGGTAGGGAAAAAATGGGGGAAAAATGTAACTCATAATCTGGTGGAAATGAATGATGTAAACCAGAAGTTAATAAAGCATTTGTTTAATTAAAAAAAATAAAAAAATAAGAACTAAAAAAAAAACAAGATAGCATCCTTAGAGAATTCTAGAAAATCAACTAAAAGTTAGTTGAAACAACTAACTTTAGCAAAATTGTAGTATATAAAATAAACTCACATGAATCATCAGTATTTCTTTTTATTACCAATAAAGTCCAGCAAGAAGAAATAGAAAAAGAAATGATGTGAAAAATAACTGCAGGAAAAAAAAATACTTGGCAATCTACCTGCCAAGATAAATGCAGGAACTATGTGAACACAAATACAAAACACTTTTCACAAAAATAGACAAACCTAGATAACCAGAAAATATTAGTTGCTCATGGATAGGCTGAGCCTATAAAATAAAAATGACAGTTTTACCTAAATTAATTTACTTATTTGGTACCAAACCAAACAAAACTTATTTTATAGAGCTCAAAAAAAATAATTACAAAATTCATCAGAAGAACAATATGAAGGAAATCAATGAAAAAGGTGCTCTAGCCATACCAGATCCCAAACTATATTACAAAATGGTAATCAGCAAAACAATCTAGTACTGGATGAGAACAAAGTAGTGTATCTGTGGAATAGATCAGGTATACAATAAACAAAAGTAAATGACCATATTAAGCTAGTTTGATGGATCCAAGTGTTTGGGACAAGCTCTCACTATTTGACCAAAATTGCTGGGAAAACTGGAAAACAGTTTGGCAGAAACTAGGTATAGACCAGCATCTCATACCATACACCAAAATGAGGTCAAAATGAGTACATGATTTACACATAAAGGATGATACCACAAGCAAGTTATGGGAGCTTGGAAAATTTTACCCATCAGATCTATGGATAAGGGAAGAATTTATGACCAAATAACACAGACAATCACGGGATTTAAAATGGATAATTTTACTTTAAATTAACAAACAAAACCAATGCATCCAAGATTTGAAAGAAAACAGGATACTTTTGGAAGGATTTTATAGCAAATTTCTCAGATAAAGGCTTCATTTCTCAAATATGTAGAGAATTGAGTAAAATTTCTAAAAATAGAAGTTATTCCCTAATTGACAAATGGTAAAAAGATATGAACAGGCAGTTTTTAGAAGAAATCAAAGGTATCTATAGTGATATGGAAAAAAATGTTCTAAATCACTATTAATTAGAGAAATGCAAATTAAAACAACTCTGAGGTACCTCACCCCTAGTAGATTGGCTAATATGACAGAAAAGAAAAATGACAAATGGAGAAAATGTGGGAAAATTGGAACCCTTAAGTACTGCAGGTGGAGCTGTGAATTCGGAATTATGCCTAAAGGGCTGTAAAACCATGCATATCCTTTGATCCAGAAATACTACTATTAGGTCTATATCCCGAAGAGAGCAAACAAAAAGGAAGACCTATATGTACAAAAATATTTATAACAGCTCTTTTTATGGTGTCAAAGAATTGGACATTGCAAATATGCCCATCATTTTCACTTAATGATCTCTAAAGTCCTCTCTGGTTCTAAATCCTATGATCTATGAATTTCTATCTATATAGAGGAAGAGACAAGCAACAGATGAACAATTATCCCTCTTGAATATGACTACCTGAAAAAGCTAATGAAATTCAGGACTGGTTTCATCTGTAAAATGAGAATGATAATAATACCCAATTCCCAGGGTTACTATAACATAAATAATGCACTTCGCAAATTCTAAAGTGCTATATAACTTCTAGCTTTTGGTTTTTTTTTTATTTTCTTAATTGTTCTCATGAACGAGTGTGTGTATTTTTATAACAAACATTTTCTTTTACTCTTGTACAAGCTAAATAGCAGTAAGAAATCGGTTAAAGTATAAAAAGCACATTGAGAACCAAAAGTATGGGCGGGGAGGGGGGTGATATCAAAATTTCCTTACAAGGTAAATGGAATGCAGAAAATGGATAATATCCCAGACCTCATGGCTGCCTCTATCTTTACTTACTGGGTTGTTTTGGGGGGTTTGGGTTTGTTTCGTTTTTTGCACCTAAATAGACCCTATCTTATATTCTTAATGCAGCCCCAAGTTCAGGCTGCAAATCAGAATTAAGTCAGAATGAAACCCTGGAAGGGGCATGGAATTATTAAACGTGGAGAGTTAAAGTCTCATAGATTAATGTGTATCCTTGGAATCAAGGACACCAGGGAGCTTTACAGAAACAAAATAGTTATAACTTTGATCTGAGGACTCAACAACCCACAATAGAGATGAGAACTGGGCTCACAGCAATATCACTAGACTCAATGAGTCAATCAATATTTTCTAGTATTAAGTGTGTTACCCTCTTAATAAGGCAATAGATGTTGGGTGTTTTCCCTCTCATGCTCGTTTCTATGGCTTCATGCTGTTTCTACTCATTTCCCTTTGTGTTTCTAACATCTATTCTGGACAAAGCATGAGGGGAAAAAAAGAATCCATGAATGGAGTCATTGCATGCACATAGATAGATCCATTCTGCCTTTCAGAGCACACTTGCAAACCTGACAGTTTCTTGTATCCTCCATTCTGTTTTCATCTACCAAAGAGAGCTCTCCCACTACGCTTTCCTCTATTTGCATGTACACACCTGCTACTGCTTCCCACACTAGTGGTAAACCATTTACTGAGCTTGTTGGCTTAAATTCAATTAGGTCTCAGTACAGGGAATGTTTTTTGTTACAAATTTCTCTTCTCTGCCATTTACTGAAGCAGCCCAGGCTGAACAAGGCACAAAATCCCCTTGTTAAAAAAAAATGGGTCGATAAACAGCTGAACTTCAAAGCTCAGCAACCAACTTTGAAGTTCCCTCAACTTCAAAAGCTTTGCCTTGAAGTATGTTATGGAGAGAAAAGCATAGGGAGCTGGCCTTTATTTTAAGGTTTGCTAAGAATCGCTTCCTGCGGTGAGAAATAAAAATAAAATAATAAATTGGAGGAAGTTGGTGGTGGAAGAAAACTTGGAAAGAGAAAGAGAATTTTTCTCCTGTTGAAGTAAAAGAAAAAATGGTTCTTTCACAGGAATTCCATA
This sequence comes from Gymnobelideus leadbeateri, assembly GCA_011680675.1. Lineage (NCBI taxonomy): Eukaryota > Metazoa > Chordata > Mammalia > Diprotodontia > Petauridae > Gymnobelideus > Gymnobelideus leadbeateri. The sequence goes on along the minus strand of WOXC01003626.1, from coordinate 835,386 downwards.
TAATCTATCTTGGTTCTGCTTTTTACCTATAGAAACAAAGAAGCTCCTCCCCCATGTATAGATCCCTTCAACAAAACTGCTGTAGTTCTATTAATGAAATGTTTAAAATACCTTCTATTTACAATGTCTACCTTGTCCACACTAATAAAATTTCATAAATCTGTAAAAAGTTTACATGTTTAGAAAATCTTAATAATTAATTGAGGTAGTGCCAGGAATTAAAAATAAATAACCTCGTTGATTTACCTTCTTTTTTTTTTTTTCTTTTTGGAGGGCAATTGGGGTTAAGTAACTTGCCCAAGGTCACACAGCTAGGTTTTTGTTTCTGTGTGCATTAAGTGTCTGAGGCCGGATCCGAACTCAGGTCCTTCTGACTCCAGGGCCGATGCTCTACTCACTGTGCCACCTAGCCACCCCAATTTACCTTCTTTTTTTAATCTAAAAAGTTATAAAATATTATTTTAGGACAATATGGGACAGAGGAAAAAGAGGGCAAGGAAACAACTGTATATTTCAGTTTTGTTTGGTAATAATTGTTGACTTGTGTTTATCCCTTTACATAAACTATTTCATTGATCCTCACAAGGCTTCTGTGAGGATCCTATTAGCCCCATTTTAGAGATCAGGAAACTAAGGCACAGAGAGGTGTAATGACTTGGCACATATCTTGCTTAAGTGTCCTCTGGGACACTTAGTACAGATCCTACCTGTCTCAGACTACACCAAGCCAGAACCAGCCCCAGCCATCTGCCCTAAAGGGACCTCAGTACCATTACCACTCCCTTCCACTTCTTGTTTTTATTCTAAGAATAAAAATAAAATTTAACGCCCTCATCGCTACTGGAAAGCACACAGAATGTTTGCCTTTATACACAATCTCTTTGACTGAACCAAAACTCCCTTCCCTAGCCAACCACTGCTCAAAATGCACTGTAGCCTTTTATTAGAATGTAATCTCTTTAAGAGAAGGGGCTGTTTCATAATTTTTGTATTTCTATCTCTAGTGCCTTGCACAGTGCCTGGCAAAGAGTAGGTTCTTAATGAATGCTTTTTGTCTGTTTGGTTGAGGCTGGCCTAAGAAGCAATGAGCCTCTCCATTCTTAGCTAGACTGACCAGACAGTAGATACAGTCTGTTGCCAGGATCCTACCCAGACACTTGACATCATAGTAAAACTTGCCAGATATTCACTCAGCTGGGATAGCTTCTTATGTCTACATAAAACACACACACACACACACACACACACACACACACACACACACACACACACACACACACACTTTCTACTCAAAGACTCTAATGATTTCTACTTCAGATTTTGGCAGGCTATCTTGAAATTATCATTTGAAGATCCTCAGAAAAGAAAGCAAAAAATTAATAGTAAATTCACACTGATGGCCTTGCTGTGTGTCATTGATGTGGGTTGGGGGAATAACTTCGAGGAAATTTGAGTACTATGTTCATTGTTTAAAGAAAAACTTTATACTCTATTATATTTGGCTGATTTGAAGTGATGTTATCTTTGAGGAAAATGTGGAGTGGCAGGGAGAATAAGAAGGGGTAGTGGAGGGGTAAAATTTCTCTAAGAATCAGTGATTACTATGTTATTATTAAGGAAACTGCCAGCATTTTTTACACACATGGTATGTCTAATCTCCTCACAGTAACATTCTATGCCAGGGGGCGGCTAGGTGTCGTAGTGAGTAGGGTGTCTGCCCTGGAGTCAGAAGGACCTGAGTTCGGATCCGGCCTCAGACACTTAACACACACACAAACAAAAACCTAGCCGTGTAACCTTGGGCAAGTTACTTAACCCCAATTGCCCTCCAAAAACAGCAAAAAAAAAAAAAAAACCAACATTCTATGCCAGGCCAGTGCAGAATGCTGATTTATTTTATGAACCCTGCGTTTCTTGGGGAAAGAGAGATTAGTGATAACATCTTTTGAGCTGACTAAATTTTTCACTCTCGCTGTCCACAAAAACAATGAAATTGATTATATTTTAACATTCATTGGTGATTTGAAATTCATTCCTAAATTTCTCCCTAAATTTCAACCTTTTCTTATATGCTAACTCCTTTCCTTCTACTTATAAATATGTCTGTATTTCCCCTTCCCTCCTTAGGAAAAAATCACTTAACCCTAAAATCCCTCAAGTGGATTATCAGAATGATAATCCAGTATTTCTTCTTCCTTTTTCACAACCAGTGTCCCACAAACAGCTATCTACATTGATGGGTGCCCCCTTTGCTCCCTTCCCACTCACTTCTTAGCATATAAAAACTTGGAAAAGAATGCAATATAGTTTCCACCTTCACCACTTTAATGAAACTACTATCCCCAAAATTACTAATGCTCTCTTTATTGATAAATCCAATGACCCTCACTTGGTCCTCATCCTTCTTATCCTCTCTGCAATATTTGACACTATTGATCACTCCCTCCCTATTGGTACTATTTCCTCCTAGGTGTTCTTGAAATTTTTCTATAGTAATTCTGCTAGTCCAAACAATTATTTGTTTTCTTTGAAGATTAATGAATGAATGAATGAAAAAACTAAGTAATTACTATGTACACAGCACTGTGCTACTAATACAAATAGAAAAGTGAGATAGAGCCCATTCTGAAAAAGCTCACATTCTAATGAGGAGACAATAACATAGGAGGTTTCAGCTACAAGTCACATAGAAAAGTCGGGCAGTCTTTACAGTGCAGTGGCAAAATAGACATAAATCCATTTCTGTTGATACAATCATATTCCTTTCTGATGTTGAACTATTTTTGTGGTTGTTGTTCAGTTATTTCAGTTTTGTCTGATTTTTCACAACCCCATTTGGGGTTTTCTTGGCAAAGATACTGGAATAGCTTACCATCTCCTTCTCCAGCTCATTTTACAGACGAGGAAACTGAGACAAACAGGATTAAGTGACTTGCTCAGGGTCACACAGGTGAGAAGTATCTGATGTCAGGTCTGAACTCAGAAGATGAGCCTTCCTGACTCCAGGCACAGCACTCTAACTATCATGCCACCTAGTTGCCTCATAGTTGAACTATTGGACAGAGCCAAAGACTTTGGTGGAAAGAACTTTATTTTCTCATTTTCAGCCTCTATGCCTAATCTCTTCTGCATTGGGGTATTCCAAGGTTCTCTCCTAGGAACTCGTCTCTATTTCAGTGATCTCATAGGCACCTGTGGGTTCAACTCTTATCTCTAGGCTGACACCTCCCAAATATAGGTATCCAGGCTTCATCTCTCTGCTGAATTTCACTCCAGCATCTTCAACAAGCTGATATCTCCACCTTGATATTCGATAGGCATCTCAATATCAACATACCAAAACTTTATTGCTTCACTTTATCTTTCATCCTAAGGACAAAGGAGCCACCATATTTGTTCTCTAACAGTCCAGATAACTGCCTAATTACTGTTCCTAAAACATGACACTATCTCCCATCTCTGTGCCTTTGTAGTAGTGCTTTTCCATTTCCAGAATGTTCTCCCTCCTTACCTCTACCTCGAAGTTTCCCTAGCTTCTTTCCAGATGGCTTAAAAATCACCTTCTTCAGGAGGGCTTTCCCAGATGCTAGTATCTTCCCCTCTGATACTACTGCCCATCCATTCTGTCTTTATCTGGTATGTACCTAGTTGTTTACACATTGTTGCCACCACAACATCATGAGCCCTTTGAAGACAGGGACCATTTTTGCTTTCTTTATATCCCCAAAATTTAGCACAGAGTCTAGAACATACTAATTATTTAATAAATTCTTCCTGACTGACTGATATTTCCAGATGTGCCACATGAAGTATTGGAAATGGTACCGATTTTTTTTTTTTTAATCATCTGGAATAGGTGAAGTATACGTGGAGAGGCTTAAGCAGAAAGAAAATTTTAAAACAATGAAAAATTGATTCTCAAAATATTTGAAAAACAGGAAAATATAGGCCTGTGGAAAAAAATCTCAAACCTTATTACCCCAAAAGGGTATGAGAGAACAGCAATAATTACCAACCCACATTCCTAATTTCCCATCTCTATAAATTTGTATGAGACTAATCTATACATGCAATCTACATATAACTTGACAAATGTATTTTTTATTTTTTTCTCTTTTTTCCCCAATTCATTAAGTTATTTATTTTTAGTTTTCAACAGTAACTTCCATAAGTTTTAAATTTTTTCCCTCTTTGTTTCCCCCTCCCTGCCCAAGAACACTTGCTGTCTAATATGGACTCTACACATACATTCCTATTAAGCACATTTTTACATCAGTCATGTTGCATAAAAGAATTATAATGAATGGGGAAAACCATGGGAAAGAAAAAATATAAAACAAAACAGAAAAGAAAATAGTCTGCTTCACTCTGCATTCCTACTCCATGGTTCTTTCTCTGGATGTGGCTGGCATTTTCCATCATGTATCCTTTGGGATTGTTTTAGGTCCTTGCAATGCTGAGAAGGGCTAAGTCTATCAAAATCAGTCCTCGCACACTGTGGCTGTTACTGTATAGTTCTGCTCCCCTCATTCAGCATCAGCTCATATAAGTCTTTCCAGGTTTCTCTGAAGTCCACCTGTTCACCATTTCTTATAGCACGATAGTATTCCATTACATTCATATACCGCAACTTGTTTAGCTATTCCCTGACTGATGGGCAGCCCCTCAATCTCCAGTTCTTGGCTGACACAAGAAGAACTGCTATAAATATTTTGTACATATGGATCCTCTTCCCATTTTTATGATCTCTTTGGGATACAGCGTTAGAAGTGGTATTGCTGGGTCAGAGGGTATGCACATTTTTAGGCATAGTTCCAAATTGCTCTCCAGAATAGTTGGATAAGCTCACAGTTCCACCAACAATGAATTAATGTTCCAACATTCATATATCCTCTCCAACATTTGTCATTTTTCTGTGTTGCCATGCTTGGCAATCTGATAGGTGTGGTGTGGTACCTCAGAGTTGTCTTGATTCTCTCTAATAAATAGTGATTTAGAGCATTTTTTCATATGACTATAGATAGCTTTAAATTCTTCCTCTGAAAACTGCCTGTTCATATCCTTTGGCCATTTATCAATTAGGGAATAACTTGTATTCTTGTAAATTTGTTGACAAAGGTATTTAAGGAAACAGATATACTTTCACAAATGATACCCTTTAGCAGACCACATCCTTAGAGTCAAACAAATGATGTCAAGTATAGAGAGCATAAGCTCCCACTATGCTTCCTCTGTGTTAAATGGAAAAGACAATGAACAGAAAAGGGAGATGGTACTGCCAGTCATGGAGGAAACCCAGCACAGATCAAAGATTTTCCTACTGATAGTGAGCTCTTGTTTGTGGCTACCATGTTCTTGATTATATCAACCCCCATACCATTATTTCTAAATGGGAAGAGTGCTGTCCAGACTATGCTATGCAGTTCAATTGTCAACCCATAAAGTCTATTCTTTATATCTTTATATCTTGGGCCAGCATTAAAAATGGATGATGAGTTAAGTCCAAAATAAAGCAAAAGAGGGGAATAGTCTAGATTACCTTGAGAAATTAGGCTTTGCTTTTCATTCATTTATTAAGTACCTATTTTGTGCCAGGCTCAATATTGAGAAAATTAAACAGATCCTGTATCATTTTAAAATTTGATCCTATTTATAATTAATTGATTCTGTATTGTAACTGCTTAAGTATGGTTCTCCATCCCTGAACTTAAGTCAGCATTCAGTTGACCTTTAATAGGTTAATTTTAGAAATTCATTTCTCTTGCTAATCTCTATCCTTGCCTCAAGGAATTCTGCTATGGGGATATGGATGAACCTAAGAGAGTCAGGTCTTTTATCTTTACACCATCAAGCTATCCTTCAAGGATTTCTGGTTTGCTATCCAAAGGAGTCTGACCTTGCAGGTGGATTCAAACAATGAACCCTTCTTGGTCAAAGAAAGAATGGAGCGGATTGTTTGCAGGCCCCTCATTTCCTACTCCCAGTCAATCATATTATTCCCCATGCCTCCAGTTATGCAATGAATCATGTTCCATCAACCATGATGTCACCTACCCTGTTCTGTCCTTTGTTCTGTGTTCCCCACAACCTATAAAAGAGGAGCTGTCCTTTGGCTTGAGGTCTTTAGCTAGAAATTGAGGCAGCTATTGACCCCTTTACTAACAGGTCTGGTACCCTATTAATAAATTACTATCATGCTCAGAAAAATGTGCCTCAGATTACTTTTTTGTCAAATTTCCCTCATGACAATATTAAGTGTTGAGGATATAAAAACATAAACATAAGCAGTCTCTGGCCTAAAGGAATTAGTATTCTACTAGGGGAAACAATGCACATAAAAATTAAATTCAAGAATATATATACACACATATATATAAAGTAATTAGGGGATGGGAAGTTCACAGAGTAAGGATTTGAACCCAAACTCTCTGACTCCAAACACAAATCCCTTTCCACTGTACTATCTTTTCCCTAAGACTCCCAAAATCATTTTTATTAATAATCCTTATCTGATCTGATGCAGTAAAAGCAATCAATCAGAAAGTATTTGTTGACTGATCTCAATATGTTGTGGGTTTGGGGTTATGGTAGCTTATGTCTGATATTACTGTCACAGGGGTGGGTTTGGCTGATGCAATTCTACTTGTGGAAGAAAGTGAGAAATCTGCTTCCAAAAAGGTGTAAAGACATGTAATTCAAAGTCTTTTAGCTCACCAATTGAAAGCCTGAACAGAAATTCTGTAACTGGCTCTCTTTGTTTAACCATTTGATGAAGAAACGAACTCTTGGCTATATAGCCAGAAATAGGGTGTATTCAAAAGGCAGTAATGGATCAAAGCAAGAGTGGTACTCATTTCTGATTATGTGTGTTCTAGTGAAGAGGCAAGAATGGCTCTATATATATATATATATATATATATATATATATATATATATATATATATATATATATATATATATATATGTATGTATGTATGTATATATTGATGTATGTATGTATGTGTGTGTTAATGTGTATGTGTATGTATATGTATATATATATATATGTATAAATATATCCATGTCTAATTGTAGCCTTTGGGGGTGTGAGGAGGAAGCGGCATAGGAACAAAGTAAAAAGTACACAGCAGAAAACAAAAGAAAACTTACCAAGGAAGAAAAGAAAAGATGGACAGCTCTTAACACAATGCAAAGTACTATATAGACTTTCTTGAAATGAAAATTTATATTGCTGTATTATTTTGAATCCTCTCATATTCTATTGTGCACATATGTTTTTTTCTTATTTTGTATTTAAGTTTCAATATGTTTATAATTTGTTTTTTTCGATTGTGTATTTAAGTTTAAAAGAAAAAAATTAAAAATAAATGGCTGAAAGTCTTTATTTGGGAATAATAGGCAGGCCAAGGCCTGCCTCCAGTCTCTCCCCACTCCAATCCATTCTCTTCAGGCACTAGAGTGATTTTCTGAAAACACAAGTTGATCACATCACCCTTCTACTCAATAAACTCCAGTGGCCCCCTATTGCCTCAAGAAACATATACAAAATGCTCTGTTTGGCATTCAAAGCCCTTCCTGCCTTTTTAGTCTTCTTATACCTTACTCCCCAATTCATACTCTTCTATCCAGTGACATAAACTAGACTCCTGGCTATTCCAGGAGCAAGACACTCCATTTCTCAGTTCTGGACATTTTTTCTGACTGTTCCTCATGCCTGGAACATTCTCCCTCCTCTGCTGCAACTTCTGGCCTCTCTAGCTTCCTTTAAGTCCCAACTAAATCTCACCTCCTGCAGGAAACCTTCCCAAATCCCTCTTAATTCCAAGGAGTTCCCTCTTATTTGCTAATTAGTCTGCTTTGTATATACTTGTTTGCTTGTTGGTTCTTACATTAGATTGTAAGCTCCTTGAAAGCAAAAACTGTATTTTTGCCTCTTTATGTATCCCCAGCACTTAGCCCCGTGCCTGGCACAGACTAGGTACTTAATAAACATTTATTGAATGAATAAATTAATGAATGAATGCTGTCATATGGCCTGTGAACTCATGGTCCTGTTGGCTTATGTCTCTATTATGGCTTTTCTTTCCTATTTTTTTTTTTTTTTACTCATGGTTCTGAACTTTGGGCAGCTAGGTGGCACAGTGGAGAGAATGCTAAATCTGGAATCAGGAAGAACTAAGTTTAAATCCAGCCCCAGACACTTACTAGCTATGTGACCTTAGCAAGTAACTTCACCCTGTTTGCCTCAGTTTCCTCACCTGTAAAATGAGCTGGGGAAGGAAATGGCAAACAACTCCTATATCTTTGTCAAAAAAACACCAAAGGGGTCATAGAGAGTCAGACATGACTGAAAAATGACTAAACAAGAACACTGGACTAAGTGTAGAATCAATAGGACTCATTTTTGATGAAAATAAAAAAGATTTACTTTTTTCCCCAGTTTAACAAATATTTCTAAGACACCTATTATACAGGAGAGAGTTAGCATGGCACAGTGGCTAGAGGCCTACCTTTTCAATCAGGAAAATTTGGCTTCAAGTCCTAACTCTGACACATACTAGTTGTGTGACAACAGGCCTATCACTTAATCCCTCAGTGACCCAAACAGGACTCTTAAGACTATAAATTACAAGCCAGTTTCCATCTGTTTCTGTAAAGGGAATTTCCACATTGGAAGCTCCCTTCACACTCATGGTATCACAGGTCCATTCCAAAATGCTACAACTAGGCACTAAGGATATAACACCCCCCTCTAAAGAATCTTACAATCTAATAGAAGGGAAAATGTGAACAAAAATAATTATGATACAAAGAATACTATCACTGAATAGGAGAGTTTGAGCCAAAATACTATGAGAAATTTTAGAAAGGAATGGGCATTCAATTTAATTCAATTAACCTTTCTTAAACACTATGTATAAAGCATTGTGTTAGATAATGAAGATGCTTAATGGAATATAAAAATGCAAATCAAACAGTCTCTGTACTCAAGAGGCTTACAACCCAATAGAAGGAATAACTGTACATAAGCATTTTAGTACATAGTCAAATGATATAAGGGCTTAGAAGGTTGCATGAAATGCTAAAATAAACTTGAGGAGGAAAAGATGACAGAGATGGGGAAATCAAGGAAGACTATATAGGGAGGTCATAGCATATTGAGCTAAATTCTGAAAGCAGAGAAATTAATGGAAACTTGTGACGATTAATATCCAACCACTTTCCACAAGCAGAGAGAAGAGCAAGATTCCTGGTATTTGGTTTTATGTGCTTTCCTTAAGATAAAAATGTGGGTGTGAAATTTGCAAGGCATAGGGAAATTATATTACACTTTTTATACACTTTTTAAAGTGCTCTGAAGGCAGAAAGTAATCGGGTTCTTAAAGGGAAATCAATTAGCAGAGAATCAGTGTTTGCAGAGACTGTTTAGACATTCATCTGAGTGACACAAAGTAGGCAGTGAATAGTTTCTTAAAGAACAATCAACTGAAACCTTTTTAATTCAACCTTAATTTTACAGACAAAATGAATGTGGTGGGAAGACAGATTGAATGCCTGCAATGATTTGCACTTTGCTCCTTGCCAGACTCCCATAAGAATTGTTTGGTTCCTTTAGAAATCGCTCCTATATCCACCTCCAAATGTTGGGCTGTTTTTAAAATTATTTTCTGTGAGTTGGCATTTTTTTTAAACCCCACACAGGTATTCATCTAACAATCATTTAGTCTTGGCCCATTGTATAAACTCAACCCATTCCCACAGTCTGTTTTTATAAGTTTCTCCTGAATTTAACATTAAGCTGGTTAACAAACATACATTGATACCTACTCTTTGCAAAGTATTAAATTAGTTACTTTGTGAAGATACAAATGAAATGTAGCATAAGCACAGTCCCTTCCCCTGGGAGTTTCTATCCTAGTTGAGGGACCAAATATTTATAAATGAAATAACTAGAGAAAGATAATAAAATGACATGTGGAAAAGCCTAAAAATTCTCAGAGAAGTTAGAGTTACCAAAACTCCTATAAAATCCTTCGTGTTATACATATCTAATTACAGAAGGGAATTGAATAAAGGAGCAATTCAAGTGAGTATAGCATCTCTTTAGGCTACTGCAGTTAACTAACATTCATAGGTCTGGTTCTCTTAGAGGTAACTTTCCCAGATTAAAGTATTCTATGAGTCTGTACTACAACAAATGATAGTTCACTGGCCCCCACTGATTTGCTGACCATTTATTAATCAGCCAGAAGACATAATAAGTTCAAGAAAAAAATGGTATTAACTAAAATGGTATTCTAAGAAATATCACCATAAAGCTGACTCCCTCAAATATACGTGGTATTTGTGGAAAGAGTGGCTGCCCTGAGAGTTCACAAGTAGAATGACCCTTTGAAGTGAGATATGTTTTAATCTTGAAGAAGATCCCACATTTCCAGAAACACTTTCACAAGATTGACTTAAAAATAGAGGGATAGATAAAGTTAGAGCTACATCTTTTGTTTTATTTGTTTAGTGTCAGATGAGGAGCTTAGAATTTTTTAGGGTGTTGAAGGTGAAAGGAATTATATGTAAATATTCTTTGTTCATTTAAATTAAATGTTGACAATCTCCTTGGAAGAAGATTTGATTATTATGATTCTGTGTTTCTTGGTAAATGCTTTATAATATGGTGTATCTCTCCATGGAGCAAACAATAAATTTGCTGACAGTATGTTTGGGGTCAAGATAAATAATTCTGGAACTCCAATCACATTGAAAATACACCCTGTTGTTGAATTGAAATGAATTTGTTTGTAACTTAAAAATTCCTTCTAATAAAGAATTTGTTCACATAATAGAGGCAATGAATAGATCTCTAAGGAATCAAGTCATTACTTTTCTGGAATTTTGCCCTAAAATAGCTGAATTAATTTTATGATTTATGTAAGCAACCTCATCGATTAAGTCCTATTCTGATGTCTCATCATGGAGTGGAGATATTAGATAGCATTTGGGTTTAAACAGTTACACCATTAAAGTATTAGCTCTGGAAGGTTCTACCATGCTAGAAAGACTTCAACCCTAGTAACAGACTAAGATTGTTAATTATGCTATGTAGAAGCACATCACTCATAGACTGACCACCTAATGATGAATTGTTTTATGCCTGGATAGTCCATGAAACTGAAAAAGGTAAGAAATAGCCTTTGGTATTATGAGATCCTCCTCCACTTTGGCAGAGGAATAGGACTGGATTCGACCAATAATCAAAGAGTTTTGGGATTGTCAATAAACTTTAACTATTGTCATCTCAAATGTGATACCCTTGCTAATAAATCACCTCAATCTTGACTTTCACTATGCACGAAGATGAAAAAAGATACATCTCAATAGGCTAGCCCTGGATAGCTGATTCTTATACAGCTATTTAAATATATGGGAGAGTAGGCTTGTAGGTCAGCAGTAATTCATGTTCTTGGTTGCAATTCTTTTATATTAATAAAGTCCGAGATTCTTTCCATATGTTTGGTATTTTCATCTCTTTTAAGGGAGCTGGCAAAGTGAGTTTTACCAGATACCCAAAGGCAGCAATAAATTTTTATTTCATGAAATAGTTGGTCATTGTGCATTGTATTACTAATGATTAATATTTACAAAAAGATCACCAGAAAAAATTATTATACTTTATGCACCCACTAGGTTTCTGAGGACAAAGTGGCAGAGAAATTCCATGAAGAACTTGATACAACTCAAACTGAACTGACAAATACTCTGATACTTGGTGACTTTGAGGCAAAGCTAGGAAAAGGTAAAGATAGGAAGAAATGCATAGGAAAGCCCAGTGAAGGACGGAAGGATGTGAGTGGCTGACAACTTACAGAACATAAAGAAGCTTCACACCCCTATTTCATAAACACTTTCTTTAAGAAACTAATTGGGAGGGGCAGCTAGGTGGCTCAGTGAATAGAGCACTGACCCTGGAGTCAGGAGGACCTGAGACACTTGACACACTTACTAGCTGTGTGATCTTGGGCAAGTTGCTTAACCTGAATTACCTTGCCTTCCCACCCACCCTCCTGCCCCGCCCCTCACCTCCAAAAAGGAAAAAAAGAAAAAGAAACTAATTGGGAAGATCTGTGGGTCTGTACATGGAGAGAACCAAATAACATTGTGAAGAATGAAAAAGGGCTAGGTATGCCTTAGTGATTTGAGGTTGTTGGGGAGTGGACAGACAGCAAGCAGAGTATTATGAGCTTCAGGCTAGGCCATTGGGCAGATACTGGTAGCTAATCCTCAGTGGACTCATAATGGGCATGCAGACCCAATCCTACAGCAAGGAGCTATTCCTAAAGAACATTAAGAAGAATGAAGTTTTTTTTTCCATATCCCGAATTGAACCTAGATGAATTAAGTGATATCAAGCAATTTGTGAGACCAGCAGAAAAATATTTTCACAAGGAAGTGGACTCTGGAACAATTTGTTGGGATGGTGCAATCCCTCATGAAACTTTACATAAATTAGAGAAGCTGGAACTCTTTGGCACCAAGATTCCAGAAGAATATGATGGCCTTGTTTGTTTGTTTTTTTTAAATACAATGTGCACACATTTAGGAGAAATTTGTTCTCAGGATAGTGTAATTACCATTACTTTGGCTGTATATTAAGGAATCTGGGTAAAAGGCATTCTTTTGACAGAGAATAGAGAGCAGAAACCAAAATATTTGCCCAAGTTGGCAATTGAGGAATATATTACAGCTTTTTGTCTTACAATGAACAAGTAGAAGTGATGTCACATCCCTTCAAACCAGAGCAACTTTGAGTGAAGATCAAAAGTTCTACATCTTAAATGGCTCCCGATATATTCATAGTGTTTGCCAAGACTAAGACCCTTGATTCAGATGGCTTTAAGAAAGACAAAATAGATGGTGGAAAGGAAGCAGTAACCTCGCTGAGCTCCTCTGTCACTAAGTCCAAAAGGGTAAATCTGAGCGGATTACGGAGCCCAGTGGAAGACAGAGTGTGGCAGAATCCAGCCCAGGAGGTTGCCCAGAGTGTCCGCAGAGGTCGAGCGCAGAGCACTTGGGGTCTGCACAGCTCAGACCTAAGAGCAGGCAAGCAGACTACACCAGAGAGAGAAAAAGCCCCAGCCTGCAGACTTACCAAGGACGAATCGCAGTCATCTCACAGAGGGAACGGATCATTGGAGCCAGGTAGGAGAGTAGGGTCCCCAGTGGAGAGAGTGGCTTCACAGGCTGCATTCAGCCCCCAGCCTGGAAGTTTAGAAACTGCCTGCCTGTATAATACAGGGGCTGGAATGGCAAAGTAAATTCTAGCTGCTCCGATCCTCCCATCCCTCCTTCATGAAGCAGAAAACCCAAAGATAAGTCTCCCACCCAGATTGAAATCCCAAGTTAATGGAAATAGCCTCAGGCTTGAGAATCTCCAAGAAAGGGTGTAACTGAGTCAGCCAGGAATCTGAAGAGAAGAGAGGGAGGGGACCCAACAAACCCCACCTCACCTCACCAACAAAAGCCTACTTATAGCCCAGGGGTATAGAGGCAGAAATCTAAAGTGGTCAGACTCATCCCCACCTACACATCTACATTCCTCACTGACTTCCCTGACTTAGCCATAAACTAGCCACCCAGAGGTATTCAAAGTCAAGGATCAGGCCCCAAACTCATAGCCTGAGACACTAAGAAACAGGAAGTCACAATGGGAAGGAAGGAAGCTGAAAAGGGGAAGGGGAAGGCAAGAAAGTCTATTCGAGCATACTATGCAGGGCAAGAACAACAAAACACACAGGACAATATAGACTCTCTGCCCACACCAGAGACCACAGAAGGAAACATGATCTGGTCTCAAGCCCAAATAGCATTCCTGGAGGAGCTTAAGAAAAATTTTAAAGACCAAATCAGGAGGCAATGACCAACTTGGAAAAAGAAAATACCTCCCTAAAAAAGGAACTTCAAAAACTCACTGAAGACCATAATTCACTAAAAATTAGATACAATCAAACTGAAACTCAGAACTCTATGATGCAGCAGGAGTCAATCGAAAAAAACAAGATGATCGAAAAATTGAAAGAAAATGTAAAATATCTCACTGGAAAAATAACTGACCTAGAGAACAGATCCAGGAGAGACAACCTAAGAATTATTGGTCTACCAGAAAGCCATGATGAGAAAAGCAGTCTAGACAACATCCTCCAAGAGATTGTCAAAGAAAACTGTCCTGAGGTCTTGGAATCAGAAGATAAAATAGCTATTGATAGAATTCACCGGACTCCTCCTGAAAGAGATCCCAAACTGAAAACTCCAAGAAATATAGTAGCCAAATTCCAGAATTATAAGATTAAAGAAAAAATTCTACAAGCAGCCAAAAAGAAACAATTCAAATATCGAGGAACTAAAGTTAGGATCACACAGGACCTAGCAGCTTCTACATTAAAAGAGCGGAGGGACTGGAATTTGATATTTCGTAGGGCAAGAGAGCTAGGACTACAACCAAGGATTAACTACCCAGCAAAACTGAGCATAATCTTTCAGGCAAGGAGATGGACGTTTAATGAAATAAGGGACTTCCAGACTTTCCTGATGAAAAAGCCAGAGCTCAATGGAAAATTTGATCTCCAATTACAAGACTCCAGAAGAACATAAAAAGGTAAACAAGGGTAACATAGACTCACACATGCAGAAGTGCACACACCCACACCCACAAATACAAGCTCATTACCTGGGATGCAACAAGGGCAAAATGTTCACATCCCTATATGTGGAGCTGATAACTGTCAATATTTGAAATCTCTATGATTATCATGACCTGCAAAAGGGTTATACTTAGAGGGTGTGGGTATGAATGCACTAACATGGAGTCTAAAAAAAAAAAACTATTAAGGGGATCAAAGGTACTGTAATGGGAAAAAGGAAAGGATGAGCTAGGAAAAGGTAAAATATGCCATCTGAAGAGGCATCAACACACACTATAGAAGAAGGGAAAGTAAGAGGGAGAGGAACATCATTTAAACACTATTCTCACTGGTTCTGGTTCAAAGAAGGATCAAATTAATCAGTGAAGTTTAAGAATCTAACGTGAATAGACACATAAATTCATTAAATAGAGGAATTGGAGGGAGGGAGGGGAGCACTGTTTGAAATTTACTCTCATTGGTTTGGAATCAAACGGGGAGTAATTTACTCTGATAAGTATAAAAATTTGTTGTGTCCTATAGATAGTGGGAGGGTAAGGGGGGGTGAAAAGGAGGAGACTAAAGGGAGGGATTATAAGGGAGGGAAATAGTAGTAAGGGGAGAGGGTAGGTTAAGAAGGGGGGTCACTGGGTGGGAACACTGAGGGAGGGGGCAGTCAAAAGGGAAAACTTCAAGGAGGGGAAGGGAGAAGGAAGAAACAAAAATATAAACAGGGGAAGGAATAGGATGGAAGGGAAGAGACAGATAGTCATCATTACTGTGAATGTGAATGGGATGAACTCTCCCATAAAACAGAGGCGGATAGCAGAATGGATTAAAAACCATAATCCTACAATATGCTGTCTTCAAGAAACACATTTGAAACAAAGGGATACCCACAGGGTAAAGGTAAAAGGTTGGAGTAAAATTTATTATGCCTCAGCTAAAGTAAAAAAGCAGGGGTAGCAATACTTATCTCAGATAAAGCAAAAGCAAAAATAGATCTAATTAAAAGAGATAAGGAAGGAAACTATATACTACTAAAAGGCACCATCGAGAATGAAGCAATATCACTACTTAATATATATGCACCAAGTGGTATAGCATCCAAATTCCTAGAGGAGAAGTTAAAGGAATTAGAGGAAGAAATAGATAGCAAAACTATACTAGTGGGGGACCTTAATCTCCCCTCTCTGAACTCGATAAATCTAACCTCAAAATAAACAAGAAAGAAGTTAAGGAGGTGAATAGAATCTTAGAGAGACTAGATATGATGGATCTCTGGAGAAAACTGAATGGGGATAAAAAGGAATTTACTTTCTTCTCAGCAGTGCATGGTACATACTCAAAAATAGACCATGTACTAGGACATAAAAACCTCACAATCCAGTGCAGAAAGGCAGAAATAGTAAGCACATCATTCTCAGATCATGCAATAAAAATTATATGCAATAAAGGGCCATGGAAAGATAGACTAAAAACTAATTGGAAACTAAACAATTTAATCCTAAAAAATTGGTGGGTCAAAGAAGAAATTATAGAAACAATCAATAATTTCATTCAAGAGAATGATAATAATGAAACAACATACCAAAATTTGTGGGATGCACTAAAGGCAGTTCTCAGGGGAAGTTTTATATCCCTGAGTGCATACTTAATTAAAGCAGAGAGAAGGGAGGTCAATGAATTGGACATGCAATTGAAAAAGCTAGAAAAAGAACAAATTGAAAATCCCCAATTTAGTACTAAATTAGAAATATTGAAAACCAAAGGTGAGATTAATAAAATTGAAATTAAGAAAACCATTGAATTAATAAATAAAACTAAGAGCTGGTTTTATGAAAAAATCAACAAAATTGATAGACCCTTAGTCAATATGATAAAAAAAAAGAAAGAAGAAAACCAAATTATGAGTATCAAAAATAAAAAGGGTGAATCTACCTCCAATGAAGAGGAAATCAAAAAATAATGAGGAATTATTTTTCCCAATTGTATGCACATAAATATGACAATCTTAGTGAAATGGATGAATATTTACAAAATTACAAGTTGCCCAGATTAACTGAAGAGGAAGTGAATTACCTAAATAACCCCATCTCAGAAAAAGAAATCAAACAAGCCATCAATGAACTCCCTAGGAAAAAATCTCCAGGGCCAGATGGGTTTACTAGTGAATTCTATCAAACATTTAAAGAACAATTGATTCCAATACTCTACAAACTATTTGGGAAAATTAGTGAAGAAGGAGTCCTACCAAACTCTTTCTATGACACAAATATGGTACTGATTCCTAAATCAGGAAGAGATAAAACAGAGAAAGAAAATTATAGACCAATCTCCCTCATGAATTTAGACGCAAAAATTCTAAACAAAATATTAGCCAAAAGACTCCAACAACTTATCACAAAAATAATACACCCTGATCAGGTAGGATTCATTCCAGGAATGCAAGGATGGTTTAATATTAGGAAAACCATCAATATAATTGAGCATATCAACAACAAAACTAGCAAAAACCACATGATCATCTCAATAGATGCAGAAAAGGCTTTTGACAAAGTACAACATCCATTCCTATTAAAAACACTAGAAAGTATAGGAATAAATGGAGCCTTCCTTAAAATAGTTGCTAGCATCTATCTAAAACCATCAGCAAGTATTATATGCAATGGGGATAAACTAGAAGCCTTTCCAATAAGATCAGGAGTGAAACAAGGGTGTCCACTATCACCCCTCTTATTCAATCTGGTACTAGAAACGTTAGCAGTAGCAATTAGAGAAGAAAAAGAAATCAAAGGAATCAAATTAGGCAAAGAAGTGACCAAGCTGTCACTCTTTGCAGATGATATGATGATATACTTAGAGAATCCTAGAGAATCAAGTAAAAATTACTTGAGACAATAAATAAATTTGGCAAAGTTGCAGGATATAAAATAAACCCACATAAATCCTCAGCATTCCTGTACATCTCTAATAAAACTCAACAGCAAGAGATAGAAAGAGAAATCCCATTTAAAGTCACTGTAGACATTATAAAATATTTGGGAATCTACTTGCCAAAACAAACCCAGAATCTATATGATCACAACTACAAAACACTTCTCACACAAATAAAATCAGATCTAAATAGTTGGAAAAATATCAATTGCTCATGGCTGGGTCGAGCTAATATAATAAAAATGACAATTTTACCCAAACTAAAATATATATTTAGTGCCATTCCAATCAATTTACCAAAAAACTACTTTGTAGAGTTAGACAAAATAATAACAAAATTTATTTGGAAAAACAAACGGTCTAGAATATCAAGGGAATTAATGAAAAGAAATGCTAGGGAAGGTGGACTAGCTATGCCAGATCTTAATCTGTATTATACAGCAGCAGTCATCAAAACTGCTTGGTACTGGCAGAGGTGTAGAGTAGTGGATCAATGGAATAGATTAGGTGCAGGAGACCCAGCAGTTAATGAATATAGCAATCTATTGTTCGATAAACCCAAAGACCCCAGTTTTTGGGATAAGAATGCACTATTTGACAAAAACTGCTGGGAAAACTGGAATACAGTATGGCAGAAACTGGGCATAGATCACTATCTAACACCATATACCAAAATTAAGTCTAAATGGGTGCATGATCTAGGTGTAAAGGATGATACTGTAAGCAATTTGGGAAAGCAAGGAATAGTTTACCTGACAGATCTGTGGAGAGGGGAAGATTTTAGGACCAAACAAGAATTAGAGAGCATTATAAAATGCAAAATGGATAATTTTGATTACATTAAATTGAAAAGCTTCTGCACAAACAAAGCCAATGTAACCAAGATCAAGAGGGAGGTGGGAAACTGGGAAAGAATTTTTACAACTTGTGTCTCTGATAAAGGACTCATTTCTAAAATTTATAGAGAATTGAGCCAAATCTATATGAATACAAGTCATTCCCCAATTGAGAAATGGTCAAAGGATATGAATAGGAAGTTTTCAGAGAAAGAAATTAAAGATATCTATAAGCATATGAAGAAATGCTCTAAATCACTATTAATTAGAGAAATGCAAATCAAAACAACTCTGAGATACCACATCTCTCCAGTCAGATTGGCTAAGATGACAAAACAAGAAAGTGACAAATGCTGGAGAGGATGTGGGCAAATTGGAACGCTAATACATTGCTGGTGGAGTTGTGAACTTATCCAACCATTCTGGAGAGCAATCTGGAATTATGCCCAAAGGATTATAAATAATTTCATACCCTTTGACCCAGCCATACCACTTCTAGGGTTATATCCCAAAGAGATCATAGTAGTGGGAGGAAGAACCATATGTACAAAAATATTTTTAGCAGCCCTTTTTGTGGTTGCAAAGAATTGGAAACTAAAGGGGTGCCCATCAATTGGGGAATGGCTAAACAAGTTGTGGTATATGAATGTAATGGAATTTTATTGTGCTATAAGAAACGAGGAGGTGACGGATTTCATAATTACCTGGAGAGACTTATACAAACTGATGCTGAGCGAGAAGAGTAGAATCAGAAGAAATTTGTATACAATCACAGACATACCATATCTGTGACGACCAACTATGACAGACTGGACTCTTTTCAGCAATGCAGTGATATAAGTTAATCCCGAATGACTCAAGAAAGTGAGAAATGCGCCATCCAGAGATATAACTAGAAAGAACTGAGCCTGAATCCTGATGGAAGCAAACTAATTGATCTTTTGCTTTTCATCTTTTGGTTTTACTTCTTCCTTACCATCTTTCATCCCACCTAGTATAATATGCCTTTGTAATTGGAATAATGTTTAATATGAATGCATTTGCAGACCCTATACTGTACTATATGCTGTCATGAGGGGAGGGGGGAGGGAAGTAAAGGAAATTTGAAAATCAAGGAACTATGGAATTGAATCTTGTTAACTGAAACTAAACTAATAAATTAATTTAAAAAAAAAAAAGAAAGACAAAATAACATCATTCATCATTGAAAGAGGATTTGGTAGCTGTACTAATGGAAAACCTGAAAATAAATCAGACATTTGACACTCATGAAGCTAATTTCAAAAATACAAAAGAGCTCCTTGAAAATGTAATTGGAAAAGTAGGAAACCAATTTAAGATAGTAAAGAGTAGACTATTTAGTATAAGGAGTTTAGTTGATAAAGGGACCAAGAAATTGATTGGAATGACAACAGAATATGCTTATACAAGATCCAGACCCATAAGTATATTTGGGTTAATTGAAGAAAAGTTTGCTCTGATGATCAAGAAAGCATATGTGGAGACTGTGTATGATATGCTTTACTACAGGGATACTGGACAGATCAGGTTTGTCTGATTGCTCTGGGAGGCAGCTATGACGAAGGTATTCATCTCAGAAGCAGACTGAATTTGTGTGAATAAAGCCCTACAAATTGGTGGAGGCTTGAAAGATTGCCTACATGAGTGGTATTTCCAGGACTCTGCTGATTTTTGAAGGAAAGAGATTAGATCCTCTATAAACATATTGCCCAACAAGACTTCAATATTCAAACAGTCTAAATGGGAAAAATCAAAGAGATAAAGTCAGAGAATGGAGGTATTCAGTGCAACAGATATTGAAGATATTTGGAGATAGGCTGGGCAGGATGATCTAATAGGAAGAGATAGACTGGCATGTGCCATTGTGGAGAATAATACAAACAAACGAAGAAAATGCATATAATTTGGGTAGAAATAGCTAAAGTACTGCTGAGACAATTTGGCAAGACTTACTGTGGAGCGGCAGAAGGCCATGAAAGGAGTGACAGATACTTTTATTAACCTATATGCCATGACAGTCATCCTCTCCAGTCAGTAATTCCATCTGCATCAGGCTATACAACCATGGTCGTGAAATTATGAATATCCCCTATACATAAGTGCACTTCCAGAACTTTTATAACATGTCTCAGTTAGAAAAATATTATTCTAAAAATCTAGATGAACATGTTTTAAAAGCTGCATAGCAGATACTGAATAAGTAGGCCTTCGTTTGTATTCATCCTTCAGAAAGGACATACCATGGAGTAGAGGAAAGTGTTTATGGAATCAAATATATGATTATGATTAATGTGTCATTTAACTATGCTAACACATAACTACATATGTCTGACTTAGAGTGACATTTGCAATTTCTTCACAGAATAAAGAAATGAATAATTTAAAAAGAACAAAATAGGTTCTATTTTAGCAGTCAGAAAAAGACTTATTATTGGTATGGAATTGTGCTTCAGTCAGCCATCTGGGTACAGTAAGACCATCAGCATGTCAGAGTTAATAGAGGAAGAGGAAAAAACTTAAAAGTATAACAATGAGAAAAAGACATGGCAAGAGAGTGGAACACCTTAACCCTGAACAATTAAAATAAGTAATTAATAATAAAAAATGAAAATGGACAATAGAAATGATATTAACAAGAACACTAATAATTTTATCCAGAAGTTTGACCAATATAAGTTATTTGCCAAAAAAAATACCAAGGATAGTTCAGTCAGCAGATACCTGACATTTGCCAAATGGAGAGAGATGATTGCCAAAGGCAACACTAGGTTAGAATATAAACTCATTTGTAAAGTCTTACAAAGGAGAATTATGGGCAATTATAAGAAGCATAATCTCACAAAACAGGAGAGAAGCAATAGAGGGTAAAACCAGTTGAAAGATAACTTGGCAAGACATGCAACTAAGAAATTTCATCTCAAGGACATTCAAAGATGAAAACAGAAAGACTTCATATAGAATAAAAATGGAAATGATTTGCAAAAATCATCATAACAAATTGTGTTTTCCATTGAAGATGATAGAACCCTAGTACCTGGGCCCTACCATCATAGTATCAGATACACTTATAGGAATAGTAGAAAAGGAACTAAAGGAAAAATAAACAAACAAACAGGAAAAGCAACTGGAATTGATTGAGAATATATTCAAGATTTCAATGTTGAAGGTAACAGAACTGTGAGGACACTGATGGATTTATATAAAAAATTATCTAAAAGATGAAAATACCATAGATGTGGAAAAATCTTGGACCTTATTAACACAAAAACAGTGCAACATGAAATACTACTGACCTATATGCCTACTTTCCCAAATATTCAAAAGTCTGCACAAGAGTTATCCATCCAACATATCTTTGATAAGGGTTGTTGTATTAGCAGGGGAAGGGGAACAGAAGGGAATAAGCATTTTTATAGTGCCGACTAAGTGTCAGGTACTATGCTAAGCCCTTTATAAATATTACTATATTTATTTTACAAATATTACTATATTACTTTAAAAATAATTAGCTCATTTGATCCTCACATCTACCTCTAATATTTTCCACATTTTGCAGTTAAGGAAATGGAGACAGATAAAGGTTAGGCAACTTGTCCAGAGGTCACTCCAGTAGGTCTGTTGTTTTAATACTAATCTTTCCCTGGTGTCATTATATGAGAATGATACATGGCATACAACTGCCTCAGAGAAACAAAAAACAAGTTTCACAAAGAGGGTGATGAAGTTCCAGCATAGGCTTAGTCTCTCCAAGTTTGTGTCCAGAGGCAGCATGACTTTTGATCAAATCCTCATCTCAGCTTCCACTGGACTGGATCTAAAAGATCACTCTTTGCTCCTTGGGACATCAATGGTAGGTTAGCTATAACACTTGGCCTGAAATGCTGGCTCTGGAATTCTGGGATACCAGGACATCCTCATGATAATCTTTCAAATCCACTAGGTTTTAAGACTCTATTTCCTTCACCTAAAATGGAAGAAAAAAAAAGGCAAAGGACCAAGGCCTTTATCTCGGGGCTACATGGCTTCAGAGGGAAGAAGGGCGTTTCCCTGGAAAATGTCCCCTCACTGGACATTGTGAACAAGGAAGTCATTGAGATCTCTCAGGAGTTACTAAGACAAAAGAGGTAGTAGGTGAGGTTGACTGGCTCTGGAAACATTCAGAAAGGCCCATCAGTCTTCTCCTCATCACTTAGTTAGCAACAGAACTAGTTACAGAATGTCTACACATGGTCAACAATCTCTCCAAGGCAGTTCCCTCCTGGGAGCAGGCTCCCTAAGTATCCTCCACACAGAGAAGTAGCCTCAGCAGAGCTAGTTTATGGAGCCTGTAAGTACACCAAACTCAAACTTCAAGATTGCATCAAGCTTGGTACTCAACCCTTATCAATACCCTCAGCACCCTCTTCCCTGTGATTGGAGGACTGGAAGGTAGATCACAGAACTCTTCCAAGAACCTCCATTTAAAAAGGGCTCCTATACCAATTATCTCTTCATTTTCCACCAGCCTACACTTCTAGGACTGGACTCTACAATATCTCCACACCACATACTTTCTCCTCAGTCCCTGCCTTTTCAACTTTCTTTTGTATGGTGCCTTCCTCCATTAGATCACAAGCTCCTTGAAGGAATGGACTGACTTTTTTTCTTATTTGTAACCCTAGAGTTTAACACAGTGTCTGGTATATAGTAGATGCTTCAATGTTTATTGACTGGCTGATAAATACAGAACTATTTATAGTAACACTGTTGAACCAAAGAACTAGAAGCTCAGAGAGTCTGCCCTCTGGGAGCAGCTAAACTAATTATGGGGTGTGTGTGTGTGTGTGTGTGTGTGTGTGTGTGTGTGTGTGTGTGTGTGTGTGTGATAGAATATTATTGTAGCATCAGAAATGGCAAAAGGGATAATTTCAAAGAAGCTTGGGAAGACCTGTATGAAATGATACAAAGTGAAGTAAGTTGAACCAGGAGAACAATTTGTATAATAAGGACAATTTAAAAAATATTTTGAAAGATTTAAGTACTCTGATCAATGTAATGACTAACCACAATTCCAGAGGGAGCATGCCCTCCGCTTCTGACACAGAGAAGTAATGGACTCAAGAAGTAGAGTAAGACATACATTTTTGGATATAGCCAGCATGGAGATTTGTCTTGCTGGACCTTAAATATTTGCTACAAAAGTTTTGTTCTTTTTTTCCTAAAGGGGAAAGGGGATGGGAGAGAGAGAAAATAAATGCTTGTTAACTGAATGAAATATTTTATAAATAAATGTTAAATTCATCAAGGTAATAAGAGCTAGCATGTATGTAACTTGAAGATTTGCAAAGTACTTTACTTGTTATCCCATTTTTATCTTTGTTATCTCATTGATACTTTCAGTATGGGTATCTGAAAATTTGGCAGGAACCAAAAATAAGATATTTTTTCTCATAAGATAAGAAATAAGGGGACTAACTTTCCTAATTAAAACTCATAGCATTGACGTTCTGATACCTATCTCATTCATGTATCACTGGTTCCACCTTTCATGGGTCCATGAAGTATCTCACTACCAAAGACCACTTCTAAGTTAGGTTATAAAAGAATGGACCTGGGTAAGAAAAGACCAAAATGGGATAGTTGGATGCAACAGCTCTTGGCCATAAAGAAGACCTTCAAAGAAGACATGGAAGTATGCATAAGTCCTAACTAAGTTTCCTTCCCTTCTTTCTGACCTAGAATGTGGCTCTACTGCGGAGGCTGAGGAATGTGAAAACCTCCATCTTCTTCCCTAGGTCCTTAGCTAACTGTGGGCATTCTGCCACTAAGCTGTTTAGAATTACATGCTGGTGAGATCAAAGATTTCGAAGTCCCAGTGTTCCACCCTCCAGGTAGAAATCTGTGGCCTCCAAAGACAAACGTTTTGTCTCCATATTTATAAGCTGTCTACTTAATTTTCACCATTGCTGATTTTACATTATAACCTCAACCTCACTTAGCTGACTTTGAAAATGAAAAAATGGCATCTTATGAAACATACATACACAGCAGGAACAACCAAAAAGACAAATAAATCTCTTCAAAACCCTGAAAGCTCTTAGTTCATCAGGCCTTATTATAGTAGGAGCAGTAAAGTTAAGGACATGGTGTTCAGAGCCTATCCTGAATAAAGACATGATTTCATAGGTACAGAATAAGTTGTTCATCAATTTTACTTCAATTGCCAGTCACCATCACTATGGATACGTTTAAACAGAGCAATCAATGTAACAAGTCTAAAAGCAAGTCCATCTTCCCTATTCCTGTCCAAGGTCATCATAAAATGATGTAATCTGCAAATATCCAACTGTCTGAATATAGGCCCTGATATGTTAGGAGACCTTAGAGAACATCTCGTCCTATCAAACCTTCTTATTTTACAGATAAATAAAGGGAAGCCCAAAAACATGAAGTGATTCTCCCAAGGTCACAAAGTTGCTTAGGAAGGTAAAGGCAGGACACTGACCTGGATGCAGGGCTATGCTAGAACCTGCTTCATGAGAGCTGATTGTTAAATTTCCAGCATATTTACCCCTCAAAAATGAGGCAATTAAAGCTCGATTTATTGTTGTATTGAGTGTGTAGAATTAAATGACTGAGAAAGGGTTAATAAAGCAAATTACCTTTTAAAGTATGTCCTGGTTTTCAGAGAGCCATTTGTTGAACATTTACCAGTACAGCCTTGCCTGATTTTCTTGACTTCCAACTCAGTGTTCTTTCCATTACACATATTACTACTCACTTCACTGAGGAAACCACACATAGTTGCAGAGAAATGATTCTCCTCCTGAAGGCTTAGAGTTTGTTTTTAAAGTACTCAGCTGTCTGTGTTTAGCTAAAATTCAATTTAATCCAATTCAAAAAGCATTTATTAAACAAGTGAAGGCAATGTGTGCTGGGTGGGGGATAGGTAGAAACAAATAGAAAGTGAAACAATACCTGCTCTCCCATAATTTGTGCAATATCAGAGAAAACACTGTGCACACATCCAGACATATTGTAATGGCAAGCAAAGAAGTATTTAGCACCTTGTTTCAGCTATTTAATTAGCACCTTGTTTCAGTTCGAGTTTCTTTTGAGTCTTGCCCATGACTATATCAGGTTTTTGTTAAGAAACAGAACTTGTGAAACCCACAGTGGGAGGAACTTGCTGATGCAACAGGAAGGGGAAAAACCAGGGAGGAGCTAATGACCACATATAAGGAGAAGCCCAAGCTGGGAGAGAGAAGAACTGAGAAGGGGAATGGTTGTGGAGGATAGCACTCTGTCTATTCTGTCTGTGTTGATTTTTGTTTGTGATACTTTATACAGAAGCTCTGGGACATTACTGGAAGCCCTGAAAGAGGATTTTCTTGCTGTCTGTTTACAGAAGTCCTGAAGAAAGGTTTCAGAGGTACTGGAACCATACTGATGATGTGTGTTGAGTTCTCAGACCTTGTTGGTGGGTCTGTGTTGATTTCACAGGCAGATAGTGAATTGATGATGGTGCTAGCAATGTGTATAAATGTTATTGTGTCTCTGTTAAGCTTTGTCTTCCCAGAACAGAAACTGTGAAGGATTTGGGGTGGACTGGATACTGTGAGCTTCCATATGGAACTGGACAAAGAACTGGACAAGGAGCTGAGAGCTGCCTACCTGTGAATCCAGTTGATGATTGGGTAGATTCAGGCAGGAGCTGGACCCATGGAAGAGGAACCATGGAATTTGGGGACCAGCTTAGAGTCAAGATGAAAAGACCTTTCCTTGGGTACTTAGTGCTGACTGAGAATATCATGATTTACTGTGGCCTAGGGGCGGGAGAACTTTGTACTCTGTACCTTGTACCTCTTAAGGATGATTTAGTTAAGGATGATTGGAAACTAATCTCCAATCAAGAAGAAAGACTTTTTGACTGAGAGATTAAAACAATGTGACCTAGGGGTAGAGAACTTTGACCTTTGTAGTTTGTTCCCTTAAGGAGGCCTGCTCCTTAAGGATGAATGAGTTAAGTACTTACTAAATGATATCTTTTGCTTAAAACTATGTGGCCACTTTGGTGAAAACTATGTGGCTACTTTAGTGACAAGTTGTTATAACACTGTGAATGCTGTACTTTGGTTTCTGTGAATGTTTTGCTTTAATTTGCTGCTGAATAAATAGAGAGTTCACTATACTATGTGATCAGAACCTTAGAGCTATCTACAGCAGCAGTCCTCTGAAAAGCCGCTTGTGCTTGGCTTTACACATATACATAACATATACAGGAGAGAAGGTGATTGGAGAAGGCAGGAGGAGAAAAAGAAAAAAGCTACTTGTAGGAAGATATGCAAGGACTGAATCTAAAAGGGAAATATGAATTCTAAGACACAGAAGCAAGGAAAAAGTGTGTTCCACACATGGGAAACAATCAATGCAGTCACAAAGATGGAGAAAAGAGTGCCATATATGAGGAATAGTAAGAAGGCAAGATTGACTAGACCACAGAGTATGGAACAGTGAGTAATGGGTAATAAAGCTAGAAAGGCAAGTTGAGGTAAGGTTGTGAAGGACTTTAAATGCCAAACTGAGTTTATATTTGATCTTAGAAATAAAGAGGAGTGGGGGCGGCTAGGTGGCGCAGTGAATAGAGCGCCGGCCCTGGAATCAGAAGGACCTGAGTTCGGAGCCAGCCTCTGACACTTAACCCACACAAACAAAAACCTAGCCGTGTAACCTTGGGCAAGTTACTCAACCCCAATTGCCCTAAAGGGGTGGCTAGGTGGCACAGTGAGTAAGAGCGCCAGCCTCGGAGTTTGGATGACCCGAGATCAGATCCGGCCTCAGAAAATGAGCACCCACGCATAAATAATGACTAGCCGTGTAACCTTGAGCAAGTTACTTAACCCCAATTGCTTTAAAAAAAAAAAAGAAATAAAGAGGAGCAATTGGAATCTTTTGAGAAGAGGGACATGGTCAGACCTGTACTTTAGGAAAAAAAATCACTTTGGCAGCAATGAAGAAGATAGATTAGAATGGGAAGAGACTTTAGGTAGGAAGACCAATTATAATGGTAGTTTATTACAATAGACCAGGTGAGAGTTGATGAGGGCCTGAGCTGGGGTGGTAGCTATTGGATAGAGAAGATTGAGGTGAGAAATGTTGGGGAAAAGAAATCACAAGACTTGTTAAGTGATTGGATGTATGAGGTAAGAGAAATTGGAGGTAATGAGAAATTGGAGGTGACACTAAGACTGTGAAATGGGGAAACAGAGAATTGTGGTGAGCTGACAGTAATAGGGAAGTTCAGAAGAGGTTTGGGAAGAAAAAAAATGAATTTTGTTTTGGCTGTGATGAATATGAAATGTCTAAGGGACATTCAGTTCAGAATGTCCACTAGGCAACTGGTAATGTAAAACTGGAGCTGAGAAGAGAAAGTAGAGCTAACATATATATAGAGAGAGAGAGAGAGAGAGAGAGAGAGAGAGAGAGAGAGAGAGATCTGGATGTCATCTACATAGAGATAATAATTCAACCCAAGGATGGTTAATTAGATTCCTAAGTGATAGTGTGATAGTGCATGTAGAAAAGGAGGACCAAGATAGATCCCCGGGGTAAGCCCATGATTAAAGGGAATGACATGGGTTATGATTCAACAGAGGAAATTAAAAAGGAAAGATCAGTTCAGGTAAAAGAGTTAATAGAGATCAGTGTCCCAAAAACCCATTAAGGAGAGAGTATCCAGAAAAAGTGGATGTTCAACAGCATCAAATACTGAGCAGAGGTCAAGAAGATTATTAAGGTCTATACAAAAACACCTGATTACCTGCTGGTCATATACCTTTGTGGCCTGGTGGACAGAATACTAGCTTAAAATTTAAAAGTCTGGATTCAATTCTTGCCTTAGACACTTACTATCTGTGTGATCCTAAGCAAGGAACTTGGTCTCTCTCAGCCTTAGTTTCCTCATCTGCAAAATGGGGATAATAAGAGCACCTACTCCAAAGAGGTATGGTGAGGATCAAATGAAACACTTGGCAAAGCTTAAAGCCCTTTATAAGTGTTATTATTATTACTATTATCATTATTATTGTTATATACTTTTCATAGCTAAGAGTATGAGATATATTCTTAACCAAAGGAAAGAAGAAATCACAAAAGATAAAATATATAATTTTAATTATATGAAGCTGAAAGACTTCTGCACAAATAAAATCAATGCATCAAGTATAAGAAAGGAAACAGTCTAGTGGGAAAAAGAAATCTCTGTATCATCTCTCTCCGATAAGGATTTGGTATCCAAGCTATATAGACAACAGAAATATTTGAAACCAAAAGCCATTCCCCCAATAAATGAGAGGTCAAAGAATATAAACAAATAATTACCAAAAGAATTACAAATTATTAATAATCATATGAAATAATGTTCCAACTTACTAATAACAAGAGAAATGCAAATTAAAATGACCCTGAGATTTTACCTCACACCCAATAAATTGTCAAAGATGACAAAAATAGCAATAATAAATGCTGAAACAACTCTGAAGAGATAGGTACACTAATACATTGTTAGTGGAGCTGTGATTTTGGTACAACTATTTTAGAATGTGACTAAAATGTTCACACCCTTTGGCCCAGAAATTCTACTTCTAGGCATATAACTTAAAAAGGTCATTGATTTGAAAAGAAGAAAGATCTCATATATGTGAAAATAGTTATAGTAGTGCTTTTTATGGTAGCAAAGAAGTGGAAACAAAGCAGATGCTCATTAATTGGAAAACTGATAAACAAAATGTAGTACATGAAAGTAATAGAATACTACTATGCTGTGAGAAATGATAAATGTAGTGAATACAAAGAATCATGGAAAGACTTACATGAACTGATACAAAGCAAAGCAAGCAGAGCCAGAAAATGATTCACACAATGATTATAGCAATGAAAACTGAAAGAACAATCACAAAACAATAAAAAATGAAGGCTGAAAAATTACAAAGAGTAAGCTTGGCCCCAAGGAAAAGATAAAAGGAGAAATGTCTGTCAGCTCCTCTTCAGAGGTGGCAAGTCCATGGTTATGGAATATTACATATATTCTCATGGTTTAATTGATGTATTGATCAATTTGGCTGATTTTTCCCTCTTCTTCCTCTTTTTTTCTACTTTCTTTTATTAAAATCTTTGTTATAAGATATGACCCTCTGAGAGGAATGTTGGAAAGAGATACAGGGGAAATTTTGACTATAAAAACCAAAGATATCAATATTTCATATTCAAAAAATTAATCCCAAAAAAGTGTGAGAACAGAGAAAAGTTCATCAGTTTTACTATTAAGTGAATTTGATTTTAGTAAATCATTAGTAAATTTCAGTTTACTGATGGGGTCAGAAACCAGATTCCAAAGTATTGAGTAAAAGAAAGACACAGAAAGCATAAACAGCTTTTTCAAAGAGGCTGGCTAAGAAATAGAGGAGAGATATATAACAATATGTTTGATGGGGCTGGATTAGAATAGAATGAACTTTAGAGATCATCTGGTCCAATCCTCGCATTTTCTAGAGAAAGAAACTTGGGTCCAAGAAGGTGAAGTAAATTGAAAATGGGATATTTAATATTTTATTCATCCTTTCTCTCAACAAGCCTTCCAACAATTATATGCCTATTATGTAACAAGCGTGTTCTAGGTGATGAGGATACAAAGAATAAAAAGCAAAATTCAGTCTCCTCTATCAAGGTCTTGACATTCTTCTTTAAATATAAGTAGATATAAGATAATTTAAGGACAAGAATACTAAAAGCTAAAAAGAAAGATGGAACAGTTGTCCTGATGACTATATGCAGTAGCTACGGCCAGGATCCAGGAAAATTTGTATCCTAGGGCCATTTTAAAGAAAGCTTGACTTGTTTGGAAGTTATTTTTGGCAACAAGTAAGTCTA
The DNA here is from genome assembly GCA_011680675.1 of Gymnobelideus leadbeateri. Classification (NCBI taxonomy): domain Eukaryota; kingdom Metazoa; phylum Chordata; class Mammalia; order Diprotodontia; family Petauridae; genus Gymnobelideus; species Gymnobelideus leadbeateri. Next base: position 805,013 of record WOXC01003626.1, on the reverse strand, counting down.
ATAGAATTAGTGCTAGGGGTTCCCTGTAACCTCCCTCACTGGTCCAAAAGAATATACTTGACCCTCTGTTCCATAAGACACCAGGGACTTGGTCAAGGAGTTCTGTGTGGACAAATGTATGTCTCTTGGGCCACAGTAGGAATGATTAGTGAGCAGTTAGGGTACTGTCTTTTCTTTCTATGGGGATTCTCCATATGTTTACTATCAAGATGAATTAGTTCTTTGTGGATTTTAAGTTTACTACCCTGTGTTTATTTGGAAAATACACATACTTAGAAGGAGAACAAGAACTCCTGCAGAAGTGGGGAAAATGAGGTGATAGAGGACAGCCTATTTTCCATGAGAGGCCCTCAGGGAAAGAGGGGAGAAAGGGCAGCATATCACCAAGGCCAGGCCGTTGCTTCTGCCCATTTTATTTGAAAGCACACACTGTTCTGTACCCCTAAGCTCTTTTGTTCAAGCTAGTAGGACCTATGAGATTAGAACATATTCATCCAAAAGGGCTTTTGTCCTCTGATCATCATTATTTGAGTTTTCCTTGTCCGAGTGAATAGGAGAAAATGGAAGGGGATTAGTAGGAATTTCATCTGAGCTCATCACTAGGGGGAAAATATATTCTTTAAAAGAAACTAATTGGGAAGAAACAATTGGCTGGGGGAAAATCTTTGCAGCAATTTTCTCTGATAATGGTCTAATATCTGTGAAATATAAAAACAAGAAATTAAATAAACATTCAAAGGATCCTAGCAAACAGTTCTCAAAAGAAGAAATGATGCTATTAACAACTATATAAAAATGTCCCAAATCACTAATAATAAGTAAAAAGAAATTTAAAATAACTCTGAAGTTTCATTTCATACTTATAAGACTGGCAAAAATGGAAAGCAGTAATTATTAGAAGGGCTTTGGGAAACTATACTAATGCACTTTTGGTGGAGCTGTGTGTTCAATCCAGCCATTCTGGAAAGCAATGTACACTAAACTGTGCATATCTTTTGATCCATCTAAATACTGTTACTACTAAGGATATACCTCCAAAGTGATTAGAGAAATAAGAAAGTATCTAAACGTACAAAAATATTTATAGTAGCACTTTTTGTTGTAGCAAAGAACTTTAAACTAAGAGGGTATCCATCAATTGGGGAATGTCTGAACAAATTATAATATGTGAATGTAATGACATTATTATACAATAATAAATTACAAAAGGGACAGATTCAGAGGAACCTAGAAGATCTGTATCATTTGACACAGTGAAGTATGCACAACCAGAAGAACAATTTATATAATGACTAGATATTATAATGGAGAAAACTTTGAAAGCTAAAAGAAATCTATCAAGGCAGTGACCAGTGAGAATTCAGAAGACTAATGGTGAAATTTGTTTCAGAGCTCTTGGGGAAAAAAATAGTAGACTGTAGGTGCAAAACGAATATTTGTTTATCACAAGGGAGAGAGCTTTAATGTAGTGCAGGGAGAGTTGGGGGGGGCAGGAATAGTGATAATGAAGCAAAAAGAAAAAGTATACTAATGAAATGTTCTTTTAAAATACACAGAAGAGAGGAAAAGGAAGTTCAGAAGGAACCATAGACAAGGTGGGCTGCGTTAGTACAACTGTGTTAAATTTAACATCTATTTTTTAGTCAAGCTGTTAAATTATTAGTTAATAAACATTTATTTAGCACCTAAAATTTACAGCAGTTTAATGTTCCTTTCTCTATTCCAGGCACCCAGAAAGAAATCCCAGAATGGATTTTGGGCAGGCATTTCTTTTTTCTAAACCCCAAACCTGCAATACTTATGGTGGAAAGTCTCTTCAAGGGCAAAAGGGAAACCAAAACTCTCTGGGCATTATATGGTCACACACATTTCCTACCTTATTGATGCTCTGCTGATCTTTTTGTCACTTCATAAGGATCTCAACTACACAAGTATTATTATTCCCATTTTATAGAAGGGAATAATGTGAATGAGATTTCAAAGGGACAAGTGACTTGCCAACCATCAGATTAGTAAATCTAGAGTTAGAATTCAGTGTGGGGTAAGAAGTTAGGGAAAATTACAGTATATCCCTAACATGTGTTAACATCACAAAAAACACCTGCTCTACTTATGTATGTGTTCTCCCCTTCCTTCTGCTTCCCCTCTCTCCCTTTCTCTCAGTAATATCTAAAAAAGGATTTGGGGAGCACAGCTCACTTTTCCTTCCCAGCCCAGCAACTTCACCTTTTAAATCATGGCTGATATGATATTGATGATTTGATTCCTACTTAATAAGTAGATATGGCAGGTAGACAGCACAGTGAATAGAATTCTGGGCCTGGAGTCAGAAGACCAGAGTTCAAATCATATTTCAGGAGTACTTTAATTTCAGATTGATCTTTAATTGACAGTAGTTACTGTTAATATTAACGTGTTAGGTGGCACAGTGGATAGAACCCCAGACCTGAGTCAGAAAGACCCAAGTTCAAATCTAGCCTCAGACACGTATTGGCTGTGTGACCTTGGGCAAGTCACTTAATCTCTGCCTCAGTTTCTTCATCTGTAAAATGGGGATAATCGTACTTACCTCTCAGGGTTGTCATGAGGATCAAATGAGACAATATCTGTAAAGCACTTAGTACCTGGAACATAGGAAGTGCTAAACAAGTTAATTATTATTGTTAATAGCAACCCCTACCTCACAGGAACATTGTGAGGACTCCATGAGGATGTATTTAAAGTATGTTCTAAATCTTAAGAGTTACATTTGTGGCAAAGTGGAAAGATCTCGTCTCAGAGATAGGATTAGACTCAAGTCCCAATCTCATTCCCAACGTCTTTGCACTCTAGGGCCTTCCTTCTGCTATTTATTTCCTATCTGTCCTGTGTACATACACTTGATGTTTGTTCTCTGTCTGGGTTCAACTCCATGGAACAAGATGCCCCTCCCAGATTAAGCTCTTCACTTCCAAACTCACCATCATGATTGACACCACCCCCTTCAGTCTCTGCTATGATTGGAGGGTGGAATACCAAACTCCCTCCATTGCCTTCCTTTATAGAGGGAAAAAACTAGACTCAACTCACTCCACTTTGCACCTGCCTGGTTTTGACTCCATAGAACAAGTGTCCCCATGCTGGGTACCTATTTCCTGGGTTCCCCACTTTCCTGCCTCCTTTTGTGTTCTGTATCCCCCCATTAGACTGTAAGCTCCTTGAGAACAGTGACTGTCTTTCTTTTTATTCATTGTATCCCCAAAACTTAGCCACATAGTAAGCATTTAATAAATGTTGATTGGATTGGATTTGTTATCTTCTCCCTTCACATTGTGGGCTCCTTAAAGGCAGGGACTATCCCATCTTTACCTCTTTTTGTATCTCCAACATTTAGCACAGTATCTGGTATATAGTAGGTACTTAATAAATGTCTATTGAACATATAGATATACATTTGAATATGAATTCTGTGACAATGAAGTCAAAAGGAGAAGTAGATTAGCAATTAGTTCTTCTCCAGCAATTTGTTAGGGGACCAGAGCAGAAAAATACGTTTAATACAGGTTCTGCCTTGGCAAATGTCTACTGAGAGAAGCTGGAATTCAAAGGAAATAATGATACTTTAGTTCTGATAGAAGGTAGAACTGGTCAATTGCTTCCTAAGAGGCAGTCAGTTAAGAATAGTTATTGAGAGCCTATGGTATGCTGGCCTTGTTTGGAGAAATCAGAATTACATTCCTACCATTGCTTTCTGCTGAGTCCTGTAACCACAAGGAAGAGGAAATGTTCCTCTTCTTGCAGCCCATACTGAGTTACTGCTAAGGACTGGAGGGGCGGAATAAAATGTCACTCTGACCTGAAGGTTTGAAAGAATGTTAAAAAAGAAATAATTATGAAAAATAATAACAAGTGGGCCATATCAATTAGAGCAGTAATGTTGAAATGATAGGTACAGTTCTGTTCCTATTAGCTTGCTATGCACAGTAGAGGCTAGTAAACAAAAACACAAGAAAAAGAAAAACTATGGATGAACCAACGGTCATCTTAGGTCCATACTTACTAGAGGAATCTGTGGCCTCAAGGTCCTCAAGGGCAGCCCTTTGACGAAGTCCAAGTTTTACAGAGAAGATCCTTTTATTAAGGGAATTTGTTCAGGGAAGTTTGGATTCTAAGGACCACATGTGGCCTCAAGGCTACAGGTTCCTCCCTTCCCCCATACTAGACTATTGCTTGCTGCCCCCTTACATGATAGGTGCTTATAATAAATGATTGCTGAGTGATTATAATTATGGGATTCTGATCCAGTTGAATTCAATTACATACATAAAAGTTGAAAGACTTATAGGGAAGAGGGGGAAGTGAAGGGAACAAGCATTTATTAAGCATCTACTGTGTGCCAAGTTGTTTTTGTGACAGTCCTCTGGCATACAGGAGTCCCTCTTGGGAGGACATGGGGTTCCCTTTATTGACCCTTGTTTCTACAACTGGGTTCACTGTGTCATACTCCCCCAATGCAGGTACAGCTGTCAATAGGTTAAACTTTGTCCAGGAACCCAGCTTATGTCTGATGAAAGGGATCATGGACCAGCAAGAGATGTTGGGGGAAACAACCCCTTAATAAGTTTAGGTGCTTAGAGTAACATGTAAAACAAAGGGAGTAATTTTGGGGCAAAGCTTTATTGCAAACAACAGGGAAGAGAGGGAAGGGGAAAAAATATTGTACACATGTAGGAGAATGTAACCTCTGACTGAGAGAAACTAAGCCATCATATTATTAGATACTTGCATGTGGGGGAATCATCTTCAGACATGTTTGGAATATTTTGAGAGAAATGATTGGGAGAGGCAAACATGAGCTTTTGAATGGCTGCTGGGAGCCCACAGAGCCACAGACATGCGGGGTGTTAGTCCCCTAACACATCCCTGGATTTCTAACCCTTACAACCCTAGGTGCTGCTAAGGCAAGAGTTGCCTTAGTGAAACTGTTTTATCTCTCCTTTCAAAGCTGAAATCTTATCTCTTTCCCAGTTGAAGGGCCTCATTTCTTTGTAGGTTCTTTGGTCTATTGATTCTGTATCATTTCCTCAATTTCTATTTACTGCTTAGTTTGATAAAGAATTAGAATTTTGTGATGGTCTTTTGTCTACTAATGCTTGGTGAGAGCAAGCTCATCTAAGAGTGTAACCTAAGAGCTTTGAGAGTGAGTGTGACAAATGCTTTTTATCCTAAATGCATTATTGTATACCTAGAAGGATTTGAAGTATGATAGCTAGATATACTCTAGCCCTATACCCTGCTTGAAGATGAGTAAGGGAAAGAGCAAATGCACGGCCACCATCCGTCCTATTCCCCACAAAGGCAGAACTGCCATTCCTCCTTGGAGAGAGGTGGGCTGCATCCTAGGTCTGATATCTACCCATGGCAAACACAAGTTAAGCAGTCTTTTATATTTAGACAGCCCCACATGCACACATCTTACAGATCTTTTGTCTATCTAAATTAGCCAGTTTAAATACTAGTTAAAACAATATACAAACAACTCTAAAAGAACAAAGAATTGGATAACCATGAAAGGTGAAGGTAAAGGGAAGAGGTGTTTTGTTGTTGCAGAGTTGTTTCAGTCATGTCTGACTCTGTGACCCTATTTGGGGTTTTCTTGGCAAAGATATCAGAGTGGTTTTCCATTTCCTTCTCCAGGTAATTTTATAGATGAGGAAACTAAAGCAAACAGGGTTAAGTGACTTATCCAGAGACACACAACTAGTAGGTGATTTGAACTCTAGGATGAGTGTTCCTGATCCAAGCCTAGTGCTCTATGCACTGGACCACCCAGCTGTCCCAGGGAAGGAAGAGGTACTTTGACCAATCTCAGGCAGAGGAAAGTTCACCACCAATGGGACATGCCTTATTTTCAGGAGTCCATTCTACTTCAGTGCGTAAAGGATGCTGATGCTGCCGTGGAGACAATTTGTACTCAACACCAGGTATAAGTGGCTGCTACCTTTTCCTCTGTCTTTCCATCACTCATCTTCCATCCACCCCCATCATCTGTATACAAAGAGCTGCTGTCTAAGCAGCAGTGAAAGCAGTGGTTGGGGCAATCGGTCCCAAATGTCCCCTAAAGTTACTCTCTCACTTTCCAATCCCCTGCCAATGTACTCTCCTGATACTGTGCTCTGGTGGACACCTCTTAAGAGCCTTTCAATCTTTCCAAGGATAGGGAGGAACAAAACAGCTACCTTTCCCAATAACCAACACAGCTAACCTTTGAGAACCTTCTCTCTCTGCCTACAAAGGAAATGGTTTCCCAAAATAATAGTAATAATAATAGCTAGCACCTACATAACATGCTCTAAAGTTTGGGAAGTGCTCCAAACATTATTTCTTTAATCATCAGAAGAATCTTGTGAGGTAGGTGCTATGATTATCCCCATTTTACAAATGAAGAACTGAGTTTGGGAGAGGTCAAGTTTCTTGGCCACTTTCACACAACTAGCACCTGAGGCAGGATGTGAAAGTCTTCCTGACTCCCAAGTCCTGAGCTCTAGCCTGCTTTGAAGTACAATTTCTTTCTGAAACATTTCAGTGGATTTAAGTTTTCATGTAACCTTAATTTCCTCTTTTTTTAAAAAACTCTATCTTCTCTCTCCCCCAGGATAAAAGTACAGCCACTCATAGTGCCACTACAGATAGACAGAGGAATCTTAACTTGCTCTATTTCTGATCTACCAACTTCATTAACAAATATATCTCTCCCTATTCCCTCGTCCAGAAAGTCATTTCCTTGTAACACAAAATATAAAAGGAGAAGGGGAACATTTCAGCAAAATTATCCAATACATCAGCTGATTCTAAGAGTATATTTAATGTGCCCCCCCCTTACCAATGAGGTGACTCCATTTCCCACTAGCTATCCTGATTTGGGACTTCTTTGGTCCTCTCCATCATGCTCCTGTGCTAAACTCCTTCCTCTACCCTGATTTCCAGTTTCCTTTTGGGTATTCTCTTCCCCTATTAAATTGTAAGCTCATTGAGGGCAGGGATTGTCTTTCTTTTTATTCCTATTTGTATCCCCAGCATTTAACACAGTGACTGGCACATAGTAGATATTTTGTTATTATTATTGAGTCATTTCAGTAGTGTCCAACTCTTCATGACCCCATTTGGGGTTTTCTTGGCAAAGATACTGGAGTGGTTTGCCATTTCCTTCTCCAGCTTGTTTTATAGATGAGGAACTAATGCAAACAGAGTTAAGTGACTTGCCTAGGGTCACACAGTCAATGTCTGAGGCCACATTTGAACTGAGATCTTCCTGACCACAGGCCTGGCACTCTATCCACTGTGCCACCCAGTTGTCAGAGTAGGTACTGATTAAATATTTATTAGCTAAGTGAAAAAATATTTATTGAATGACTGAGGGTGGAACATTGGTCATCATATCATATAGTTTTATAACCTCTCCCATTTACATTCTTGTAATCTAATCCAATACATATTTATTAAGTGCCTACCATGTAGAGGGGCTGTACTAAGCACTAGGAATACAATTAATAAAACAGAAGTCTCTGCCCTCAAGGAGTTTACATTCTAAAGATTACAATCTCACCATTGTTTTAGTTTGTTTTCTCAGTTCTGCTTCCTTCACTTTGCATTAGTTCATATATCTTCCCCAATCTACAAATTCTTAAACACTGTTTCAAGCAAGGTATGGCAGCAAACAGAGTCAGTAGGAGTTCAGTAACTAGGCACAGGGCAGCAGAGGCAGTAAAAGGAAGGGAAGCAGTTGTGCGTATGTGTGTGTGTGTGTGTGTGTGCGCGCGCGCGTGCACGCGCACATGTGTGCACACCGGTATACTCAGGTGTGTATAAGTGTGGGGAGAGGGGTTTGAAATGGGGTAGTAGGAAGAACTGGCTTTGGTTGATGAATTTTAAGAAGTAGCCACACTAAATACATATATGTATATGTATGTATGTATACATATATTCTGAATATTCTTTGGAGAGGGAAAAGTGTTACTGGGGCCACACCACTGGCACAAAGAGATATAATGGTAAACAAATTAGGAACACCCATAGCTAGAACTTTGAGAAGTCCACTAAGGCTCTAAACATCAGCCTGCACTTGGCTTATGTCTGGGACTGGTTCCTGTGTTCCCCATACATGAGATTCAAGCAGCCTCTGTTCTCTTGAGAATAGTGCTAACAGAAACTTGACAAATAGTTTACCTGAGAGGGAAATGTGTGGCATCTGACCAGGCAGTGTGGGAACCTTGACATGAGTCTGATAGGAAAGAAACTTATCAGAACCTCTAAGACTCTGGTTAATGTTTTATTTTTATGGGATGATATTGTTTGCCTCTATTAATAAAGTTTCATTACATACATTGAGAAGACTAAGTCTAATTAGTGTTTCCCTTGCACTAGTTAGTATATATAACAGTAAAACAGCTGTAAGTGGGCACTGTGTTTTATAATTTATCACTGAATTTGAATGCTAGATCCTTCCTTCCTGACACTCTGTTCAACCAGAATTGATGCAAAATTAAACAGAAAAAAAAAACAACTTTTAGTCCCAGAAGGAATTCTGTAGAAAAGAGAAGACTTTCGCTTTTTTTTTTTTTTTTTGCTTTTTGGAGGGCAATTGGGTTAAGTAACTTGCCCAAGGTCACACAGCTAGGTTTTTGTTTGTGTGTGCGTTAAGTGTCTGAGGCCGGATCCGAACTCAGGTCCTTCTGACTCCAGGGCCGACGCTCCACTCACTGAGCCACCTAGCCGCCCCCAACTTTCACTTTTTCTAAGGAATACAAACAACCAGAAGGTAGAAAAGTGATTTAAAAGCTTATTTATATTCCTATCCTAAACGTCTTTGCTTAAACAAGTAAAAAAATGACATCATAAAATCTCTTCAGTATTGGATTTCAGTGGTGGTCCACAAATGATAAAATTTCACAATAATTAGTAATCAATGGAAGGCCACTGGGTATAATGAGTTGAGAGCTGGTCTAAGAGTTAGAAGACATAGCTAGGGTCAAGCCCTACCTAGGACACATGCAGACTTTGTTACTATAAGCAAGTGCTCCCAGGTAACTCTCTAGGACCCCAAGTTGTAGAAGAGTTGTAGCTTCATACAGTAGAGGGGGTTTCTATTCCTATGAAATCATATGTCCAGATCTTCCCTCTTCCCCTCCACCCCCAAAAAGGTTGTTATCCAATATCCACTTGAAGACCTCAAAAGATTGAGAAACTCACCACCACCAGAGGCAGTTTGGACAGCTCTGATTATTAGGTGCTATGAGGGAATAGGAAAGAATGAACGAAACATTCATCTGTATGTCAGAAGATCTGAGTACAAGTCCCAGTTCAGTCACTAGCTGTGTGACTTTGAGCAAACCCTTTATTTTATTTCTTCACCTGCAAAATGAGGGAACTTGGACTTTGGTGGCTTAAGTGTCATTCAGTTCTAATATTCTATAATCTCCCAACACAGAGCCTTCCTCTGCACCTTCAAGAATTCCTGTAATACCTATGTCCAAGGCAAGAAACTAAGGTCTAAAGCCAAAGACCACATCTGCTGGTTATGCCTATTCTACTATAACCAATGCAAATCACAAGGAATGTGGCACCTGAAGAGAGGCAGCTTTTAGGATACTCTGCTTCCTGTAGGTACTCATTCTGTTTTGATGCTTACTTTCTCAGAATATTTTCTCAAATAATTTGCGTTTCCTGGAGGAATATATTTTATGGAGGCACGAAACTCTGAATATGTGTTTAGTGAATCATCCTTGCTAATAATTTCATGAATAATAAAAGAACAGAAGAACAGAAAGATCCAGTGATTTTCTATCTTATTGGCATTCATTTATATCATTAATGGGGCTAAATTAAGACAATAGCAGAGGGGATCCTAGGAAAACTAAGAAAATTATAAAGTTTTTCATGAAAGAAAAAGTTTATGTAACCTACAACCTGGGATACCATAGGTATGAGCTTATCTAAACCAAGTCATATCTTGAAATCCAACTCAAAAAATCACTTTCTTTTCAGCTCATTATACTCTCACCTAGAGTTTACTCTGGGAAATCTCAGAATACCTCACATCTACGTATCCCAAATGTGAATGACCCTCTACACGTATTAACAAACAATACCGGGAACAGAACAGTCATTATTTCAACCCATAGAAAATGCAGAAGAAGGAAAGAATTCATTGGAAAAATAAATAATATGAAAAACACATAAAGTAATCACAGTAGTCCATAATCAGTACTATGGTCCTGTCTTTGCAATGGGTCCTACTTTTTATAGGGTCCTCAGAAACTAAGTGATGAGTAGATAGAGTGCCAGGCCTAGAGGCAGGAAGCCTTGAGTTCAAATGTGGCCTCAGACACTTACTAGCTGTGTGACCCTGGGAAAGTCACTTAACTCAATTTGCCTCAGTTTCCTCATCTATAAAATGAGCTGGAGAAGGAAATGGAGAGCCACTCCAGTTTCTTTGCCAAGAAAATCCCAAATGGGTTCATGAAGAGTGTAATATGAATGAATGGACCCAACAAAAACAGAAACTCCAGGTTCATCACCACACTATGGTCTGAATCCCCACTCAGAAGGACATTGTTCAATATTCCACCAAGACCCACAACACTTTTTGTTGCTTAGATTCTCTAGAAAAAAAATACACCTGGGGCTGCAGTTCAGTTATTAGTGATATTCTAATGAATAACTTTTTTCATCCCACAACCACTACCACCACATTCTGAGAGCATGGACCAATGTACTTAGAGTTGCTATAAAGGCAATCTCCTTCCCATCAGACCCGCATCATCCAAATAACTCACCATAATAGAGTGGAGCTCAAAGTCCAAGTCCTTTGCCTAAATATTTTAGCAATTCTCCTACTAACACTAATAGCCAATATAAATGGTAATCCTTACTCTCCTAGAGGCATACTACCCAGGAAATTCCTCTTCTCTCAGTAGACAGATGCCGAAACTCTCAAAATCACAAGGCATTCCCTGAGACTGACAGTACCCAGGAAATCTGCTTCCCTCCACCTTCTCTAGCTAGAAGGTCAGATTCCAGGACACTCAGACTTGAAACTCAGAGAGCTATGCCTCAGGAACTCCCTCAGAAATCTGAGGTTCAAAAACTCATTGTCCAGACCACGTGGTCAACTACATATCTACCTCTGCCACCTGCATCTTGAAAATTGTCATTGACAACTCCTATGAGTGAGATTTAATATGGGGAACCCCAATGAAACCAGTTATATTTGAAAGATCTCTACTAAAGAAAAGCAAAGAAAAACTTAGCTCTTACATGAGTCCCTTTTATAGGCCAGCACAAAGGTGTGGTTCCTCCCATAAGAGTCTGCCTTTCCAACACCTGAACCTAATTTACCTCATTCTTGGAACAGCCCCCATCAGGGAAACCCATTCTCCAGGTGTACCAAGGTGGAACTCCAAGCTAACCAGTTCAACTTTGGGGTAAAACCACTCATTGAAACTTAAACTTCTTTAGTCCTCTCAACAAAGAGAGAATGATATACATACTAAATGGGATATCTCACCCTACAGGAGAGTGGGGGGGAGGGGGATGAGGGTGAGATGATGGAATGGAGGGCAGGCTGGGGGGAGGGAAGTTGGAAGCACCCACTTTTGAAAAGGAACAGGATCAAAGTGGGGAGTGGACCAGGTGGGAGGTGGGATAGGAGGGGGGGAAATATAGTCAGTCTTTTACAATATATCTGCTATGGTAATGTCTTACATAGCTACACATATACAACATATACTGAATTGCTTATCTTCCCAGTAAGGGTGGGTGACAAGGGAAGAAGGAAAATGAATCTGTAATTCAAAGTTTTAAAATCAAATGTTTTAAAAATATATAAATACTATTATTAATACTATTTTACATATAATTGGGAGATAACATGTGCAGGCATTGGAGCCTGGGGATTCACCTTGCCCTACTGGAAAAGTTGAAGGGGGTATGGGAGAAGAGATGGGAAAGAGCAGATTGGATGAGGGGATATCCTGTGGGATTGCTATTCTGGGGTCATGGGTAGGGGGAAAATGGGGAAAAATTGTAACTCAAAATCTGGAGGAAATGAATGATGTAAACCAGAAGTTAATAAAGTATTTGGGGGAAAATTTAAAAAACAAAGAAAGATGCTTTCAAGAATTCTGAATAGTCAACACTGACTCCCATAAATTTGTCGTGTTGATTAGTGAAATCCCTGGATTAATATTTTATATGTAGAATAAAAGAAAGAACACTTTCTGACTGAGAAGCTGAAAACTATAACCTACATTTCAAAATTCAGTTGTATTTTTTAAAGTTTGGCTAAATGCTATTAACATAGTAACCATTACAATGAAAATCCTTGTGTATCAAAAGATTTCCACAACAAAAATCCAAAACAACCAAAGAACTGAACTGCCCTTAGAGTAGTGGAAATGCGATTTTCTCAGCAGTAAAAAGTTTACCAACTTCAGAAATCAGGATTTTTCTTACTCCAACCATATTTTCACTAATGAAAATGACTGAGAATTAAAGGTTTTTTCAAATAATTTCTACTCTAACCCAGTTTCACCTAAACTGAAGTCATAGCTAGTTTTTCCTGAAATGTTCTGGGTAATGCCTTTAATTCTCCCATACTTTGCTTTGTATAGAGCTTCACCACTCTCCTCTAGGGCTCAGCTGGATCTCACCTTCAGTCACACATTTTGCTCAGCAATAACTGGGCTGAGATTGAATAGCTGATGACCCACTTGGAGCCTCATAGCTACTCACCAAGAAGTGCACTTGATGAGTCTGTCTCCAAGAATAGCTGTGTAATCAACTGTTTTCTTTGGCACTACAGTCCCCAACACTCAGCTTCACTTTGGGGAGGGGGGAGGTCAGATGGGTGCAGGTGGGGGGAGGGCAGGTACTGAAGAAAACAGACTTCAGTCACCTCTTTACTGATCCTAGGGATTTCAGGTGTTCCTATCTGACATTTTGCTTCTTTTAGTGCCAATTAAGAGAGTGCCCTACTAGGATGTTCAGTCACCTGACTGAGACACCAAGTCAAGATAACTATTGTTTATTGCCTAGGTTCCTGTTAAGACCCTGAGAGGATCACTATCCTCTTTCCTAATTTTGAACAAGAATAGGGAATTTCAACCAAGAAGTAAAAACTAGGAGGAAGCCTTTTGTTCCATGGCTTCCTTTTAAAGCTACCTTCTTTGCTGTGAATTAATCCAGTCACTCTGGAACACATAGCTCTAGAATTATGCAAGAAAGTGATTAGAATGATCATACACTTTTCCTTGATCTTGCTGTAATAGATATGGGCCACCTTCTTTGCTGTGAATTAATCCAGTCACTCTGGAACACATAGCTCTAGAATTATGCAAGAAAGTGATTAGAATGATCATACACTTTTCCTTGATCTTGCTGTAATAGATATGGCCCAAAGAGGTCAAAAATGGGGGTTAGGGGAAATCCCATTTACACCAAAACATTTATAGAAGTGCTTAATTTTTTTAAAAAATTTTCCAAGTATATATAATAATAATTTCAAACATTCATTTTTAAATTTTTTTTAATTCCAACCCCCTTTCCTTGAGAAGGCAAATATTTTTATATATAATATGCAAAACATATTTCCATATTGGCCATGTTGTGAAAGAAAATGCAAATACTCCCACCCCACCTCTGCCCCACCCCAAAACAAGAAAAATAAAGTTTAAAAAAAATTTATGCTTTGATCTGCATTCTGACTCCATCACTCCTTTCTCTGAAAGTGGGTAATATTTTTCATCGTAAGTCCTTTGGAATTGTCTTGGATCATTTTAATGCTGAGAAAAGCTGTCATTTACAGTTTATTATTACAATGTTCTCCTGGTTCTGCTCACTTCACTTCGCATCAATTCATATAAAACTCCCCAGGTTTTTCTGAAACCATCCTGCTTTTCACTTCTTATAGCACAATAGTGTAGAAGCACATTTTTGACATAGCAAAGAACAGAAAATGAAGTCAACTATCCATCAACTGGGGAATTGTGCTACATGACTGTAATGGAATATTAATTACAGCAAGGTAGGAAACAATATAATGAATGCAAAGAAGCACAAGAAGATGTATAAATAATAAATATAATAATAAATATACACAAGTACTAGAACAACAGAAATGGGAAGTAAAATGAAATTGAACATTGCTTGCTAAAATTATCGAGGTTGGGGGCGGCTAGGTGGTACAATGAGTAAGAGAACCGGCCCTGGAGTCCGGAAGAGCCGGGATTGGTTCCAGCCTCAGATACTTAACACCCACACAAAAATAATAACTGGCCGTGTAACCTTGGGCAAGTTATCTAACCCCAATTGCTTTAAAAAATTATCAAGCTTGATCCTCTTGTTCTGAGAAAAGAAAATGTGTTTCCCTCCCTTCTTTGCAGAGATGAGAGATTATGGGAAAGGAACATTGTCTGTGTTGTCAGACATAATTGATATGTTGGTTAGTTTTTGCTGAACTGCTTTTCTCTCTTTTATTCATTGCCAAACATGGCTCTCTGGAGAGGGCAGGAAAGGGGAGGGGATAGGATATATGTGGAAATTCAAGCGATGTAAAAAGAAAAAGTATAAATAAAATTAAAAGAAAAGAAAACTCACCTCATTCATAGAGTCTTTTGCTCATCCATCTACCTGATCACTCCTTTTGTCCCAATTACCCTTTGGGCCATATTTTATGTATTGGTATATTTTATTTTATTTTATTTTGCTTTTTTTGGAGGGCAACTGGGGTTAAGTAACTTGCCCAAGGTCACACAGCTAGGTTGCTTTGCTTTGTGTGTGCATTAAGTGTCTGAGGCCAGAGCCAAACTCAGGTCCTTCTAACTCCAGGGCCGATGATCTACTCACTGCCACCTAGCCACCCCATATTACTATATTTTAAAAATTGATAGGTTAGGAGTCAGGAAACCTGGATTCTAGTGTTGGTGCTTCTACTCTCTAACTGTATTATTACAGCAAGTCACTTCTCTCTCTCTGATACTGGATGTTCTTATGTGTAAAAATGGATTAGAATAAATCAGGGGTTCTTAATCTCAAATCCATAAACTCCTTAGGCATCCTTGGATAGATTTCAGAGGGTCTTTTGAGTTTGAATGGGGAAAAATTATATTTGTATTTTAATATCATTGGTTTCCTTAGTAATGTTGTGCATTTTATTTGATGCATTAAAAACATTATTCTGGAAGAAATCCATAGGCTTTCACCAGTCTTCCAAGGGTTCCATAACACACACACACACACACACACACACACACAAAAAAAATGCTAAGAGTCCCTAGACTCCATGGTCTCTAAGGTCCCTTTCAGTTCTAGTATTTATATTCTATAATCAACCTCTATAGTTTTATTTCTTTTTCTGTGTGTTCTTCCCTGTCTCAATAGACCACAGACCAAGATGGCCGAGTAAAGATAAGGACTCACCTGAGCTCTCCTCCAAAACCCTTGAAATACCTTTTTAAAATGATTCTAAACAAATTCTAGAGGAGCAGAACCCAGAAAAAGACAGAGTGAAACAAATTTCCAGCTCAAGACAACTTGGAAGGTTGGCAGAAGGTCTGTTGCACCAAGGTGAGAGCAGAGCATAGTCTAACACAGGCTGAGACAGCACAGGTAGCTCCCCAACAAGCCTGGAGCAGGCCTTGGGGTGACTGAATAGCTGACAGCTGTAGTGGATTCTTGACCTCTAAGCCCACAGACACCAGGAACAACTTAGAAGGTCATGTGGAAGGGTCTTTCATTCCAGTATGGGAGTAGAGCACTCCAGTGCAGGAGTGGGGGGGGGGGGTTGTCTGCTTCCACAGCTCCCAGCCCATAGATGGTAAGGGGGCCAAACAACTGGTCAAAAGGAGATTACAGGGTCTCTTTGCAGAGAGGCAGGACTCCGTTGCTTTGCCCAAACTCGGACTGGGTCACAGTCCTGGGTGGCAGAATCAGTGTGAGGAGGAGCAATGGCACACCTGAACTTGCAGCCACAGTGGAGGTGGGACCCTCCTCACAGTTCCAGGGCAGAAAAGAGTGTATATGGCCTCTTGCACACCAGAGCAGAGTCTAGAAGAATAGAAAACACCCCTCCTTAGATCATACCACCATGGAAGAACTGAAAACTTACAGGTCCCTAGGAGTAGCTCTGAAAACAGCTTCACAAAATCCCTGAAGCTTGGATAAGTGTACAGTTAAAAGTCTAGTAATAGGCTAGAAAAATGAGCAAGCAAATTCAGAGGAAAAAACTCTATGGAAAGTTATTATGGTGACAAGGTAGATCAAAACACACACTCAGAAGAAGAGAGCAAAGTCAAATCTCCTATATCCAAAGCCTCCAAGAAAAATATGAATTTCTCTCAGGTCATGGAATAGCTCAAAAAGGATTTTGAAAATCAAGTAAGAGAAGTAGAGGAGGAATTGGGAAAAGAAATGAGAGTGATACAAGAAAATTATTAGAAATGAGTCAGTAGTTTGGTGAAGGAGACACACATACACACACACAAAAAAAAAAATACTGAAAAAAATAACACCTTGAAAAATAGACTAGACCAAATGGCAAAAGAGGTCCAAAAACTCAATGAGAAGAATGCCTTAAAAAACAGAATTGATCAAATGGAAATAAAGGCCCAAAAGCTCATTGAAGAAAATAATTGCTTAAAAATTAGAATGGAGCAAAGAGAAGCTAATGATTTTATGGGAAACCAAGAAGCAATAAAACAAAACCAAAAGAATGAAAAAATAGAAGAAAATATGAAATGCTTCATTGGAAAAACAATGGACCTAGGAAATAGATCCAAGAGAGATCATTTTAAAATTATTGAACTACCTGAAAGCCATGTTTAAAAAAAAAAAAAAGAGAGCCTAGGGCAGAGCCAAGATGGCGGAGTAGAAACAGCACATCCAAGCCACTCACCCCCCAGATCTCCTCCAAACTATGTAAAAGGGGACTGTGAACAACTTCTGGAGCCCCAGCACCCACAGAACGACACAGAGAAGCTAACCTCCCGCTGAGGACAGCCCAGCAGCCCTGCAGGAAGGACCAGCGCAGCACTCTGGGAGCCGGCAGTGCAGCGCACAGTGTGCAGGGAGCCGAGCACAGGTCCACCTGAGTCGCAGTTTTAGGCCCAGGGCGGCAGGGCCAGCAGCCCGCTGGAGGGACCCCAGAATATCCGCAGCTGTAGCAATTCCAGAATTATCAACATAGACATGCCTAGGACAAAGTGAGAGGTTAGTGCCCTATGGACTTTGGGACCAGTATTTGGGGAATGCGTCAGCTACCTCCCCTGGGGGCTAGAAGCTGCTGAGGAGACACGCCATTTTGTAGTTTTCAGAGGCAGCTCCAGCTCCTGGCCTGCGAACTGTAGGGAGATCCAGCGATCAGTCTTGGGGGGTAATCGCTCTTGCTTTAACCTCCCTGGATCTGGATTGTGATCTGGGGTGGAGGTCATGGGTGGGTTTCCAGCTTGCCAGAAACGGAAGTTGTCCCCCCACACGTTCAGGACGAAAGTTCCCCTGTCTGGCGGCAGAGCCATACTGTGGCAACAAGCCCAAAAGTCAAGTAATTAAGTGGCAACATGCCAAGGCAAAGGAAACAAATTAAACAGAAAAATGCAACCTTAGACTCCTACCTTGAGGGCAAAGAGGATCGAAGAATAGAACAGGAGGAGGGCTGTGAGGTCAGAAATCCTGCTCCAAAAGCCCCAAAGGAAAACATGAGTGAGTTACAGGCCATAGAGGACCTTAAGAAGGACTTTAAAAATCAAATAAGAGAAGTGGAGGAAAAATTTGGAAGAGAAATGAGAAGGATGCAGGAAAAGTATGAAATGAGGGTCAACAGTCTGACTAAGGAAAACAACACCTTAAAAAATAGACTAACTCAAATGGCAAAGGAGGCCCAAAAGAGCAATGAGGAGAAGAATGCCTTAAAAAGTCGAATTTGCCAGATGGAAAAAGAATCTCAAAAGTTCACTGAGGAGATTCATTCCTTCAGAGTTAGACTGGAGCAAATGGAAGTTAATGACTTTATGAGAAATCAAGATGCTGTTAAGCAGATCCAAAGAAATGAAAGATTAGAAGGCAATGTGAAATATCTCATGGGAAAAACCACTGACCTGGAAAATAGATCCAGGAGAGACAATTTAAAAATTATTGGACTACCTGAAAGCCATGATCAAAGAAAGAACCTAGAAATCACCCTTCAAGAAATTCTCAAGGAAAATTGCCCTGATGTTTTAGATCCAGAGGGCAAAATAGAGGTTGAAAGAATCCACCGATCACCTCCTGAAAAAGATCCCAAAAAGAAAACTCCCAGGAATATTATAGCCAGGTTCCAGAATCCCCAGATCAAGGAGAAAATACTACAAGCAGCCAGGAAGAAACAATTTCAATATTGTGGAAACACAATCAGAATAGCCCAGGACCTGGCAGCTTTTACACTGAGGGATCGAAGGGCATGGAATACGATATTCCAGAGGGCAAAAGAGCTGGGAATGAACCCAAGGGTCACCTACCCAACTGGTATTTTGTTTCAGGGGAAAATATGGTCATTCAGTGCAATAGAGGACTTTCAAGCATTCTTGAGGAAAAAACCAGAGTTGAATAGAAAATTTGACATCCAGACACAAGAAGCAAGAGATGCCTGAGAAGGTAATCAGGGAAAAGAAATCAAAAGGAATTTATCAAAGTTGAACTATTTACATTCCTATATGGAAAAACAATAACTGTGACTGATTAAATCTTTCTCACTATGAAAATAATGGAAGAAGGGTGTATGGTCATATGAATACATATCCGAATGTGTCTATATATGTTTACAGTTATATATGGATAGAGGGCATAGGTTGAATTTGTTGGGAAGGTAGGATACTCAAGGGGTGAAATTATGAGGTGGGAGAGGAAAGTGGCAAGAGAAGATGGGGAGAGACGGGGTAGGGTAAACTATCTCATGTAGAAGAAGCAAGGGGAAGTGGCTGCAAGGGAGGGGAAGAATAGGAAGGCAAAAAGGCAAAACCACATTCTCATTGAATTTGGTTCAGGGAGAGAATGACATACATACTAAATGGAATATCTCAACCTGCAGCAGAATAGGGGGAAGGGGGATGAGAGGAGGGATGATGGATGGGAGGGCATCCTTGGGGGGAGGGGAGGTTGCAAGTATCCACTATAGAAGAGGGACAGGATCAAGTAGGGAATGGACCAGGTGAGGGGTGGGAGAGAATTATAAGCAGCCTTGTACAATATATCTACTATGATAATGTTTTGCATAGCTAGACATGTACAACATATACTGAATTACTTATCTTCCCAGAGGGAATGGGTGACAAGGGAGGAAGGGAATGCATCTGAAATTCGAGGTCTTAAAATTAAATGTTTCAAATATATACAAATACTATTATCAATACTCTTTTGCTTGTAATTGGGAGATAAGATGTACAGGCATTGGGACACAGAGATTCACCTTCCTCTAATGGAAAAGTCGAAGGGGGTATGGGAGAAGATATGGGAGAGAGCAGATTGGAGAAAGCGATATCTTGTGGGACTGCTATTCTGGGAGGGTGGGTAGGGGAAAAACGGGGGAAAAGTAATTATAACTCAAAATCTGGCGGAAATGAATGATGTAAAACAGAAGTTAATAAAGCTTTTGTCTATAATAAAAAAAGAGCCTAGACATCATCTTTCAAGAAACTATCAAGGAAAACTACCCTGATATTCTAGAACCAGAATTGTTTAGTCATTTTCCATCATGTCCAACTCTTCATGTCTTCACTTGGATTTGTTTGCGGTATTTTTTGGCAGAGATAATCGAGTGATTTTCCACTTCCTTCTCCAACTCATTTTCCAGATGGAGAATTGAGATAAACAGGGTTAAATGACTTGCCCAGGGTTACACATCTAGTAAATGTCAGAGGCTGAATTTGAAGTCAGGAAGATGAGTCTTCCGGACTCCCAGCCCGCACTCTATTTACTGAGCCACCTAGCTATAGTACAAGTTCAACAAATATTTGATTAATTGAATTGAACTGAATTCATACGTAGTGTTGCCTAATTAATGTCAATCCCACAATGGCAAACATAGGAAGGAATGGGAAATCCTATGAAGTTCTGTCTGACAAAAGATACAAAATTCACAGCATGAGGGAAAATCACAGTCACACTGGGAGATCCAGATTCAGTCTGGGGTTTTTTCTTTGCCAGTCAGCTGATAAATGTTTATCAGGTGCTTTCTCTGTGCCAATCACTGTGCTAAGTGTTGGGGATAGAAAGAAACATAAAAGATGGTCCCCTGTTCTCAAGAAATTCAGTCAAGTGGGAAGATAACAAGTAAACAACAATATAAAAATAGGCCATATAGGAGTGGCTAGGTGGCGCAGTGTGTAGAGCGTCGGCCCTGGAGTCAGAAGGACCTGAGTTCGGTTCCAGCCTCAGACACTTAACGCACACACAAATAAAAACCTAGCCCTGTGACCTTGGGCAAGTTACTTAATCCCAATTGCCCTTCAAAAAGCGAAAAAAAAAAGAAGAAAGAAAAATAGGCCATATACAGGATAAATTGGAAATAATAAAGCGGGAACACTATAATTAAGAGGAATCAAGAAAAGATTCCTGTAGAAGGAGGGGTTTTAAGTGGGACTTGAAGAAAGCCAGGAAGCCAGGAGGTGGAGTTGGGAGAGCATTCTAGACATAGGGAACAACTGAGGAAACAGTACTAGTCATAGGTAGCAGAAGAACCGAGAGAGTGATGTCATGATAACCTAAAGCAACTATATGAAGGCCCTGTTCCTTGCCTTGGGACTGTCAGTGGTCTTCTCTCCCAGGTTAGAGATAAGTCAAGAAACCCTACACCAAGGGGCTGAGATCCACGTCTCAGATTCCTTCTCAGGGGATTGAGTTCAGAGCAAAGAAGCTGCAGCCCTGTTATTCTCCTGGGGGCTGAGTCCCAGATACCCTAGCCAAGAAATTAATTGGGAGGGGAGAAATATGCCTTCCAGAGCTACAACACCTATGCTGAGGGCTGAGTCATGTAGTGGTAAGGGAGCTAGGCTGTACTGCTTCCTCCTACCCCTGACATCGAGGTTGTCTTCCAGGTCTTTTCTCCTAAAATCTTACCTTGCAAAAGTGAAAGTAGAATTTGGACCTACAGACTGTTCTTTTTCACATATTCCTCAAATCCTACCAAATGTCTCCTTCCGAGATTCAATCTCTGGCCTTCTGCACAAGCTCAGATCTCAGAGAATCACCTTTATAACTTCTTTCTCCTTCTTATTCAGCTCAAAGCCTTCTCTATTCTCCTGTCCTTCCTTTCATGACCTTTACTGAAAGAAGCTTGCTTTCTCAATGCGGGAAGGATGGAGGAAAGGAGAGAATTTGGAACTCAAAATTTTAAAAATGAATGTGAAAATTGTTTTTACATGTAACTGAGGAAAAATAAGTACTAAATAAATTCGACCTTTTTTATTTTTTGCAATTTGATATCTTAGATGGCAGGCAAATAGTTTTCCCTTGAGAGTATGGGAGGATGAGTGTATTTCTGTCTACTGTATTGTGATACAATGAAAAATATCTTTGGGGAATTCTGAGGTTATACCTTGTAAGCATATGGTTTTTACCTACTCCCAAGTCTGAAGCAATGAGAAGGGAAAAGAATTGTAACCGAGATACAGTTAGCTTTGTTCTTACCACAAATAAGTCAAATTTACCTCTGACCAACACAATAAATAGCTAACTTTGTGCTTGGAGCAAGAGTACAAAATATGCCTCTATATCCTAATGGTGTGGTGGGATTGGAATTTTCTGTGCCCCCAGCTTTCAGTGCCTGAGGCAAATGCCTCACTTGCCTTGGCCTTGTTATGACTCTACCACTGACACGCTGAAAGACCAAGGCTAAACAACTCAGCAGTGTCAACTTGATGTCCTTATACACTGAGAAAATTCAACTAACCAACCAATCAATAAGCATTTATTAATCACTTATTATGGGCCAGGCATTACCCTACATGCTAAGGAATCAAATGTAAAAATGATGGAAGAGAGTTTACTTCCTATTGGGGGAAATAAGATTCAATAATTCAATCTCCATTAAAATGGAGCAGTTTATACAAGACACACAAAGATGAATGAAACAAGACTCCTGTCCTTATGGGCTTAGAATCTACCTGGAGAGATAGAAAATACACATTAAAAAGATAAAATATGCATAAGACTGATGTACATAAAAAGGTAGGAGGTGTATATATTAAGGTCAAATGAGGAGTACAAACAAATAGCAATCTAGCTTTTAAATTTAGTCATCATTAAAGTCTGGGCAGCTAAATGGCACAATGGATACAGTACCAAAACTGAAGTCAGGAAGATCTGAGTTCAAATCAGGCCTCAAACAGTTACTAGCTATATGACCTTAGGCAAGTCATTTTAACACCGTTTGCCTCTGTTTCTTCACCTATAAAATGATCTGGATAAGGAGATGGCAAACTATTGCAGTATTTTTGCCAAAAAAAAAAAAAAAAAAACCCCAAATGGGGTCAGAAAGAGTTGGACATGACTGAAGAACCAATCTGGGGTAGTTAGAAAGGCATCATGGTGAAGGTAGGAGCTGATTCACCTCTTTAAGGAATAATGGAATTTAGTCAAGCAGAGAAATGGTGAATGATCTTCTAAATAGGGTAAAATCTTAGAAATTCATACATCTTTGTTTTCTCTTCCTCTCAATCCACCAAATCCATTCAGTGGTAAAATCTCCTACAATACCTCCTCCCATTCATCCCACCCTTTCCATTCTCACTTTCACTACTTTAATCCAGACCCTCTTTGGTTCTCACTGATATTGTTATAACAGACTCCTAATTTGTCTCACCCCAAATTTTCCACTCTCCTGCATCCAAGCCATACTTTATACCCACTACCAGATTCATTTTCATAAAACACACCTCTGATCATGTTACTTATCTATTTAAAATGATTCCCTTATTTCCTATTGCATCCTGAATAAAATTCAGATTTAACCTAACATTAAAGTTCTACCATAATCTTTCTTCAACCTTTTTAAACTTATTGATTTCTCTCTACCCATCCTACACTTCAATCAAAGTTACTGTTTCCAGATTCTGGACATTGGCCATAGACCCCACCCCTTGAACGATGGAACCCTGTGAGGCAGGGACAGCTCTATGCCCCTTCCCAGCGAGAAGCAGTTCGGGAAGCTGAGACCATCACCCCTTGTCCCCAAAGGATTTTGGGTGCCATCTGTTTAAGGGGGGAATGATGGGGTCCTTGTGATGTATATATGTCTGTAGTATCAACCTGTAACATCAGTTTGTAAGTGGGGTGCTTTGGGATCTATGTCTGTAAAAACAATTTGTAAAAGCAGTCTGTAAGATCACATTTCCACCCCCCCCCCCAGCCTCAGAGCATTGACTTTGCCCCTTCCCCCTTCCAGTGCTCTGCCCAGCAACATCTCATGACCTGTTTATCTCTGCTTGAAACAATAAGTTATGTAAATGTTATCTCCCTTAGTTAGAGTGGCCAGCCCCACCATGAATTCTTCAATACCTTATCTATAGGGTAACTCCTTAGTCAATTATATACCCACACTGTCTCTGATGACCTTGGTGGGTGGCAGACTGGGCACTCTTTAGTGACGTATCAGGCCTAGAACCACACCTCCAGTTAGCCCCTCTTGAGCTATTTCCCAGTGAATCATGGGCAATACACCTGCGCAGTTGATATTAAAAGTGTATGGTCCTTTGAGCACTGACCACTCCTTAACTCCTCCCTGATCCCACCCTTACTCACCTAGTTAGCATAATTGACCCCTTAAAACTATGCCTGTGGCCTCTGTGAGTTTGCAGGTTCCATAAGAATCTAGCCTGCTGTTCTCTACAGCGTAACAATAAACTTTACAATTTCGGCTTCAAAACAAAACAAAACAAAAAAAAAAGTTACTGTTTCCTGATTACCCCATAACCACCTTTGCATTTTTAATCCTCCTGGCAAGCCTTCCTCCAATCTCCCTATAGAAATTTTACTCATCCTTCAAGAGAGACTTCAAATGCTAGTCAGTAAATAAACGTTTTATTAAGCACCTACTATACACCAGGGACTGTTCTAAGTTCTGGGGATACAAATGTAAGGGAACTTACCCCATTACATAATGTAATGGGTACTAACTCCCTTACACAAGGAAAGGCAAGATAATCCCTGTTCTCAAGGTACTCACAGTTTAATGGGGAAGATAACATGCAGATAAAAGTACAGACAAAATATGTACAGGATAGAAATAATCAACAAGGGGCGGGTAGGGGCGCAGTGAGTAGAGCGCCGGCCCTGGAGTCAGAAGGACCTGAGTTCGGATCCCGCCTCAGATACTTAACACACACAAACAAAAAAACCTAGCCATGTAACCTTGGGCAAGATACTTAATCCCAATTGCCCTCCAAAAAAAAAAAAGAAATAATCAACAGAAGAAAGGCACCAGAATTATGAGGTAATCAGGAAGTTTCCTGTAGAAGGTGGGATTTTGGCTGGGACTTATGGGAAGCCTAGAAGTGAGGAAATGCAGGTAAGAAGGAAGAGCATTCCAGGTTCATCAATGAAAATGCCCTGAGTCACTTAACCTCTCATCACTGTTCTAGGTAGCTCTCCAGTTGCTGAGAAGATAACTGGCATTAGTAGAAAGAGTTCTCTCAACCCTTCTACCAATTAAATCAGAGGTCTAGTCCCTAACTCTTCTTTTATTGATGATTTGGAACAATTTCTCCTGTGGTTATTGATAGTTTGCAGTTCTTCTAAGAACTGTCTGTCCATGTCTTTGGATGGCGTCTTTGGATGGTTTATCCATTGAAGAATGGCCCTGGGTTTCATATATTTATATCAACTAACTCTATATCTCACATATAAGACCTTAATCAGAGATATTTGAAGCAGAGATAAGAGAAACGAAAATTAAAATAACTGAGATCTTATCTCATACCAAACAAATTGGCAAAGAGCACAAAAGATGCAAATAGTCAACTTGGGAGGGACCTTTGGAAGACAGGCACATTAATATGCTATTGGTAGAGCTGTAAATTGGTTTCTGAAATGCTCCTTAAAGCTCTATTTACAAGGTGAATGCTGAGTAATTTTAAGGATCTAGTTTGACCAAGGAGAAAAGATGAGAAAACACAACCCTACTACACTTTGCAAAGATAGATCTGGGACTGAGTGTGAACACTACATGAGGCTTTTAATTTTGCTGAACTGCTTTTTTCCTCTACATTTTTTCTTCCTTGTTACCACAGATAGCTCAGGAAGTAGGGAAAGGAGAGATATAGTTGTTGAGTTTTTTAATAGCAATATGAAAACAACAGAAAAAGATTCTGTTTTCAAAATAAAACAACCCTGTTTCATTCAACTCACACCCAGAAAATTGATTGTTGCCATCTGTTGCCATCTTTGCCAACGTTGGAAGAGTGATGGAAAGGTATTCACATAAAATCAAAAAGCATGAAGAAAAATGAGAAGAAAAAATTTAGAAAAAAATAAATGTCAGCATTCTAAACAACTTCCTTTACTATTATTCCTTAACTAATTCCCGCCTCACAATTTTACTGATGGTTCCCTCAGTATGCATTATACATTTCGTAACTAATTTGTTTTGCCAATACAATATATTTGAAATCTGAAAATATTTCATGAATAAGTTTTTTGTTTTCTTCATCAGACTATAAAATCCTTTAAGAGAAGATTGTGTGTGTGTGTGTGTGTGTGTGTGTGTGTGTGTGTGTGTTTTTACTTTGCCATCCTTTCTTCCACAGTGCCAAGTCATACAATGTTCTGCCTACAGTGGATACTCAATGAATCCTTAACAAGTTTGATTTTCTTTTTCCAGATTTGGCAATTTGAAAATCGAGAAGAAAGGATTAAATTCTGGGGCTGTCCAAAGCATATTTAAATATTTAAGTAATATTATGAACAATTCTTGGAAAAGAATGACACTGAGAGACATATCCAGAGTCTTCATTGTTTTTCAAAGAGGCAACAAATGATTTGCCTGACTTCCCTTTTGGTGTCATTCCCAAGACAAGATCCAAGTATTTCAGGTACTTAAGAATTAACTACTAGTAAATATAGTGAATTCTTCCATTCACTATACCACTATACCAGTTGAATGAGTGATGGCCTTCCTTCCCTGGAACTATCATATATTGCTACAGTTCCACATATCCTTGATCAGATGTTGACCTTGGGATATATATATATATATACATATACATATACATATACATATACATATACATATACATATACATATACATATACATATACATATACATAGGATGTTCTAACCCTCAAACAATTAGAAAGGGAAAAAAATTGGGAAACTAGTATGTCCTTTTCAATGGGTGAATAGATCAACCCACATTCCAACCCTCTATAATTAGCCCCTAATTCAGCCTTGTCTCCTCCAGTCCTCCCACCAATGGCTCCATTTGGAATCAGACTTAAGTCTTGGACAGGCTATACTGAAGCTTCTATCTCTGTTCACCACTAAGGACTCTCATACCTATCCAAGTCAATCCTATTCCTCCCTGGTTCCTACTCCACCCTATTCTTTCCTTCCACTGTGCTCTCTATATACCTCTATCTGCATATTGTATAACTGTCCTTTATATTTAATGTCTTCTTTTCATTCTTCCTTGCAATCATGAAAGCCTAGACCTCTTCAGAAAACACTGCATCTCTGGCCACCCTCTCAAGTACTGGATCTATCTCCTCTCAACCTTGACATCCCCATCCTCTTACACACACACACACAGAGCCAGAAATGGAGTAAGACTGTTATTCCTCATTTTTAGTGACTCTCTCCTTTGAGGTTCATTAATAGATAGAAGAGATATAGATATGCATATTATCTACCTACCTATATAGGCATATGTGATATATATACATGTATGCATATATATATATATATTTCAATATCAACATCCATATTTTTTTCCAGCTTGCCTAGCAGAGATTGACACTCTCTGGTTGTCTGAGCTCTACAGTAGTCAGCTTACCTAACATGCTCCAGGCTCCAAGCACTCTCTTTGGATGCTCAGTCTGCACAGCAGCCAAGATGCTTATGATTAGGAAACCCCCTCTCCCCATTTCCAGCTACACACAGCTGCCAGTTACCCAGGGACAATTCCAGCCTCAGACTGAACCTGAATAGACAATGTTTTATACATTAACCCAATAGGACTTATTCCTTAATGATGAATATATACTCCCACCTCATCACTCCCTCTATCCGTGATTCCAAAACCCCAGCTGTCATTGTTCAAACCCTGGTTCTTGGCAACCCACTTAATTGTTCATTTACTCTTATCTCCCCCAACCTAAACCTTCTAAAGTCTTACTGTAAAGCTACATGCCTCTTCTACAGTGTTCTTGAGAATATTTATTCAATAGGTAACAAATGAAATTTCATCTTAAAACTTTATCTTTCATCCTACACTTACAAGAGATCCTCCTGATGAATTTTCCTGGCTACTTTTTCCAGCACTTATTGCATGTTGATTCGTACCCTCCAAATCTCTGATCATGCCGAGAGGAATGGAATTCCACTTGTTCCCTATTGCCACTTCTAAGTTCTTCTACCACACTCACTAACTTCACTTCCTTTGAGATTCATATAATCAAATTCATATAATGACCCAATTAAGATTCTGGTGGCTGTTGCCTACCAAACTTCAGATCCTCCTTCCTCCCAATCTTTCTGTCCTCTCCAATTCCTGCCCCCATGAACTGGGGGACTTCAATATACATACTGATATTCCATCAAGCATCCTAACTTCCCAGTTCCTCAGCTTTTTTTCCCATGACTTCCATCATAATCATTTTTCCACCACCCAAAAATGTCTCATTTCCACATTAGTGAACTTAGAAATTTATCTGATAATAATTATAATCTGCTATCATTCATTCCACCTGTTCTACCTTCCAACTCCCAAACCTACTTTGTCCTTACTATGACTTTCAATCCCTCTACCCTTCAGTTCTTTCCCAGGTCACCAGCCCTATATTAACTACACTCTTTTCCCTTCCCCATCTTGATTCTTTTAGAGTATCAGTTCAATTTTCATACTGTCTTCTCCTGAGTCCTTTACCCTATTGTTGATCTTATCTTGTATTACGCCCACCATTGTTCCTATACACAATGTTAAAGGTGGGGAAAAAAACTGCTGACTGGACCTCCTACAAATTTGTTCCATAGTCTCAACTGGACACCGTCAAGGCAATTCTACCACAAACCTGCAACTGAAACCTGAAACACCAGTGGCTTTTCCACACCTTTTCTTCCCTCAAGATTCCCATGGCTGTCCTGACCCTTACCCTCTCAGCTGAAAGCCTTCCTTCATATTTCACTGAAAAATATTGAGGTCATTAGTCAAAAGCCCCCTCTTCATCTTGCATTTTCTAGATGCCTTCTCCCACTACCTTCTTCACCTCTTATATCCTGTCAAGGTAAACCAGCAATCCCCTTCCCTCCTTTCTCCTCCAGCTGATTTTCACCTCTCATAAGATGCCCTCTCTTTTCTCCATCTACTTCCCTCCTGCCTACAAGTATGCCCATCTCTTCCTCCATCCTTCAAAAGCTCTAACTTGGTCCATCCATCCTTCCCTGTTATTGAACTTTATCTCTTTTCCCTTCCTAGCTAATAAAGAAAGCTATCTACAATTGATACATTTACTTCCTTTCCTCACTCCCTTAAATCTCCAAAGTCTGGCTTTCAACTACATCATTCAACTGAAACTCTTTCCAAAAATTCCTTTACCCCTTCCATCTTTGATCCAGTAGTAGCAACCTTCTTGTTTTTCCATGAACAAGATACCTCATAGCTCCAAGCATTTTCACTGGCTGTGCCTGAAATGCTCTCCTTTCCCATCTCCTCCTCCTAGCTTCCTTCAAGTCCCAACTAAAATCCCATTTTCTTACAGGAAGCCTTCTGGTGCCTTTTTTATTTATTCTGTACATAGCTTGCTTGTACATACCTTTGCTTGTCTCCCCTATTAGACTGTGAGCTCCTTAGTGGCAAGGATTTATCTTTTGTCTCTCTTCATATTCCCAGTACCTAGCAATGCCTGACTCATACTAAGTACTTAATGTTTATTGACTGACTAAATACTAAATCTAATGGTCTCCTCTCAATCCTTATCCTTCCTGACTTTTTTGTTAGCCTTTGACAAAGTCAACCACCCTTATCTTAATGAAAACCAATTTGGGGTTTTCCTTAGGGATTGACCTTTACATAATCATTTTATCAATTATCTGAATAATAACAGGATTTCTAAGCATTCTCAGTCATATTTCTCCACTTCCCACACCATCAGTCAACAGAAAGAATGAATTACATATTTCCACAAGTAATGTATTTTTATTTTTAATCATTTATGTTAGCTATAGACATTTAAAAATCATAATTTTACTACAAACAAACTATACATATCTTTTACTTACTCCTAAAATACATGGTTTCTTTTTATTTATTCAAGTGGACATATGACATTACAATTTCTTGCTCAAAATCTCATATGTCTCCTGATATAGACTAAAACTACAACATACATTTTTGGCAATATTAGTCATTTTGATGAACAAAATGTGTTTTGTAGATTTAGTGCATCATTCCCTATTTAACTAAAATATTCTACAACTCTTCCCACATAACTGTATATAGGACTATTTGCATTACTGTACATGGCAGAACAAGAATGATATACAAGGGCAAGACAATCATTCTTGTTCTAATTTTTCCATCTAAACACATACACACACACACACACACACACACACACACACACACACACACACACACACACACACACACACACTCTCTCTCTCTCTCAACAACTGCAAAAATTATTAAACAAAAACCTCTATGGGAGACTTTTTAAAAAAAGTCTCCTAGCTTGTATAGCACTGATACATTGTAGCAATCTCTTAATTTATTGAATTTTACAATTTTCTTCTTTGCTTTGTCTAGTCTGCCTGGTTCTCATGCTCTCTTCAGGGATGTCAGCAGAAGTCTTTTGTGAAAGATTATTTGCAGAAAAAGATCTCGTGGTAGGTCCTGGGGCTGTCACAAGTGATTCCACTTGGTGCTGATGAACATCTTTTGCCTACAATAGAAATATATTTGTTTTAATGAGCTGGCTTTAATGACTACAAACAAGAAAATTAAGAACAAAACATCATAAACCACTTTAAACTTTCAGACACTTTCTATATAGAAACTGTGTGTGTGGGTGTTTATCAGAAAAGAAATGAGAAGAACAGTATAGCATAATGAAGGGAACAGCATAGTAATGGGACAGACAAGGACTCTTAAATCCCGCCTTTCTCTGCAAGTCAGTATGACACTTAGGATGCTTGACTCCCAATCCAGAAACTCAAAACTCTAACAATTCTTTCCAGTGATTTACAAAGAATATACAAAAGACATATTACCTGATGTCAAAGTACATATTTTTTTAAAGTACTAGAAAAGGCAAAGAAATGCATAATGTTCTTCATTTGTTGTTTATTAAGATATTTGATCAAACATTGGCAGAGACCCAGTGGTCTGATGACAATTCTCCGGAACAGAAGTGCTCCCTGATGTACTAAATTAGAACTTGCTTCTTAAAATTCAATTCAAACATTTAACATGCTTGTACTTTGTTAGGTTTGCAAGTAAGAGTTTAGATAAGACATGTCACTCTGTTGTCACAGAATTCCCAGTCTAATATAAAGCTGAGAATTGATGAGAATTATTTAATAGATGAGAGGGATAGAGGCATTAGATGGAAAGAATTAGGGCTATTTATGGATCTTATAATAAGAAAAAGGAATAATATCAATAAAAGCTATACATGTTTGAAGTTGTAGGCAAAAGGAAAAAGCTACTCCTTAGCTTTGAACATAGTGGGATACTAATGAAGTACAATTTACACAGAGTTCATGACAAATCAAGCCAAAGATCAAATAATTTAAAAATCTTCCTCTGTTGTACAACTACAACCAGTTTTTAAAACAGGCAGGGCTTAAACTATATAGTTCATGTAAAGCAAAAAGAACAGGAATTCTACTAATTCATACTTTTAAAAAGTATTTAAGTGGTGACAGTTTTGTTAAAAGTCACCTTGGTAAAGGCAGTATGGTACAGTGGCAAGTGCACTTAATTTGGACTCAGAGGATCTAGGTTCAAATTTCTGGTTCAGACACTACCTGTGTGATCTTGTCAAAGATACCCCTTTTGTGGGCCTTAGTTTTCTCAACAGTAAAATGAGGGGGTTGGACTAAATGACCTCTAAGTTCCCTAAATACCTTTAAATCAATTATTCTCTCTCACAAACGTGGCAACAGGAGAGTTCTTAACCTAACATAGAATACAAGAAGTAATCTCAAAAGATAAGATAGACAATTTTAGTTACATGAAACTGAAGAATAGCTAATAGTAGTACAAGAATACAGTGAAAAAACAACTATCGTAAGAAACAACAAATATTAGTAATTCAGAAAAGATTTATATGAACTGATACAAATTTAAATGACTCCAACAATATTAACTGAAAGAACAATTTAAAAATAAACACTTAATATTATTGGCCCATGACAGGAAGTGAAAAAAATCCCTTGTTTCATAGGGATGTGGGAGACGAAGTAAAAAATGCTATCTATGAGGTTGGTTAACTCTTCTGAACTCTGTTTTATGCTTCATACAAAGGATAGATATGGAATCCCAATCATCTCTCAACAAATGCCACACAATCTCAGGGTTTACCAAAAGTAAAGTGGATCACCAAAATCTACACTGTTATCAACCTCAGTCAGCTACAGAGTCAAATCCTATGCTACATTTATGTTGACTTCTCTATAATCTTGAATTATAGAATTTAGGAAATCATGGTCTGTAATTGATTAAAGCTTGCATTTTAGGTTTGTTCCCCATAATGGTCAATTAGCTTTACTAGACTTTTTTTTTTTCAAATTCAACAAAAAAGACACTTTACTCATCACAATGGAGAACAGGCTGTAGTATGTAGATGGTATAACACAAACCTATTCTCCCCAGGCGAATGGAAACAATTTAAACCATGTG
Organism: Gymnobelideus leadbeateri; assembly: GCA_011680675.1. Lineage (NCBI taxonomy): Eukaryota > Metazoa > Chordata > Mammalia > Diprotodontia > Petauridae > Gymnobelideus > Gymnobelideus leadbeateri. Next base: position 772,893 of record WOXC01003626.1, on the reverse strand, counting down.
CTAAACTTATAGTCAACAGTGGATCAGGACTGTCCAGTGTCATGGTAAGAAAAAACTACAGAAACATATTCATTAGATTCTTGAGTATTTATTACTAGGAAAGGTATCTGAAAATAAATTAATATTATTGGCCCATGGGAGGAGGTGAGAAAAATCCCTCATTACTGAACTTGAATTGAAAAGACATAGCCCATCCTTGATCATCTAAGAGCTGCTAGACTTATTAGCTTATACCACAAACTCAGTATTTCACTTCTTACTTAATTAACTTGAACTGAGCAATTCTCTCATTCATCAAGTTAGTCACAAAAATTAAACAGAAAGCCAAAAATAGCCAATTTTTAAACTATGACTATATTTTGATAGCTATTTAAAGAATAGTTACTGAGTATTTTTAAACTTTGTTGTACATCCCATTGTCAAAGGCAAGCATTCAGCAATTACCTTTTAAAATGACTAGGTAGGAGCTAAAGGCAAGTTTAAGTTCGATAAAGGTATTTTTTAAAAGTCCACTTTCAAAAGGATGCCTTATCAAATTTGCATTTTCCAAATTTTCAATTCAATTCAACAACAAAATTTACTAAATAAAATAAACAAACAAAATAAAACACCTAGTAAGGTTGAGTACTGGGGAAACAAAAACATAAACCAAATGATCTCTACCTATCTAATTCACTCGGCAGTAAATCTGTTGCAACCAGTTATTAATTCTTGGATAGCTGAAAAAGAAAGTAATATGGACTGAAGGCCCCCTAGTGTGCAAAGCTTTTTTTCCTTAGACAGCATATCCTAGAAGTCACATTCAAATTAACTTTGTCATCAAGTCTATGATAACACACACGAAAAGAGAAAAATACCATATGGCCATTTTTCACATGGTATGCTATTTCTGATGTATACACACATACACAGATATATACATCTATATACAGATGTATACATACACACATAATATTATGAGAAAGATTAGTAACAAATTCAAGTGACAACTTGATATTAGCTTCAAGTAGTTAGTCAACAACAAACATTATATTAAAGGTTTACAATGTACCAAAAACTGTGCAAAGTACTAAGGTTAAAAAGAGGACAGGAAAAAATAAGTATATGGCCTCAAGAATTTTACATCACAGAAATGCGAGTGAGGAATTAGCAGAGACATGAAAATAAGGAGAAACATTTAAGTATATATACAATTAGATAGTGAAACAGAGAAGGGAGGAAACTGGGAAAGGCCTCCTATAGAAGGTGGAATATGAGATTAATCTTGAAGTCAAGTCAAAAAGCATTTATGAAGTGCCCTATAATGTGCCCTGTACTGTGTCAGGGATACAAAGAAATTACCTGTCCTCAAGAAGCTTACTCTCTAAGGGGGGAGAAACCTGCCAACAACTATGTTCAAACAAGACACAGACAGGATAAACTGGATAACTAAGTGAGAAGACGCTGGCTTTAAAGGGGCACCAGGAGAGGCCTCTTGCAGAAGGAAGGACTTGAGCAGGGAAGCTATATGAAGAGGGAGAGCATTCAAGGACAGCCAGTGAAAATGACCAGTCAAGAGATGGAGTATCTTGTACCAAAGAGGCCACTGTCACTGCCTTATACAATGTGATAAGGAGAACAAGAAGACTGGAAAGGTAGGAAGGGGCTAGGTTATGAAGAGCTTCTAAAGTCAAAAGAGTCTACATTTGTTCCTGGAGGTGACAGGGAAGCTTTAAAGTTTACTGAGTAGGGGAGCGACATGATCAGACTTTTAGGGAGATCACTTTGACAACTAAGAGGAAAATGGAACAGACTGGGGAGATAGAAAGCAAGGAGACCAATCAGCAGGTTATTACAACAACCAAAGGATGAGGTAATATAGGTCAGCACCAGAGTGGGGATAGTGTCTAAGGGGTCGTACACTAGAGATGTTACAAAGACAGACTATAACTTGGCAAAGGACTAGATTTAAGAGGCGAGAGAAAGAGGAGTTAGAAATGATCCCTAAGTCAGGAGCTTGGGTGAATAGGAAGATTGTGTGGCTAAGCCAATATCAGTGGATCAGAGAACACAGAGGGAAGTAATTGTAAGAAAACTGATAAGGTAAGCAAACACCACATTATAAAGAGCTCTAAATGCCAAGCTATTTGAATCTAGAGGTAAAACGCCACCGGGAGCTCATAGAGTGGACCCACACTATCATAATAATAGCTAACCTTTATATAGCACTTTAAAGTTTGCAAAATGGTTTCAATTTTATCTTCACAACAACCCTGGGAGGTAGGTGTTAATTATTCTCATTTGTAAAATGAGGAAAGAGAATCATCAAACAGACATTAAGTGATTTGCACTGGTTGTGTAACTATTAAATCTCTGAGGCAGGATTCAAATTCAAGTCTTCCTACTTCCAAGCCCAGTACTCTACCTACTACACTACCTAACTGCTCTAGAAAAATCACCTTGGCAGTGGAATGAAGGATGGAGTGGATGTGGGTGAGATCTGAGATAAGGAAGAACAATTAGAAGGCAATTCTAATTGTCCAGATTAAAAGTGAGGAGGGTTAAATGATAATTAAAATGATGGCTGTAAGTATAAAGAGATATATGTGGAGACAGAAATGGCAAGATTTGGCAACTGACTGAATATATGGAGTAAGAATAAGAAGTCAAGGTATCATAATGCCAAGGTTGTGAATCTTGGGTATGGTGACACACTTGATAGTAATGTGGAAACTGGTGGGGGAAAAGAGAGATATGGAGAAAAGTCAGGGAAGTTCTGTTTTGGACCTATTAAATCTGAGATGGTGATAGGCATCTAAATTGAGATCTCCAAAAGGGGGGGTGGTAGTGACACCAGAGAGAGATTAAGAACTGCATATGTAGACCTGAGAATCAACGTGGAACATGATAAAACTGCACTCATGGGAGCTGGAAAGATCAGCACATGAGAAATTGCAGAGTGAAGAGAAAAGAAGGCCCATGACAGTCTTAGGGAACATCATGGTTAGTAATCAAGACAGTAATGAGGAATCTCAAAGGAAACTGAGAAGTGATGAGACAGATAGAGGAGGGAACCAGGAGGGAGCAGTGTCACTAAAACCTAGAGAGGCAAAATTAACCAGGCAGAGAAGGCAATCAACAGTGTCAAACGCTGCAGAGAGGTCAAGATTATATCAGGATTGGAAAATGACCACTGGATTTGACAGTTTAGAGATACCTGGTAAATCTGGAGAAGGCAGTAAGGACATAGTTAACTACTCTGGAGATGTTGTTTATAAAGTGTTCTCATCTCTTTTTGCAGTGGCAAAGAAATGAAAACAAAAGGGGTACGCATTAGTTGGGAAATGGCAGAATATATTTTGGTATATGAATGTAATGGAGTATTATTGTGCAGTGAGAAAAAATAAAAGGGATAGTTTCAAAAAACTCAAGGAAGAATTGTATGAGTTAATGCCAAAGTGAAATGAGCAGAACTAATAAAACAATTTATACAATAACAACAATATTATAAAGATAATTAGTTTTGAAAGACCAAGAACTTGGATCAATACAAGGAATAATCATAATTCTTATGGACTTAAGATGCTATTCAACTTCAGACAGAGCTGATGAACTCAGAGTGCAGAATGAAACATCCTTTTTTTTTTTTTAACATACTGGATGTGACTAATGCAGGAATTTGTTTCCCATAACTATATATATTTTCAATGAGTTTTGTTTTCTTGTGTTCTTAATTGGTGGGAGGGTGGGAAGAAAGGAAAGAATTCAAAACTCAAAACTAAATTAAATAAATACAAATAATGAGAAGGATGTGTTCAGAGAAACCAGTACTTATATGAAACTGATGTCCAGTAAAGTTGGTTGATCTAGAATAATTAGTATAACACCAAAAAGTAAAATGCAGTGAATAAATATAATTTCAAAAAAATAATAATCTATGCTGCCCACCACCTGAAAGAGAATTAAAGATGCCAATGAGATATATATTTTTGGACAATAGAAATGTGGAAATGTGCTGCTTAACTATACATATTTAGTACAAGGGTTTTTTTCCTCTTAATTTGGAGTTTGGGATGGGTGAAAGAAAATAAATGCTTGTTATTTGATAGAAAAAAACAACAACCTAAAACTAAAAAAAAAAAAAAAAAAAAGCTCCTCTCATTAATATGAGACTAGGAATTATTAATGCCACCAATGTTTCTTACAGAGAACAAGTTATATTATTTGTCTAAAGAACAGGCATAGGTTTTATTACATTTGCATATGTATATAGCATTGTACCCTCGAGGAAAGTATGTGGAGTGGAATGAGGAAACCTAGATACAAGTTATATCTCAGATATATGCTAGCCGTGTTAGACAAATCACTTAATCTCTAAGAGCCACAGTTTCCTCATCTACAAAATGGGAATAACAAAACTTCCCCTACCTTCCTTTTGAGTTTTTCTCTGTAAACCTTAAAGCATTAAGCAAAGAGACATACACATTCACACAGTCAACTCTTGTACATTGATATGAGCAAAATAAACAATGGCAAGTCATAAATGGGAGCTTAGCTGAACAGTGTGGAATTTGGGTAGAAAAGGATCATCTTTTCTTCCGTTGGACTATGGTGAAGATTTCATTCTCTGCTATGACTTAACATGACAAATTCAAAGGCCACATGAAAAAATATACATATACTAATTTGTGAACATGAAAAACACGGACTATGCTTAATACCTTTACCTATAATGTGTTTTTTTCTGCTAGAATTCAAATGTTTATAACCCTCTTCAAGTACCTCAATGAGAACAATCATTATTTCCTCCTAATTAGGAGACTTGTTGGTTCAGTTAAAGCAGTTTAGAGTACTGAAAAATACTGAAGTAAAAACACACAGCCTTGAACAAGCAAACTATCAGCTTCTGAGAGCAAAGGGAAAAGACGCCACCAACAAGGCCCTCGCTGTTGTTTAATTGTTTTAAGTCGTGTCCAACTCTTCATGACCCCATTTGGGGTTTTCTTGGCAAAGACCCTGGAATGTGTTTCCATTTCCTTCTCCAGCTCATTTTATAGATGAGGAAGCCAAGGCAAAGAAGGATAATTAACTGATTTGTCCAGCTTCATCTAGCTAGTAAGTGTCCGAGGCTATATTTGAAAACTCAGGTCTTCTGAACTCTGGCTTCAGGGCTCTATCCACTATGCGACCTAGCTGCCCCAAAGCCCTTTTCTCACCATATCCTTTGGAGTCTGAGGTAATGCTATTTCTTACTAACTATTTACATAGAACATGAAATCATGCAAAGATTTGTCTGTACAATAATAACAGTGTGATGCTTCTCCTTAGGCATTTTCACTGGACTTATCTTTACCGATTTATTGACACCATACTATAGGAAAGATCAGACATTAAAAGCTAATAAGCACAGGAATTGGACAACAGTGTCAGATTCTCCCCTAAACAACATGCATGAATTTCCTATGATTTCAAATGAGATCACTGTGCACAGTAGTTAGTTACCTTTTGTGATTTGCTGCCACCAGCTGTTGGTTTGGAGGTCTCAGCAAGATTTTCTGACTGTTCCTTCAATAGATTCAGAGAAGAAGGTGATACTTTCTGTTCAGCAAGACGGGAGCTGGCCCTCCTGGCCAGGGTTGTTCTCCGAAGGACATAAGGGCTTGTTTTTCCAGTGGGAATATCAGCAAATCCTGTGACACAAGTTTGTTTTTAAAATATGGCTGGCTTTGATGAGACAGAAACAGTAAAGCTTATTCTAACCTAGAGCTGAAAATAATATTCATCTACAGAAAGGAAATACAGTTTATTTTTCAGAAAAAGGTCATTTTCATGAACATTTCATACTGGCCATAGAACACAGCATAGGTATTTTGATCTACTAGAGGGATTTTTCTTAGGATTCCTCAAGTAAGATTTTCCTTCATGTAGAATTTAAAAGATGAGAGGGAAATGTGTGTGTGTGCATGCATGCACATTCACATGCATGTATACATGAAGATTATGACAAGGAATGATGTAAAAATCACCAACTGAGTCACTATCAATTCTGTGGATGATTTGCTGTATTTTTTATTAGCCTTAAGGGCAATGACATACTTTAGGTTAAGGTAAAGTCAAGGAAAAAAGAAAAAAATGAAAGTAGGAAAAAAAGAAGAAAAAGAAAGAGCAGAACCTATTATTTGTAGGTAGAAGACAAACAAAAGCCACAAACTCAAATGGCCCCCGGCAATTATATCATTGACTACCTCCAACTAAAGAACAGACTGGTAACCTTTGACCTAACACTCACACCACTGAGCATAAACCTAACAGAGGTTAATAATAGAAAGACACCATATACAACAGAATATCCAAAGCAGCACATTTTGTGGAAACAAAGTGGGTGCCAATCCATCATGGAATGGCTGAACAAATTGTGGCATGTCAATGTAATAAAATATGATCATGGTATTAGGATCAATGAATAAATTTTTTTGAATGAGTAATTTTTAAAAGGATCAATGAATAGTAGGAATATAAAGAAATAACAGAATGCTTTGTATGAACTAATGCAACACAGTGAAGAAAGCAAAATCAGAATGACACACACAGACTATATATATATATATATATATATATATATATATATATATATATATATATATATACAGAATATATACAGAATATATACAGAATTATATATATCAGTGAAAAAACATTTAACAAGCACCTGTATTACACACTACGGATATAAACACAAAGAATGAATTCTCTGTTTTCAAGGAGCTTATATATTAATTGAATGTGTGTGTATACACACACACACACACACACACACACACACACACACACACACACACACACACACACACACACATATATTGATTGGATGTGTGTATACACACACAGGATAACTATATTCAGAGTAAATACAAAGTCAAATATAAGGTAGTTAGTGGGGAAAGGGGCACTAGACATTGGAGGAATTAAATAGTCACTGTTTTAGAAGGTGATACTTAAGTTGCATCTAAAAAAAAAAAAAAGTTAAGGCTTCTAAGAATACCATAGAAAACAGCCAAACCAGCCTTTTTTCTCAATCCTCATAACCTACACTTGAAATGCACTCTATTACTGCCTTCTATCAGCACCACCTTCTCCATGAACCGCTTCCTGCTCCCCAATAGCTGCTGGTGGGCCCCTATTCCCAAATCATGGGTCTCCTGAGTATAGACCATATGTCCCTTTTGTCTCTGTATCCCCAATACCTACGTGTCTGGTATACAGGAGGTACTAAATAGTTACTGATTAACTAAAAGCCATATTTATGACTTTCAGCTAAAATGATCAGCTTTCTCTTGGCCATTTGGCCACAATGACAGAGTATTTTTAAAAAAAATTTTTAAAGGTACTTCCTGTTCTTTGATAAGATACTTTACTGGATAAGCTATTTATGACTTACTTGTAAACAAAAGAAAATGCTAAAGGCACAGTAGGAATATTGGGTGGTGATATCCCCCACACTCTCACGCTGGCACATCTAGTGTCTAAATGACAGGTGATCAAGATATCACTGAGTTACTAGGACCCATGGAAGTGTCCCTGGAAATTCAGGAGGAGATTATAAAATCTGTGGCTTTTTAACCCCAAACCCTATTTTTGTTTAGTTATTCAAATCAACACACCTTTTCTTGTACGCTGACATGAAGTTTTATCTATCACAAAAAGGGGGAGAGGGGTAAGGGGAAGAGCCTAGGCCAATTTAAATAATCATTTGCTAGTAATAAAGGCCAAATTATATATTAACATCCATAAAAGCTCTAGAGATTACATACTTCTGTCAGAGAAAGGAATTTATTTCACACATTAGGCAAATGGTGGGGGGAACTAGAGAAAGAGAGAAGTTATTTCAGAAAAAGAGTTACCTTTCTTCACCACCTCTGGCAGTCCTTCTGGCTCATATTCAGTGTTCTCCAAGCCCCTTGAAAGGCACGCAACACCTTTTGGTGTCACTCCTTTTTTGATCCTTTTCGTAAATTTCTCTGGAGTCAAACACATTGATTCTCCATCACCTTCTTTGGCACAAGACCTTCGTCTTTTGCTTGAAACTTTACTTTGACTGGCTAACATATTCTTATCAGTAACAGGATGACTTGAAGAATTTTTTGAATCAACTGAGTTTAGCACAGGAGAAGTCTGAGAGGTAAGTTTCCCTTGCAGAGAATTTAGGACAGTAACCTGTGCTTCTAACATATCTTTAGTTTTTTCCAGCTTTTCATAACTAACAAGAAGGCTGCAATACTTGTCCAAGTATTCATCTGTCTCTTTATTTTTTTCTTCAATAGTTTCTTTCAGTTCTTTCACTTCAGCTATGAGCTCTTCTACATTAACATCCGGGGCATTATCTATTTAAAAAGAAATGTCAGATCAGTTAAGTAATTGAAGGGGTTCTAATTATTAAAATAAATCACTGAGGTGACCACACAGGTCACCTTAAGACAAAATTAAAACTGTCCAAACACATTTTAATGCAGATCAGCCAAACCCCTCATTATGTTTGAAAATGTAAAAGTACGGGGCATCTTGGTGGCGCAGTGAGTAGAGCGCTGGCCCTGGTGTCAGGAGGACCTAAATTCAAATCTGGTCTCTGATACTTAACACAAAACTAGCCACGTGATCTTGGGCAAGTCACTTAACCCCAATTGCCCTACCTACCCCTCTCCAAAAAGAAAAAAAATTAAAAGTAATGGCCTGATTAAGCTAGATCCATAGCTAACTCACCATATGATCTCAGCTAAACAAATGAGCCTACCCTCCTAGCAAATATTTTTTCCCAGGGGTACTTACAAAGTTAAATTAATGAGTGTGAATTGCACTTCCTACTTTCTCTATCCAAAATTTCTGCTAACAGCGATAATGGGACAAACAGTCCTGACACAGGTTCAATACTAGGTAAACTAGGGCTGCCCTCCCCTACCCCCCCACCCCACCCCCACCACACACACTCTCCATCCTGCCACCTATTAGGTCAGTGTAGTGCTAAAGGAACACATTCTCTTGTGACCATGGCCACACACAAAATCCTGCTTAAGTGGGTCACAGATGTATGTGTGGGCATATAGGAGAATGTTTTAAGAGAAGGCAAAGCTATCCATAGTACAGTGATTCTAATCTTGTCATTCGGTATAAGGTAAGCCTTTATCTACACACTCCTTCCACACAAGTCACCTTAAAAAAAAATGTCCTTGACCTTGTTATTCCTTCAAACTACTGTCCTTTATCTCTCCCAGCACCTTGTGTCTAAATTTCAGCCATCACACCCACACAGTAGCCAGATCCTGCCCTTAGTCTCACCTGCCCCTTTCCTCAATGGTCTCTGCCTCCAATCTCACCTGTTTTAATCTACCCTTATTATTTGAAAAATAATTTTCCCTAGGCATAGGTCTGACCACATCATTCTCATGCTCAAAAATCTTCTGCAATTACCAACAATTAACTTAGCCTTCGTATTTAAGGCCCTCATGATTTGGAACCAACCTAATTTTTCAGTATCAAATTACAGTGCTTCCCTTCATGAACTCTATGTTCCAGGCTAACAGGGCTATTAAGTTACTCCTTCCAATATATCTCAGTCTGTTCCCTGTTATTTGGGTAAGTGGTCTTCCATATCTGGAAAGCACTTCTTACTTCTAGACATTTACATGTTGAAATCCTCATCCCTTAAGAAGTCTCCCTTGATGAAAGAATTCTCCTTCAAATTTTCTTATAACACTTTGTATAGACCTTTATCTTACCTCATCCATTATACCGTGCATTATACTTTACTATACATGTATATAAAACATACTGTATTCCCCCCAGTAAGCTGAACTCTCCTCAAAAGGCAGGCAGGATGTAGCTTTTCAGCCTTGTTTCCTAACACAATGTTTGCACAAATTAAAGACTTAAGTAAATACTTCTTGAATCTGAAGGTCATAGTTACTGCAACATGAAAAATGTGGTTCCCTCTTAATTAACAGCAAATTTGAAAACAAATTCAGAAGAATGTGAATTATTGTATTATTGAATAACAAAAGGACTTGAATCTCAAATACAATCATGTTTCAAAAGAAGGAACATTCCTGTTGAAAAAGAATTTTGATTATTATTCCTCTAATTAATGCCTACTTTGTTTCTGATTCTCTTTTAGAGCTTCAAGATCAATAATTTCTTTCTGTAATGTTTCCTTTTCATTCTCCAGCTGTTTACAGGTTTTGATCAACAACTGTATTTTTCCTTTAGCATTTTCATTTTCTTTCTTCAACTGAGTTACATAGTTCATATTATCCACCTACAAAACAAAAGCATTTCTAGTTAAAATCTTATATACTTAAATAACGTCTCTGTACCAACAGAAAAGTGTCTTCAATGGATTTCAATAATGAAAACTCACATTTTAAGCTTTGTAAATTCCTCCCTTTACAACAGCCCTGTGAGATGAGTGCCCCAAATAGATAGTATCATCACTCATTTTAGGCAGGGTAACTGTGGGCTTACAATTAAGTGACTTGGATGAAAGCACACTACCACTTGTGTGACCTAAGGCTTCAAAGCTTGGTCTCTCGTCTCCCGTCCATTTCACTGTCTTCTATCCTACAGTCTATGCCACCATGGTACCTCACCAATGGTAGAAAGTAACAATCATTACCTCTTGTATTTTTAAAGACTAGTTTTTGTTCAAACCTAATAATACAACTAACTTACTGGTTGACTTTTCCAAATGATTCTGAAGCACAAGTCTAAACATTTCCCCACCTAGAATTATAAACAGGATGTTGAATTTGCCATTTTAGGTGTATTTAATAGCTAGAACAACATATATTAAGACATGAGGGTAGATACAAGTTTTAAGTAGTGTTCCTTTAGTTCTAAATGACTGGATGGCCTCCAAAATCCTTTGAATCTATGATCCCATTACTTAAATAAAATATTCACCATGGGATTAGTTATATAACATATGATTCATAAATGAAACCTCTAGATATAAATCAAAGAAAATTGCTAGAGGTGGTATGTAAGGAGTGAAGAAAGGGATATTACTCCTTTGTCAAAAGGGCATGAATTGGAATGGAAAGGAACACTGAGCCAGGTACTGAACTCCCAGCGGAAGAAGGGATAAAAACCTGGGATTTAGCAAATCTGTGCCACAAGGATCTGGATCAAATGATACATCTAAAGGAATCAGATTAGGCCACAACTAAAAATCATATACTAAGAAGTGGGAGTTTCAGTATATGGAAGACTCACACTGACAGTAATGAGTTACGTATTTTAAAGTCAAATAATAACATCATCAGGAATCAGAAACAATGAGCAAGAAACACTTTCCAAAATTTAGAGCTATTTGAAAGTGGAATTGTTCAAAAAGAAACTGGATGACAACTTGTCAAAAATGCACTAAGAGAATATTCTTATCCACGTTGGGATTAGAGTAACCCAAGGCCCTTTTCTAGCTTTGAAATTATATAGTGTTAAAAAAATTTTAAAGAAACAAATACTTCATTATCTGGTTTAAGTTCTTATACATCTGAAACTTCAAGAATTTTATTCAATTCTGCCACTTAACTAAAACGCAATAACCTTCCTTCCAAAGGTGAGGAATTACTGGGTCATTTACTATAATACATTTTTCACAATAAAAAATCCCTAGACTACATGACCTTATCCATTGTCTTATGATACAAGAAAGAGCTGAAAGGTACTGACCTGGTTATCTCCACATAAGCTTCAAACACCTATTGATGAAACTGAAGGAACTGACAGCACTAGGACTAGCAATAAGGTTATGGGATTTACTGGCATATCACAAGCAACTGACTAGCAAGCTCTATCCATTACCTTCTCATTCATCTCCACAACTCCTTAATCTCCTTTCAGGGAGAAAGGCTGTCAAAATACATGTTTACATGTCCTCAGGTTGGAAAAGATAGCTAATCACTTATCTGTCTATTCAGCAACACAGCCTATGACTTCAACAGGAGCATCTCTGGGCTTGAATTATTATAAAATTAAGTGAAAAGTGGGAAACATTTAAACAGCAACTATATAAATTCAATGCAAACCAAATATTCATATTAGTGTCAATGTGCCTAATATAAGCCTTAAAATGAACTGAACATTATCATGGAAAATACCTTGGTTTTCTTCAATTCTTCTAATATCTTACTAGTAGATTTCAGGGAATTAGTTAATTCTTCTTTATTGGACTTCAAAATCTCCATCTCTGACTTGTGTGAGCTGAGATCCTGTTCTTTACAAATTAATTTCTCTTGATATGCTTCAATTTCCATTTCATGCTAAGAAAGATAAAATATAGTGTTGGTCAAGTAACTTAACAGAGCAGGTTCATATAACATCTCACAGTCAAAACAAAATAAAACATTTCATGACCTGGAAATCTGGGCTTTAGAATTATTTCTACAGTGAAGGTATAGAAGTCTCTTTTAGGATCCTCTCAGTAAACAGGGTTTTTTGTTTTTTTTGTTTTTTTCTTAAGAACAAAGGCATTGGGGCGGCTAGGTGGCACAGTGAGTAGAGCGTCGGCCCTGGAGTCAGAAGGACCTGAGTTCAAATCCGGCCTCAGACACTTAACACACACACAAACAAAAACCTAGCCATGTGACCTTGGGCAAGTTACTTAACCCCAATTGCCCTCCAAAAGAAAAAAAAAAGAGTAAATTTAAGAGTAAAAGAGATTTGCCAAAAAGCTCCAAGGGTACAAAAATACATTTCTCAAATCAATAGTTATTTATTTAGTAAACTGCCAGGAATTACGATATACTTCCTTTGCTGATTGTCACAAAGATTTTAACACAATTCTACAGTAATGGTTCATTCATAAATTCATGTATATGAGTATTCACATGATGTGCTTAAATATTACTAAAGTGTATTGAGAATGTGTTATTTGACATGTACAGACAAAACTGTTCCCTTTTAACTGTATATCACTTACACAATAATGTCAAGAACAATTCATATAAAGCAAGGCACTTATCAAGGAGATGGTTTAAGTTCATCAAACATATCCAAAGCCTTAAATCAATTATCATCCTTCCTTAAAAAAAATCCCTCTAGCAAAAATTTTTGTAGCAAATTGATCTAATAAAGATCTCATATTCAAGATCTATAAGGAACTGATATAGAACAAGAGTCATTCACCAATAAATCAATAGCCAAAGGCTATTATTGATATTTTTGATATTGATAAAAGGAGGAGGAAGGATGGAATTAGATTATCTTCAAGTATTTAAAGAGCTGTCATGCTGAAAAAGGATTATGACAGCAGTATGATATAGTGAGAGGTTAAAAAAAAAAAATCACTAGATTCAGAGCCAGAGGACTTCAGTTTAAATTCCAACTTCTTGTTTGTGTGACCTTGGACTTACATGTGACACTTATTTATAGCCTTAATTTTCCTACTCTATGAGAGAAATTAATTTTAATGCTGTACCATTTGATTATTAACAAAAAGGTGTGATATTTCCTTCCTGTCTAAAGTGTAGCTTAAAGAGAAGTCCCTCCCTGGCTAAACAATGCCATAAGCATTCCAACTCCAAGGCATCTGGGCTACGTTGAATAAACAGAATCCGGTTTATTTTATTTATCCTTTATTAGACACTATACATATAATATATACATACAATACAGACAATATTTATTATACACAGGGGTGTGGACCTGCAGCCTCAAGGCCACATGTGGCCCTCTAGATCCTCAAGTGTGGCCCTTTGACTGAATCCAAAGGTTACAAAACAAATTCCCGTAATAAAAGGATTTGTTCTGTCTGACTCAGTCAAAAGGTCACACCCAAGGACCTAGGAAGGCTCCATGAGGTCTGAGGCCACAGGTTCTCCAACTCTGGTCAGAATGACCCAGCTCATGAAGGAGAAACCAAAATAGAGAGAACCTAATTAGGGTGCCCAGATTAATGAAGGAGGCTCATACCTCATGATCAGGCTACATTCTCAGCTGACCTCTCTTCCCTCAACCCCCAGCATGATGAAATGATTGGGAGAGACTGAGGGCTTGATACCTCCTCATTAAATGTCCTCCAATCAGTATTAAGTTTCTTGTCAGGGAAGGGACCTGCCAGAAGGTACACACCTGATTTAAGGTGTTTCAGAGACTCTCTAGGGGACTTTGGTTACTGAGAGAAATTATTGACCATTAATTTATCGATTATTGGCTAGTCTATCTAATAAATTAGTTTTTATTACTCAGAACTTTATCTCTTGGAATTTTACTCACAATGGCTATAAAATGAGAGGGATAGAATGAACGAATAAGGCTCTTTTCTAGCACTGAATCCTATGATTCTAGACTTTTCTGTTTAGACCCTAAAAACATTAGGCAAAAGCTGGAGAGAAATATTTCTGATCTGTCAAAAAAATTTCCTAAGTATCAAAGTTGTCCAAAATTGTACTTACTATCTCAAAAGACATTAAGTTTCCATCACTGACACCCAATTAATAACCACTGTCAGTTATTACAAAGTATATATCTGCTCTCAGGTATATGCTGGCCTACCCAAACTCTGCTTGAGGTAAAAACGCAGGTGACTTGGCCATAGTCCACAACTACTTGGTACTAGAATCAGTGCTAAAATCTAGGTCACTTGACTCCACAATCAGGACCTTTCCAATCACACTATTCTATCTCACTGGCCAACAAATTTGGGTGAGATGGAGTCCAGAAACCATGATAAAGGAAGTAGACAACAAAAATTAAAGAAGATACCATTAAAAGAACAAAAATATTTTTTGTAATTGGTACACTAAAGTTCTATCTTTTTTTTTTTAAAGCAATTGGGGTTAAGTAACTTGCTCAAGGTTACACGGCTAGTCATTATTTATGCGTGGGTGCTCATTTTCTGAGGCCGGATCTGATCTCGGGTCATCCCAACTCCGAGGCCGGCGCTCTTACTCACTGCGCCACCTAGCCGCCCTGAAAGTTCTATCTTTTAAATGAAATTCTGTCTGGGTATTCCCCAATCCTAATTTTAATCTCAACCCCAACTCTGCCAGATATACTAAAGCTTTGCTTGCTCTGACACACTACTTAGTGCTCTAGATCAAAAATATGGCCAATGGTAGAGCTGGCTCCTTTTGGAACTTCTATGATTCAAACTATTTAGATATAGAAGTACTCTACTGAAAAGTCATTATTTTACTGAAGTCCTAGTATAACTGAGTAATCTAAAAATTACACCAGCATTTATATTTGGTTTTCAGCTGCATATAAGTTGGCTAACCCGATACAAATTAAATAGTATTAACTATCCATATTAGTCTTCACAAACCTAAAATATGTTCTACCATTAAAATTTCCTGTCACAATAAATAGCATAACAT
The DNA here is from genome assembly GCA_011680675.1 of Gymnobelideus leadbeateri. Taxonomy (NCBI): domain Eukaryota; kingdom Metazoa; phylum Chordata; class Mammalia; order Diprotodontia; family Petauridae; genus Gymnobelideus; species Gymnobelideus leadbeateri. The sequence continues at coordinate 757,546 of WOXC01003626.1, read as the reverse complement.
AAAGATATACTAAAACTGAAAGGCACCACAAAAGGTATTTTTATAAATAATACAAAATGAGTTGGGGATAGGGGAAGCTTTCAGAAAAGTAAAAGGGACCTCATGTCACTGAAAACTAGTCATCAGTATAAAATAAATACACATAAATCATTAGCATTCCCATAAGAGAAATTTCATATTATCTACAGAATTTATAAAAATAAGTGGGAACATCTACCACAAGACACAATGGAACTATATGAATCCAACTATAAAATACTCTACAGAAATACAGACCTAAATAATTGAAGAAAGATTAAATGCTTTTAGGTAGTTCATGCCAATATAATAAAGAAGACAAATACTACCTAAATTAATTTTTTCAGGGATGTACCAACCAAATTACCAAAAGATTATTTTAATAGAGTTAGAAAAAATAACAGCAATAGTCACGTAGAGGAACAAAAGGTCAAGAATCTCAAGGGAAGAAATGAGAAGTGGTGAGGAAGAAGCCTCACAGTTATTAAAGTATGTTAGAAAAAAAAAGAGAGAAATAATCAAAATGATTTGACACTGGTTAAAAAATAGAAAAATCAACCCATGGAACAAATTAAATATGCAACGTAACAGAAGCAAACACAGTAGCATAGAATGTGGTAAACCCAAAAATTCCAGTTACCACGTTGAGGACTCATCTGGCAAAAACTGCTTGGAGAACTAGAAAGTAGTCTGTCAAAAATCTGGTATAAATCAGTATCTCACCACTACATAGCAATCCAAACGTTCAGAATGAGTTTAATGGAAAGGTTGTCATCATAAGTAAATAAGTGGAATGAAAAAGAAACTGCCTTTTCTATTAATGCATAGGGAAAGAAATCATAAAGAATAAAAAGGACCACAAAAGATAAAACAGATAATATTTATTACATAAATTTAAAAGGTTTTGTGCAAATAAAAGCAGAAGAGAAATAACTGGGAAAATACCTTTGCAGCAAGTTAATCTGCTAAAGTTCTTCATATTCAAGAAACATTAACAAACCAAGGACATCTACCAAAGTCAAGGACTGTGAATAGGCAGTTCTTAAGGGAAGAAATTAAAGCCATATTTTAAAAATGCTCCAAATTACGAATAATTAGAGAAATTGAAATTACCTCACACCCATCAGATTGGCAAAGATAACAAGAAAGGAAAATGACAAATTTTGGTACAGCTACAGTAAAACAAGCACATTAATGACCTGCTGATGGAAGCAGTTGTTAAAACCACTCCTGAAAGTGATTTAGAACTATGTCCCCAAAGTCACTACCCTCTGATTTGGTCATACCATGACTAGGCATACACTCCAAGGAGATCAAAGAAAGTGGAAAAGGACCTGCATATGTACACAAAAATTTACAGCAGCTCTTTTTACAGTAGCAAAAACTGGAAACTAAGGTGTGCTCACCTTCTGAAGATGAGCTTAACAAATTATGCTATGTGAATGTAATACTACTGCGCCATAAGAATGATGAAATAAGATATTTTCAGAGAAAACTGGGAAGGTTCCTATGAACTAATATAATAGAGAGTGAAGTGAAAAACTTAGAGTATAATTTATATAACTATACTATTTAAAAAAAAAAACTTTGAAAGGCTTTAGAACTCTGATCAATGTAAACACAAACTGCAATTCCACAAGAACCAAGATGAAGAACACAATTCAGCTCTTGTCAGAGATGAGAGTTAAAATACTGAGTAAAGGGGCAGCTAGGTGGCGCAGTGAGTAGAGCGTCAGCCCTGGAGTCAGAAGGACCTGAGTTCGGATCTGGCCTCAAACACTTAACACACACAAACAAAAACCTAGCCGTGTGACCTTGGGCAAGTTACTTAACCCCAATTGCCCTCCAAAAAAAAAAACTGCTGTTTTAAAAAAAATAAAATAAAATAAAATACTGAGTAAAAATGTACATTTTTTTGGTCTTGGCAAATAGAATAATTTGATCAATACTTTTTGAGTATATATAATTGTTAGATGGAAAAATAATAAAATTAAAAAAACAAAAACAAGTAGCTATCCAAGTTCAACTAGAGACCTATAATAAGGAAAGTGACCAATCTATTTCATTTTTAGACAGCTTTGATTATAAGGAAGTTCTTCCTTAAATAGGTCAAAAATCTGTCTCCCTATAACTTCCACAGATAACTATAATAAAAAGCAGTAGTATTACTCTATCATCTCAGAAGGAGTTAGGTTATAGTTCTCTGTATATGTGTCATATCCCCCCAAATAGAGCTTTTTTACCTTTTTATTTGCTTCCTTGAGTAAAGTTTCATATTTCTTATTGGCATCCTGAAGCCTACACTGATAATCTGATATTTCATTTCTTGCTTTCTCTTCTCTTTCCTTCAGCTCCTTTTGTACACAATCCAAACTCTTCTTCAGTTCACACTTTTCCAGGATTAGCTCATCCAGTTGTATCTGAAGGCAAAAATAATGTTTGAACAATTTTGTCATTTTTGATAAAACTTTTATTTTCCTTTTAAAAAAAATGAGAAAAAAAAAACCTAAGTACATCCCCATGAAATGTTACATTCTAAAGGGGGAAAAAATTTACCTGGGAACATAAACAGAATCAAATAATAAGTTATGGTTACAATTTTTTAAAATAGGATTAAACCTGAACTAGTATTATATGTCAATGAATATTATCACAACACAATTATTTTTACATTATTTTAAATATGTACCAGAAGGAAGCTGTTAGCTAAAGAAACATGAAAACAGTATGACTATATTAATGAGTCATGGATAACATTCTTCAATTTAATGTTCATCATCCAACTTGACATCTTAGTTATTTCCTCTTAGTGGCTTTGAATAACTGTGTCTATCTTCTACAGGAAAACGTCATTAAATCAACAATGTTAGAAAATTATTGGCCCAAATAAGGAAATTTCTGAGATAACCTTAATATTCTAATACATTTTAATTCTTGATCTTTTTTTTTTTTTGCTTTTTGGAGGGCAATGGGGTTAAGTGACTTGCCCAAGGTCATACAGCTAGTTGGTTTTGTTTTTTTTTTAGTATGTGTGTTAAGTGTCTGAGGCCAGGATCTTAACCCAGGTCCTCCTGACTCCAGGGCTGGAGTATATTCACTCTATTCACTGCACCACCTAGCCACCCCTACATTTTAATTCTTAAACATTTTAAAATGAAAGCTTACATAAAATGTTTTATATACTTTTCTAAATATAATTTTAAACTTTTTTGCTGACTCAAGGTTGTTACAAACATCAAAATAAGATTGCTCTTAGAAGCTGGAGTATGTAGCTACTTGCCCCTAAACCAAATGATTCTAGAAAGATACACTTTCATAGCTGTCCTTTTCTCCTTCACTGTCACTGACCTTTGCGTCTATTCTTCATAATACTCCAGCTTTTAACCTGAATCAAGTAGAGAAACTTGCTATCAACTACTGAAACTGTGTGAAAAATAAAGTTTCTCATCTATCAAAAGGAACCAAGAGTCCCCTAAGAAATACTGGATTTTATTTCATAAACACTTATTTGCCTGTTTCTAAGTCTTACTTCCTCCACTTACTTCTTGTAGAGTTCTAGATGGGTTGAATAATAAATAAAAATAATCATTCAGTAGCTGATATTTACCCATAGCATTAAGGTGTACAAAGCAGCTTGCATTCATTATCTCATTCTGACCTCACAAGAACTCTTTTAAGCAGATCTGACAGACATCATTATCTCCATTTCTAAAAGGGAGACTGTGAAGAAGCCTGATCAATAGGTGAATTGGGTATCACTGTATTAGAAAGCAAAGGTTTCAAAGATATTTCATATGTCATACGAGGTCTCCCAAATAACAAAGGTGGCTTTATTAATCTGAAATTATTTAAATGTAGTCAGCATTGCAGAAAGCAACTTACTTTACTCTTCTCTGCTTCGGCTTCTCTAGTTTTGACATAATCAGTAAGCTTATTCTTCTCTCCAGTATATTCTTCTTGTAACACTGTCATCTTTTCCATCATTTCATTCATTTCTTTCTTTAACAGAGCTTCATTATCTGTCACTTTATTTATCTGAAATAGAATTTTTTATTGATCTCCCAAATATTACATAGATGGCATATGGATTTTTAACCAAATTAACTACCTCTCTACAACATATTCTGGATAATTACTTAAGCCTTCAAAAAACAACATAACCTGATAAACTCTCACCACATTAAACCATTCTAACAATTTTCAAAACCCATGAAGGCATTCTTTCCTTTGCAGTGAAGATTTAACAGAAAACTGAGAGGAGAAATATCAAAGGACATTACTAAGTCTTCAAATCCTTCACAAACATACCATTACAAATTAAGACCTAAGTAACATTCAGGAGAAGGATATGAAAAAACACTGTATGAAACAGCTTCTTGGATTTCATCAGTGCTAGATTCACTGCTAATCCTCATTATATGCTGATCTAAAAGAAGCATCCTTACCAGAACCTGTTAAAGAGTGCTACTTTTATGTATACTTAGTTCTAAGATGAAAGTTTAATCATCTCTAAAGTACAGCTATCTCGGGCTAACAGTATAAAAAAAGCCCCAAAGTGCTTTAAGAAAATAGACTTCTGCATAAGTAATTTTTCTGATTTACTATTCTGTGTGTTAACCCTTGCTATTAAAGCAGGGGTGGGGGATGGGGGGGGAGGAACCATTGTGTCTACTGTGAATCCATGGCCCTCTTCTAGTTACTGGTAATATAAAAATGAAAAACAACATAGCCTTGTTTTCAAGGACTTTACAATATTTTAGGGGTTCAAAGAAACATTTTTACACAAGAAAGAAGAATGCAAAAAGAGTAAAGGGAGATTAAAAGTAAAAATTCTGTTAAAAATATAAGTAGGTAAGGAATACTTCTAGCAAGGGGGAAAGGAAGAAAAAGAATACATTTATATGGCTCCTAACACATGTCAGGCGCTATGCTAAGTGTTTTTTACAAATATTATTTCACTTGATCCTCACAACAACTCTAAGCGGTATCTGATATTATTTTCATTTTACAGTCCAGGGAAACTGAGGCAAAGAGAGGTTAAGTGACTTTGCCCAACGTCACATCGTTAGTATCTGAGGCCATATTTGCTCTCAGGTCTTCCTGATTTTAGGCCCAGGGCTATGCACTCTACTAGTAGCTATCTCCAGCAAAGGGGTGTGTCTGGTAAAGGGGAATTAGGAGAGAAAGGACACACTGACAAAAGTTTTATTATGAAAGTGGCAACACTGAGTTGAACATTGGAGTTAAGATTTCAACAGGTAGAAATACAGAGGAAATCTCTTCTAGGCACAAAAGACATCCTGAATGAATACACAGATAGACACAAAAAAGAATTCATCTGGAAACAGTTCAGTCTGGCTAAAACACAAAAAGCATGAAGGGGATAGTGTGAAATAAGGCTGGAAACAAATCTCTTTGTAAATATAATCAACCTCCTTTCTTGCTTTAATATTAAAATATATATTTAACATAATGTTTCTTAGATGATTAAGGATCATGAACCCAAGGTCCTCATCCTGATTATTAATTTCTATGACAAAATCTTGTGAAAGCAAAAGATATAATAGACTGGGCAAAATTTATCTCTCTAAAATTTATCTCTTAAAAAGCAAAATAATGCATTGAGTGTTCTAGTTAATTTACATTTTTTCCACAGTTATGGTAGATGTCAACAGTAGATAGCACTAGACATCAAATACTACCCATAATCCTCAAAACCTCTCCATTCCCTCATACTCTGAAAACATATGACTATGGATCACATTATATTGATGATCTACATTATAAACATGAGACAGCAAAGTGGTTGATAGATGGCAGTCAGGATGACTAACATTCAAGTCTTACCTCTCAAATACTTACTACATGAACCTGGGGAAGACATTTAACCTTTTAGTAGTCCACTCAAACCCTCTAAGACTAGAAGTTGTAAAAGGGCTACCATTTGCATTGGGAACTCCCTACACCAATGTAATTCAAAGTCTACACAAAACTTAAAATTATACATACTAGTTTGCAACTTGGAAATTCCAGGACTATTTTTCTACTAATTATTATTTGAAATAACAGCAATATTCACATAGTATTTGAAGATTTCAAAATATTTGCTCAAACAAAATCTTACGCTATATCTACAAAGCTGCAAACAGCATAATTCATTTTCATAATTTACCTTTTCAAGAAGAGATGAGTTTTCCCTCTTTGTCAACTCAAGTTCATTCTCCAGATTTGCATAAGAACTTTGCAGAGCTTCTAAACTGTCATACAAAGTTTCATTCTTGGATAGTTCTTGGATCTTTTGTTGTAATTCTAATGTGAGATTTTCCAGCTGTGATTTTTCTTTCTCCAGGAGTTGCTGCTCTGCCTCCATCTGGGTCAACATAGAGGGGAGCTTTCTGAGGTCTTCAACTTGTTTTTGAAGTACTCTGTTTTCTTCCATTGCCTTCTCTAATTTCTGTTTGTTGCTTTCTGTTTCTTGAATAAGGTCATTCATAGAAGATTTCAGCACAGCATTACTACTTTTGTTCTCCTCAAGCTGCTGCAGCAAATGAATTTTCTCGGTTTTTAGACAATCCACTTGACAATTTAGATCTTGTTCATTAACTTTACATACATTGTGTTCTTTATGTAAAGATTCTATTTTCTCATTTAGATCATTCAACTGTTTTTGAAGCAACTCTATTGTATGATTGGATTCTTGTTTAGATTTTCTCTTTTCCTCTTCTTTTTCTTCCAGTAGGCTTTCAAAGGAAACATTTAACACTTTCAGTTCTGCCACTTGACCCTGCTTTTCTTGGAGTTCTTTCAAAATGTTTTCTTTTTCTAACGATAAGGAAATAATTTCAGTTTCCAAACATTTTAGGTTTTTGTTCATCTCTTCTAATTCACACAATTGTTTCAACATGGTTTCTTTTTCTGAGGTTAAGGAAGCAAATTTGGTTTCCAAGCATTCCAGCTTTCTGGTCATCTCTTCTAATTCAGACATTCGACCCTCCTTTTCTTGCAACTCCTTTAACATGCTTTCTTTTTCTGCCCTTAAAGCAGCCATTTCAGGTTCCAAACATTTTAGGTTTATGGTCACCTCTTCTAATTCACAAATGAGTTCTTTTTTTTCTTGCAGCTCCTTCAACATGTTTTCCTTTTCTGACCTTAAAGAAGCAATTTCAGGCTCCAAAGACTTTAGACTTCTGGTCAACTCTTCTAACTCAGACACTTGACCCCGTTTTTCTTGTAGTTCTTTTAAAATATTTTCTTTCTCTGATAATAAGGAAACATTTTCTTTTTCCAAACATTTTAGGTTTTTAGCTGATTCTTCTAATTCACACAGCTGCCTCAATAGATTTTCCTTTTCTGATGTCAGAAAAGCAAATTCTGTCTCCAAACTCTTATGACTTTTGATCAACTGTTCAAATTCAGAGACTTGACTCTGCTTTTCTTCTAACTCCTTTAACATGCTTTCTTTTTCTGCCCTTAAAGCAGCCATTTCAGGTTCCAAACATTTGAGGTTTATGGTCACCTCTTCTAATTCACAAATGAGTTCTTTTTTTCCTTGCAGTTCCTTCAACATGCTCTCCTTTTCTGACCTTAAAGAAGCAATTTCAGGTTCCAAAGACTTTAGACTTCTGGTCAACTCTTCTAACTCAGACACCTGACCTTGCTTTTCTTGTAGCTCTTTCAAAATGTGCTCTTTTTCTGTTGATAAGAAAACAACTTCATTTTCCAAACACTTTAGGTTTTTAGTTGACTCTTCTAACTCACGCAGCTGCCTCAACAGAGTTTCTTTTTCTGATGTTAGAGAAGCAACTTCAGATTCCAAGCACTTCAGACTTTTGGTCAACTGTTCTAATTCAGACACTTGATTCTGCTTTTCTTCTAACTCCTTTGACATGCTTTCTTTTGCTAACCTTAAGGAAACAACTTGAGGTTCCAAACATTTTAGGCTTACATTCATCTCTTCTAATTCACAAATTTGATCGTGTTTTTCTTGCAGTTCCTTCAACATTTTGTCTTTTTCTAAGTTTAAAGAAGCAACTTCAGGTTCCAAACATTTTAGGCTTACATTTATCTCTTGTAATTCACAAATTTGATCGTGTTTTTCTTGCAGTTCTTTCAACATATTGTCTTTTTCTAATTTTAAAGAAGCAACTTCAGATTCCAAACATTTTAGACTTTTGGTCAATTCTTCTGATTCAGATAACTGACTCTGCTTTTCTTGTAACTCCTTTGATAGGTTTTCTTTTTCTGACCTTAAGGAAACAACTTCAGTTTCCAAACATTTTAAGCTAATGATAAGTTCTTCTAATTCAGACACTTGATCTTGTCTTTCTTGTAGATTTTTCAAAATATTTTCTTTTTCTAACCTTATGGTGCTAAGTTGTGAATCTAAGCATTTTAGCATTTGGACTAATTCGCCTAATTCAGAGATTTTATAATGATTTTCTTGTAATTCTCTAAGTGTATTTTCTTTTTCTGATCTTAAGAAAGCAACTTCTGTTTCCAAACACTTTAGGGTTTTAATCGACTCTTCTAACTGGCAAATTTGATCTTGCTTTCCTTTTAAGTCTTTCAATATATGTTCTTTTTCTGACCTTAAGGCAACAACTTCTATTTCTACACATTTTAAGCTTTCAATCAATTCTTTTAATTCATATACTTGATCCTGATTTTCTTGCAGTTCTTTCAATACATTGTCTTTTTCTGACCGTAAGGAAACAACTTCAGTTTCTACACATCTTAAGGTTTCGGTCAATTCTTCTAATTCAAGCACTTGACTCTGCTTTTTGTGCAATTCCTCAGATATATTTTCTTTTTCTGACCTTAAAGAAGTAACTTCATTTTCCAAACACTTTAGAGACTGGGTCAACTCTTCTAATTCAGATACTCTATTTTCCTTTTCTTGTAGTTCTTTCAAAATAATTTCTTTTTCTGACCTTAAAGCAATAAGCTCTGATTTTAAACAATTTAAGGTTTGAGTCAACTTTTCTAATTCAAACACTTGACCTTTATTTTCTTGTATGTCTTTCATTGTGTTTTCTTTTTCTGATTTTAGAGAAAAAACTTCAGTTTCAACAAATTTTAAGCTTTGGGCCAACTGTTCCAATTGTGACACTTGACCTTGCTTTTCTTGTAACTCTTTCGATATATTTTCCTTTTCTGTCCTTAAAGCAATAATTTCTGTTTCTAAACATTTTATGGTTTGGGCCAACCCTTCCAACTCAGACTGTTGACTTTGATTTTCTGGTAACCCATTCAACCTATTTTTTTCCGACCTTAAGGGAAATAATTCCAATTCTGAACATTTTAGGCCTTTGGTTAACTCTTCCATTTGTGTTTTCAGTGCTTCTAATTCAGACTTTGCATTCTCAGCATCAAGAATCACTGCTTCTTGATTTTCTTCTGACATCTGCAATTCTCTTTCAAGTGCTTCAATTTTGTCCTTAAATGCATCAGTGTTACGTTCACTTTCCTTCAGCTTTTCTATAACATAGTGCTTTTTCTTTTCATCAGCCTCTATGCGGATTTTTAGTTTTTCTATGCCACTTCTCAGCTGATATACTTCTTCTTGTGTTGAATTCAATCTTGCTGCAATCTCACCTTTTTCAATTAGAGAACTCTCTAAAACCTTTGAAAGGCTTACATTTTCTGCTTCTGATTCATTCAACTTGGCTTTCAGGTTTTCTGATTCTCTTATAAGAAGCTCTTTCTCATTGGTCATTTGACCAATTTCATTTTTCAAGCCATCTTTTACCAAACTAAGCATCTGTGTATCCTTCTCTAAACTTTGAAGCTGTTCTTGGAGATGATCTCTGTCTTTTAAAAGTTGGTTGACATCAGATGACATTGTCTGAAGGAGTTGTGTTTTCTGTCTTACCTCAGACTCCACTGTTTCTATATGTTGCAGGGATTCCCTCTGATTTGCCTCAAACACTTCAATTTTTTCCTTCAATTTTTCACATATTTCTTCTATTTGTATTTTTTCCCTTAACAGAATGTCTAATTCTCCACTAAGGTGGTTTTTCTCAGCTATAACCACAGAAAGTTGTTCTTCAAGGTTGGACAACATTTTTTGTTTGTTATCATTATCTTTTTCTAAACAGAGATTCTTTGTTTGAAGACCTTCCAAGTCAGCTTCAATGGAGAAGGCATGATTCTCAATATTAATCTTTTCAGATTTTACCCTCTTCAGTTCATTTTCAATTTCAAGAAATTGTTCTTCCCAGTCTTTATTCACTGTTGCTATATTATCTCCAGTATCTGTAGTGTCTGTGAATATAGCTTTGCATGGTCTTGAACCAGAACCTAAGTTTTCTAAAGATGTTACTCTCTGAAGTAATTGCTGATTATCATAAGAGAGGGATTCCAGTTTCTCACTCAGATCTGATTTTTCTTTTTGAAGTTCCTGAATGACTTTTTCTAATTCTGAACACATGCATATCTTAGCAGTTAATTCAGTCTTTTGTAAACCCAGCTGGGAGTCTAATTCTTTGATTTCACTAAGTAATCTATCAACTTTTTTATTACTTTCCTCTATGCCATGGAGTAACTTCAAGTTTTCATTTGAAGTATTTTTCACCTGCATTTGTAGATTCTGAATGAGCACTTGATTTTCCAGGAAATCCATAGCTGCCAAAGTATCATTACTAGAAAATGATAATTCATGAATGCATTCTGAATTGTTTAGGGCTTTATCTAGTGAATTTCTATGTTCATTTTCTAAGTTCAGTTCCCTAGAATGTAATACTGTAGAACTGATACCATCAATTTCAGCTATTTTCTCACTGTGCACATTTAAGGTTTGTTGAACATTTTGCTCACAAATGTGTTGTCTGTCACTTTTAATTATCTTTTCATCATTGAATGAAACATCTTCTTCTGATTTATCTGAAACACTGTTTTCTTGGTCATTCTTAATTGCCTGTAATTACAAAATACCAACAAGAAAGCATTTTATTTTTATAAAGAAATACACAAGTAGGCAAGAAAATTAAGTTCCAGATACATTTTTCCATAATAAGGAAGGTTAAAATGCAACTTTTCTCTTACCTCCCAAACTTTTCCTCAACTCTCCATTAGGAGTATCAAAGCAATCATTTTAAAGGTTATTTTATTTTATTTAAGGTAGATAATTGTAGCCTATCTATATTAGATTGTCTAATTGGGGCAGGAGGTTTGAAATATTAATAATAAAAATATAAAACTTCCGTTTTCCTGTACAAAAATAATGGCAAGCAAATTCCAACCTACTCATCTTTCACTTGTAAATATTAATTTAGCTTAGTTTCTTTTAAGATTTCAGCTATTTGGGGGTGGCTAGGTGGTGCAGTGAGTAGAGCGTTGGCTCTGGAGTCAGAAGGACCTGAGTTCGGATCCGGCCTCAGACACTTAACGCACACCAAAACAAAAAAAACCTAGCCGTGTGACCTTGAGCAAGTTACTTAACCCCAACTGCCCTCCAAAAAAAAGGCAAAAAAAAAAGAGATTTCAGCTATTTGAAACAAAAATTAATGTTTAAAATATATCTAAAAATTAAAATACATCTGAAAGAAGCAAAGGAGTATTTTAAGCAGGTAGAACTAAATTAGATACACCATGGTAAGATACCAGGCAAAAGTTTTCAAACACATGTACTAATTATTAGGAATTCTTTCTTAATTGCTGTAATTCTAATATATAACATTTTTCTTGAAAAGTTAGAGGGGTCAACTCTATAACATAACTTTGTATTTTCATGCCAAATTTATATCAAACACATACTTGCTAACATTGTTAGCCATCATTCAAAAACTGTTATTAGTATTTAATAAAATTCATACAATATAAAAAAAAAATCTTAATGTTTAACCAGCCACCTAGAAGACACATTAAGTGATCACCACTGATGTGATCTAGCAAATGATACCCAGCAAGAATTAACTCCTTTAAGCTCCAAATAATTTGTTTCACTTAAAATATTATCAACATGGAACTAATTAACAATATTAAGCAGAATATGCCCGTATATCCACTACCTCCTGAGCGGTGAGTAACATGTATTCATGACTTCAAGTTCATGTTCAAACATTATAATATTGCTAAAAAGCAGTCACTGTCAATAGTCGCATGTATAATATGGTTGCAATAATGCCAATCACTGTAGTAATTTGCTAAAACCAAGAATTACATGAATTTAAATAGTAATTTTTTAAAATAAGTTTTAAATAATATAGGAATTTAACTAGGTTTATTTTGTTTTCATATTTAGAAAATCTTTCCTCATACTGGATTTAATGTAATAGAATGCCTTTTTTCCTCTGAACATCAGTAGTTATGGTAGGGGAAAACAAGCTTGTTGAACATACTTACATCTTCACCTTCAGCAATAAGGAATGAACGCGAACTTAAATCAAGACCCTGAAGTTGAAGTCTTGCTACTTCAAGTTGAAGTGACAAAAACTCAGTCTGTTTCTTTTCTGCAGCCAACTTTGACTCCATTTCCACTGTCACACTTGCCAGCTTTTGTTGCCACTGTTCATTTTCTGATAAATACTGCTCTCTGAGAGATTCAAACTCTTTCCTTTCAGATCCTATGAGTTGTTTAAGCTCTTGAATCTCTTTATCTTTCATAATCTCTTGACTTTGATATTTGTCTTCTAGATTCTTCAGTGACATCTGGTAAGTCTGGCATAGTGTCTCAAGTTCTTCAATATTCAAACCGGAATCAGATCTAGTGATTTTCTTAATCATGCAGTCTACCACAGGACTGCTACAAGGGGCTTCCTCTATATTAGCACCAGACTGATTGTCTAAGATATTCTCTTCTAAACTGCTCGAGGAGCTTATTTCTCTTGTTTCTTCAAATAAGTCCTTATAAAAAGAAGATTCCACAAAACTTGTAAGATTAGGGATTTCATTGATACAAGAAGATGATAAAGATTCACTCACTTCTAGTGCAAATTCTTCTTTACCAGGAGTACACTGCTTCATCAAATCAGTTTGTAGGTTTTTAAGATTCATTGACAATTCAGAATTTTCAGCCTTTAGGGTGTCAGTGTAAGAACGGAGCTCTGACAACTTGGAGCTCATGGAGCAGTGCTGTTCATATAAAATTCTATGCTCAACTTGTAAAGATGAAAATTTTTCCTGTAACTCAACAAAATGCATTTGAACTTCTTTGTTTGACAGTTTCAAATGTTCATAGTCACCACCATCTTCAATACTGCCCTCTAGAAGTTTTAAGCAAATAGATTTTGGTTCATTACACCGTTCCCCAAATTCACCTTTAACGTTCTCTTCAGTTAGGTCATCAGGAAGGTCATTATTTTCATTATTTAGTGTCTTAACTTCATTTACTAGTTTTTCTACTTTTTCTGCCATTTTGGTAGTTGCTAAGATACATTCTGATTTTGAATCATTCAGCTCAGATGTTAGTTCTAACTTTTCAATTTGTAGAATCTCACACATCTTCTCTAACTCATTTAGTTTATTTACTGCAGTCTGCAATGAGGTCATCAATTGTGCATTATCATTTTGGCTTGTTGATAGTTCATGTAGAACTGAAATATACTTTTCATCCATTTCTCTTTTACAGTCCTCAAAGTTATTAGTTTCAAATGATGGATCATTTTGCTTAGTTTCCATTACCTTTGAATCCCTAGTTTCTAACTCCTTTCTAATCATTTCTAATTCTTGCTTTAAGACCTCTTTCTCCTGTTCACTTTCCTTAAGTCTTAGTTCCATATGTTTGACAACTTCCTCAAGTTGTACCATTTGTGCATTGTAAGTATTTAAAGAACAGTCTTTAGCTTCAAGATTCAAATGAAACATTTCAACTTGAACCATCTTGAAATTATCTAATTCATTCCTATTTTCATTTGAAGACTCACTGATTTGTTCAGAAGCTGGGCTGCCAGTAAGAACCAATTCATTCCTTTGCACATCTTTAATCTTAACTAATTTCATCAATCTGTCATTCTCTTGCAGCAAGACATGATATTGTTCCTGTATTTTGCTTTTTTCACATTTGAAAGCTGAAATTTCTTGTCTTAAGCCATCAACTTCAATTTTTGACCTATTTTGAATAGCAGCAATTTCAGCTTTCAGTTCACATTGTACTGCCTCCATCTCATGAATTAATTTCTTATTTTTTTCCTCAGCTAGGGCTAGCTTGCCTACATAATCTTCACGTTCTCTTGCAAAAGCTCCTTCCAGGTCTTTTAATTCATTATTTCTGTTTCCACAAAGATTTGCACTATGTTTACTTAAGATACATTCCAATTCTGTGTTCTTTTCCTCCATTAACTTGTATTTTTCTTTAAGAAGCTCAAATCCCTTTTCAGCTTCTTCACATCTCGTTACCAAAAGAAGCTCTTCCTCGCTGTTTCTATCAGATAGCTCTAAAATAGTTTTCTCCCTTTCAATTAAGCAGTTCGAAAAATTGTTATTTTTTTGTATCAAGTTCATTTTTTCTATATTTAAAATTGCATTAATTTCCTTGAGATTCCTATTTTCTTGGGTCAATTCTTCAATTTCTTTCTTGTTCTGAAAGAGAACTGAACTCATTTCGTCTTTCTCAGAACTCAGAGTATCAGGCATCAACCGCAGCTCCTTTACTGACTCTTCAAGTAATCGGTTATTGATTTTTAAATCTTTGATCTCTGTTTGTCCAGATTCCTTTTGCTCACTTTCATGCATATGTTCTGCTTTAATCAGCTTTTCTTCTATTTGACCTTTGATTTGCACCAACTCTTCACAATGTTTTTGTAAGTCTGAGTTCATCTGCTTTTGAGACTCTATTGAAAGCTCAAATGAAGAAACTTCATGTTGTAGTACAGCTGCACTTTTTACACTCTGGTCTTCTAAATGTAATTTAATTTTCTGATTTCCCCCTTCTAAAGGTAGGCTGCTTTGAATTTCAAGTATATTTGTAAAAGAATTATTCAATATTGGCTGGTCTAAAATCAAAAGATCCCCACAGTGGTCGTCACTTGTCATTTGAGAAACGTTTTTGGATTTTACTAGTTTATTAATCCTTTCATATTGTATACACAATTCTTCATAACGCTGATCTTTCCCCAGCATTTCACTGGACATTAACTGTAGTTTTTGCTTCAGATGTTCAACTTCCTCAGTTACCTGAATTGTTTTCCAAGAGAGATTTTCTATTTCCTTTTTATATTTTTGATCTGAGCATTCAGCTTTTAGCTGGAGTTCATTATAAGCTCTTTTCTGTGTTTCTAATTCTATATTTTTTCCTTCTATTGCATCCTGAAGTTTTCTGATCTCCAAGCCTAAGTTTTCTTTTTCAGTTTCCATTATTTTGAAGCTTTCATTGGCATCATGATTTTTCATCTGCTGAGTCTTCAGACATATTTCCAAATGATTAATTTTGCTTTGCAAGCCTTCCTTTTCCAATAAAAGCTGATTCAAAAGTTGTTCTTTCTCATTTTTCCACTGACAAAATAGAGTTGTCTGTTTTTTTAGTTCTTCACATTCCTTCTCCTTTAATCCCAAAGTACTAAGTAACCCTTCTGACTCTTTCTCTGTTCTGCTTAATTTATCATTTAGCTGTTCAATATGATGTTCCCTTTTTTTCAGCAGATCTTGAGAACATTCCCGTTGCTTTTCTAGATCAGCCACTGCACTCTTCAGTTTCTCCAAAGTCAAAGATTTTTCCTGTTGATTTATTTTTTCTTGAAGAGCTTTTAAATCTTCCTCTTGAGTAGCATTCTTACCTAAAAAAACATAATATTTTTAATTAATTATAATCTGTGGGACAATAAATTTATATAAGGCAGGTTACAATGAATTACCAACTACCTATATACCTTTCTAGACTAATTTGAACTCATTATTTAAGTTTATATACTTTACACACTATATAAGTCACAAACAAATAAAGTGAGACCATAGCAAAGCCAGGAAGGGACTACCCCATTTCCTAATGCATATTGTTCTCATAATTTCTTCTGCTTTTTAAAAAAAAATAACTTGAAAGGTTGATACTGTCCCCACCATTCTGAGAAAGAAACTGCTAGATTCACCTGTAACTACTCAGAACAAACACAATTTCAAACATACAGCATATGGTTATCATAACATGGGGGAAGACAGATGGCACAATGGATAAAGTCCCAGGTCTGGAATGAGGAAGATACGTCTTTAAAGGTTTAACTCTGGCATCAGACACTACTAGCTGTGTGATCTTTGGCAAGTCATTTAGCCCTATTTGCCTCAGTTTCCTCATCTGGAAAATGAGCTGAAAAAGAAAATGGAAAACCACTACAGGATCTTTAAAAAGAAAACCCCAAATGGGGTCACAAAGAGTTGGACACAACTGCAAAACAACTCAACAACAAATCTTAACATGGCACCTGTAAATACAAAACAACCATAATGGGGGCAAGCTCCTCTATTACCCCCAAATCACCTATATTTTATAGCTAGGAAAATAGTAGCAAGAGGTCTTTGATGCATGACACTACTCCAGCCTATTTTTGGAAATGGTAATGGCAAACTACATGAGCTTTTTTCCTTTTAGTTTTCCATTAGGAAAACAAGAGATAATTGATATTTATACCAGTTGTTGTTTTGAAAACAGAGAAGATGAAACGTTCTTCTAAGAAGCAATGAAATCATTTAAATTCAGAATAGTTAGAAATAATAAATATTGTGAAGTTCATAGAAAAATATAACCCCTTAATCAGTAAATATGAGGTAATCAAATAAAAATAAGTATATATGAATAAGGTATGGCAAAAATATACACAAAAAAAATTAAACTGTAAATTCAGGTGTGATCGGGGTAGCTAGGTGGTGCAGTGAATAGAGTACCAGTCCTGGACTCAAGAGGACCTGAGTTCAAATCCGGCCTCAGACACTTAACACTTAACTAGCAATGTGACCTTGGGCAAATCATTTAACCACAATTGCCCTTCCCCCCCAAAAAAATTCAGATGTGATTAAGGGAACATTATTTGGCTGGAAAAATCATTAAACTAAATTTTAAAATCTTATAAAATGGTTATTGAGAGCTTGGGAAACAATACAGTTAAATAAAGTGTGGTTATAAGTATTATAATGAAAATTAGGGTAAACTGAGGCACAAAGATCTGAGCACATTCAATATATTGGTAAGGCTAGCAATTACCAATAAAAAGAGCCTCTCAGATCCTCAACAAGCCAAAAGATCCCTAATGAGGGGGTACAGCTTTCTTTTATAGACAAAAGGAAGAGCCTTTTCTGTAATGATCCAGAATAGAAGGCAGCATCATAGATGGGGAAAACAGTATGATTGAACAATATGGTTAACTGGAAGTTAAAAATGAGGGACCAGAAACAATCGCTCCTTCCATGCTGTTACTAAATAAGTTCATTATTTGAGTCCACATGCAAGAACAGTTTAGTGATAATGAACAAGACTTCCTGAGATAACATACCAGGTTCCTTTGCATTCACCTGCATCCTTTAAGGAAAACAGATTTCTCTGATGCAAGAATAGAACAATGATTAGCAGGAGAGTGATCTCAACTTTTAACATAGTTCAGAGACAAATAAATGATTTACAGAGAAGCTGGATTTCCAAACTTAACTCTAAGATGTATGAAACATGACTTGGGCAGTTAAAAAATGTCACACATGATAAATAATGAAATCAATAAAAAAAAAAAAAAAACCGAATTGATTTGTTTTTTCCCCAATTTTCATAAGAAAAACTGTAACAAAAGATGAAATGAATAGTCTCGATGTAACTAACACACTTGAGACATAAAAAACAGTATTGTAGTGAATTTACTGACAACATAGTTCTGTTTGGAAGATTTTATCATTTTGCTTTCAAAGAATTAAAATCAGTCATTTGGGGAAAGTTAATTTAAAATAATCCCAACTGTCATAACATAAATTGTTCAAATAAATTACATGTAAAAATGTGCACTAAAAAGTCTCATTATCTTCCCTACTCCTAACCAAAAACCAAGAACATTATCCAAGGCAAACTTTAACAACTTACTTCATATCTCCAGGATATTCAAAGAAGATCTATATCTTCTTAATGAAAACAACAGCCTAGATACCAAATACTTACAGTCATTCAACTTACCTTTCATTTCTTCTACAAGGTTCTGATTCTGCTTTAGACAATTTTTGGTTTTCTTGAGTTCTTCCTCCAGTTGGCAGACTTCTCTTGTTCTTTTATCTAACTGATGGCTGAAAAGTTGTTTTTCCTGCATCATTTCCTAAAATATTGATAATAAGATTTGATTGTAAGCAAGGGCAAAAAAAGTATTTTCTAAATGAACATAAGAAATTAATTATTATAGAGTAATTATGTGGGCAATGAAGACTAAAATAACAGATGCTACCTTGGTGAGGTATTGGGATATGAAACTGTGACTAATGGATACCAAAACTCAATAAAAGAAACTTTTAAGTTATGCTCCTTAATGAATGCAGATGCTTTAATTTAAACAGTAAGCCTTAAGAATAGAAAGGAAAGGTAAACATATGGCATGCGAACTAATGGCATGGAAACTGATGACAAGTCTTTTCTCATTTACATAGTACCACAGGAAAAAATGCTGGCTACTGGAACTTTTCTTATGTGACACAAAGGATCCAAATGTAAAGGTGCTCAAAAGGCAAACACCACAGGTATTCCTAAATACATATACCACAATATCACTGCAAAACATTGTTGTTTGTATTCATTTGGAAAAAAAAATAAAATTTAGTGAAAACTGATATAATGCTGTCCTCAGAACCTATATATGGGAATCACAAAGTAAAATTACCTAATCACAATGTTACTATGGTACTTCATTAAATAAAGGTCCTTTGAGAGCTACAGAAAGACAGGCACACAAATACATAGTTGTTAGGCTTTGAATTAGTCTAATAATTATTAAAAATAATTTGGCATTAAGAAATAAAACTAACCAAAGTATTTATACCCTTTGAACCAGAGATTCTACTGCCAGGAATCTACTTTTTCAAAGTAGATTACAAATACAGAAAGGCCTAATATATATATATAAAATATTTATAGCAGTAATTCGATGTCAGCAAAGTACTGAGAATGAAGGGGGTGCCAATATAATGAGCAATGTCATTAAATAATTAATAATTAAATAAACAAATTTTGGCATAGGAATAACAGAACATTATTGTGCTATAAAGAAACTAAATAAATTCAGAGAAACATGGGATGATTTTTATAAACAGATTCAAAGTAAGCAGAAATAGGAAAATTATATACACAAGGACTACAATAAAAACTCAATCAGTAAGACCAAGATTTAAATCTCCCTTATGATATATACTGACTGTGTAACAATGGGTAAATAACACAACTATAAAGGCAGTTATAAAGACTGAGTTAAAGAAGTGGTATTTCATATAATGACAGATACCCAAACCAGAGGTCCTCACACACTGATAAAAATGCAAAATTCACGGCTGCTGTTGTTTTGTTTTTTTTTAATTATGGTAATGGGTTGACCAATGGAATAAATGAGGCACATAATATATAATAGTAAATGACCATAGTAAACTACTGTTTTATAAACCCAAAGGTCCAAACTACTGGGGCAAGAACTCATGATTTGATAAATTTGCTGGGAAAACTAGAAAGAACACTGGCAGAAACTAGGTATAGACCAACATCTCACACTGTATACCAAGACAAGGTTAAAATGAGCACGTAATTTGGACATAAAGGGTGATATCATAAGCAAATTAGGGGAGCTTGGGAGAAAAAAGCTACCTGTCAGATCTACAGATGAAGAAAAAGTTCATGACTAAACAGGAAGTAGAAAGGACCACAGGAGGTTAAATGGTTAATTTTAATCACATTAGATTAAAAAGGGTTTGTACCAAAAAATAAAAGTTAAAATGCAGCCAAAATCAGAAAGAAAGCAAGAAACTAGGGGGAAAAAATTGTACCAATGTTCTAGTAAAGGTCCCATTTCCCAAATATAATTTATCTAAGAGCCATTCCTCAAGTGTTTCACTGGTAAAAGGATGTGAGTTTTCAGAAGAAAAAAAAAGGTCAAAATTAGTCAAATGAAAAAATACTCTAAATCACTAAAAATTTAAGGAAATTCAAATTATAACAACTCTGAGGCACCATCTCACATTCATCAGGCTGATCAAGATAAGAGAAAAGGAAAATAACAGATTCTAGAGGGGAAATGGAAAAATACAGACACTAATGCACTGCTGGTGGAGCTGTGAACTAGTACAAGCATTCTGAAGAACAATATGTAGTTATGGCCAAAGGGTTATAAAACTGCATACCTTTTGACCCACCAATACCACTACTAGGTCTGTAGCCCCCCCCCCCCCAAAAAAAAAATCAAAGAAAAAGAACTCATATATACAAAAATATATATAACAGGTCTTTTTGTGGTGGCAAAGAAGTGGAAATTGAGATGTCTGAACATGTGCATGTGTGTGTGATCATGATGGAATACTATCACATTATAAGAATGATGAAAGGAGATGACTTCAGAAAAGCCTAGGAAGACTTACGTGAACTGATGCAAAGTGAAGTGAGCAAAAGCAGAACGTTGTACACAGCAATAGCAATATTGTATGATGATCAACTGTTAGTGACTTATTCTTAGCAATACAATGATCCATGAAAATACCGAAGGATTCATGATAAAGAATGCTATCTACCTCTAGAAAGGAAACCGTTAAACTATATGCAGATTGAAGCTTATTTTCTTTCACTTTCTCTTTTTCTGCCTTTTTCCCTGCCTGCAACAAGGCTAATGTGAAAATTATTTCACAACTTCATATTTATAATGGGTATAGTATTTCTTGTCCTCTTAATTGGGGGAAGAGTTTGGAGGGAGGAAATCCTGAGCTAGAAATAAAATTTGAGTCCATTAGTTGCATTTGTAGAGAATGGTTTATTAAAAAAGAAACATAAAATTAATTTAATAAGGACATGTAGATATGGATTCTATTTCTGTATGATAACGTTGTTTATGGCACCCAGGTGGTAAGAGCTTGGCTTATATAACCATGAAATAGAAACAAATACTTCCTATTTCTTAAGTACACTTTCTATGTTTCTTTATTATGATACTTGGTTTTTCTATTTTTATCTATTTTTTTCTATTACTTTTAATATAGTTCCGTAATTTGGCTATGATGCTCCTTTGAGTTTTTATATCAGGATCACTTTCCTGGAATAATTGGTGATTTTTTTCAATGCCTATTTTCCCCTCTGGTTCCATGGTACCATGGCAGTTTTCCTTGATAATTTCTTGAAAGATGCTATCTAGGTCCTCCTTTCAGTTATGGCTTTCAGGTAGTTCAATGATTCTGACAGAGTCCTGAATCTGTTTTCCAGGTCAGTTGTTTTTCTAATGAGGTATTTTTATTTTACATTTTCTTCTATTTTTTTCATTCTTTTGAATTTGTTTGATTCTTACTGTCTCAGAGTCATTAGCATCTACTTTCCCAAGTCTAACTTTTATGTTTTCATACTTCCTTTTTCATTTGGTCAATTCTGCTTTTTAAGTAGTTGTTTTCTTTTTCCAAGCTGTTGACTCCTTCTTCAAAATTCTCTTGCATCACTCCCATTTCTTTTCCCAATTTTTCTTCTACCCCTATTATTTTTTTTTCTTTTTGAAGGGCAACTGGGGTTAAGTGACTTGCCCAACATCACACGGATAGTTTTTGTGTTAAGTGTCTGGGGTCGGATTTGAACCCAGGTCCTCCTGGCTCCAGGCCCCGTGCTCTACTCACTGCACCACCTAGCTGCCCCCTACCTCTATTATTTTTAATTTCTTTTTTGAGGTTTTTCCATGAGCTCTTTCTGGGCTTGAGACTACTTCCCATTTTCCTTTGGGATTTTGCCAGAAGTGTTTTCACACTGTTGTTCTATGACTTTATGTCTTCATCTTTCCTGTCACCATAATAACTTTCTATGGTCAGATTCTTTTTTGTTGTTTTTTAGCTCATCTTTTTTGGTCTTTTTTCCTTTCTTTTAAATTTGAGCTCTGCTCCCAGGGTGGAAGGGGCACTGTCTCAGACTTCTTATGCAAAGGGTTGCAAGTCCTGTTTACCTGGTGCTGCTCTGATGTCCACAGGGGACCTTCACATCTGACGCTGTGTTGAGGGGATGTAGTGATGGCTGGTTAGTGCTGTTGGAGGTTATAGGGGACTGGTAGCTTACCTGGTGCTGAGCTGGGGTCCTAGTGCTAGCGTCTGGTGTGTGCTGAGGAAGGTGGGGTGTTTCTATGTTTCCCTGGCACTATACTGAAGTATGTGGTGGGGGCCCACTGCTGGCAGCTGCCTGTTTGCTTAGGCATCTGTAGGACTGGCTTCTACCTGTTTGCCCAGGGATATAGTGAAGCATGTGGAGGTCTGGCTAATAGAACTTGCCTGTTTGCTCAGGACTATGCTGACTCACACAGTGGTTATCAGAATCAGAGCCTGCCAGTTCCCCTGGCTATGCTTAGGCACCTTGGGGGGGGGGCGGGTCCTGGTGTTGGCATTTGCCTGCTCCACCACACTGGGGCTCAGGATCTACCAATGGTTTGCTGAGGTACTGCTTGCTGCTGATTTGCTGGGATGCTTCCTGTCTTGCACTACACTCGCCTTTTACCTGAGTGAGACAGACCTTTCTTGCCAATCTTAAAAGTTTTTTGGGCTAAAAGATTGTTTCACCCTGTCTTTTTGCTGGTTCTGCTGTTCCAGGATTAGTTTTGGGGCACTGTTTTATGTCTGTGTGGATATGAATATGGGAGAGTTATAGAGATTTACTGCTTACTCTGACATCTTCCTTCCAGGAGTTTATAATCAAGTTGGAAAGATAAGAGAGGAACTTGTGAAACAGTTAAACGAACTTTTATCTTGTTAGCAATTGTACTTTAACTGTCTCACCAAGTTTATTCTTAAAAAAAGAAACAAAGCTAATTCTTAAAAAAAAAAAAAAATTCGGTACTGCCCTCCCCCCGAACACCCTGCTACACTATTAGATAACAGATGGTGCTGGCAATGCTATGTTGGAATACTGCCTTCAATTATCAGCCTAGTTACTACTAGCAGATGGGTACCAATGTAGGAAAGCCAAATGCAAGAAAAGAAAGGATGACTAGGGAGAAGTACTTGGAAACTTACTGGCAGCTGTCTGTTCAAGTATATATATTTAATTTTGTTACTGAGATGGAATGTGATCTAACTTTAATCATTTGTTTCTTAGTTCCTACCCCTTTATTCACCAAAATGATACTAACATTAAATTAAGGCTATCTCAGGGATGAAGTATCAACTTAGACTGTCAAGGTTATCTAGTTAATGATGTTTCCGGGTAAAATTAAAAATGTTTAATAAATAATTAGAAAAGTATAGTTGCATCATTATACAACAGGAATTTTCACAAATAACATCTCTAAACTAAGAAACTCAATATTCCTTATTCAATCCAGCAGTTAAACAAGAATAACTGGATGATCCAATTGTTAAAAAGAGCTTGGAGTTTTGTCAAACTATAGACGAAATATTAATATTTATGCAAAAATTTATCCTGAAATGCAAATATAACAAATGTTATCTGTTCCAAAGGTCTTGATAGAGATGAGGGAGAGGCTCTTTGAAGTAAATGTATTTGGAAAAGCTAACATATTAATACACTAAGAATTTCACTTGCATCTGTATTTTCTCAAACATTTTGTCAAAAAAAGCCAATCTCAAACAAGATAATTTCATCTTGAGTTCTCTTCTGGAATTGCTTCATCAAACTCTTGTTTATAAGCATAAGGCTAGTGTTGGGACCAATAGGCTAATAAGGATATAGAGTTGTTATAAAATCCAAGATTTTAAAAGGGCAAGATTAACAAAAATGAACATCTGAAAATGCAATTTCAGGCTGGCATCCATAAGTAATTAGTTTCAGTGTAGCTGCAGCTACTTTAGACTTGATTGGGTAGCTTGTCAATAACAATGAGATAAGTATACAAGGAAATATTCTCCTAGGCATCCTCACATAATTTGCAAAACTGGGTACTATCCTGGAAAAACACAACAAAAATCCCTATAACTATGTGCCAACGCTAGTATTCAGCAAGCAAAACCACCCAGATTCAACTATTTTTAGGAGAAACAAGGGAGGCATCATTTCCTAAGGCTAAAGAAGACAAATTTCAATTTCTATGTGGTACTTCTCAACTCCATCCATGAATAAAATTTAATGTCTCCTGATGGAGAAAGGCTGCATCATCATGGAAATGGTGATTGGAAGGGTTATTTTTCTTCCTATATATTTCACCCATTCTTATGCGCCAAGTTAAACTCCTCAGAGTACTTAGTCATTCAGATTTCCATGCCTGGAAAAGTCCCCAGGCAAATGTTGCTAGATTTGGATTGTCAACATGATAGCATTTTACTGCACTACATCATAATGCTACTGAGTTGGCACTGAAACCTGGTTGAATAGTTATTTCTGTATTATATCTGACTGGATACTACAGGGTAACTTTATCCATGATTAGAACATTAAATTACATTTCTAGTATTGATAACTTATTGTAAGTACCATATTAATTTACTCAACGGGGACAAGAAAGTTTTCGGTACAACTTTAATATTATTTCTGTATCCAAAATCTGTAAGCATATTAAATCTGACACTTACTAAAAAACAGATATAATTTTAAATGCAATTACTAAGATCAAAAGGACAGAAAGACATTCAGCATTTAAAATGTTTGCTCTATATAAAATATGCCTCACTTCCCCATAATTTTTTTGTTGCTGTAGGTAAAAATGAACATTATTAAAACTATAGTGGCAAAAACCAAGGGGCATACATAAGAGGTGTGAAAGAAGCAAATAAGTAAAATTTGTTCAATCGTTTTTCAATCCCAAAACATAAGAAAACAATGTTAAGTTATCGTGCAAATTCTGGACTCTGGTAGATGGCTTTTTCTTAGATATTAGAAACCTCTGAAACTAGAGCATAATTGTGGCTAACTACTCTTCAGTTGTATCTACATCAGCAAATTATATCTTTGGCAAGTTAAGATACAAAAAGAAATCTAAAAAGTAAAAACCTGCAAGAATGCCTAGACTGCCACCATGATTTGGCTGAGCTGACAAATTTTATAAGTGTTTTAACCATCCTAATCAATCGATTGTTTTTACAAAATGTTTTCACCATCAGCCAATAACATCACATGAGAACTGGCTCAAAACAGAGCTCACAGAGGACACTGTTCAGTGCCAGTCCGCCTGTGGCTATGTCAGCAGAAGCATCTGTTAGTAGATCCCCCTGGCCAAAAGGAAAACATTTGTTTTCCTGAAACAAACACTTCCATTTCAAAATGTTTGCTAATAAAACTAACATTTGATTTGAAGTTTTCTCTACTTGGACTTTGGCATCTTTTCACTTGCTTCTCCATACAGAACACTCTTCAGAAACCATTTATTTCTACCCTAACATTATATTTCTTGAACACAATGATTTTAACGTTCTCTTTAAGATGTATATTTCATAGCTTTAAATTCCATATATTCTCAACAACTAACAATTCAAGAAAAATCAGGAAAAATCTTGGCTTGCTAAAACAAAGTACCTGAATCATCACTTAGTTTTCGTTAGGAAAGTGAATGCTCTTCAAAATCATTTAATAGCTAATAATAATGGCTAACATTTACATGGCACTTACTATGTGCCAGGCACTGGGTCTGAGAGCTTTATAATTGTTATCACCATTTTAAAGATGAGGAAACTGAGACAAGAGAGGCAAAATGTGACTGATCCAGAGTAACACAGCTATTGAGTGTCTGAGGGCAAATTTGAACTCAGGTCTTCCTGACTCCAGACCCAGAGCTCTATTTACTATGCCATGAAGCTGCCAGAAATTCCTTAATAGAAAAAAAAATAAAGTGCCATTCTTTTGCTGTTCCTTTCCTTTAAATGTTTTAAAAATTTCAATACTTATTCAGTTCTCTTCAAATAGCATCAATTCATTAACTGCCTCTAAATGACTAAAGTCACAAAACAAAACTCCAAAGTCTCCTGCACAAAACCAATGAGTTATAAATTAAAAAGAATGTCATTGGAAAATCATGCCTAGAAAAAAACTTATCGAGTTGTTCCTAATATACTTGCCATTGAGAATCTTTCTACTAACCAAGCTTATAATATAACATACAGAAAGCC
Organism: Gymnobelideus leadbeateri; assembly: GCA_011680675.1. NCBI lineage: Eukaryota > Metazoa > Chordata > Mammalia > Diprotodontia > Petauridae > Gymnobelideus > Gymnobelideus leadbeateri. The sequence goes on along the minus strand of WOXC01003626.1, from coordinate 731,374 downwards.
ACACTGACACTGGAAAAATGGTACTTATACTGAGTACTAAGGTTAAATTCCTACACTGTACAAACCATAATGAGGATATTTTAATTCAACTTTTAACAATGAAATTTCCTGGAAAACAACCATGTTTATAGACATAAGCCAATGTTCCTTTTACATCTATAAAGATTCTACTCAACCGAATACAATAAAACATTAAATCCTACTGTATGCAAGGAACTTTGGACAAAAACAAAACAGCACAGTTGCTCTTTAAGAGCTGGTAAATTATAAGTACAAGGTAATCCAAGGAAGGAGAAGACCTTTATTAACAAGAGGGGTCCACTGTAGACTACAAAGAGGAAGCGGTACACAGAAAGTGCCTTGATCTTTGTAAAGGGACTTTGAAAAGCTACTCAATAACATGGTCCTTCTATTTGACAAATGAAATTCGTGGAATTTGTTACTTTGTAGAAGCTTTTATCCTTTATATTCACAACCTTTCTTTTTATCTCCCTCCTCAGAGTCACATACTTAATGTAAGCAAGATAGTTATGCTTTTTTAATGCAACTTACATATTTCTATAATTTCTATAGTACATGAATAATTTTTTCAAGTTATACTTCATGGGATGAATACATGTTTGGTAAACATTGCTCTTCCTTTTGCTCGAAAACACATAACCCACAGTTTTAAGATAAGCAAAAAAAAAAAAAAAAATCTGAAAAAAAAATGCTGCCCCAAAAAATGCAGCTGTAGAGAATTCTGCAAACGCCCATCAGTGCCCCCCCAGGTCTGCTATATGTTGACAGTTCCTTCTCACTTACCTCCACACTCCTCCTCAGCTCGTTTTCCCTTGTCTGACTTGTCTGTAATGCTTGTTCAGTTCTGAACAGCTTCTGCTTAAATTCATCTGAATTTCTCTCGAGCTTCTGTTTCACTGCTACCACCTAGACAAGAGAAGAGCATATTCTATTTTTTCCTTCCTTCCTGACGAATAAGACATGTAATATGATATTCTGTCCATGATATTTATTCTTGAGTGGCTGGAAAAAAACCTACCTCAGGAAGCATGAATTTACCATAATAAGAAAACCTAAAAATTTCTAATTTTTAGAAATTTTTAGAGACCTTAAAAATCAACTTGGTCTAGCCTGCACCTGAACAATAATATCCAATGACATTATCAACAACTGTCACACAGGCTCTGATGAAGACCTCTAATGGGAACCCACTGTCTCCAGAAGCAACGCATTTCATTTTTAAATAGCTTTCATTCCTAGTAAGTTCTCAACTCCAATATATCACTTTTGTCATATCAAGTTCACATATTCAATAATATTTATAAGTGGAAAAATTAAAATGAAAAATTTGCTTCTTTAAAATTCTTCTATGAATCTGTATCTCATTCCCAGTCTGTCCCAGCTCATCTTTTTTTCCCAGGACTTCTAAGACTGACTTCCTTTACACTATTTCTCTTACTCAATTCTTCATTTCTAACATTTTACAACCTGCACACACCTAGCATTTGCTTCTCCAAAATCTTCTAATTAATCCTCAATTTCAATTCTTTGAAAACTGGAATTCAATAAGCAGCCTTCATATCACAGGTTGATACATTCTTTCCTTTTATCCCATTCTTTACTCTGCACTTTTAAAAATACATTTGGTTCTGCTTATTAATTCCTCACCTATTTCTGTCCTACTTTTATCATATCTCTCACCTATTTCCCTATTACAAGTTAAGGTATTTATGTACCAGGTTTTGGTTTTGGTTTTGTTTTGGGGGGGGTGCTTTTTGGAAGGTAATTGGGGTTAAGTGACTTGCCCAAGGTCACATGGTTAGTTTTTGTGTTAAGTGTCTGAGGCCACATTTGAACTCAGGTCCTCCTGACTCCAGGGCCAGTGCTCTATTCACTGTGCCACCTAGCCTGCCACCTAGCTGTACCAGGCCTTTTGTGGAGAGATGTGTTCTCCCTTCATCTCTTGGGTTCATATGATGTCATTTTTGCTCCACTCAATCCTTCCCTCCATATCTGTACCCTAACCTTGTGAAAAAGTGAGTTCTTCCCCTTCTTTCTTTCCCCCCCAATATATTCTTTCCTTCTGCTCCTATGACCATTAAAAGAAAACAAAACCATACAAAGGTACTTGCCTGTCTCACTTAACTTTCTCAATAACACATGAAGACATTAGAATTCTGAGAGGAAAACTGTTTCTGATTATAAAAATTTTAATTGTATAATTATAAAAACAATTATATTATAAAAATAATCATCATTTTATAGTTTCTTCCAATTGATCAAACATATTTACTATTCTCTGGGTCTTTTGCTTTCTGCATTCTGAAGCTCATTATCAGTTCTGGTTTTTTCATCAGAACTACTCAGAAGTTCTCTATTTCATTAGTGATCCTTTTTTCCCCATTAGGACTATATGCAGTTTTCCTAAATAGTTTATTCTAGAATATAAGCCTTTATCTTCGGCCTTTCAGAATATTAAAACTAAGCTCTTCTCTCTGACAGCTGAAGATTCTTCTGTATCTTCTGTGTCTGCACTCCTCTATCCTTGATCTCTTTCTCACTGGTGACTTGCAGTAACTTCTTTGTAGACCTAAAAGCTCCGAGTTATCAAGTTGTTGGGAAGTTTACTCACTGTCTGATGCTTCATTATTAATATTCCTTGTCATTCTTTCCTACGTGGCTGCTTCTTTTGTATTACATTTTTTAATGTCATTTCATTTCTTCCAGATCTTCTTTTAAGTCTTATAGCCTGGGTACTTTTTTTTTTCTGAAGCTGTACTTGGAAGAAGCTCCACTCTTCTTCTGAGTTAAACACTTGGGCTTCTGACAGATCAGAATCTCTATCTCCAACCTAAGATTCTTTACTGGAGCTTTGTGATTGGGTCAGAAACTGCTCCCTTCCTTACCCCTTGGATGGTGAGGGCAGACTTGGTCTTGGATATAAATGCTATGACTAGGTCCTATCATCTTTAGGAATTCCAGTCACCTGGCAATTTTGCCTTTGTCTCCTTTCTCCATCTCCTTTTTACAAAGCTCTGAAGCCTGAGTAAACTCTGTTCCTTGTTCTCAGCCTGACACCTCCACAACAGATGTTGCTGGGTATGCCAGTAACAGGCATCTCTCTAGAAGGGCCCAGGTGCTGACCTGACACTTCCTTCTCCTATGGCTTGGGTAGAGTGAAGTCAATAAGCATTTATTAAGCACTTTTAATGTGCTAGGCCCTATAATAAGCACTAGGAATAGAAATACAAACAAAAGTAAAGACAATTATCTACCTTCAAAAAGCTTAAATTCTAATGTGGAAACAGTGCATAAAAGGCAGATGCAAAGGAGTTGGAAGGGGAGGTATCCACATGGTGGCAAAGTAAGGGTCAGATGCAGAATCAGGAGAGGAATAAAGATTAGGTGTCCTGGGCCCTCTTCCTTAGAATGAAGGTTCCAAACTCATTAATGAGAGAAGGGACTTGAGTGTGGTGTGACTGGCTTCTCTACCTCAGGCAGGACTACCAGGACACTGGGCTGGCCCTGCCTCCTTCCTAGGAGACTAAAGCACCCCTTTACCTCACACCTACTCTAGCTCGTTTTATACTCAGAACTTCCAAAAGATTCTGGCAATCTTTTGGTCAGTCCTGGACCAAATGGAGGGGCTTACAGCTGTTTCACGGTTTTCTTTATCACTGGCTCTATTTAATCCACTGGTAGAACTTTACCAGGGTAAGGAAGTCACTGAGAAGGGAAAAGTCCCTATACACACCAAAACGGTATTAGCAGCACTTTTTGTGTTAGCAAAAAAGTGGAAACAAAATAAATGCCCAACAATTAGGGGATGTCTAAACAAACTGTAATTTAAATAATTTGATGCAGAGTGAAACAGTCAAAAGAAAACATATAAAATAACTACAACAGTGTAAATAGAAAGAACCACAAAGACAAAATAATTAAACATGAGGTGAAACCTCAGGGTTGTTTTGATTTTCATTTCTCTTATTACTAGTGGTTAGAGCATTCTTTCATATGACTGCTGAGAGTTTGTAATTCTTCTAAGAACTATTTTCCCATATCTTTTAACTACTTATCTACTGAAGAATGGCTTGTGTGTGTGAACTGTTTATATCTTCAAAACTAAACCCTGCCCTTATCAGAGACATTTGATATGAACATCTTTTTCCACATGTGACTATTTCCCCTTATTATCCTGAATGCATTAATTTTGTTTATGAAAAATACTTTAAGATGGTCAGATGCATTAGGAATATTACTCTAGCTCAAATGAGATAATTACAGTATCAAATGAGAAGAGAATGAAGCATTTATTAGCATAGTGCCTGGCACATACTAAGCATTTTATATATATACATATATATATAGCATAGTGCCTGGCACATACTAAGCAAGTTATATACATATATAAGTTATTAGCAGCGGTATTATGATGATTATTACTATTATGCACACTCTTGGATCCTGCCAAACTAGCTCTCTCTGTGCACCTCATACTTCATACTACATCTGCTGTCTGCACCATTTTTATAAAGGCCAAGCCCCAATGCCTAAAATTCAATCCCTCGTTACCTCAACTTCATATAATCCTTTGCTTCTTTCAATTTACAGCTCAAGCATCATTTCCTGAAATCTACTCTAATCCCCACCCAAAAATCAGCCTTCCCTCTGAAACTACCTTATATTTGATTACTTTGTGTTATTTATATTAACTCTTTATTTATTCTTTATATTTCTATGTATATTTATTATATGCTTTGATAAAATGTAAACATGCTGAGCAAGAATTATTTCATTCCTTGTACTTGTACACCAAGGGCCTATAATGCTTGCCACATAGCAGGGAATTAATGAATACCTGTTGATTTTTGATTGAGCTATACCTAAGACCACTGGGGAGGGGAAATACAGTCAGTACCCAGGAAAAGCACTAGCAGCATTCCAGATGATAAAAGTTATAGCCATATAGGGCCTAAATATTCTATCCAGAAATGTACAGACCATAAAAATGGGCTAACATCGTAAAAGGTCCCAAACAAAAAATGACATTGATGATAGAGCTATTCTAGAGGAAGCAAATAACTCTACAACATCTGCAAGCAGTGTGTGTGTGTGTGTGTGTGTGTGTGTGTGTGTGTGTGTGTGTGTGTGTGTGTATGAGTGTGAGTGTGAGAGAGAGAGAGAGAGAGAGACAAAGAAAAAAGGGGAAAAAAGGAGGAGAAAGAAGGGGAGAGGAGAAGGAAAAAACCCAACTGTTTGGTCACAATGTCAATTAGAAATCCTGGAAGAAATGGAGCAAGAGTTTAAAATCATATTTTGACTTCAATTAGAAGCAAAGAAGAATTAGAAAAAAATGAGAATACTAATAAAAATTGAAAGAATTAACACCTTGGTACAAGACTTGCAAAATCTTATCCAAATAACAGACTCTCTGAAAATCAGAATAGACAAAATAAATGTTAATGATTCTACAAAACAATAAAAAATATTAAGACAAATTTAAAAGACTAAAAAAATGCAAGTATAAAATACCTCTTCTCATAAACAATAGACCTGGATAACAGGTTAAAAAACATGTAAGGATCAGACTACTTTAAAAGTCAGAGCCAAGAGAAGGGATACTGTATTTCAAGAAATCATGACAGAAAACCAAAAAAGGCCCTTTAGAATCAGAAAGATACAAAAACTGCTAAAATGTAATATCCTCTAATCTAGGGATAACAACATTAGTACTAGATTCCCAATATGATCAAAGAAAGAGGAAAAGGATCTATATACACAAAATATTTAAAGTACCTCTTTTTGTCTTAATAAATAATTGGCAGGAGAGACTCATCAACAAGAGAATGACTAAATAAACTGTGGTAAATGAATGTAATGCAATATTATTATGCTATAGGAAATGATAAAAGGAACGGTTAGGACACACTGGGGAAGATTAATATGAACTGATGCAGAGTGAGGTAAGCAGAATTATATAATTTTAAAAACTCTCCCAAGAAAAATAACTCTGAAAAACTTAAGAAGTCTGACCACTGCAAAAACCAACCAGGAGTCCAGATAACTGATAATGAAGCAAATATCTACCTCCTGAGAGGTAGATTCAAAATGTATAGAGAGATTCATTTTTGGACATGACTAATGCTGGAAAGTTTTGCCTCATTGTGAGCATTTGTTTAGTTTATTCATTAGAGGGAGGGGGGCTGAAAAGTTGAGAAGGGAAAAAAATACTTAACTGAAGAAAATGTATAATAAAGTATGTATAAAAAAAGGGAAAAGGAAAATAGAATCTCTTACATAGGATAATATTTGTAAAGCACTTTCTACTAGTTTCTGGCATCATAGCATGTATATATGATTATTATGTATGTATATGTGTGTGTATCTTGAAAAGAACCATAAATTGAAAACATCATAGCCAAAAACTAGCACTTAAAAATAAAGAGTTCATCCACTGAGGAGTCTCACACAAGATTTATAAGCTACTACTATGAAAATAAGGAAAACTTGCTTCCAAAAGGCAGAAGATAAAACATGAGGGGCAGCTAGGTGGTGCTGTGAATAGAGCACCGGCCCTGTTGTCAGGAGGACCTGAGCTCAAATCTGGCCTCAGACACTTAATATTTACTAGCCTTGTGACCTTGGGCGAGTCACTTAATCCCAATTGCCCTGCATTCCCCCCTTCAATAAGAAAAATAAAGGCAAAAGATATATTTTCCTATCCTCCTTTAGTTTTCTTTTTTCTCATTTTGTATCATAGTCAATGAAGTAATTTATTTTGCATGACTATACCTCTTTGTGATGAGTTTTGTTTTGTTTTCCTTCTCATTGGGTGAGGAAAGAGAAGGGAGATAATTCAGAATAGAAAACAAAATCAATTTTTTTTAAAACAAGAAACTGAGTCCCAGAGAGATTAAGCCCAAATAACTGATTTCCAGTTTTGACTAAAAAGGACAGATGTTGAGGAAAGTATAAAGCAATCTTCTTGAATGTATTCAAGGTATGGGCAGATTTTTTTCAAGGCTCAGGTATAGAAGTGAGGCTTCAGTGAGACAAAGATGTAGATCAACTTACTTTATCAAGGTCAGCCTGCAATATGTTTTGCATGCTTTTGGCTTGCTGTAACTCTTGGTTTAGTTTGGCTTTTATCTGAGTGTTTTGTTGGTCCATCATCTGGAGTGTATGTTGTTGATGAGAGAGTTGCTAAAAATTAAGAGAACAAAAATAAACAGTAGCTATCATTCAGGAGAAGAGGGAGTTAAATAAGAAAAAAAGTTATTCAGTTAGTACCCTGAAGGAGTTGCAGACAATAGGGAGCCAGCCTTCCCATTAACTTTATAATAAAATATAATTAACACTAGTACTGGTTCTAGTAATCAAATCCAGGTCTGTTTAGGTAGGGAATAGACAGTATTAATACTATATAGTCAGTAATCTAGATTCAAAGTAATCTGTTGGCCCTCTACTAGAATATCAATTTAATTTTTTTTCTATTTAGAACAGTGTATAAAAAGGAGCTCAAATATACAAATACAGCTGAGATTACCAAGATTAACAATTTTGTATAACCAGAACAAATAAAAGACTTTAAAATCCATATATGTAGCATATATATTAAGAGCACTTTTAATGAAAATATGAAGAGAGAACAAGAGAGGTTTATGAAAAGTCTATATTAGCTAATTTTATAGTCACAGAACAGTCTGAAGAGTTCAAAGAATATAAGACACGACCACTGTATTTATAATTTAATATAAAAAGATGTATTTGACTTGGCAGCTCTAAAATATAACATTAAAGACTCCTCTTCCCATACACACTAAAATCACACAGGATTAAGTGAAAGATGAAAACAGGACAAATTTATCCACAATTCTGACTGTTAACAAGTGAGACATAAAATGAGGTGTTTGCTCATCAAAGGTTTTGGTTAACATCATAGAAGATGGTGTCCAGGGGTGGCTAGGTGGCGCAGTGAATAGAGCGCCGGCCCTGGAATCAGAAGGGCCTGAGTTCGGAGCCGGCCTCCGACACTTAATCCACACAAACAAAAACCTAGCCGTGTAACCTTGGGCAAGTTACTTAACCCCAATTGCCCTAAAGGGGCGGCTAGGTGGCGCAGTGAGTAAGAGCACCGGCCTCGGAGTTTGGATGACCCGAGATCAGATCCGGCCTCAGAAAATGAGCACCCATGCATAAATAATGACTAGCCGTGTAACCTTGAGCAAGTTACTTAACCCCAATTGCTTTAAAAAAAAAAAAAGAAGATGGTGTCCAGAATCAATCGATAAGAATTTATCATGCTAGGCAGTGGATATATTAGACAAAAATCAAAACAGCCCCTACCTTCAAGAAGCTTAGAGCGTACCAGAAGAAACAATACGTACACATGATAGATAATATATACAAAAAAGTACAAAGTCGTACATGGGGTTAGAGGAAGAGGAAGCTGAGAATCATGAAGTTAAACTTTAAAGAAAACTAGAGATTCTAAGAGGTAGAAGTGAATAAAAGTATTTCATGTACTGGAGATACTCTATACAAAAGCAAAAAGATGGAGTATCACAATGAGGAACAGAAAGAAGGCCAGTTGGGTTGTATTGTATATTATGTGAAGGAAAGTAATGTACACTTAGTCTGGAATGGTACGGTGGAGACAGATTGCAAAAGGCTTCTGAAAGGAAGAGAGCTTTAGATAGCTTAATTCTCCAGATGTTCCTGTTTCTGAATGATTTTCTATTGCTATGTCAAATTCTAGATTATTACAGAACCTATAAAAACCAAAATCTCTCAAAGGAGTACACTCTAGGAAAATTGATCTCGTAAGCAACAACATAGTGAACTAGACACTTTCTCTGATCTCCGTGACTTCATAAACCTCTCCAAAACAGGAACCATATACCAAAGTTAAATCAGCTTCAGCTCTTACATTATCTAGGAGACTCAAAATTCAAAAAAAGGGGGGGAGGGAACCCAGATTGATGCTCACTGACCCTGAGCCCACTCAGCACCCCTTGCTTACCTCCCATGCTATTGGCAGCAAGGCCACACTAGCAGATCCATGGACACAATACAAGCTTACATCAAAACCCATCCCCGTACCTGGTACAACTTTCCCTCTTTCTTAGAATCCCCAAATCCAGGGGCGGCTAGGTGGCGCAGTGAGTAGAGAGCCGGCCCTGGAGTCAGAAGGACCTGAGTTCAGATCCAACCTCAGACACTTAATGCACACACAAAACAAAAACCTAGCCGTGTGACCTTGGGCAAGTTACTTAACCCCAAATTGCCCTCCAAAAAGCAAAAAAAAAAAAATCCCCAAATCCACACCGTTTAAGTTTGCTTGAACCTCAACAACCAGTGTGGCCACAGTCCTTCACGAGCAAAAGCCTGATTGGTAGCTGCAACCCAGAAGTACCAGTACTGCAAAGCTTTGAACAGCCAGAGAACTTAGGAACAGAAGGAATGGGATAGGTCACTAGGACAGGACACCCTATCAGGTGCTGTGCAGCACTCCATCAAAAGCCCAGCATCCAGCTGTTAACTGAAACAGAGAACTTTGAATTGCCCATTGTGGGAGGGGGCTAAGAAGCTTTGAGATCCATCCCCAAGGAAATACAATCAGAAGGCAGGAAATCAGGGAGTGATAAGGAAAATAAAAGGGGTGACGGTGAATGACTGAAAATACCAAAGATTTCAGGAAGAAAAAATCTCTTGAACATAAACGGAAAAATCAACAGGAAAAACAGTAACAAAAGAAATATGGCATCCAGATCTGGTAAAAAAAAAAATCAACTATCTATAAATACAGTAAGATGAAGAAAAAGGATCAAACATTTCAACACTTTGAGACAGAGAACCCTGTTCTTGAGTGGTTTAAAATAGAAATAATTACGAGAACAGAATGTATGTCTACACAGCAAAAATAACAGAATCAAAAAATTTGATTCTGTAATGACAAGCCTCACCAAAGAAACAAAAGAGCAGACAAAACAATTGGGAATACAAATACAGAGGCCAAGGATAACCTAAAAGAGAGAAGCAAAAATTAGAAACATTAAAAGAAAACTTGTTCACTACGCAAGCAAAACATATGGATATTGGAGACAGATTGAAAAGAAACAACCTAAGGCTCAGAGATCTTGCAGAAGAACACAACAGGATGGACAATCTTAACGCTATAATGAAGGGAATTACAGGAGAGCGCTGCCCAGAACTTTCGAACGTAGAAAATGAAATTTCAACTAAAAGAATTCACAGAGAGCCTCCAGGAAAGAAAAAAGAAACCCTGCACTGCAAATTCCAAGACTCCTAGTGGTTAAATTTAACGATTCAATTCAGAAACAAGTTCCACAAGCCATCAAGAAAAAGATCATCAAATACAAAGGAAAAGATATTTAAATAATGCAATATTACTCTAGGACAATGCATCTGGAATGGAAATAGTTGTGCAAAAGAGAATTAGAGCTCAGGACAGAGCCCAGGGTAAATTATCCTATAAATATGAGCTTAACTTTACAGGATAAAAGATGAATATCAAATAAGAAAGAAGAATCTGAAACATTTTCAAAAAGAAAACCAAACCTAAAAGAGACTGCTTGCTTCTTGAACACCCCAAACAACAGAACTGCAGAAAGTGTAAGTTACAGATAGCAGCAGCACTGGAGTGACTTTAGCAAACATACAATAAGCTAAGTAACATGCATCATAAAAGATAAGAGAACAATATAAAACAAAATAACAATGAAGAGAACAATAAACAAAAAAGGGGAAAAAGAGCCAATTATGCAATAAAAACAAAGGATAAACTGATGCATACATAATTCAATATACATTGTGGCATCCATGTATGTTAAGAGACCACAATGAAAACACCCAGCACAACTGATAGATGCCCAGAGGAAAATGTATGGGAGGACATGAACAAGAGTGGAATAAAATGAGAGAACATGGATAGAGAGTGATCTGAATCAATGGATGGAGTAGATACATAGTGAGATTACAGATCCACTGAAGATAGAAGTATACAAGACACTATTCATAAAGTTCAGAAAAGTGGAAGTTGTCAGAGCCACCAATCCACTCTGATAACTAGAATAATCACGTGAATAATCAATATTTATAGTGGCTATATCAAAAAGAAACAAATTAGGTTAATGCACAATTTTAACTTGAGAAACAAACTGTTGACTCTCCTTATCATAGGGTGTGACCTGCCCTTTCCCTTAATAATTCCCAGGTGCTTATGCAAACTCAAAATTGCAAAAGCTAGGAAATGTAATAAAATTTATTTCACAGCAGGCCATAGAGTTATCACAATTCAAAAAGGCAATACTGTTTTTTTTCTTATTTTCTAACAAATCTCCAAAAAGACTGAAAACAACTCATAAAAAGGATTTTGCTTGTCTATTCTACAAATAACTTTGTGAAAGTTGTGAAAAGATGAAAATTAACACAAAAATAATGTTAAAGAGGTGACTAGAATCACAAAAACTATTTCTCTGCTAATCATATGATACCATGTTGACTTGACAATTTTTTTCCAGAATCTCATGCACCATGACCACCAAAACCAGAATACATTCCAGAGAGATGCTCAAAATTGCAAATCTACCTCCATGTGCATATACACCAAGAATATTAAACAGCTTGTTTTCTCTTTCTTACCTCCTGATAATCCTTCTCTTTGTCCTTCATTTTCTGTTCCAAAGCATATCGGGTACTTTCTGCATTTTGTCTTTGGCAATTCAAATCTTCAGACATTTTTTTCAACTTTTGCTCCAGTGCTGTACACTACCAATAAACGAAATAATTCACTAAAATATAAAAACTTCAACTAAATCAAATTTTTAAAAGTGTGCTGTTGTTTTTTTTTTAGTTGGGTTTCCTTTTCTTGGTAATAATAATTTGCCCTGCGTTTTGGAAGATTCAATGGGAAATATGAAATAAAATACAAACAATTTCTTTCTTTATGTAAGTGGAGAGCTAAGCAGATTTCTATGTAAAGTGATTTTGTGCAATGCAATTTTTCCAACAGGCATAAGAAATAGAGGCAGGAAGGAAGCTGTACCCATGAAGAGAAGGGATCTGTGTACAGTTCAAAGACACATAGGGCCAGGGACAGAAAATTGGGGGCAGGAAGAAGAACACTCAGGGGACCATGGTCAGCCACATGAGGGTAAAACAGATAGGGGAGGATGGGTGACATGCAGGGGTCAGGGACAGACATGGGGCACCCCAGCATATACAAATGAAAACAAAGGTGTCCTCTCTCCATTCTGGAGGTCTCACTCCAAGCCCCAAATTCAGTGGTGGTGATTCCACCTGTCTATTCAAGCTTTCACTTGCAGGGATTTTTTAAATGGGGTTTTTTTAGGGCTTTTTTTGGAGGGGATGAAGGGGGTCAATGAGCACCAACTTGAGGGACAGAAGTGGAGAGAATACATTACTGCATAATAAAGTTAACAGAGGATTTTGGAACGAAAATTTCTTTCACAATTTTTTATGTAAAGTCAAATTTGAATAAGCAAATTTACATAAAGCAGGAGCTGTCCATAGTTAACCTAAAACAAAATCCTAAAATAACTTGTCACTTTTTAATCCAAAAATAGAGAATTTCAACAATTGCCAAATCAATATAAACCCAAGTTTATAGTATTCTAGTTTGTTAACGGAATGAAGCTAAAATCTACATTTAAGCATAATGGATTTTTTCATAGAATAAGGACATTCTTATGACAATGTGCATCAGAGAAAGGAGAAAGTAAAAAGGGGTAACGGCACAAAAGAGCTTCTAAGTTACTTTATATGGAGGCTCCTTTTCTCTTTTTATAATTTTAAGTCTGATACTTTAGCAACAGTCTAATATGATAATTCCAAGTTTTTATAGGGGATTTTTAAAAAAAGCTTCCCAAGTTGATTTATACAGGTTCTCCTTTCCTTCTACTGATCATTTCTTCTCTCATCTAACATAACAATGCTTTAAGACTTGTAAAAACCCTTTATAATTATCTTATTTCCGCTTAACGATGATTCTGGAAGTATATTATCCCTTTTATAGACAAGGAAATCAAGGCAGAGGTTAAGACCTGCCCAGTGTCACAAAACTACTGAGTGTCTGAGACCTCATGTGAACTTGAGTCTTTCTGATTCCAGGTCCAGTACTCTATCCAACGGGTAAGCCAGCTGTCATTTTCACTCTCTCCCTATGTACAGGATTCATCCTTGATAACAATAAACCTGTCAGTTTCCATATTCTCAAAATGACCCTACCATGCCCTGAAATACTGTCATATTACACTTTTTCACTATTTACTGGAAATTCTCTGTACTCCCTAACTTCATCACCCACTTCTCAACTCCTTGTAATCTTGCTTCAACATAACCCCTTCTTCCACTACTGAAATTACTCTCTCAAGGATTACCAATGATTTCTTAAATGCTAAAACAGATGGTCTTTTGCCAGTCCATATCTGCTTTGAGATCTCTCCAGCTTTTCTACTTGCTGAATACTATCCCTACCCCAACCCTATAATCCTTCCATTTTTAGAGACCTAGGTTCAAAATCCTGCCTATAACACTAAGTGACCTCAGACAAGTCAATTAATATCTGTGGGTCTGTCTCCTCATCTGCATAATGAGATTAGACTAGGTGACCTCAAAGGGCTCTATGTGCTTTACATCTATAAAAATTCTGGCACCCTATATTCTATCCTGCCTCTCCTCTTATGAGAGATGACCAATCCTTCTCAGTCTCATCTCCTAGATCATCATTCCCCTCCTACCCAGTATCTCCCAAGATTCAGTCCTGGCCCTCTATTCTTCTCAGTCTTGATCATCTGTTTCTATATGTTCAGTTATTATATCTACACAATAACTCCCAAATTTATATATCCAGCTCTCTCCCTCCAAAGCATCCATACCATGTAAACTCACTGCTGGCATCTCACCAAGACCTCAAATTCAACATGTCTAAAACAGACTATATCTTCTCTACCCTAGCTCCAAATCTGGTCTTACAAACATTCATTTTGCTCCTGGAGGTACCACCATAAACTGTCATTCAGGTTCCTAATTTCTGTTGTAGTGAAAATCCAACTAACTCAAGATACCTATCATATTCTCTTCTCCACAATAAGCATTCCTAAGTTCTTCCATCAGTCCTTTTATGAAATTATCTCAAGGCCTTTCACCAACTCGGGCACCCTCTTGCGGAAGCTCTACATTCCAATCAAAATCAACTAAATAAAATACATTTATTAAGGGCAAAAATCACTAGACATATTCAAGAAGTGAGGATACAAAGGAGGAGATGATGGGTAGGAAGTTAGACTGGGTTCACTTCAAGGTTTCCTTCTAATTTTAAGATTTTATGATTTCTATTGAACATAGGTAAATCACTTGAGGAATTTAATTTCATGCAAGTCTAAAAATCATATTTTCATATGTCCTGAGGCTTTTAAAGCTTTCCTATAATTCAGCTTTATCAAGTGTTATTACTAATATTTACATTATGTCTCTTGTTGTACAATACTTTTGCAAGGGAATGACGGGTTGAGTACCTTGGCTGTTGCCTGATCAAACTGTGTTGTTAATCTCATCAATTCATCCCGCGTCTTGTTCAAAACTTTCTCTTTTTCCGTTAACTCCAGTTTTGTTTTCTCCAGTTGCTGCTGGGTTTCTTGCCATTTATTCATGTGTCCTTTTATGTCTTTTTCTTGCCCTTGCAGTTCATGTTCCAATTCATTAACTTTGCACCTTAACTCTTAAATCACACACACAAAAAAAACAAACATAAAATAAGCACGCTGAAAACTTTATATTAACAATACCTCTTTCACTTGAACTTTAAAACAATTGAACTTTTACTTTTTGGGGGGGGAGGACACAATAATGTATTAGTGAGGTTATCTTTAATAGTGAAAAGGTGAGTAGAAGGGGGGAGGGGGGCCGAGCCAAGATGGCTGAGTAGAAACAGCACTTCCAAGGTGCTCTCCCCCACACCACTTCGAAACAATGTAAAAGGTAGACTCTGAACAACTTGTGGAGCTCCAGCACCCACAAACTGACACAGAAAAGCTAACCTCCTGCTGAGGACAGCCCAGCAGCCTGGCAGGGAACAGTCAGCTCAGCACTCTGGGAGCGGTCAGCACAACACTGTGGGAGCTGAGCCCAGGCTCCAGTGAGGCTTGGTTTTAGCCCCAGGGCGGCTGGGACAGCAGCCAGAGAGAGCGACACCAGCAGCTGTGGCGATTCCAGAAGTATCAACACAGATATGCCTAGGACAAAGTAAGAGGTTAGTGCCCTATGGACTTTGGGACCAGTATTTGGGGAACGCATGGGCTTCTGCCCCTGGGGTCAAGAAGCAGCTGAGGAGCCGCGGCACAGACGCTATTTTGCAGCTTCAGTTACATCTTCAGCTCCTGGTCTGCGAACTGTAGGAAGATCCAGTAATCAGTCTGGGGGTTGATCACTCTTGCTTTACCCTCCCTGGATCTAGATTGTGGTCTGGGGTGGAGTTCTGAGGTGGGTATCCAGCTTGCCAGAGTGTGGAGGCTTTACAGAGGCCACCCAACTAATACCTCTGGAAGTTGTGAAGACCCCAACGTTTGGGAAGGAAGCTACCCTGGCTGGTGGCAGAGTCCTACTGTGGCAACAAGCCAAAAAGTCAAGTAATTAAGTGGCAACATGCCAAGGCAAAGGAAATAAATTAAACAGAAAGATGCAACATTAGACTCCTATTTTGGGGGCAAAGAGGATCAAAGCATGGAACAGGAGGAGGTCTGTGAGGTCAGAACTCCTGCACCAAAATCCCCAAATGAAAATATGAGCGGGCTACAGGACACAGAGGACCTTAAGAAGGATTTTAAAAACCAAATAAGAGAAGTGGAAGAAAAATTGGGAAGAGAAATGAGAAGGAAGCAGGAAAAGTATGAAATGAGAGTCAACAGCCTGACTGAGGAAAATAACACCTTAAAAAATAGGCTAACTCAAATGGCATAGGAGGCTCAAAAGGGCAATGAGGAGAAGAATGCCTTAAAAAGTCGAATTTGCCAGATGGAAAAAGAATCTCAAAAGCTCACTGAGGAGATTCATTCCTTCAGAGTTAGACTGGAACAAACGGAAGCTAATGACTTTATGAGAAATCAAGATGCTGTTAAAACAGATCCAAACAAACGAAAGAATAGAAGGCAATATGAAATATCTCATGGGAAAAACCAGGAAAATAGATCCGGGACAGATAATTTAAAAATTATTGGACTACCTGAAAGCCATGATCAAAGAAAGAACCTAGAAATCACCCTTCAAGAAATTCTCAAGGAAAATTGCCCTGATGTGTTAGACCCAGAGGGAGAAATAGAGATTGAAAGAATTCACCGATTGCCTCCTGAAAAAGATCCCAAAAAGAAAACTCCTAGGAATATTATAGCCAGGTTCCAGAATTCCCAGATCAAGGAGAAAATACTATAAGCAGCCAGGAAGAAACAATTTCAATATTGTGGAAACACAATCAGAATAGCACAGGACCTGGCAGCTTCTACATTGAGGGATAGAAGGGCATGGAATATGATATTCCAGAGGGCAAAAGAGCTGGGAATGAACCTAAGGGTCACCTACCCAGCAAAACTGAGTATCTTGTTTCAGGGGAAAATATGGTCATTCAGTGGAATAGAGGACTTTCAAGCATTCTTGAGCAAAAAACCAGAACTGAATAGAAAATTTGACATCCAGACACAAGAAGCAAGAGATGCCTGAGAAGGTAATCAGGGAAAAGAAATCAAAAGGAACTTATCAAAGTTGAACTATTTACATTCCTATATGGCAAAACAATAACTGTGACTGATGAAATCTTTCTCACTATGAAAATAATGGAAGAAGGGTGTATGGTCATATGAATACATATATGAATGTGTGTGTACATGGTTACAGTTATATATGGATAGAGGGCATAGGTTGAATTTGTTGGGAAGGGAGGATACTTAAGGGTGAATTTAAGAGGTGAGAGAGGAAAGTGGCAAGAGGAGATGGGGGAGAGACAGGGTAGGGTAAACTTATCTCATGTAGAAGAAGCAAGGGGAAGTGGTTGCAAGGGAGGGGGAGATTAGGAAAGCAAAAAGGCAAAACCACATTCACATTGAATTTGGTTCAGGGAGAGAATGACATACATACTAAATGGGATATCTCAACCTGCAGCAGAATAGGGGGAAGGGGGATGAGAGGAGGGATGATGAATGGGAGGGCATCCTTGGGGGGAGGGGAGGTTGGAAGGACCCACTATAGAAGAGGGGCAGGATCATGTAGGGAATGGACCAGGTGGGGGGTGGGATGAGTGGCAGGGAATTATAAGCAGCCTTGTACAATATATCTACTATGATAATGTTTTGCATAGCTAGACATGTACAAAACATACTGAATTACTTATCTCCCCAGAGGGAATGGGTGACAAGGGAGGAAGGAAATGGATCTGAAATTCAAGGTCTTAAGATTAAATGTTTCAAATATATGTAAATACTCTTTTGCTTGTAATTGGGAGATAAGATGTGCAGGCATTGGGACACAAAGATTCACCTTCCTCTAAAGGAAAAATCGAAGGGGGTATGGGAGAACGTATGGGAGAGAGCAGATTGGAGGAAGGGATATCTTGTGGGACTGCTATTCTGGGAGGGTGGGTAGGGGAAAAACAGGGGGGAAAATGATTGTAACTCAAAATCTGGTGGAAATGAATGATGTAAAACAGAAGTTAATAAAGCATTTGTTAAAAAAAAAAGAGTAAAACAGGATTTAACAAAGAATAAAGACCTGCAAACTAGAATAAATGGAATTAATCCCATGACTTTTTTCTTCCTTCAATAAAGTCAAGATCTACTAAAAAAAAAAAAAAAGAAGAAGAAGAAGAAGAAGAATAGGGTAGGGCTGCACAAAGTTTTCCTTGTGCCTACCTACAAACCCCACCCCACTTCCTTTCTTCCTTGCTGGGAAAGTGGAGGAAAGAGGAAAGAGTCTGGAGTGGGTAGTAATATAAGCATCTCTGCAGGACAGGCAATGTGTCACAGCCTGTGGAGTGAAAAGAAGTTATCTGGCATCAGGAATAAATTGAAACGGGGAAGTATGGCATGGAGGAGAAGTAAAATATTAAAAATTACAACCATACAAGGCAGGTAGGTGGCACAATGGATAGAGCACTGGGCATGGAGTCAAGACTCAAGTTCACATCAAGTGTCAGATACTTGCAAGTGTTTGACCTTGGACAAGTCACTTAACCTGTCTGCCTCAGTTTTCCCAGTGGTAAAATGGGGATAATAATATCACCTACCTCACAAAGTTGTTGTGAAGAATAAATTAGATAGTGCCTAGCATCTTGAAGAGTAGGTACTATTTAAATACTACTTATTATCCTTATTAGTATTATTACTATTATTATTATAAGTACTACACTAGTAAAATTTAATATTTGCTTTTGCATCAAAAAATTAATTCTGATCAATGACTAATTTCTCTCAAGTAGCTATCTTAATCAAGAAACTGAAGAGGTTTCTATACCTCCAAATTGACATTAGAAGTCCTTCCCTTCCCTCCCCATACACTCAAACAACCACACTACCACCAGGAACACACACTGTAATCCAATAGCATTGGCAAGGGATGACATTTCTCACATCACTGAAATCTTGACGTCATGGCATTGTGAAGACTGTTAGGGTGTAGTGGGAAGAAGACTGACCTCAGAGTCATTAGGACCGGGGTTCAAATCCTGCCCCTGACACTTACTTAGCTGTGTGACCATGTACAAGTCACTTTTACTCTTTGAGGTTCAGTTTCTTCAATTGTAAAAGTAGAATTAATAAGCATAATACCTACCCCACAAAGTTGTGCCAATTCAAGTGATATAATTATCATTCAAAGTGCTTTGCAAGACGGAAAAGTGATATATAAAGTATAGCTGTGATTATTATATATTATTACACAAAATCATAAATTATATACTATTACATCGTAATATTATTCTAATAAAAAAGTATATTCAATAAAGTCATTTCAAAAACAACACCTGAATCACCTGACACAATTAACTGCATGTAATACTGTGTTAATGAAGGTCAAGTATTTGCTCCCCATATAGGCAACTTGATACTGCATTCAAACTTGTCTAATAACTATCAAAGTTGGGGACTTTGGTTACATATAGGAAAAGGCAGTTAAGAGTGTGAATTACTCAATGTAATTTATCCCTAATACAACCAGAAAATTCAGACACCTGCTTTCCTAAGAGGATTCGGAACATCTAAGACAATTCACTCCCCAAAAAACAAATAGAAACAAAGCAAAGGACCTTCCACACAATAGACCAGGTATTTGGCTTACGTGAATATGTATAAGAAATTAAGTCTTCTAACAAGCAGTTTTCAAAGGACAAAATTCAAACTATCAGAAGCCATTAAAAAAAAATGCTCTAAATTACTACTAATATAATTACTAGCACTTAGAGTACTGGCATGTTTTTTTAAAGTGATTTACATCTCAATTAACTTAATCTTCACAATTTTATTTTTTTTTATCATTCTCATTTCACAGATGAGGAAATAGGTAGAAGAGAGATAAAAGTAACTTGCTCAGGGTCACAGAGCAATTAAGTGGCTGAAGCAGGACACAAGTAATTACAGAAATACAAATTTGAGGTTCCATCTTACAACTACCAGCTAGGCAAAAACAAACAAACAAACAAAAAAAAAGGATAATGACAAAATATTGGGTGAAAAAAGGCAAATTACAATACATTGTACAAAAATATTTATAGCACCTATTTTCATGGTGACAAAGAACTAGAAACTAAGGGGGTACCCATCAGTTGGAGGATGGTTGCACAAATTATGGTAAATAAATATAATGGAATAATACTGTGCCATAAGAAATGATTAAAGAAGAACCTGGAAAGATGTGTATGAACCAATGCTATGAGCTGAGTAAAAATGAGGAGAACAATTTATACAAAAACAAAAACACTGCAAAGAAAAACAGATATTCAAGACTTAGGAACTCCAATTAGGAATCCAATGACCAACCACAATTACAGAGGTCCTTGTTTGAAGACTTAATTTCTTGTACATATCCACGTAAGCCAAATACTTGCCCTATTGTGTGGAAGGCTGTACTTTGCTATGGTCCTTTGCTTTGTTTTAATTTGGTTTTAGGGGGAGTGTGTTGTCTTTATGCAACCCAAATGTCCTAACAGGTGTGATGGCCTCAACAATCAGTACGAGTGAGACGTTTATTTTTGGACATGGCCAATGACAAAATGTGTTTTGCTTGACTGCATATTTGTTACAAGGATTTTGTTTTTCCTTCTTTTTTCAAATGTGGGAGTAGTAGGTGAGAGGAAGAAAAAATGCTTGTTACCTGAAAAAAAAAATTAAAGTTCAAAAAATAAAATGTCTTCAGGTTCTCTAAAGTAATAACAGGATACATTATATAGTAATTTTACTGACTAGGAGTCAGAGGAAACCTGAAGTCTAATCCCAGTTCTATTATTAACAAGTGGGAAAGAAAAACTGATGTCAGTTTCCTCATCTACAAAATGAAGGGAATGTTATTACCAACATTAAAAGTTATTTCTGGGGCAGCTAGGTGGCGCAGTGAGTAGAGCGTCAGCCCTGGAGTTAGAAGGACCTGAGTTCAGTTCCAGCCTCAGACACTTAACAAATACACAAACAAAAACCTAGCTGTGTGACCTTGGGCAAGTTACTTAACCCCAATTGCCCTCCAAAAAGCAAAAAAAAAAAAGTTATTTCTAAGGTACATCTTAACACTTGAAACTTTTTGACATTTCTAGTACAAGTTTTTTAAGAATCATACTGCTATTTAAACTTAAAAATTTAATAATTACCTTGATTCTGGACTTTTATCTGATCTAGCAGGTAAGGATTACTCTGGTTCTCATGGAAACTGCAATTAGTATCTTTCCTCTCCGTTTGCCAACTTGACATCCTACTAGGTGTTGTTTCTTGTTCCCAAGAAATGTGTAAGGCAGTAAGACCTCTCCTAAGGGGCGTTTCTTGAGCACTGGCCGAATGATGAGTAGGTGTCTTTGCTTGTTGCCATGAGAACACTGAAGAAGAAGACTGATGCCGAGCAATTTCCCTATGACTCATGGTGTTTGGGGGAACTGTCTTACTTGCTTTCTGCAAAAAGATAATAAAAACAACTAAAGACTTCTTTTAAAAAGTCTCCATGTTCAAGGCTGATTCTTTTTAGATAAAAGCCACAATCACTAATACGCATCAAATTCCTAAAACAACCAAGTTTAAATTACCATTGAGTAACAGAAATATCAACATCAACTTTCTTTTCTACAGATGTACCTGTATCATCATTTCAATATATGGGAGAGAAACATCTATAAAGCACCAATCTAGAACATAAGTTGTGTCCAATCAGACCAAGATATAACACACAAAGACCCCATCAAACAACTTACTTTTCAAAAATAACGACAGAAGATACAATGAAAACAACAGTATCATGACACGTAAAAGATCGCACTCTTGTTAATAGGTAATCTAATCAAAGTGTATTATATAGCTGGAGAACTGTTCCTTTTGGAGGTGAATTCCAAGGCAGTTAGCAGGTACTCTGATAGGGAGCTACATCATAACTATAAAGCAAGGTCTCTATGAGAGCTCAAAAGTGGAGAGAGGGGATGGATTAAGAACACCAGGGTGCACAATACTGGAAAATGAAAAGGAAGAGCAAGATCTGGGACAGCAGAGGTACCCAAGAAGTATAAGGAGGATATATATGGGAGTAAATAAGAGAAATGAGCCATGCTGGACAAGAGCCTTATGTCTAGTTACCTTGGAACAAACCTGGTTCTGTGGTCTGGCTGAGTGGGCAAGTATAAGATGGGTCAAATGGTCATAGACAAGACCCTCCTAATTTCCTCTGGAAAGGAAACCCCTGTGTGCATTACAGTTCAGTTGTTTTCTCTTCATTAAACAGATTAACTAGATCTAGGTGAAAGTGTAAGAATTACCCATTCCTGCACACACTGTCCTCCTCTGCCCCTGGGCCCTGGGTGCCCGTGTTGGCCTGCTCTTATCTCTGTACTGCAGACCCACTATGATGTACTACAACTATCTTCATGCCATGTCACCTCCCTTTGCCCTCCTCCTCAGAATCACAATTCTGGCTGCAATCATGTGTGCATGGCTGGTGAAAGTTCACAGTATCTAGGCACCACCCCCAGACCAGCACTAAGGTACTCAGGCCATCTTCTGACACTATTACCACTTAAAACGTCAAACTAAACCCTCCCACTGCCCACACTCCTGAAAAGGATGTTTACTGTCCCAAGACTCCATCCATTCCACCTGTGAATACTCAGGCTACAACTTGCCTCCACGCTTGTCTTCCCGTAATGCATTTAATGAGCACTAATACACTGTAAGCACTTATTAATAAATGCTTTTCATTCACTAATTCATTGGTACCTGGCTGTCAGTGTCAGAACTGATAAAGCTGAGAATGAGCTGAAGGTGACAATGACAGCCAATAAACAAGGGTTTATTAGCTATACCAAGAGGGGAAAGAGGCCCAGGAGAAAGGGAAGGCCCATTGCTTGGAGAGAAAATTATGTGAAATGACAAGAGGGAAAAGGCAGAACTGGAAATGATCAGTTGTAAGTTTTTGTTCTGTGGTACATAAATGTGATGGAATATTATTGTGTTATAAGAAATGATGAGCAGGGGCAGCTAGGTGGCCCAGTCAAGAGCACCAGCCCTGGAGTCAGGAGGGCCTGGGATCGGATCCAGCCTCAGACAATGAAGACAAAAAATAGCCATGTGACCTTGGGCAAGTCACTTGACTCCAATTGCCCTCCAAAAAAAAAAAAAAGCAAAATGATGAGCAGGGGGACTTCAGAAAAACCTGTAAAGACTAATATGAAATGAGCAGAACCAGAACACTGTACATAACAGCCACATTGCGTGATGACTGACTTTGATAGACTTAGCTCTTCTCAGCAATGCAAGGCTCTAAGACAACTCCAAAAGATTCATGATAGAAAATGCCATCCACATCCAGAGAAAGAATTACAGAGTCTGAATGCAGATGTTTCTTCTTTCTTGTGGTTCCTTCCATTAATTCTAATTCTTCTTTACATCATGACTGATATGAAAATATGTTTAATATGAATGTATAAGTAGAGCCCATATATCAGACTGCATGCCATCTTGGGGGGGTAGGGCGGGAAAGGGGGAAAAAATTCAAAACTTAAAATCTTATGGAAGTGAATGCTGAAAACTAAAAGACAGGAAGAGATGTACATAACTTATTAAGCCACTATTGCTGATAGCTGAAAGATAATGGGATATAGGAAAGGGACCAGACAATTTAGAAACCTTCTAAACCAGTTTCTAAACTACACTCTATTGTTTGGTGATTTTTTTTGTTTCTGATAACTGTATTTCGATATAATTCTTTTCCCTTGTAATCTCATATATTTTATGCATTTAAAAAAACATGCTGAGAAGTCTTCAGGCTTCATCACCAGACTGCCAAGGAAACCAAAGACAAAAAAAGGTTGAGATCTCTGTCTCCCCCAAGGAAATTAGACAAGGGATTAATAAAGAGATGGTTGGTGAACATCTAGAAAAGATTACAAAGAACCAGGTAGACCCTCAGTGAGGAATAAGATTATACAAACCAAGGCCCCAACTCAATATGACCTTTCTATTACCCTGAGCTGTTTGGGAACAGGGGATCTTGAGAAGGGGAGGGCTGATCTTCTCCTGGGACCCCAGCCACGTCCTTGAGAAGAGATATGATAACTGCCCAACTCCTGGAACTAGCCATTCCAAGGAAACATTGTTCTTAGGTGGGGCCTTAGAGGGATTGGCCTCCGTCCCAGGCCTCACACAAGATACAATGCTTGCTAAAAAACATCTGGCAGTATGCCTTCTTTGTTTTCAGCAGCACTTAAACTGTAAGATTCAGACCCCAAATTGGAATCTCTCCCATGGAGGACATGTCCTACCTGGGACTCTCTCAAGCTGGACCCTGGCGGCTGTACCTAGGATTCCCTAGCTTGTGTAGTCAGGTGTTGGTGCTTCCCCACATCAGTGATGATTGTAAATGTGTATATATATTATATACTTATTATATATTATATCATAGTTGCGCTTTTCTTACTATTCCTAAGCCTTTTACTCTGTTATCTCCAGTTTCCTTCCCATTCACCTATATTCTAAACAAACTATTTTGGATCTTTTGAAATGCCAAGTGTTAAGTTCACACGCATCCTGAACCTCCTTAATCGAACAACAGGATAGCTTCATCAAGAGCAGGTTATGCCAAACTAATTTGTTGCCTTTTTTGAAAGGGTTACAAAACTGGCAAATCAGAAGAATGTTGCAAATATATTTTACCTCAATTTTTGAAAAGCATTTGACAAGTTTTTCATACAATTCTTATGGAAAAGAGGGAGATGCTGGCAAGATAATACAGTTAGCTTGATTTAGAATTGCCAATTAGTAGTCACTAATGATTCAATGTCAATTTGGCAGGAGGTCTCAGTGGAGTACCCCAGCAATCTATGTTTGGCTGTTACGCTTAAGAATTTTATCAATGAACTAGATAAAGGCACAGACAGTAGTATTCTTGTCAGATCTGACTGGGGATTGGACACTAGACACAAAAAAAGATTTCAGTAGGCTAGCATAAAGTCTTGGGTTTAAAAAAAAATCAATTTCACAAATATAAGATGAAAACAGCATCATAAGAAAGTAATATGCATGAAATAAATGTGAGGGATATTTTCTACAAGTAACAAAAGATGTGAAGCAACTAGCTCAAGTTAACAAATCAAGTCAGGGAGAGCTTGGCCTTAACAAGTTCTTCCATTTGTCACATTTCATTGTCTAGAAAAATAGCTCAGTAGCTGAGTATATGTCTATAAACTAAACTACAAGGAGTTTTTATATTTCCATTAGGATTTACATGTGAGGATGAAGACAAACTAACCATCCCTGTTATTACCTTTAACTTCTTATTTTGTACCTGGCTATTCCCATTTTTCATATAAAATAATGCACACTACCAACAGCAAGTAACTTAGTAAACAAAAATCAGTCAACAACCAGGGAAAAAGCATAATTTAATCTTATAGTAAACTGTAACAAAATAGGTTTTTTTAGATACATATATTTCAAAGAATTAACTTACTTTAATTTGTAAAGCTTTTATCTCTTCCTCTAATCTTTTTCGTTCTTCAACTTCTTTACTGTATTTTTCTTGTAATTCTTCGTACTTGGAAGCTAAAACAGATGTGAAACAACTAATTTCAGGAAGAGAATTTCAGTTCAACAAAGTAAAATACATAAAGTACCATCCTAATACTTGAGAATCTAAAAATTAACATTTCAAATTCCAAATGAAAACAAAATTATTTTGTCATAACAAGAGAACTGCTAAATTACTTAAGAGAACTTTAAAAATATATAGACTTGGGCAGCTAGGGGACGCAGTGAATAGAGTACTTGCCCTGGAGTCAGGAGAATCTGAGTTCAAATTCGGCCTCAGACACTTAACTTACTAGCCCTGTGACCTTGGGCAAGTGACTTAACCCCAATTGCCCTGCCTTCCCCCGTCCAAGAAGCAAAAAAAAAAAAAAAAATTTACATCTATATGTAGATATATATAGATATATCTACATATAGATATAGATAGATATAGATAGATAGATATAGAGAGAGAGAGACTGAAAGATACTATGAACATAGGTTTCAGAAAAATATTATCAAGGGCTGCACACAAAAAAATATCAAAATTTCTTTTGAAGACATATAATGAAAGATTAGCAACCAGATCTGAATTGTTTAATTTCATAACAAGACCTAGATGCATATCTTTTAAAGTTATATTTAGTCTTTTCCATTTTTATATATCAGGTTAAAAAAATAAACTGAAAATGCACTTTTCAAGGTTATACTGCCAATTACTACTGTCAGAATAAGGACTGAGATTGTGGTCTCATGGATTCCTATTCAAGGATCTTGCTACTACACTTTAACAAACATCGTTCACCCTAGAAAGAGAACTTGGAATCAGAAAAATACAGAGTTTGTTCTTTTTAAAACTGCAGTTTTCATTCTTTTTTTTTTTACTTTTTTGAAGTGCTTTGCCCTAAAGTCTGAAACTTGTACTTCAATGTCTTCACATCCTTCCTTTCAAGGAAAAGGTATAAAGTATAGAGTATATAAATAGAAGCAGCTGGTGGTAGAGTGAATAGAGCACTGGAACCTAGAGTCAGAAGACCTAAATTTACATTAGGCTTCTTATACTTACTGTGTAACCCTAAGCAGGTAATTTACCTACTTGCCTCAGTTTCTTCAACTATAAAACAAAGATAATAATAGCACTTACCTCACAGGGATATTGTGAGGATCAAATGAGAGAATATTTGGAAAAAATGCTTAGCAAGTAGTGCCTGGCACATAGTAGGTACCATATATTCCTTTCCCCGAAATTAACTTGAACTGATAAAACTATCTTCTTCTGTGTAACTTGTGGATATAGATGCTTACAAGTGGGGGACTACATACTGCCAGTAATTACTCGTGAAGATAAATGTTTTACAAAACAGCTGCTTTGTAAATCTATCATAAATGAGAAGTGTTTTTCATTTCGAAGGAGAATGGTATTTTGTTGTTGGTGGGTTGTTTTTTTTTTTTCTGGAAACCATTGCAGGAGAAAAAACCTGAGTTATAGGAACAGGTTTCTAAGACACCTGCTTGCTATAGTTTGCAGAAATATTTTGTGCTGAACATAGAAAACAAATATACTCAAACTAAATCAGTAAATTTCTGTACATTGCTTTTCTAAGCTGGAAGAAATTGTGATTGTTCTCAAAGTATTGCTGAAAAAGTGTTACTGCTGTATGTGTTGTAAAAATTATAGGGACTCTGGATAGACACCCTAGGATAAGGGGAAGTAATAGAATGGGAAATGTGAGCCAAATTCAAACTGAACAGACAGAAGTGTTTAGAGATGGTAACTGGACTTAGATATGAAATGTTTTATAGAAAGCTCCTGATGTCAGTCTTTCCCTATTATTCAAATGCTTTAAAAAAAATAATATGGCCTAGATGCATCTGATCCCAAAAACTGGTAGGAAAAACAATAAAGATCACCAGCCTTGACCTGGAAAATAACAAAAGCTAGAATTGGGCCTTAGAAGGGAACAATTAGAGGCTAGCTTCTTCTCTAAAATGAGTACAGTAGCTGAACATACAAGATAATATTTCAATAGGAGCAAGAGCATGTTAATTGTGCCAACCAAGATCCTCTATCCCATTAAACAAATTCTTTTTTTTTTTTGGGCCATTTCCTCTTAGTTCAATTCAAAAACCACTTAATATGCTTTTACTCAATACTATATTTGCAAGGTACTATACTAAGCCCTGGGAATAAAAAGACAGAAACAAAACAGCTCAAGGGGAAAAAAAGCCTATACCCATGTCTGGTCCAGGTAGGGAAAATGTGGGATTTCTGGAAGCCAGACAGGACAAGCAGGGTAGGACGGCACGCTGGAATTCTAGTACATTACTCACACTCTGCCCTTTGCCTAAGGTCCTTGCACTAAGCTCCTACAACCCAAGTACCAAATCCATACCACTTTGATGACTTGATTGTACAGGAGCTGCAGAACTCTTCTGTGGTGTACTGTTTAGTGTCGAAACATCTCCTGGCAATACTGTCGATTGACTTCTCTCAAGTTCAGATTTACATCTGTTAGAAAAGGAATTTTGAAATGTGCTCTAATTATAGAAAACAGTAGATGAATTATAGAAATTATACATTTCTAATTACCTCTACATCATCTAGAAGACTGAAACCTCCTAAAAAAATTTGATATTACAAATCACTTCTGACTATTGCAGAGTACAAACTAAAAATACAAATAATACCCTACATTTTGTTATTATTTATGAAATACAAAAAAATTACACCATACTTATAAGAGCATGAAGAGAAAAAGAAATATATTATTTTAATATTACACAAATAACATTAACCTAGGCAGCTAGGTGATGATGTATTGGAGATAGAATGCTGGGCCTGGAGCCAGAAAGACTATTTTTGTGAGCTCAAATCTGACTTCCAACACTTGCTAGCTCTGTGACTCTGAACTAGTCACTTAACCCTGTTTGTCTCAGTTTCTTCATATGTAAAATGAGCTAGAGAAAGAAATGGCAATCCACTCTAATTTCTTTGCCAAGAAAACCCCAAATGGGGACATGAAAAGTTGCACAAGACTGAACAAGAAATTAACCTATGAATAAAGGCCTCTTCATTTTCAAATAGCCAATTAGTACTATAAGGTGCCTAGGCAATCAAATCCATTGATTCATATTTATAAGTATCTACTATTAATGTCAGGCACCCTAGAATACTAAAACTGAAAACAATCCCTACTACCAAGGAGAGAAGACAATAAAGCAACTTGAGATCCAATATAAACCTATTAGGACAGGAGTGAAGAATAACCAGTCTCCATTTCAGACCTAGTCCATGGTTTAATTTTATCTAATTCTAATCACTGACAGTGCTGAAAGAAAATAACTGCCAATTTTTACTACTGTTACTACTTTCCCAATAAAGGCCCCACATTTGACCTATGACAGACAATTGGTTGAATATAAAATAGAATGAAAGAAAGGAGAACTGTTGGGAACAAGGGCAAATTAACACTAAAAGCTTCCCACTGACACAGAAAATCTTCAGAATGGAATTGGCATCTTCTTTGCAAAGAAAAGTGATGATAACATTCCCCTACCACTTCCACACCTTAGATTCAAGAAGAGGACTCTCAAAGATGTAACTTGTCTCTTGTCACTATGTAACTGAAATTGACTCCCAACCCAACTTCTTTCCTCTACAGAACTAAGGTCAATCAGATAGCTGAATAGTAGGTAGGAGGGTAATCTTGGAGTTAGGAAGATTCAGAAACTTCCTAGATGCACATGTAACCGTAACCCTGGGCACATTTGTTTTAAAAAAAAAAAAAAGTAGAGCTTACCTTAACACCTATCTCACAGGGCTGTCATGAGGATAAAATGAGGTACTTTTAAAGTACTTGCAAGCCGTAAAGCTTTATATTATTTACCACCCAAACACATACCCTTCAGATTAGTCATAGAGGGAGATTATCTAAGAATTACAAGAATGCTACTCAAAACAGCTTTGAAACTCTTTGAGAAATTGATTTCAGAGTGAATTTACAGTGTAAGACTTTTTTACATACCATATTAAAAAATCCCAATACTAACATTATTATCTAGGTTGATCTTCAGCCTCAAAGTATCTCTAATCTTACCTGAATCCTGCAAAGATGAAAACCATAAACCAGTCACACCTTCTCAACCTGGGCAAATTTTGACCATGGCAGTCAACACAGATCCAGTTTGATCATTTGACTGCTTACCAGCTTTAGCTTTAAAATATTTTTGGTTACTTTCATGTAATTAAATTGACCCTCAAAAAGAACGACTGGCTAACACTAAATATATTAAAAACAGTATGTGGGCAATTTCAAAAAGTTCCAAACAGCAACAACATTATTCAGGGGATGGTAGAGCCCTTTGCAGATTTCTTAAGGATGAAGGAAGACCTGTGAATGTTTGAAGGCAACAGGGTAAGAACCAGTTAGCAGAGAGGTTAAAGGTGAGAGGAGAGAGGGAGAGAAAAGGTAATTGTCAGGGACCAGCTATTCCTAATAAAAATTTGCAGGTTTAAAGTTTAGGGAAATTGTTAAAACAGTACTTCAGTTCCTGTGATTGCTTCTTATTTTGATAAGAATCCATTTTGTTGGGGAGACGGGACAACAAAAGGTACCTGGATCATTGTTTGCACATCCAACGAGTCCACTTTGGGCCCATTAGTATACTGTTTGTTAAATACAGCAAGAGTTGTTATAAGGAATATGATACTCCTGAATTTTTGTAATGAAAAACTAGTAATAAGCACAAATATCAAATACTAAAACTCTTTCCAAAATCAACATTTGGTTAACTAAACAAAATAATTATTTTCCTAAAACTGGTGCTGAAAAGGTACGTACTTTTAATACACATATACTTTATGTCAGGGTTTGGATCAATGTAA
The DNA here is from genome assembly GCA_011680675.1 of Gymnobelideus leadbeateri. Classification (NCBI taxonomy): domain Eukaryota; kingdom Metazoa; phylum Chordata; class Mammalia; order Diprotodontia; family Petauridae; genus Gymnobelideus; species Gymnobelideus leadbeateri. The sequence continues at coordinate 701,221 of WOXC01003626.1, read as the reverse complement.
TAAGTTACAGAACAACAGCTAACATGTATAGCACTTTAGGGTTTGCAAAGTGCTTTGCAAACATTTTCTCATTTTATCCTCACAACAACCCTGGGAGGTAGATTTACCACTATCTCCATTTTACAGATGAGGAAACTGAGTCAGATCAAGGTTAATTCATCTGCCCAGGATCCTATCTAATGAATGTCTGAGGCAAGATTTGAACTCCAGTATTCCCAACTCCAAGTATAATGCTCTATTCACTTTGTCACCTAATTACTTCAGCAGTGAAGAGCTGGAAAGTACCAAAGGAACTATGCCACACAGGTGGGGCGTGCTATGGAAGAAATGCTGGATTTGGAGTCAGATATTGAAAATTTAGGATCCTCTGATCCTAAGTTATTTAGTCTTCACAGTAACATCGACTTATATGATTCAAAGACCATTTAATTCAACCCTTTCATTTTATAGATGATGAAACTAAGGCCCAGAGAAAAACTGGAGAAAGTGACTCATCCGGGTCTCCCTGGGCCAGTTTCCTCATATGCAAAATGGAGAATTTAGACTACATGATTTCTAAGGGTCCTCCCAGCTCTTATAATCTTAAAATCTAATCCTAGAATGGTCATCACCCAAGTAAACAGCCCAGTCAATATCTGAGGCCAGGCCTTACAGGTTTATAGATTAGAGATGAAAAATACTTTGGAAGTCAAGTCTAATCCATCATTTTATGGGCGAGAAAACTAAAGACAGAAAGATTGTAACTTGCCCATATACTAAATCTAAAAACTAGAATTAGAACCTAGGGAGTATGACTTCTAATCCTACACAAATACCTACACCATGACACTTCTCAATTGACCCAGTCTTTGTAATAAACCATGATATAACAGATTTCCAAAATAAAGGGTGTGCCAAAATTCTTAGTTTTATAGTTTTACTACCATATCAAATTAATAGTTCATTATTAAATTCCTCTCAAATTAAAAGTCTAGCTTCCACCTAAAAAAATTAAAATGAAAATGAATTTAATTAAAAATAAAAAGCTGCAACAACTTTCTAAAACACCTACCAAAAGAGTTACCTTTTAAGTTCCTGTTCCAGTTTTTCTATTTGCTTTTTGTTTGAACTTAGCTGTCCTTCCTGGAAATTCACTTGAGACTCTTTGACTTGAAGCTCATGAGAAATCTTCTGCCTCATTTTCTCCAAATTATCACACGTTTCCATCAAGCTCTGATTCTCCCTTTTGAGGGTGGCCACTTCATTTTTTTGGTCATCAACCTAAGCAAAATCATCAGAAATATTTTCAGGAACTTAAAATAAGGAGCTTCTTTCTAAACTGACCAAACTTGCTGCCAAAGTCAAAGCATTCATTAATTAATAAGTAACATATTGAACAAATATTTAAGTGTATTATATATACAAGTCACTAGTTTTCTATTTCTGGAACTTAAAATTTAGTAAAAGTGACAATCGCTAAAAAAAAAAAAAACTTACTGCTAAGGTATTTTACTGCTAATTCAAGTTTTATCTGTAAATCAGGTTAACATTTTTTAAATCCTAAAAAAAAAAAAATTTTGTTTTGGCGTTTTGGGAGGGGGTAATGCAGGGCAATTAGGGTTATGTGACTTGCCCAAGGTCACAAGACTAGTATCTATGGCCATATTCCTCCTGACTCCAGGGCTGGTGCTCTATACACTGTGCCACCTAGCTGCCTGCCCCCCCCCCCAAATTTTTTTTTAAAGATTTAAGATCATCCAGGAATAACTGTCTGCCTTCACGCAGAGATGCACCTATACTATTGCAGATAAATGAGACTGCATTATATTTTTTAAATTCTTCAATAAAAGGAAACCTCCTCCAAACCTTCCTAAGAAAATTATTCCAATGTTCAACAGTCCTATGAGCACATTCTCCTTGGGCCACAGAAATAAAAAGACATCAAGGAAAAGCAGAAAATTGCTTCTGGCTCATAAAAAATGAGACATTTTTTAAAAATTAAAAAAAAATTAAATATATATATGTATAGGTAATTTTAGAACAATACATAATTACTTGGCAAGTACATTTTTGGTCGCAAATTTAAAAATACATTTGCTTCTAGCTGGCAATGAGAAAATGGTTTTATCAATTAGATCAAGTACAGAATTCGGAGATTACAATTCATACTTTTATTTTCAAGTCATAAGTTATTTTGTTTTTAATTATTCCAAGGTGAAAATCTAAGATACCACCCCTTCCATTATCTGTTAAAACTGATTTGCCATATTAGAGTCTAAGCCAGGAACTTCTGGCTTATTAGTCAAGAATTCCAAAGTAATTCCCAAAATAAGCTCTTGAGTAGAAGACTGAATGAGACTTAGGAACTAACAACATCAGCAAGCTAAGGGATTTAGAACTGAAGAAAGAAAAAATTAAAAGATTTTAAAAAGCGACGTATACTAAAGTAACAAAAACATTTTCCTCAAAATATAAGACAACAGAATGACTTATCATTTATACAAGCGTTTTCACTTATACAATGAAAATTAAAACATAAGAGTTTTCACTTATATAGTGAAAATTAAAACATAAGGAGTGGCTAGGTGGCACAGTGAACAGAGCACCCATCCTGGAGTTCAAGTCTGGCCTCAAACACTTGACACACTTACTAGCCATGTGACTTTGGGCAAGTCAATTAACCCCAACTGCCCTCCAAAAAAAAAAAGGAAAGAAAATTAAAACGTAAGCAAGAAATTATAATACTTACCTTTCCCCTGGTGATGCTTAAATCAATCATATATTACCTTTTGCTTCTGCTTTTGCAAGGCAGCTTCCAAGGATTCCAGCTGAAATTTCCTCTGTTGTTTTTCTTTTTTCAGTTTGTCTAGTTGTCCTTCAAGTTCTTGAATTTTCTGAAGGGCTCTGCTTGACAGGCCTTCTTTCCATTCCTCTAAAGCCCAACTCATTTTGTTCTACCTTGTTTATTAATCAACTTTTAAAAATAAGTTGGAAAGAAGAATCCAATCATTGCTCCTGTGGTATTAAGTGGGGAAATGATAAAAAAATAAAATAAAAATGTTAAAGGTATTCAGTCTGAGAGACTAAACAATCTGTTTACATCCAGGTTCTGTAAAGGAAAATTAAAAGTAAGGTCCAGCTAGCACAAACTCCACAGAGCAGGCATTTAAATGTTACATCCCAAGGGGTGGCTAGGTGGCGCAGTGAATAGAGCGCCCGCCCTGGAGTCAGAAGGACCTGAGTTCGGATCCAGCCTCAGACACTTAACCCACACAAACAAAAACCTAGCCGTGTGACCTTGGGCAAGTTACTTAACCCCAATTGCCCTAAAAGGGGCGGCTAGGTGGCGCAGTGAGTAAGAGTGCCGGCCTCGGAGTTGGGATGACCCAAGATCAAATCCGGCCTCAGAAAATGAGCACCCACACATAAATAATGACTAGCCGTGTAACCTTGAGCAAGTTACTTAACCCCAATTGCTTAAAAAAAAAAAAATGTTACATCCCAGGCATAAAATGTCCCACTAGCCCACCTATGAGATTCCAGTTACTGATCTAAAGCTATTTCTTTCTTCTTTCCATTAAATCAACCTTAAACAGAAACACTTAGGTAGGGTACTCGGATAAATTAGTAATAGCTCCTTTCCTGTCCTTGCTTCTTCTAGCCTGTGTTTTCTCTTATATCTTAATTGTCTTATGAAGTTTTCTATTTTCCATTGCTTATGATGCAAGGTATTTAGTGTTATATATAGTTATATATGTATTACTATAATAAGAAATTTGATTTTTTCCCCCAGAGGAAAGTTATTTGGTACAGAGAAGACATACTGTTACTGTTTGGAAGCAGACATCGAGGCTCTACACGTTCCCAACGTCGGGTGAGTATTTTCCTTTGTATATATCTTAGCAATTTGTACTCCAAATTGACGTCTCCCTCTCGACCACTTAACATATCATATCACTATAACCACAATCTTTTTTTCTTGGGGAATGGGGGTGAGTAACGGGCAATAGAGATGAAAATATTGTAATCCTTTATTTGAGGTATATGACAATGAAGCTATTAGGACAGAAAAGGAAACAGTAACTTCAAGCTTGTTATCTATGGCAAAAAGCATATGGCTTAGTTTGGTTGAATCAGATCTAGATAACTCTAAACTTCATTTTCTATTATGTCTCCAGCCCTCTAGAACCTTAGGATTTATGTTCTTTCTAGCACCATTGTCAAAACTAACCAGTAGCTAAGGTGCTACACGTTAAGAAGCAGTGAAAGGCAATAATGAGGTAACACCTCATACTCTAAAATATGGGGAAACTCATGGAGATAAGACAGGCACCCCAATTCACTGCTGAGGAGCTGTGAACTGGCTCAAACATTCTAAAGTCTGGAATTGTGCTGATGGGGTCCTTGGGATGTATATGTTTGTAACATCAGTCTGTAATATCAATCTGTAACATCAGTTTGTAAATGGGGTGCTTTGGGATCTATGTCTGTAAAGTCACACTTCCCCTCCGCCCAGTCTCAAAGCATTAACTCTGCCCCTTCCCCCTGCCAGCACTCTGCCCAGCAACAACTCATGAACCGTTTATCTCTGCTTGAAACAATAAGCTACTTATGAATCCTTCACAAAACTATCTATAAACATTTTTAGCTTAGGCAAATGTTATCTCCCTTAGTTAGAGTGGCCAGCTGCACCATGAATTCTTCAGTACCCTATCTATAGGGTAACTCCTTAGCCAATTATACCCACACTGTGTCTCTGATGGCCTTGGTTCCCAACATCTATCTTGTCAAGCCTGACATTGAGGGGTGGCAGACTGGGCACTCCTTAGTGGCCATGACCGAGGACAGACTTTAGTGATGTGTCAGGCCTAAAACCACACCTCCAGGTAGCCCCCCCTTGGACTATTTCCCAGTGAATCATGGGCAATACGCCTGCGTAGTTGATATTAAAAGTACATGGTCTGGGGCGGCTAGGTGGCGCAGTGAGTAGAGCGTCGGCCCTGGAGTCAGAAGGACCTGAGTTCGGATCCGGCCTCAGACACTTAACGCACACACAAACAAAAAAACCTAGCCGTGTGACCTTGGGCAAGTTCCTTAACCCCAATAGCCCTCCAAAAAGCAAAAAAACAAACAAACAAAAGTACATGGTCAGGGGTGGCTAGGTGGCGCAGTGAGTAGAGTGTCGGCCCTGGAGTCAGAAGGACCTGAGTTCAGATCCGGCCTCAGACACTTAACACACAAACAAAAACCTAGCCGTGTGACCTTGGGCAAGTTACTTAACCCCAATTGCCCTCCAAAAAGAAAAAAATTAATTAATTAATTAAAAAGTACATTGGTCCTTTAAGCACTGACCACTCCTTAAATCCCACCCTTACTCACCTAGTTAGCATAATTGACACCTTAAAACTATGCCTGTGACCTCTGGAAGTTTGCAGGTTCCCTAGGAATCCTCACCCGCTGTGCCGTGAGCGGTGCTGTGCAGTGTAGCAATAAACTTTACAATTTCGGCTTCAAAGTTTGCTTGAGCCTGGTGAATTCCTTCCAGACTGAATTGAGGGGTTTCTGGTCACTGATAGTGATCAGGGTCCCTGGCAGAACCTCTTACCCTCCCCCCTCCTTATCACCTTTCCCTCTTCAGTGCCAGAAAGGTTAGTAAACTGTTCAAATTCCACCTTACACACTACTACTATGTCTGGAACTCCCAGACAAGTCAACCTCAATTTCCTCATCTGTAAAATTAAGGCGTTGGATTAGAGGGCACGGGGGTCCCCTCCAGTTTCAGAGCTAAGATATCTGAACAAATTATGGCATCTGAATGTTAACAAAATACCATTGCCATGAAGAAACAAAAGGAAACAATTCCAAAGAAGAATAGCATTCATCTGGAGAGACAAATGTAGATACATGGGGAATTTTAACAACCCACTGAGATTTTTTAAAAGAAATGTACAGAAGATGGAAGAAAGGCCAGGAACAGAGGATAAATACAAAATCATGCCTTGGTCCTGGAAATAAAATGTCAGAAATGCTAAAACTCAAAATAAGCCAAGGCTGGTGAAGGAAGCTAAGGACAAGAAAAAAAAATGGGGAGGGGGTTAGCTATATTAGGAGAAGAATGAAAACCAAAGAGATAGAATCTTTGTTTGGGGGGAACAGGATCATGATAACCAACAACAGAGAAAAGAACGATTCAGTTCTCTATTGCGTCCATTTTCTCTGCCATGAATGACCTAGAAATATAGAAATGAAAAGTATACAAATGATTATCAAGGAAGTGATGCCCAAGATAATGAAGATAGTAAGATAACACCCTACCCTGGTGTTTCCCTTGATGAATTCAAATCACCTGGCCAAGACAATTTACATCCTTGGGGTACTAAAGAACTGTCAAAAAGGGATTGCTGGGCCACTATCAATAATACCTTGAAAGGCCATGGAAAATAAGAGATGTACCAAAAGACTGGAAAAAGTCCCAGTTTTCAAAAATGGGAAGTGACAGAGTCTGCAAACTATAGGCCAGTGAGGTTAGCTCTGATTCTCAGGAAATTTCTAAAACAATTCACTAAAGAAATAGTGAAAGAAAGCACTGGATATAAATAGCCAGTATGACTTCATCAAGAACAGGTTATCATAGACATTGAAATTCATCAAAATGAAGAAAACTTCATTATCTCTTTTAAGAAGCTCACTCCATGCTATGGATATAAATTACCAAGATTTCATAACACTTGTCTGTGTGAAAGATGGGGACTGGAGAAGAAGATAATCAGGTAGATTCAGAACTGACAGAATGACTGGGAACAGTTGTTGTTATAGTTCATTGTCAACATTAAAGAAGATCTCTAGAAAAGTACGTCAGTATCTGTGATTGGCCCTGGGCTGCTTAATATCATCAATGAACTGAATAAAGGGATAGATGGTGCTCAATAAATTTGCTGACACAAAGCTGACTGGTATAGCTAACACAGTGAATGAGTCAGAATCCAAAATGATCTTGACAGGTGAAAAAATTATTAGGGTGAATCTAATAATGCAATTAGACACAAAAATTAGCTTCATAAGTAAAGGACGGGGGAAGCACAATAGATAGCAGCTCCTCTGAAAAAAGACTTAGGAGTTCTGGATGCAAGATGAATATCAACAGTGTGATGTAGCAGTCCAAAAAGCGAATGTGATCTTGGGCTTCATAAAGAGGAATAGCTTCAAGAAATAGGGAGGTAGAATCCCATTGTACTCTGTCTGAATCAGAGCTCATCACCCAAAACATTATGTTCAGTTGGAAGCAAAAAAGTTTAGGAAGAACACTGATAAACTCGAGTGTCCAGAGAAGGACAACCAGGATGGTGAAGGGTCTGGAATCCACAACATGAGACAATCAGTTGAAGGAACTGGACATGTTTAGCCTAGAAAAGACAGGACTCAGGGGAGACATGATAGCTGCCTTCAAGTATTTGAAAAGTTGTCATGTAAAAAAGGGATTAGATTTATTCTGTTTAGCTCCAGAAGGCAGTATCAGAGCAAAGGGTGCAGGTGTGCAAGTAGCATTAAGACAAATTTAGTCTTGATGTCAGGAAAAGAATGCCTAACAATTTAGAACTCTGCATAAGGGGAAGATGCTACCTAGAAACCTAGTGGGTTTCACTTCCTGGGAGGTATTCCAGTAGAGGGCAAACAGTAATTTATCCAACATGTCATTAGTAAAGATTACTTTTGTGTAGGGCTTAAACTAGTCCTCACTGAGTTTGACTCAAATTCTGATACTTCACTGTAAAGGAGGGCCAAAGGTAATCAAAGAAACATGAAATTACCTGTGTGAAATAATAGTGAAGAAAGTAGAGCCAAAAAACAGCATACTCAATGACAACAATATAAAGTCAATATTGAGAGAAAACAAAACTATTTAAATAAAGCAATCAATGTTAGCACTGTATTGTAAAAATTAAAATCCACACCTTTCATCTGTACTTTGTAGTGAGATTTATTTGCGTATTTGTTGGGACTAAACAAAATGTATCAAATTTTTAAAGTCTCTTTTTTTAAGTGATGAAAGGACCAAAACTCATAAGAGAGTGGGGATAACAAAAGACCAAGCTTATTCATTAAGTATCAGATCCTTAAAAAGTTTTAGTTGCGGGGCAGCTAGGTGGTGGCACAGTGAGTAGAGCGCCGGCCCTGGAGGCAGAAGGACCTGAGTTCGGATCCAGCCTCAGACACTTAACACACACAAACAAAAAAACCTAGCCGTGTGACCGTGGGCAAATTACTTAATCCCAATTGCAAAAAAATAAAGTTTTAGTTGCCAAAACAATCATCTGTTTATCCCAGACGCTTTACAAAGAGGTCATTCAGCTATTCATAGCTTTATTGTGCCCTCTTCTCCCAAAGTAAACTTCTTAAAGTGTTCAAAAGTTTCTATGTCTAACTACCTTAACTATCTTGGCAAATCTTTCCCTTTCACTGAAACCAACCTTGTCTATCCAAATGAGATGCTATCATTGGCACACAAAAAATCCAACATTTCTCAAATAATTTATAATACCCAAAACTGCTAGGATCCTATAAATAAGGTGACTAAAAAAAAAAAAAAAAGCAAAAGTCACAGGTAAGACAAATTTATTATATATAAAATTGGCCTTTTTGGAAACCAGGGAATATGAACTAGGTCAGGGATATTGGTAATGCCAGGAATAGTTAAGGATTCACGTTTCATCACCATTTCCATGATAACAATTCACTTTCATAAGGAGTTTTAAGGATTGTGAATCACTTTCCTCACAACCATCCAGTGAGCCAAAAAACTTGAGTATTATTATCTCTCTTTTTAATGGGGCTATCCTTTATCTGCTCAGGGACTAGAGCAGAGCTCCAGTTGCTAATTGGGAAGGGAGAGAAAATCAATCATCTTCTAGCTAGTAAAATTCCTCCTTTTCTTAAATCTCCAGGATACCTAAGCAAAAGGAAGGGAGAAAAACCCAAGCCTTTCCTGATACCACTTCCCATTGCCTCATCCCCAACTACCTCACCCTCCACAGTTCCTAAGCCCTGCTCTGCCCTACCCCCTTCCATTGTGCCTTCTGGAAACCTGTTCTAACTTTCAATTACTTAATGAAACCAATCTTCCCCCCTTCTCCCTCCAACAGAAGACACTGAACCTTTTGCTCTCCTCTCCTGCACCGGATGCACCTTCTTTCACAGCCCAGGAGGATTAGGAAATCGTTTCTTGCTTTTCATTGCCATTTCCAGAGCCTTCGGCTATCTACAGCCATTACTCCAAAACCTCTCCTTTGAGATTCTCTTAAGGTCTGTCCAAACATGGTTGTTGTTACCTAGCAGTTCCCGTTCTCCCTCTTTTCTCAAGATGTTCAGTATCAGGCTCAGTCTTCCTCTCCATCCAAAACTTGATAGAGGGAGAAACAGATATAGATAGATAGATAGATAGATAGATAGATAGATAGATAGATAGATGTCTATGTCTATATATGTATCTGTCTATAGAGAAAGAGATAGAAATAGAGATATGTCTACATCTCTATTTTGGGGGAGGGGGTGGGGAGAGAGAAAGACTGATATTGACATATCCTCAAACACACTGACTCCTCTCCCAACTTCATCATCTCCCCTGGTCTATGCCTTCACTCAACCTTTGATCTCACTATCACACTTAACTGCTGTTTGAGGCTTCATGATCTAGAACTCTATAATAAACATCTCTCCCACTACAACTCCCTATACCCTCATTCACCCTCACTCCCTTTAAACCAGTTCTTCCTCCTTACTAGAACTCCAGTCACTCCACACCCTCCTCCCTGCTCTCCCAAATTCATCATCTCATGTTCTCTTTGAAATCTTGACCATCTAATTAACCATTTTAACTCCATCAAATCCTTACTGCCTTGTCCTATCTCTCACCACTCACTCCCCACTCAGCTTCTCCTTTCCTATTCTACTGCATGCTGCTGAAGAATGTCTCTCAAAGTGGCTATTCAAAACTCTCCCTTCTCTCCTTAGCTACTTCTCATTCCCCCCACCACTCACCCTTTAATGGAAGACCTGGCCTACTACATTATGGAGAAAACAGAGGGCATCTGTCCTGAGGCCTCCCTTTGCTTTCCAATTCTATCTCAAAACCCCTTGACATCCTTCCCCACTCTCTCCTCCTTTGGTCCAGCCTCTAACGAGGAGGTGGCCCCTCTTCTTACCAAGTCTGACCCCTTCCTAGTTTTGTCCTTGATCCCATCTCCTTCAGAGCTTGGCAAATAAATCATGCTCTTTCTCCTATTTAATCCTCCTTGTATACTGGTTCCTTTTCTACCCCCTACAAACATGTCCAGATCAGCCTATCCTTAAAAAAAATTCATTTAATGCCGCCATCCCCCTCAAGCTAACATCCTAAAGTGCTCACCCTTTTCAAAGACAAATTCATAGACAAAGCCTTCTGCACTCATCATCTCCATTTCTTCACTTCCCACTCACTTATTAAGTCTTTCCAATAAAGTATCTCAACCCAACACTGAACTGAAACTGTTCTCTCCAAGGCTACCAAAAATCTCTTAGTTATTAAATCTTTTCCGAGCCTTTGTCCTTTTTTATCCCTCTAATGTCCTAGGCTTTCATCACTAGACTTTTATGACACTGCTCATAACTGTTTACCTCCAATTCGTCAAATCACTGCTTAGCAAGTCTCCTTTGCCAGTTCATTCAACAAGTATTTAATCATTTACTGTGTGGCAGGTACTACACTAGCCAATGGACATATAAAGACCCTTAAAAAACATTATCTTCTATTGGTCTGACAGATCCTGAGCTTGCCCTAGGAAAGTGGATTTGGGAAGCAGTGAGGCATTCCCAGGAAGGATACACATGGTATGGAGGGGAAGAAAGAGATCCTGGGGTAAAGGAAAAGATTGCAGGGACAAAAAAGAAGAAAAAAAAAACAGGCATCATGGACGGTGATGAAGGCACAAAAGTGATCCTGACATCCCTCTCACACACACCATATCCACACCCTGAACAAGTGACCCATCCCTCCAAATACAATGTCATACTGCACACACACAACCCACAACAATCCATTCACAATTCCTTAGCCATGTATGTACCACTAAAATCATCTAACAGGCATTACCCTCACACAGATACTAAATCTCACAGATAATTGACACGTGGACATTCATATTCTAACGTACTCACAAAATACAAGGACTTTTTACCACTTTTCAGTTTGATAGAATCAGCCAACATAAACTTGAGAAGATACTCAGGGACCTTCAGGGAAGTTTGGGGCAGACATCCAGGCAGGGGTCCTGCCAGCTGCACACTCCCAGCAAAGAATATTGGAGGGTGTGTATGATGTCTGTATGTGTATGTATGTCTTAATGTATCTCCAAGAGCACATCCCGAAGGAAAGTGTTTGATGTCTGTCCATGCCTGTGTCATGTTCAGTGAAGGCATTCACTTTAAGTCTATTCAGTAATGACTCAATCTCAGGATAGAAGGCTAGGAACTCTTTAAGTATCCTTTAGGATCTTGTCCCACTTATCTGTGTGCCTCACAAGTGCCTACAAGCCCCCCACCCCATGTACTCTAGCTTAGAGGATGAGGGTATGTAGAGACCCTATGAAGAACCCCACAGCAACACGGAGATCAGAAGGGGTCAGGCACCACAGGCTCAGGAAGATTGAGCAGTAGATGAAGAGACTACAGCTCTCGAGGCAAGGTCCAACAGGGTAAGTAAGCACAGCTCTTTGATCAGGAGGAACAATGAGAAGTAGGAAACCTAAGGACTAGGTTGGAGAAGAGTCCCAGGGTAGAGGCTGAAGGAGAGCCCTTTGGGGCTTATAAATACTCACCCTAGTTATAGGAATGTAAATTTCTAAGATGTTCCCTGCCCCTAGGTTAAAAGTACCTGGAGCCTGTGGTGGGAGGCTTGTTTTTCAGGTACACCCACACCTTGGTGCTTTCTGATTGGACAGTGGGTCAAGAGGGTTGTGACATTCTCTCAGCCAGGAGAAGGCTATATATACCCTGATGGGAGTCTTTGTTTTGGGGCTCCCTTTGAGCAGTGTTGTGTGATTTGACCAGATGAGACTCTGGGCAGCTGTTGAGAGCCCCCCAGCTTTGAAAAACCCAGAAGTTGATGCTTCCCTCTCTGGTAACTGACTAGGTATGAATGTAATGGTTGGACGGTTGGAGGCCCGTCAACCTGTCTGTATACTCTGAAGTTTGGGGCACTGACTTTTTTTCCCCTGAACTAAGCAAATGATATATTTGACTGATTAAAGCAAAGATTGTTAACCCATTTTGAGTTGCTTTCCTTTAGAAAAGCAGATCTAAGAACCTGTGTTGGCAGTCACCCTGGGGACGCTGGAGTACTTGCTGCTACAACCCTTTCCAAAACCCCAACCCTGCATTACTCCTACCATGTAGCAAATATATGAAACTGTTTGGGATTGTGCCCATCTATTAGACGTTTTCAATCATTATAAATCATGGCTGCTGTTGCCTAAGTTCTAAGTCATTCTCCTCCTTTCTCAAGGTTTCAGTACTTGGTTCAACTTCTCCCCAACTCCAGTCCTCATACTAGGAGACTTCAACATTCATACTGATACTCCCTCAAACACTCTAATCTTTCAGTTATTCAACAGTCTCAAATCTAATGACTTTATTCCTCCATTCCACCTCATTAACAGAGATGCTCACGCCATGAATCCCTCCATTACCCACAAGTGTTCCACTTCCATAATCTGACCAGAATTTATCATTCCATCTCTCCTCCATCATAAACCTACTATGCCCAGTGTATCCTCCAACCCCACAACCACTAAGTAACCTCTTCTCCATCTCAACACTATTAGCTAGCCAGTTAATCCAAAACATTTTCTAATCCTTTCTCCCTTGTTTTATTGCCACTAGTCCTTTGCCAAATGCAAACCTTGTATTATTACTCCCACCATCTACTCTCATATTGCTGAATAGAGCTAAAGCAAGTCACAAAACTGAGCTGTGTACACTACAAGTTTATCTAACCTCAAATAGGCCCTTAAAGCCCAATTCCCTTATTCCAGCCTAAACTGATTCCCCTACTCACTCCCCCACATAATCTATTCAATTTTCTTCTCAAATCAGCCCACAGATCAGCCTCCCTCCACCTTCTCAGCTGAAGGCCTCCTCCACTACTAAATGAAAAAGTTGAGGCCTCTTACAATGAACTACTCCCCTTTCTCCTCATTCAAAACCCTCAGCTATCATCACATTCTCCTGTCTAGAATAGTAGTTTCAGAAAAACCTGCATAGGCAATATGAACTGAGGTAGTGAAGTGATTTATAAAAGAATAACAATATCGTAAAGACAAACAATTTGCAAAAACTTAAGAACCCTGATTGATATAGTGTAGTAACCAACCACAATTTCTGAGCCAATGATGAAGTATACTACCCACTTGACACAGGTGATAGACACAAGCTGCAGAATGAAACAAACATTTGTGGACATGGCCAATGGGGGAATTTGTTTCGCTTGACTATGTGTGACTATGTCTATTTGTTAAAATGACTTTGTTTTCTTTTTAAATTTTATTGGGGATGGGGGTGGAAGGGGAACAAAATAAATGTTTAATTTTATTTAAAAAAAAACAATTTAATATTGTGAACAGCAAATATTCTCTGTTATTTTTTAAAAGAGACAAAAAATGTCAGAATATGCTTTTTTACCCCACCAGCAAAATAAAATTTTATATGGAGCATGGGAAAGAAGAAGTGACAGTGCTTCCTTATTAGTCTCTAAGATAAAACAGAAATGCCTTTATTGGGAGTTTTAAGTCCTTCACAGCCTGATTTGCATCTGGCATTCTCAATCCTATCTCAAAACTCAGAAGAGTACAGAAAGCCTTCTAAACCACAGGCCAAGACCAGAGTTCAGTCTGAGAACCGGGGTCCTGGAATTGTCACCAAATTCACGGGGGCGTGGTAATAACCTAGTCACCAAAAAGGAACAACAGGGATTCCAACAAGGCGGAGGGGGTGCAATTATTAGAAGCAAAGATTCTTCTTTTAACAGGTAAGGGCAGGGATTTCTTAAGGGGGAAAGGGAGGGGACGAGAATGCAGAGGTTGGGACAGGACTACCTAGATGGGGGAGGGGCAGGTATACCTATATATAACCACGAGGGAGGGGCGGGGGAGGGTAAAATACCTTCATTAAAGGAAGGAGTAAGGAGAGCTTCATTAACACGAGAGACGGTGGGCAGGGATAGCTTCATTTTGGGGGAGGGGGGAGGAGTGAGGCACGGCTTTCTTCATTACACCGCGCAGGGAAGTTGATGGAGACTAATTTCTCCCGACCCACAGGGTGCGGAGAGCCGGGGAAAAGGGGGCATTTTACAGAAACAACTAGCAATCACTTCCACACCACCTCCCCTCCTCTTTCCGCCCCCGCAAGGCGAGAGCCTGTCCCAGTCCCTACCTTATTCCACAGCGGTAGCAGAGACTGACTTCCAAATAAAGCCCGGAAAGGTCCCGTGCAGCGTCCACTACCCCAGCGAGCTAAAAACACCCGGAGATTCAAACACACCCGGAGATTCAAACCCGGCGCCGCCTCCGCTACGTCAGTTACCTTTAGCAGCGCGCCCATGCGCGGAGCGATCTTGTAACCCATTGGTCCAGCTCCTCCACGGCCGGGCCAATCCGCTTGCGCACTCCAGGGACGCGGTCTCTGATTGGTGCATTTGTATGGTTTTTAAAAGACAATCCAGGAGCTGACAGCTGAGCCGGCTGTTCCGGCGGCGCGAGCTTCCGGGCTCTTTGTGCTTGTCTGTGTCTCCGCTGTTAGATTATCCTCGATTTTGTTCCAGCGCCTGCTCTAGCCGTCTTAAATACTGGCTGATCTTTTGTGAGCCTTTGGCATCTTTGTGGCGTGCAGATCTGCTTGCACTCGTCGGGCAGGCTGGAGCTCTTTTCTCATTTTTCACTCCTGGGTTATTTCATTATTAATCATTTCCGACCCGTTTAAATATTCTTTTCACATAGCTACACCAAATTCATCCATGTTAGGATTTTTTTTTCTGTAAATAATAGCTGCAACATTTAAGCAAAAATAATGAAGCAAGTACTAAACCTTTTTACTAATGCGCTAGTTTGTAAAATCTTAGAACTGAAAAAGATTGTGCCCGACCATCTGCTTTAGCAGGTAAAAATAAATGAAGCTCCAGAAAGGCTAGGTGTAGTAATGGAAAGAGATGGGGAAAAAATGTGGGGTAAAAGCATATTCTGACTTTTTTATCATTTTAAAAGTAGCCCAAAAATACAGAAAATAATTTATGGTTGAATGTTCTAATTTGCAAAGCATTTTTCATATAATAAGCCTTGCATCTTCAATAAAGCTGACTTGCTTTACCTATCTCCTATCCTGTCCTAGAGTTTGGAGACTCATTGTTACTGAGTCATTTTCTCAGTCACCTCTAATTCTTCAAGACCCCATTTGGGGTTTTCTTGGATACTGAAGTGGTTTGCTATTTCCTTCTTCAGCTCATTTTACAGATGAGGAAGCTGAGGCAGACAGGGTTAAGCTGATGAGGTATGGGCTCTGGGAGCCCCCTGGAGCTCTCCTTGAGTCTGGACTCTGATTAAACCATCTCATTTGATGAGGCATTTGCATGAGGCAATAAGCCTCATTGTGGCTGGGCCCAGACCTCTAGCCAAGTTACTAACAACTCTAGCCTAGCCCTCCATTGTTCATCTACTTCCAACCCAAACTGGCCTAGCCCACAATAGTTTGTGGTCTCCAGGTGGCCTCCATAGACTTCCCACCCTTAATCACTCATTGACCTCATTAACTCCTCCTAAAGACCCTCCCCAAACTCCTCCCCTAGACCACTCCTAGATTCCTCCTGTCTTCACGTTTGTGAGAGTGCCATAGCTTTTCATAGAATAGTGAGAGCGCTGTAGAATGACCTAGCACAGACTTACTCTTTGTCTAATACAAGCGAACTTTTGGTAAATTTTACTTTTCTTTGGCTGAGAGAAGACTTTAGTCAAATTCATTTGTCAGGACCTGGCATGTTAGTATTTTCGGGTCTCCAGAGCAACCCTAACCCTCTTAGTGGGTACCTTATTCAAAGTGACTAGTCCAGAGTCACACAGTTAATAAATTTTGAGGTCAGATGTGAGCTCACAAAGACAGTCTTCCTGGCTCCAGGCCCAGGATTCTATCCACTGCATCACCTAGCTGCCCCCTTTAGATACCCTGGAAGTGTATTATTTTTTTTCTTTTTTTGGAGGGCAATTGGGGTTAAGTAACTTGCCCAAGGTCACACAGCATTAAATGTCTGAGGCCGGATCCGAACTCAGGTCCTCCTGACTCCAGGGCCAGTGCTCTATTCACTGGGCCACCTAGCCGCCCCCTGGAAGTGTATTATCGTTTTGGCAAGATTTAATATTTGCAAAGCAATATTCAAAGGACTGTCATATAAACTCTGGGGTAATCTAAGCATCTGAGTAAGGTGGGGTTCAATTAATAAAGGAAAATTAAGTGTTGGTTTTGATTTGAAAAATCAAACTGGTTTTGATTGAGTCTGTGTTTGTGATAGATTTTGTTTTTTTTTCTTTTATTCTCTATTGAAAAATAGAGTGGAAAGGTGAAAAGGTTCGACTCTGCTGAATGAAACCAATATATATATATATTTTTAAGTAATCCAAAGAGGGCAGCTAGGTGGCTCAGTGAATAGAGCACTGGCCCTGGAGTCAGGAGGACCTGAGTTCAAATCCAGCCTCAGAAAACACAAAAACTAGCCATGTGACATTGGGCAAGTCACTTAACCCCAATTGCCCTACCAAAAAAAAAAAAAGTAATTGAAAGACAGTTTACATAAATTATGTCTATGAGTCAGAAAATCCATGGTTCTTTACACATGTATTTTTTAAAAACCCTGCTTTCATCTATGCTTTCTCAGATGATAAATATTTTATTACTACTAAAAATAATATTATAATACTATAAGGAAATAAGTGGAAATAATAATGAAATAAGACCAGATCTGCACAGAAATTTTGAGGAAAAACACGGGAGTTATGGGAAACACAAAGGTAATTCTAATGTGTCTCTATGTGTGTCTCTGCTCTTCCTCTCCTCTTTCTCTCCTCTCTCTCTCTCTCTCTCTCTCTCTCTCTCTCTCTCTCTCTCTCTCTCTCTCTCTCTCTTTCCCTCTCTCTCTCCCCCCTCCCTCCTAAATGCAGAGGGTACACCTTCTATGGACCCACAGTGCACATTCTATGAACATAACTGGGAAAGGGGATACACACTTTCATTCTCTTGTTGGTCCCTATAACTTGAGGTATTTCTGTTTCTACTCCCTTTCATTTGTTCTTAGTTTCAGGTGCTGGTGTAGCCCCATTGGAACTGGAAGTTCAAGCCATAGGGACCCTGAAGTCAGGATTCCTGGTGGAATGTTAAAGTCAGCCAACCTAGGAGGGAAGCCATGAGAAACTAGCATGCCTAGGACTAGGTTTTGGATTTGGATTTGGAACTGGTACTGTGCTATATGGGAATTAGCTAATCTATAAACCTAATCTCCTCACCAACTTCCTGCCCACCACCACCACCAAAAAAAAAAAAATTGAGGTGGTAAGTAGAGGGGATTTTGTTTCTCTTGTGCTACGTAATATGCTTGTATATTTGTTTACCTTTGAAACAAATATTCTTTTATAAAAGCCACTCCCACTTAGTGGTTATATGGAAGTAGGGTCTTATAATGGAGCAATGACGACAATTAGATAGTGAAGTATGAACTAGGCAAAAGTTGAACTGCTAATCAATTGTTTGCTTGAGAGAAAAAGAGACAGAAACAGTGACACCTTGCCTCTCTCCAAGGGGAAGCCTACTATTCCCATGGGTCAATTTTGCATTGTAACTCCTTCTATTTTTCCTTCCAGCTAAAGAGACTCCAGAAGCTTCAGTCTTCTCTCTAAATGTTCATCTACATTCTTGAACTTTCAAAATAAGAGAAAACTTATTGACCAACAGAAATCCAACACTGTTCTATTTTATTTAATGTTTAGACAGATAATAATAAAAATATCTAACACATATAATGCTTACTATGCGCCAGACACTGTGCTAAATGCTTTGCAAGTATTATCTCATTTGATCCTCCTAACATCCCTGAAAGGTAGTTGCTGTTATTGTCCCTGCTTTGTAGATGAGGAAACTGAGGAAAGCAGTGGTTAAATGACTTGCTTAAGATCACACATCTAGTAGCTGAGACCAGAAAACTCAGGGCTTCTTGACTCTAAACCTGACACTCTATATATTGTGTCAAGACAGAGGCAGAGAGGATAGTTAAGGCGAGAGGAGGAACAAATTTCCCTGTTTTAGAGGTGAGGTATTTTCTGTCAAACTAGGTCAGGCTGGGATGCAAAAAGAGCTGACCTGGAGAGGAAAGTGAAGGAATTGGTATTAGACTTTCATAAACTCTGAAAAAGTTTCCAAGCTGGAGAATTCCGTAGATGCCTTCCTGTTTCAGGATAAAGGAGGTAGGGAATTAGAAGCATCATGTGGTGGGAAAGTAACCTTTTCGGTTACTACTGCTTCAGTGGGAGTTACTCAGGGCTTTTCCACTGTGTTTCAAAAGCCAGATTCTGAAGAGGAGAGAGAAGATCTGCACCTCCATGCTTTTTCATCAGAAAGGCTCCAACAGAACATGTTCCATTGGGAAGAATGTCACCACAGCAACTCAGCAGCTAGTGGTGCCTAACCACAACCCCTACCCCACCCCCTTAGTCTGCCTGCCTTACAGTCACTTCCACCCATTGATGGCCACTTTAGGGCCAAGAAAAAAAATTCATTTTCAAATTATATGACAGTATCCATCATTTCCCCTTTCACATTCAAGTTTGTTTGTTTGTTTTTCCCCAGAAGAAACATCCTCAATTCCTTCAATCCTCATATGATATAAACTTGAGGTCCTTTTCTATCTTGTACTGTCTTCTGGACATTCTGTAGCTTATCAATGCCCTTCCTAATATGTGATGCCCATAACTGAAATAATTCTCCACATACTGTCTGAGCACAGTATAGTGGAACTGTACCTGCCTAGTCCTAGACTCTCAATGTGTAACTTAAAATCATATTAAGCTCTTTTGGTTTCTATATAATATTGTTTACACATGAATTTGCTGCACACTAAAACTTCCAATTTTTTCCCCCAGATTAACTGTAATCTAGGTATTTTTGTTATTGGTTAGTCAATTAGTCATGTCCCACTCTCCGTGACCCTATTTGGGGTTTTCATGACAAAGATCCTGGGAAAACTGAGGCAAATGGGTTAAGTGGCTTGTCCAGGGTTATACAGCAAGTAAGAATCAGTAGCTGGTCCTCCTGACTCCAGGGCCAGTACTTTATCCAAGGTGCCACCTAGCTGCCAGCTGGGCTATCTAGCTATGCCTTCCCCATATTTTACTAATAAAGCTGATTTGTTTTCTATCCCTTGTAAAACTTTATGTAAATAAGAAACCTTTGTCCCACAGGAGACAATAATTCAAGAGACTGGGAAGGAAGGGAATCTGGTTATTGTGGCCACTGGCTGACACCGATAGAATCTCAAAATCATCCTGCTCACCAAACTTTGGGAAAGGATCTCAAGGATAGAAGAACCAGGAGAGTGAGCAAGAGGAGGAGCAAGGAAGCCAAAAATATAAGTGGATGTAAAATAATGAACAAAATGTCACTGGAGCTATCATGCTAAGCTGAAGGAGAGATCAGAACTGATGGCATTTGGAAACTGCTGGAAACTTCCCCTCGCCCTCCTCCCCACCTTCATCCTTCCCCTCTTCCTCCCCCCTTCCTCCTCCTCCCCTCCTTTCTCCTCCTCCTCCCCTTCTTCTTCCTCCTCCTCCTCCCCTCCCTTCCCTCTCCCCCTCCTCCCCTCCTCCTCCTCCCCTCCTCTTATTCTTCCTCCTCCTCCTCTTTCTCCTCTCTCATACCTTTTCCTTAAAGATCTGCTTTACTTCCTAGGATTTCTACCTGTGACAAAAGTGTAATAATCAACAGCAGCAGCTTTGTTTAGTGCCCAAGCATCATTCTAAATAAAAGATGCTGGAGGGAACTGGGCAGGTTCTGTCTGGAGATGAAAGACACCTTCTCTTTTTAGTTAGGCTGGGGACCTGAAGCAGGAGTGTCCTGGTAAATATTCAACAACTGACTCTCTAAAAACTTATGACACACTTTTCAGTTTAATCTGCATGATTTACATTTTCTCCATCACTTTCTTAAGTGAAGAAATCAATGAAATAACAAACCACGCCCTAATTTATAACATTTGTCAATTTCCAAGGTTTAAATGCTCACACTGATAAATTGAATAATCAGATAACGGGAGCCAGTATGAACTGCTCCAGCACACCCCTGGCTTAAAGTAATTAAGGCAAAAAAAAATGGAGATCTTGGGGGAAGGAAGAGGGAGAATTCGGAAGGGAGGAATTAGTATTCAACTGTTTACTAGCCTGGACAAAAAAAATATTTTTAAAAACCTAGGAATATCCAGTTTGAAATCAAGAACTCTTAATAAGGGTTACAAGAAACAAAATTCTTTCCCTTTATTTTTGTTCCTCCTGGGAGTAATTTGACTGGCAGGGTATGAAAATAAAGCCATATCTCTACAAAAGTAGGGAGAATGAGTGACTTGAAAGGTAAAGATATAACCCTCATGAGAAGCTAGGGAAGCTCCATCCATTCAAAGGGAGGAGCATCAAATTATCCAGCCCAGCTTTCATTCAGGTCTTCTGGATCAGGCCACAGGCGGACACTTTATCTTGCCTTGTTCACCAGTGACACCTAGTGTCTGACAGTGATATTTATTCCTAATTCCGTATTCATAAATTCAACCCATTTTTCTAGTCTTTTGGGAGACATCATCTATTCCTCTTAGCTTTGTGTATTTGGAAAATCTGATGGAACTAGAGTTCATTCGAAAGATACGAAATAGCAAAAGCAAGACCCTCACTTTGTCCTGGGTCTTTCTGACCAGGCTGCAGTCGAGGTCCATAAAATGATGGAACGGGAAATGCTGGTTAGTGAAATAGCATATGTAATATGCTTCACAAACCCCACTATTATGACCTACTTTTAAAAATCAAGTATTAGGTAGTTTTAATAATTACCACTTTGTAGTTACAGACATCATCTTAAATAGTTCTCTTTGGTTTCTTATAGAAAAAGTACTAAGAGAAAAAATAGAAGGGAAAAAATGTAATCTCAAGGAAAAGTTGTGAAGAACATGATTTAGAGGGTTTTGAAATTGTGAATAAGGTTAGAAATTGAATCAGAAAAGAAAATATTTCTTTGTATTTGAAGAGAAGTTGAAGGACTATTACTAAAAGAGGAAAAGGAAGGGGCAGCTAGATGGCACCGTGGATAATTGACCCCAGAGTGAGGAGGACCTGAGTTCAATTCCAGCCCCAGACACTTACTAGCTGAGTGACTCTATACAAGTCACTTAACTCCTACTGCCTCCAAAAAAGAAGGGAACAGAAGAAAAGAGGAAATAGAGCAAAAAGAAAAGAACTATGGGAAATATGCAAAAGAGGAAAGGAAAGCTCTTGAGCCATGGAAGTAGGGGATAGAAGACATAAAAGAAGGAGAAAGATCTCATAGATAAAATTAGTTCAGACAAGATATCTGTCCCAAGAAGCTAGAGAAGGAAATGTAAGTTGGGTCTAGCTCTCAAAGTGTTTTCAATTGTTTCAGTGGTGTCTGACTCTTTGTAACCCCTATTTGGGGTTTTCTTGGCAAAGAAATTGGAGTATTTTGTCACTTCCTTCTCCAGTTCATTTTACACATGAGGAAACTGTATATATAATAAGGAAGGCTGAACTGAAGATCCTAACATAAGGAAGCAAATTTTATCTCTCAAATATCTTTAAGACTTGATGAGATAAGACCCATGATTGTAATATGATAACAGTAGCAATAATAGCAGCTAACATTTATACAACACTTAAAGTTTTGCAAAGCACTTTATTAATGTTAACTGATTTTATCTCAAAACAATCCTAAGAAGTAGGTGTTATTCTTATCCCTGTTTTACAAATGAGCAAACTGAGGCAAGGAGAGATTTAAGTGGCACATAGCTAGTAACTGTGTGAGGTCACATTTGAACTCGGGTCTTCCTTTCTCAAGGTCCAGCACTTGATCCACTGGGTCACCTAGCTATCTCTAATAAGATACATACAGGGAAACAGTTCTGGAGCTTTCTAAATTCAGGAGTCCTTTACACTTTTAAAAATAATTGAGGACAGGTTCTCCCCCCACCAATGTTAATGGAATTTAAGATCTTCCCTTTCCATAAATAGGCCTCATGTGGAGCCCATTAAGGGAAGCTTGCTTAGGCGAGGCTTGCTTATAAGAAGGCTTTCACACCTTTTGCTAATTTCTAATTAGGCACTGAGTCATGAGGGTTGTGATGCCTTCTGGCTCTGATCTTGTGATTCCCTCGTCAAGATTCTTAGTCGACATATGTTCAGAACTCCCTGACTGCTCAGATGTAAAGGCTGTCTTCATCCAGGGATATCTGTGAGGTGTATATGATCCAGGCAGTCATAACTCTGTCTTTATTTCTCTGCTTTGTATTTTCTCTGAAGTTCAGGGGGCTGACTTTTCCCCTGAACTAGTGAATGCAACTTAAAAAAGACTGTTGACCCCTTGAACAGCTATATTTCTTAGTAAAGCAGATCTAAGAATCTGTGTTAGTGGCCATCCTGGGTGTGACAGGATGGTTGCTGCTACCCCCCCTCCCAAACCCCCAAGAGCTTTTGTTTATGTGGGATATATGTGTGTATGCATACATATGTATATATATTGGAAATTAAAATATGTTATTATTATGAAAATAGTCTTGACTGCTTAAACCTCCTGAAAGGGTCATGAAGATCCTCAGGGGTGCCTAAACTACAATTTGAGAACCACTGTAGGGTTAGGAGCATCATATATTAAGATGATCTGTTCCTCCAGGGAAATCCAGGAAAGTGGTGAAACATTTAGATGCTTATCAGTAGAGTCAGAAATAGAAATTATATTGTCATAAGAGTATATTACATATAATATAAACAGAAAGATAAATTCAGGAAACATATCACAAGCCTAGTGTGGAGATATAATCTGATACTGATAATAACTACAGTTATCTGGATCTGCTGGTTTCTCTCTCTCTCTCTCTCTCTCTCTCTCTCTCTCTCTCTCTCTTTCTCTCTCTTTCCTTGACAATAGCAGAGCACATAATAATTTCTTCACTTATTTAAGAGGTGCAACAACCTCCCAGGGAGAAGAAGATGGGAAACCCACTTTCAGAAAAACATGGTATTGTAATGGACAGCAGAGGCAAATACAGGACAGCATAGCCAATTAGAATTTAGGAGTGCTTATTTATTAGCTGGCGGCTGTCTCCCAGAAGGGAAGGCAGCCCCAAGCAGTCTGTCCAGCAAGCTTTTATACAGTAAAAAGTACTTCCCGAAACAAACAGAGGTCAGCAAGGCAACAATTACTACATAGGGATATAAACTAAGGTGGGGGGGGAGGGTGCTGCAAACTAACAGGGCAGATCTTTGTTTAGGTTACATCTTAGTTACAAGGCAGGTGCAGGTCGAGGTTTCACAACGGTCATACCTTTACACTACGTTCCTGGAGACCCCGAGGGGCCTTGTGAGAGACCTTATGTAGGAGCTAGCACTATGGGAACCTAACTGGCACTTCACTATCCAGCCTCAGACACTTAACACTTGCAGCAGTGTGGCCTTGGGCTAGGTGACTCCATAGTGCACAGAGTGCCAGACCTGGAGTCAAGGATGACTCCTCTTCCTGAGTTCAAATCTGGCCTCAGTTACTTTACCATGTTTGCCTCAATTTCCTTTTCTGTAAAAATGAACTGGAGAAGGACATGGCAAACCACTCTAGTATCTCCAACAAGAAAACCCCAAATGGGATCACTAAGAGTTAGACACAAATGAAACAATTATACAATGAAAAGCAAGGCCCTTATTTTGTTCTGGATCTCTCTGGTCCAGCTGCTTTTCAAGTGCATGTTTTTAGGAGAGTGAGCCCTAGGTTTATAGGGCAGGGAGTGGAGAGGTCTGGTAGTAAATGTTTTGTAGCAACTATTTTTACTGTGCTATCTTAGTAAATGTGTATGCTAAGAAAAAACAACAACAAAAAGTCTCTTCGGGGAAAGTCTTTCCAAGTCTTCTTTCATCCTTCACCAGAAAGATTTTTTTTAATCTTTTTTAAAGACTGAATCTCACTATTTCACCCAGACTGGAAATACAGGGCCTTCTCATGGGCCACTCACACTACCACTGATCAGCATGGGAGCTTTGACCTACTCCATTTCCAACCTGGGCAGTATCTCCCCTCTTTAGACAACTTGGTAGCTCCCTAGCTCCCACTGGACCATTCTGATGCTCTAAGCATACAGTTAATCCACCTTAGCCACTGCAGTTCAGAATTTGCCAGCTAACCTTAGCCTCCCAGGTAACTGGGAACTACTGGTTTGTACCACTACACCCACCAGAGAGCTTTAAAAATTATCCTTGTACCAGAAGCTCCACCCTTCCATACTGATTTCCCATGCTGACTCTCATCACAATCCTATGATAAGAGTCCTTTCTTCTTAGCTTGGAAAAAAATACAACTTATGCGTCTTTGGAAGCAATTAGTCCAGCCTTGCCAGACTGTTAATAGTAGTACTAAATAGTTGAATCTGTCTGGTATTCACATCTCATTAGTACCCTCTGCCCCTCAGGCATGGGCTCCAGGGCTTATATTTAAGGAAGGGGCCTGGCACAGTTTTTCTCCACAGCTACACTGCTTTTGCATTTCTTTGGAACCCTCTATCACTTTGAGTACCTGAAGAAATCCCACCCCACCCCCAGTTTTTCAGCTTGGTTTATGTATTGTCTTCTACTGCTAAATTGTAAGCTCCTTAAGGGCAGGAACTAATTTTGTTTTTATTTCTATCTGTATCCCTAGTGTTTAGCATAGTGCTTGACACACAACTGGTGTGTAGTGCTTGTTGCGGTGTGTCCTTTGTTGTTCCCCCCACCACCCAAGAGGACCATGACATCAGGGAGATGATGACAGGACTTGCAATTGACTTTGATTCCAGTGAGGGAAGGCTGTGCCTCACTTTCTCCTCCAGAGCCATCTGGGTGCAGTGGCCAGAAATCAAATAGGAACGACTGGAGACGACCCAGGATACAATTGGAGACCTTGGCCCTTTTAAGTTAAGGTCTTTCAAGGTTCTCACTTTGAGTGAGAAAATGCCCATTCAGTGAAGAATTTCTTTAAGAAGTGAGTCAAGGAATGGCCCTTTTAATAAAAAGAAAAAATCAAATTGAGAAGGGAAGACTCTCAGGATTGCTGGCCAAAAAATAAAGTTACTATTTATATTCACTCTGAGCCAAGAGGGCCCAAAAAAATAACCATGAAGTGGTTCTTGGGAAGAGGGATCTATTGTTCTCTAATCCATGAAATCCAGAGTGAATTGGGTTTCAGGTTTGATCTTTTGGAAAGAAATCTAACTAGTAAACCCCAAGTTAACTAGGTAGCTTTCAGCCATCAAAATTTACCCACTTTTGGGCAGAATGCCCTCAGGTAAGGGGAAGGGAGGGGAGAGAAGAGGGGAGGGGAGGGGAGGGGAGAGTTGCCCAACTGGAAATGGAACATCTTTATTAACTGACTAGTAAACTTTGGGAAGCCGTGTACAGACTTCTCTTTGAAATGGAATTAGAAGTATACGGACTTGGTTGCACATGTATAATCTATATCAAATTGTTTATCTCCTCAAGGACGGAGGAGGGGGAAAAAGGAATATAGGGACAGAATTTAGGAACTCAAAATTCCAAAATACAAATGTTAAAAATGGTTTTATATTTAACTGAAATATATATATATATATATTTTTTTTTTTTAAAGAAGACATAGTGGCAGAGGCTAATTTTTTCTGATTGACCACTTTATCCAGTATACATACACATACACACCAACACCCCCCCCCCCCACACACACACACAGAATCAGAGTATTTCTTCAGTGTGCAGCTACTTTGGCCAAAGTGTTATGGGAGAAGTATTTCTCTTTGAATGACTTACCTATCAGGAGCTTCTTTAATTAGGGTAGAGATATTGAGAGTATAAGTTCAGACAAACACTTCATGAAGCAGAAATCTAGTCATACTTCATTATTGCTGTGGAATGGACCAGCTAGAACACTTCAAATGCATCTTCAATATACTGAAAACAGCCATCTCATAGAAAATGGCATCATCCAGACAAAACATAAATTCTCTGAAACATGCTTCTGATGCCTATGGGATTTACTTCCATATCTATACAAAAACTTTGCCTGCCCACTGACCTATGCTTTGAAATGTTGGGAGAATAGAAAACACCAAGCAGTCCTGTGAGCTGAATTAAGAGATTATAAAACTTTTAAAGTCTTTTTCTATTCCTGCCACTAGGTGATTCCCTCTACATTAGAAAGATTTTAAAAGCAGCTTTCTGTTTGAATGGACTTTCTATTCTCTTTGTATTCTCCAAGTTTTCTCATTTTCTCTGTTGACTCCTAAGAGAAATTTGCAAAAATATGTTGACAGATAATAAGTACCCTTGATTTGGGGAGTATAAAAAACACTCCTTCCCTAGCAGTGATTGTAAATACCTTCAAAATGATCATAAATACATCTAGTGATTAGAAGAATTGAATTAAAATTAATTAACAGACTCATAAAGTGACATAATACTCTCCTGTCATCCTTTGGCTATTTTTAAAGAGATCTCCATTGCTAAAAAAAGGCCAAGCTACAAATAGAGTTATGAGTTTTTGAGTAGGATAGATTATCATTGGAAATCTATCACTTGGGGCAGCTAGGTGGTGAGTAGAGCACCAAAGTCAGGAGGACCTAAGTTCAGATCCCATCTCAGACACTTAACACTTACTGTCATTTAACCCCAATTGCCTTGCCCTCCCCCTCCAAAAAGCAAAAAAAAAAAAAAGGAAATCTATCACTTCTGAAAAACAAAATATTTTCTTGTGAACCTTGAAGCAATTATTGTCTTAAGAATATAAGAACTACCTTCTGTTAAAAACACAGAAAAAAAATCGGTTAAAAAACAATTATCCATGGCATTTTACATAGAGAAAGCTTATCTTGCTTTGTTTTCCAAATGACTGAAATGACTTTTGTCTCATTACAACTCTGTGTTCATTGTATTCTCTTCTCTGCTGCCAATAAGAGCTAAAACAAAAAAAGAGAAGAAGGAGAAAGAGGAGGAGGAGAAGAAGAAGAGAAGAAGAAGAACAAGAAGAACAAGAAGAACAAGAAAGAACAAGAAGAAGTTTCTTGTCCAAGTTCAAGGTCCCAAAATAAAATGATGGTGAAGTTGAGACCCAGAACAAATTTGCTTGAGATAACAATCTGTGTCAATTTAAGCTCAAGCTCCCTTTTTCTCACTTCCAATAGCATTTTTATCCAGACATTGGGGCACATGTCTGAACATCCCAAGATCTAGGTAATGATACAAGAGAATAAGATCATGACAATTAAGAGAATTTCCAAAGAGCTATTACCTAGAGGACACTATACCAATAGCAATTCCTTAACTCAGAGAATGAGTCATAGGCTTTTAAAGCATAAGGGACCTTAGGATCAAGTCATTACACTTCTCTCTACCTCTATTTCTTCATCTCTAAAGTGAAAGGACTGAATTAGATGATCTCTAAAGTCCCTTCTCTTTCTTACTATCACCCAAAGTTCTTCTCCAATTCCCTCATTTTAAAGAGAAGGAAATTATGATTTGGACAGGAGAGGACATATGAAGTTCTTTCCAAATCAGATTTTGTGGTTCTGGGGAAATGTCATGTAACAAAGGTCTTGTTGAAAACATTGGCTCTTATTACATTTCCCTAGATTCATTATGGGGTGTTTTGAGTAATCACCTTTGCTAGTCATACTCAAACCCCTGATATTCTGGAGCATCCACTGAGTTAAGTGCTATTTTTTCTTTTCAAATATTATCTGATTTGATCTTCACAACAACCTTGATAGGTTGTAATGTTAATGGATTTAAGATCTCCACTCCCACGCCCACCCCCATTAATTGATCTCTGTGGAACTCCTTAAGGGAAGCTTGCTTAGGTAAGGCTTGCTTGTAGGAAGGCTTTCACATCTTTTGCTAATTTCTAATTAGACACTGAGTCAGGAAGGTTTGATGCCTTATGGCTCTGAGAAGTGTTTGTGCACACTGTGAGTTGGTATTTTGCTTTGGGGGCTTGCTTATGAGAAGGATCTTATGATTCCCCAGTTGAAATTCTGATTGTTCATATGTTCAGAACTCCCTGACTGCTCAGATGCAAAGGCTCTCTCCATCCAGGGATGTCTGTAAAGTGTATAGTTGATTCAGGCAGTCAAAGCCCTGTCTGTTGGTCTTTATTTCTCTGCTTGTATTTTCTCTGTTTGTATTTTCTTTGAAGTTCAGGGTGCAGACTTTTCCCATGAACTAGTGAATGAAATTTAAAAAGATTGTTGACCCCTTAAATAGATATCTTTCCTAGTAAAGCAGATCTAAGAACTTGTGCTAGCAGCTATCCTGGGTATGCCAGTGTGGTTGCTGCTATAGAGGTAGGTGCTGTTGTTATCCACATTTTAAGTTGAGGAAACTGAGGCAGACAGAGGTTAAGTAACTTGGCCAGGATCACACAGCTAGTAAGTGTCGAAGGGCAGATTAGAAGTCTTTTTCCTGATTCTGAAACACAGTAGCTGCTTAATAAATGTGTATTATTGATTGATTCCAGGCTCAGCATTCTATCCACTGAGACATCAATTGCCTTTAGAGGCAAAGGTGTCTTTTGGCATTCCAGCCCTCTGATTACAGTTATCAGTTATGCCCATCTCCATCATACCCCTGAAGGGTTTGAGCAAACAGGTTTGCAACAGGTTTGAGGGAACCTTCTCAGTGGCATTTTTTTTGGTGGGGGGCTAGCCTAGCAGAGGGAAAGATCTTGCTTTATTTACTAGAGGAGATTTTATTTTTTGTTTTAACTATTTTGATAATTTTATTTCAATATCATTTGTTTCCTTTGTAATTTTTTGTATTTTATTTCATGTATTTAAAAAATTCTAAGAAGGGGTCCATAGGCTTAACCAGAGTGCCAAACATACACACACACACACACACACACACACAATTAATTAAGAAACAATCACTCACCCTAGGGGAAATTCATGAAATTGATTTAGAAATTCCTTTGATCAACCCCCATTCAACATAAAGATAATGGTTTAAAGAGGATTGACTTGGGGAGAAAGTGCTTAAGAAAGAATGTCTCCTTTAAGAAAACCTGGAGATAGAAGATCAAATATGTGCATCAACATCTGAACAGATTTGAAGTTCTAATTCACTAGAACAATATGATATTGGCCTGAATTTAAATGACCAGAATTGTAAGGGAATTTAGGAACACTACCTATTTAGGTGAGTAGGGGAGACTGGGAGAATGTACCTTTATTTGGCTGGGGAAGAAAGAGATTTGGGAAGTAAATTTAAATTCTGAGCCTCCAGGCAAAATTTTTTGAAAGGATCCTTCTTATCTTTTGTTAATTGAGAACAAATAACTCTAACCAACTGCTCGGCTGTCACTAGAGAGGAACACACCTTTAATACCTGAGTCTGGACCTCCCCCCAGCCCTACTTCCTGGCCATTCTCAAGCTTGTTGTTCCATTGCTTTCTTTAGGAGGAAACCTTCCTAGTAGAATGAGAGACAGGCCCCTGGGAGTCAGAAGATCCAGCCTCTAGTTTTGACTTTGCCATGTACCCTTCAGCAATTAATTTCTCTGAACCCTAATTTTCTTACTTATAAAATGATCCAACTCTATCAGATGATTTCTGAATTGATTTCCAGTTCTAATATTCCATGATTATTTAACTGTTGACATTCTAGAATTGGGTCGCTCCTGACCAAACTGCTTTTTTCTTTCTGATACATACCAGAAACTGGATTGTAGCATTCTCCAACCTCCACTCCTTTTCCTCATAACTTCCTTGAGATTAGGAATATTGTGTGTGTGTGTGTGTGTGTGTGTGTGTGTGTGTGTGTGTGTGTGTGTGTGTGTGTGTGGCAGATCTCCCAAGACCCCTGCCCAGATACAATGCCACCCTTCTTTTGGCTTCTTTGAATAATCTTTCTCTGAAAGGTAAGTTCAAGGATTCTAGCAGATCCCCTGGCCCTCTATTGAAGAAGCTTATTGAAATCAACCTACTGAATTGAAATGAAGGTCTCCTGAATAGATAACAGAGCTGGACTGGAGAGAATACCTGGTTTTCCTCCTTGTTTCCCCCTCTGTTTAGGGAGTGAATAAAACTGTCCCTCTTCACTTGTCCTGACAGAAGGCAAGAAGGGATCAAAAGTTAAGAAAAAGCAGGTAAAAGGAAATAACTTCTGCTGGCCAAATCTTGATAAGTACTTTAAAAAAATTGCTAGTGTATTTGCTTTCCAGGTAGCTGACCTGGTGGGAGTTACATAGAAATAAAATCATTCTCCTTCCTTAAGCACCTACTGGAGTGTTAATTTGAGGGTTCAGGGATATATAAAAGGGGCAGAAGAGAGAGACAGAGAGGGAGAAGTGGAGGGGAGAGAAATAGCAGTCAAGCAGGTTCTATAAACTAAATTTTGCCAACTAAGGACTAGCCTAAGCTATTTCTTGAGCAGGTCACTTCTGGAGTTTTGACCATCAGTAGGTTTCTGCTTGTTTGTTTTTCTTCCTCAGCCAGAGCTCCCTTTTACTAAAAGATGGAGGCATTGTAAAACTCATAAAAGAGAAATGCATCCCACCTTTGCACCATTGCAGGAGATGAAAATAATCTATAATTTATAGGCTTAGAGAATTGCCTGGGGGCACTGAGGTAAAGCAATTTGCCCATGGTCAACTAGTATATGTCAGCAGAATTTGAACCAAAATTGTTTATCTGTTTATTTTTATTTCAAAGTTAGCATTTTATCTTAGACTATAGTGCTTCTTAGCTGTTCATCTAATCACCTACAATTTCTTGTGGAAAAACTAAAGTGATCTGGATAATTCTGTATGATTTTTTTTTTTTTGATGCATTAAATAACCCTGCAATAGAGGACAGACCAATGAAGATTCAGTCTTCAGTGACATGCACAACATTTTTTGCCTGTTGAAATACACCAGGCGGTGTATGGTGTATGGTAAACCTAATTACAGACATGCAAATGCAGGGCCCTGATATTCACCTTGGAGAAATTTCAGGTATTCTATGACAGTTTCATGTTTGCTTACTTTTTGGCAAAGAAAGACTTTTTGATTAGTTTCTGAACAGAATGGAGAATGAATTCAAAAGGAACTCCTGGGTGAAAGGGATGTTGCTCTGTCTGACTGTGTTTGAGTGAAAAGGAATAAATGCTGTAAGCCTTTTGGTGGGGAGAGAATCCTTTATCTCCCTGCCAGGATTGTCCATAACTGGTGAGCACAAGGTTCTTCTATCGTTTCTGACCCTATGCTCTTAGGTGAAGGAATATTAGAGACAGCTGCAATTTAGTGAGCCTGGAAAGGTCAAAAGAGTGATCTGACAAGGGTTCAAGAATTAGAGTCTAGGGGCGGCTAGGTGGCACAGTGAGTAGAGCGTCAGCCCTGGAGTCAGAAGGACCTGAGTTCAGATCCGGCCTCAGACACTTAATGCACACACAAAACAAAAACCTAGGTGTGTGACCTTGGGCAAGTTACTTAACCCCAATTGCCCTCCAAAAAGCAAAGAATTAGAGTCTATACTGGGGTTTGCTGGCAGCCAAGCCTAGATGAGTGACTTGCTTTGACCCAAAATACCAGTTGATTGAAGGCAACCAAGACACTGTGTTCTGAAGAAAACTATTCATCCTGAGCCAGTATTACATTCTGAAGTGAACTTGGTGTCACAAATTCTTTGTAGCAACCATTTTAAATGCGCTCTCCCCCAAGGGACTGAGGTTGTGAAGGAAGAGCTTACTCAAGTATGAAAGGAGGGCTCTTTTTGTACTTTGGTTCTTGTTAAGTCTTCTTAGTCGATATCCAT
The DNA here is from genome assembly GCA_011680675.1 of Gymnobelideus leadbeateri. Taxonomy (NCBI): domain Eukaryota; kingdom Metazoa; phylum Chordata; class Mammalia; order Diprotodontia; family Petauridae; genus Gymnobelideus; species Gymnobelideus leadbeateri. The sequence continues at coordinate 669,136 of WOXC01003626.1, read as the reverse complement.
TTATAAAAGCTAATTAATGTTAACTGGTTAAATAGTTGGGCAATCAGTGATAATGGGGAGATGCTAACTATGACTGGTAATTGATATTAGAGAGAACATTCAAGACTATTGGTTTGACCTATTAGCACTAAAAAGACATCCACAACCTCTCAGCGGTGCCCCTAGAATACTGAGGCCACATTGTAAATAGCCAGTATCATAAGGTCCTAATTCATTATTTAAAATGAGAGTTGGGATATTGATCCCTAGAAGATCTACAAGAAGGCTGAAATTCAACAAACACTAAAAAAGGACCTTATATATCCAAAGCACTGTATTGGACTCTGGGGATAAAAAGTTGAAAAATCCCGTAGTCACTGCCCTCAGAGATTATTATGTAATCTGACTATCAAATCCCATTGGTATGGCATTCTATCTTCCTTGGTGGAAATCAATGCCCTGGGCCTGTGTGAAGGTCAGGGTGGAGTTGGTAAGAGAGGGAGAGAGTAGAGGTTCATGCTTGGAAGCTCTTCTGCCGCCTCAGTTTTCTGGGAATCTTTTGGGACTCTTCTGGCTCTGTGGTCACTTCAGGTGTTTCTGGCTTCCAGCTTTAAAAAAGAAGATAGAAGATGCCAACTCCACCTCAGGAAAGAAAAGACTAGAAAGAAGCCAACATGAGAGGAGTTGCCAGTTTCCATCACATTCCTATCCCTAATCTATTACATTAGAGACAGGGGAACTTCCCTTGGGGCGAGTTCTAGAATGAGATCTAGGATGAGCTCAACTAAGAGCTGTTTGCTCTATATTGTCTAGTATATATTCTTCTATGTATAAATCCTCTGATTTCTATTTTTATATGGACTTGGATAAATGGGTTTCTTTACTACTCCTTATGTGTTCATGGTAGAACTGGTAACTAGTGGGAAGGGAGTCAAACCTTGGGATCCTGCTCCCACGTTAAAGAAACAGTGCTCAGAAGTTAGCTTGAAGGGGTGGCTAGGTGGCACAGTGAATAGAGCACTGGCCCTGTCGTCAGGAGGACCTAAATTCAAATCTGGCCTCAGATACTTACTATAAAAAACTAGCCATGTAACCTCGGGTAAGCCACTTAACACCCATTGCCCTGCCTTCCCCCTCCAAAAAGAAAAAAAAAAAGGAAAAAGAAATTAACTGGAATCTAAAAAGCACATCCCCTAATTAATATTATTTAAGGAAGCAGATAGATATAATTCTAGCCTGGCACCTCATCTCGGAGAAGAGGAGGGTAGCCAAGCCTCTGACTCCAGCATCTTACTTCCGCTTCTACCAGAAATGAAAATCCCACTTTGAGAAGGTTATGGGGAGAAGAGAATTTTATCTCCCTTTGAGCCACATGATGAAACAACTACCAGCACCCCGCCCCCCCACACACACGCACACGTGGGAGACGAGCCTTATTACAACTATAAATTAGAATATGAATGCCAAGGAGAAGTGCAGAATGCTATGAGATCGAAGTGCCTTTCTGGGAGGGCAATTAGAACAAGGCTTTGTGGGAGAAATTCTATTTTAAATTAGTAGCCCAACTTTATTATTGTTGCCAATTAAATATTACTAATCATGCATAAAATCAAATGCATAAATTAAATATTACTATTAATGCATTACAATTATAGTACATTATAATGTGAGGAAGGATGATTTAGTAGGAAGCAAGTGGTGCTATGAAAAGAATGCTTTATTTAGAGTTAGAGGTATTGGATTCAAATCCTGCCTGTTATTTAGTACAATTGTAATCTTGGGCAAGGCAGTTAACTTTTCTGGGCCTCCATTTCCTCATTAAATATTCATACCTTTTGCCCTCATAATCTAACTATGGCATATAATACAAGGAGATTAGAAACATAAAGAGGACTCATATACTCCAACATAATTGCAGTATCACTTTCTTTGGTAGCAAAAACCTGAACATCAGTTTTTTTGAAAATGGCTTAACATTGTGATATAAGGACATAATGAAATATTATTATTCCTTATCCATAAAGAACAACGAATATGAGGAATTCAGGGAAACATGGGAAAATTTATATAAAGTAATAGAGTGGGGGGGAAAAAACTAAAGGAACAATATACGCAATGATTATGATAATTAAATGAGAAGAATGGTAAATGCAAGGTGAACTCTGAACAATTATAATGACCAAAATGGGTGGAGGAGAACAGATTATTGAACACCGTTTCTGGGACAGAGGAGGGGCCTACAGGTGGGGAATGTTGCATATGCCTTCAGACACAGGCTATGTTGTTTCTTTGGCTTTGTTGGGTTTTTTTTGTTACAAACATAGATTCAGCAGGTGAGAAAATAGTATATCCAGGAATTATTTTATTGTAAAAAAAAGAAAAAGTTTAAAAAAATGTATTTAAAAAAATAAAGTTAGGATGTTGGACCAAATGACCTTTGAGGATTCTTCCAGCAAGAAACCATAGTATTCATAGCACTTTAAGGTTTATAATGTATCTGCTTTCCTCAAAACAACATAGTGATGTAGGATTATTACCCCAATTTTACAGAAGAAACTGAGGAACAGAAAGATTTAAGTGATCTGATTCAGGCCATCTGATTCCCAGACTTTTCATTATACCCTGATATGTTACTGATTAGTCAAGGTATGGTTGGTTGGTTTGGGGTTTGTGGTTTGTTTTTGTTTTTCATTTTAGTGTTGAAGAGTGAATGGCAGAAATTTGGTTACTACTCCTTACATGCTGGATGTGTGTGTCTGGTGTGGAATGAAATTATTATTCTCTCTTTTGTGTCCTACAACACATCCAATGCAGCAACCCTGAGAATGGATTCCTTAGGGAAGTCTGAGACAAGAGCCTTAGGATACATTTAATTAGTCACATTGGATTAATCTTTTCCTGAGCCTCATAGGTTTTAATCTATGAGAGTCAGAAGAATTTCAAACAAATTTCAAATAAATAAACTTATTATCATCCTAATAGGCAATTTTGAAAAGAATCCTTGAGTGGAGATATTGTTTAAAAGATTTGTCAATACTTCTGAGCAGACACTTCCTCCTTTTAAAATTTTATTGATACCTTGGTTTTCACATCATCTTTTCTTCCAAATTTATCTTTCCCTTCTTCCCCCCTGGAAGGAGCCATCTTTTGTAGCAAGGAACAAAAAAAAAAGAAAGGAGGGCTCCTAACCAATATATCAAAAAGTCTGGGTAGCCCCTTCTTATCAACCATAGTTAATTTCCAATTTAGAAGAACCTTCTTATAAATCACCCTAGTAAGCCTTTTAATCACTATCAAATTCCCAAATACCTTTGAACTAAGTAGGAAATTGTAAATGATCTGTTTTCATGAGTAGACTCTAATATGACTTCATGCTCAAGGAGGCAGACTTTATTTGTCCACGTTTTCACCTAGGTCTATGAAACTGTGCACTGGATTAATCACCTTGGACCATGAAGTACTGTAACATGTTAGTTCATGTTGGGTTTGTTTTTCATGATTATGTAATATAAATTCCTTTTCCAAGAGAGGATTCGAAGATGAGCTATTAAGTGGAAATCTGGAGAGCAGATAGATCAAAAAACAGGTTTCTTGCTAATTAAGCTTGCCCTGCTTCCCCCTGCCCTCAGTCCCCACCCACAAATTTGTAAAATGTAATTAATGAGGAAGTCTGGATAGTATACTGAATAAGGCTCTAAGGTGACAAGTTTTAAGTATTAAATACAGCATGAAAGTACCTACTAAAGTCTTGGGAGGGGGACAGGGATGGTGGCAATATGCTTTCTGCTGAGCCTGAAATATAGCATGCTACTCAGTCAGAGGAACTGGGTAATTTGTGTCCTACTACCCACAATAAGTTTACTTTCATAGTTGACATGGCGTTAAAATATTGTGTAATGGTTGTATAGGATAGTGGGTTCACAGCCTTGATGTGTTGACTGAATATTTATAGTCTACGGTACTATTTAGGAGAGTCTCAAATTGCTCTTTTCTCCCAGGTCAAAGCTGAGAACCAAAGCAAGTAACTGCTTCGAATTCTGCATTCCACACAATTTTTGCAACTCACCAGCTGGCTCCATCTCTTCCTAGCTGGGAGACCTGAAGGATAGACAAAGATTTGATTCTTACAGCTAAAGATGATGCTATGGTGGAGAGCCCTGAGGTTCTGGGTGTCAAACTAGGTGTTGGGGAAAAAAATTTAAAAACCTCTTTCCTCCCACTGATTTGGATCATACTCGAATGCTAGGTTAGGACATATGGAGTCAGTTGGTCGGGAAGCAGTGAAATCTAGCAAGAACCTGAGTAGACATCTACATCCCCAAAAGGAATGGTGTAGGAGTAGCCAAAATCCAAACATAGAAAATTCAGAACATTCTGGGATCTCCTTGGTACGATGCAGGAGAAGACAAAACAAAACAAAACAAAACTGTTTGGCTTGTGTGTTGTCATGACTCTGTTGGGGAACAGTTAGATCTTCTTAAGGATGTACCGTATATAAATTCTGTTCTGTGACCTGATAGTATTAAAAAAATATTTAATGTGAGTTGGAAGCCAAGTCCTGGGATTCCCTTCATGCCTTTTGTAAAGTCTCATCCAGATTCATCCACAGGAGAGGTTTGAAAGGGCCCAGGTCATAACCCAGTTTGAGTTGGTATTCTCAAACTGGTCATAACCTTGGTGAGGTATACATGGGAGAGAAATTCAGAACAACTTGTCCTTTGATAGGAGAGTTAAGAATGTGCCTTGTCCTTAGAATTTTTATTTTTTTAAATTACTTTTTTTTTTTTTTGCTTTTTTTGGAGGGCAATTGGGGTTAAGTAACTTGCCCAAGGTCACACAGCTAGGTTTTTGTTTGTGTGCGTTAAGTGTCTGAGGTCGGATCCGAACTCAGGTCCTTCTGACTCCAGGGCCGACACTCTACTCACTGCGCCACCTAGCCACCCCTAAATTACTTTTCTTAAAAAAAAATATTGATGCCTTTTGTCCTTATTCAGAACTCCCATTCTGAATATTCCATGTTAGCTGGGCATATCTCCTTACTATTCTCTACACTCACTATATTTATCCCTACTGTTTTCTGTACTCTTCGGGCACTGTTCCTCTGGCTCCCTAGCCCCATGCATTCTCCTCCTCTTCTTCCTACCCACCCAAATTCTACACTTCATTCACTGATGCCACTTTGGGTCTAAATAGTCTAAATCATTGACCTCCTCTATCAAAATGTTAACTACTTTCAACTGTTTCTGGTTTGGTGTGGTTTTAACAGTGACTAAAAGCAACGCCTCCCCCCACATTTTATTTTCTTTGCTTAACAACTCTTTGCTAGAAGTTTTGTATTTTTTTAAGGATTCTATTATTCTCTGGTTCTAATTCTTAATTTTTTAATGTACCTATAGACAAAGAATAAAACTGATTTCAGTTTCTACTGCACTTTAGAACACACACACACAAAGAAGCCCATATACTGTATCTGACATTGCAAAAATTTTATATCAAAGGGATTAGAAAAGGCACTTGAAGAATGGACATTACTGTTGTTTGCCATGGCAGGGCCTGATGGAGTCCTAGGCCTTAGTTGTTGGTCTTTAGCTGATGACACTGCTGGCCACTGTGGGCAACCTTCTCCTCTTGCTCCCCCAGCCCTGGAATGATGGCTGATATAAAGATGAGTAGCTCAGAGGAAGCAGTGTTGGACCTCATGATTCTGTGGGCTTTTGACAATGGATTCTTGAGGTGAATGAGGATTACATCTAGAAGTTCAGCCTCATAGCAGTCAATGGATAGTGTCCCACTGTAGGCAGGTACTAGACATGATCCTCCACTCAGAACCTGATGAGTTTGTTAAATGATGACCCAACCAGAGTGATCTAATTGAGCAGTCAAGTCAGATGGTATGCTATATAGGCTGATTTGTGCCTGATACATCTTCATCAACCGTGGGATTGCCCAGATGTTAAAAAAAAAATACCAGCAGGGAGACTTTGGCTATTGTCCCTAGGTATATTGTGGAAACCAGCCCATGCTGTCCATTGGACATGTCAGGTGATGCCAAGGTAAAGCTGTTCTGCCCCAAGTGCATGAATGTTTACATACCCAAATCATCCAGGCACCACCATACAGATGATCCTTACTTTGGCATTGGCTTCACCCATATGCTCTTCATGATGAATCCTGAGTATAAGCCCATGCAGACAGCCAACCAATTTGGGCCCAGGTCCTATGGCTTTAAGATCCACCCTAAAACCTATCAACTGCCCCTTCAGGTAGCCAACATCATCAAGGCCATCTGTTGACCTATTTCCTATCCCTTTTCCCATTATTTTAGGCTATGGTATCATTCTTGTCCCCATATCCTGCCAAAACTCCTTTGCAGAATCTCTAATTTTTTATACTTCAAATTAAAAGAAATCATTATTGTGGTGACATGGCAGGTGTATGAAATAAAGTGGGGGAAAGAGCAAAAGAAAAGAACGAATATTACTTCCAATATTTTGCAAGGCAAGTATTTATTTCCATATGTTCCAGTCTTCCCTGAAGCAAGTTAGAATAAGCACTGGGATAGCAACTAGAATGCTTAATTTGGAGTCAGAAGACCTGTGTTCAACTATTATTTGTACATAGATAAATTCCCAGATATAGATAGATAGATATAGTTATGTATGGATATTGATAGATGATTGATAGATAGATAGATAGATAGATGAATAATCAAACCCTAATTTCTTGAACTCCAGTCCCATGTCACCAACTACGTATTTAACATCTCCTGCTAAGTGTCCTGCTGTCATCTGAATTCATTATGCCCAAAACAGAGCCCATTTCCTATCCCTTTATGCCCTCACCTCTTCCTAAATGCCCTTTTTCTCTTAAGCTCACAGAGATTTCTCCTATTACCCCTTTTGGGTAACCTTAGATTCATTTCCCCTCATACTTCCTACATCAGTTGACAAATCCTGACAATTTTTCCTCTACATATCTCTTCTATTTGTTTCTTCTTCTCTATTCCCAAAGTTACCGAACTAGTTCATGCCCTTATCATCTATCACTTGGAGTATTGCAATGGCTTCCTATATAAGGCATCCAGGTGGTATTATTGAATAAAGGACTGGGCTTGGAGTCAGGAAGACCTGTGTTCAAATCCAGCCTCAGACATTTACTACTTGTGTAATCTTGCACACGTTACTTAACCTCTGTTCAGTAGGAATAATAATAGCATCTATTTTCTAGAGTTACTGTGTCAACCAAATGAGATATTATAAAGCACATGCCATTATATAAATGCTAACTACCACTGATATGGCCTACCTGACTGCAATCACTGTTCTCTGGAATCTGCCTTCCACATAGCTGTCAAATTGATATTACAGGGAAAGAATACTAGGTCTGGAGTCAGGAGAACTGAGTTCAGATCCCACCTCTGTCTCTTAATATTTGTGTGACCTTCAGCAAGTCCTTCAACTTTCCTCTGCCTGTGCTTCTTCATCTCAACTCAAAATGAACTGGTTGGACTGGATGGTCCTTCCAGCTCCATAATCTATGATTTTAAAGCACAGTTGTGACCATGTCACTTCCTTGCCCAAAATGCTCTATAGGAGCTCAGGGGGTGTCTTAAAGGTGGACTTGGTTGAGAATGAATAATTGATGCCAGATTTGGGAGGGACCATTTCTAATCAGATACAGAAGTGGTAGAGAAATTCTCAGGTCACATATCATAAGGGAGTTTTCTAATCAAAACTAAAAATTGGTATTTGTAATTAGGGATCCCCAAAATGGATATTGGTGTTCAGCTGCTCCAGTTGGCTGGAAGCCTTGTCCAACAAGGAGCCATGATTGTTTGATACATGGGTAGCCCTGATTCATTAATCAGGACAGTAGAAAAGTATAGGCTGTCTGTAATTGCGTATATGTTTAGGGTAACTAGGACAACCTCACCTAAGGGACTCCATATGGGAGTCTTATTCCTTATAACTACAATATCAAATAATATATTTCAAAAATGACAATGATCATACCCATCCTTATCATATCTTCTTAGAATCCCTAGATCCTATAACAACAGATTCCTTCACAGCTCATTTTAAGAGCCACCTTTTACAGGAAGTCTGTCAGGACTCACCTCCATCAGTAATGCCTTCACCTCTTCCTTCCCTCCCCCCACATACCCGGTATCTCCTATGTATGCATTTTATATTTACTTTTCTGTGTATCTGCTGTTTCTCCCTAGTAGAATATAAGCTATGTGAGGGCAGAAACTTTCATTTTTGCTTTTGTATTCCTATTACCTAACAGAGTACCTGGCACATAGCGCCTATATCACAAATGCTTGTGAAATGAATGAAGAATCCTGTCTCTGTCCACTAACAGTATGGCCTTGGTCCATTCATTTGACCACATTGTCCTTCTATTTCCCCATTTGTAAAATAGATATAGTGTGAGCACTATTACCTACCTCACTAGATGATCACATATATGAAAGTATTGGTTTCAAAGGGGTCACTGTTCAACTTTCACCTCTGACACTTACCAGCTTTGTTACCCTGCATAAGGCTACCTTAAAAGGCTGATATGAGGACAAAATTGGAGAGCATGTATGTAAAGTCCTTTGCAGACTTTAAATAGTTATATAAATATGAATTTATGAAGTATTGTTAGTAATGGAAAGCCCAAGTAAATGTCAGCTATTCTTCTCCATAATTAGAAATATGAAAGCAACTAAACTGAATGTCAAAAGGAAATAAGTTTTATCAACCATAGAAACGAAGCTCAAGGTTAGCACAAATAATTGACATATTCTGGCTATCCCCAAACTGCATTTTTACTTTATTAATGTAAAACAGTGAAGGCCAGGCAGATTATATTTCACTCTATTCCCTGGCTTCACTGCTACACTTAAAGGGATGGGGGGGGGTGTCTAGGCTCTCTGCCATTGGCTTTAGTGACCCCCTTAATTGTAGTTCCTTAATGGTAGTAGGCTCTTCTGTATCCTAGTATCATTAACCATTAATAGCCAGATGCGTTTTTACCCAGAAGTATTTACTTCAAACATTGTAATCATGAATGTAATACTTATCTCACAGGGCTATGCTGAAAGATCAAATGAAATATGTGCATAAAGTGGTTTGCAAAACTTAGAATGCTATGTAAATGGCAAGCATTTGTTAAGTACCAGGAACTCTGCTCAATGTTAAGGATACAAAGAAAAGTAAAAGGCAATCCTTGTTCTCAAGGAATTCCCACTCTGATGGGTAAGACAGCATGTAAATAATTATATACAAACAAGGTATGTTGGTTGGTTGGTTGGTTGGTTGTCGTCCTTCATTCTTGAAGAAGACCAAAATGACATCACTATGTTAGAGTCAAGTTACATTGTGTCCAATGTGGTTGATCAGACCAATATGAGCTCAGAATGCTCTACCATAGGTCAGGCACAAATAATCCAAGAGAACATTTGGAATGGGTTCTCTAAATGTTCACATCTTGCATTTCTTTTGAATTACTTCAATTCTGCTTTGTTCATAGAACCCATCACCTTCTTTGATGAAGGAACATCATGCTAGGTGGTGGTCCTTTGCCAGTCTCTCCAGTCATACAATCAATTCAAAAGTCCTTCAAGAGAGACCTTGAGAGTGTCCTTGTATCGTTTCTTTTGACCATCATTTAAGCACCTGCCTTATGTGAGTTATAAATAAAAGTTATTTAGGCAAGCATATATTTGGTATTCAAACAACATGGCCAGCCCATTGGAGTTTTGTTCTCTTCAGTAGAGTTTGAATGCCTGGCAGTTTAGTTTAAGAAAGGAACTCAGTGTCCAGTACCTTATCCTTCCAGGTAATCTTCAGAGTCTTCCTAAGATAATTTAAATGGAGGTGATTCAGTTTCCTGGCATGGTGCTGCTATACTATCCAGGTTTCACAGGTTAGACATGTAACAGATAAATTAGAGATAATCAAAAGAGGGAAGACACTATCATCAAGCAGGATATCATTATTAGCATTCAATATTTGGATGAACCCTTAATCTTACTGATAAAAATGGAAACATGGGTAATCTTTGCACCAGTGCAAATCACAACCCACCTAAGGCTTCTCATTCCCAGATAGTTCTTGTCCATGTCTTTCCCTACCACCCCATCTCCCAGTCCCTTAAAGATCTACCTAAGACCTTCTCTGCGCCCTAGCTTTTTTCATCTGTAAAGTGGAGATAATAACAGTAGCAAATTCATAGGCTTATTGTAAGAATCAGAAGAGGTAAAATACATAAAGTGCTCCGCAAATCTTGACACAGTACATATGTGCTCACTATTAACCATTATTAATAACTTATGAACACTAGTACTGGACTTAGGCTGCCCATCTGCTATCCCTCACTTCTGATCCATAACTGACCCATTTCTTTTCTCAGAAAAGAGGGAAAATCGGGCAGCTATGCAATGAATAGAGCACTGGCCCTGGAGTCAAGAGGACCTGAGTTCAAATTTCGACCTCAGACACTTAACATAAAAACTAACCATGTGACCTTGGGCAAGTCACTTAACCCCAATTGCCCTCTGAAAAGAAAACAAGAAAAAAAAAAGAAAAGGGGACAGAAGATGCTAAGAAAAACTCATAATTTTAATATTAACATTAATGAATACAAAAACAAAATATAGTCCTTTGTTTTTCATCACTTTGTCAAAATTCTGATTTTTTAAAATTTTTTTGTCAAGTTTAGGGGCTAAAAGTAAGATCATTGCTAACTTATGGTAATTTGCCTAGAGAGTGAACTTCCTAAAGCCTTGTATTTTTGCCTTCTCTCCCACTCCTTTTATAAGATGGGCATTTTGCTTACTCATTCCTCAGTAGGACATTCCTGTCACACCGACTAAGCTGGAAAGAGATTAAGTTTTCTTCTTACTGCCAGAAAATATTTCTTTCCCCCTTTCTTTTGCAATGTGTGCTCTCTCTATGTTCCTATTAGAAGGCAGAAGGTGCTTGATTACTTTTTCTGGTCCCAAATCATTATTAAAACACATATTTAGGGGATAACAAGCAAAGAAGAAAGCTACTTTAACCTTGGACATGAAACAAAATATCTGAGTTCACCAGGCAATCCAAAACTTGAATATTCCTACTAAGCCTTCTCAAAGTATGGTATCCACCCACCCTGGGGAACTGCTGGAATAGAGTTTTAAGGGCCAAGAAACCTTAAGCAGAATAGGGAAGTAAATTAAAGGATGAAATAAGGAGGTCAGGAAAATACCTGAAGTGGATAAAGAATGAGAACTGTGGATTTTCTGTGGGAATCTGGGTGAGACCCAGGCACAGTGTGAAGCAGTTAAACTTTGGCCACAGTTCTCATCCTCTTTCAAAATGTATTCTTTTCTCACTATGGTGTAAATGATTGATGGTTTAAAGTGTTATTCCCATAAAGGAGATTTGCATTTTATCTGGGATCAAAGCTTTAAGATGAAAAGATTATCTGAATAGTGAAATTCAGAGGTTGGGAGAGGCCCTTTCAATCTTCCCTAAAATGTAATCACACGTTATAAAGCCCCATTTCCTGCCCTGATATAAGTAAGGTGGGGGAGAGGAGTTGGTCGGGGGAGAGGAGAATTGGCCTTGGTGATTTTGTCAGGTATTAAGAAAGGAGAAATGTGTACAAACAATATTATTTCAAGAATGCCTTTGAATGAATGTTATTTTGATCATTATACATACCCAAATTAACTATAAAGGGCAGATGAAGAAAGCCACTCAGCTGATAAACAGAAGTAGGTATAGAATAATTTTACATATATATATATGCTATTTGTGTCTAATGATGGCCATGGGGGAGGGAGGAAAAAAAAGAAACTGACATGATAACTTTGTTGCATATTTAAAAGGAATAGCAAGTTATACATAGTAGGTTTGCGGTTTCATATGCAATCATCTTTTTTTATAGTATGTTATGGAAATGCTTGTTTTATTTCATAAATTAAAAATAAAATAAATAAATAAAAACAATATGAAAAGGAAGAGGTTGCAGAATTGAGACTCCTGTTAAGTCTACATCTTAATCCCTGTCTATAGTTCTGGTCACCACATTTTAGAAATGATAAAAGGAAAAGTATCGAGGAGAAAATAACCAAGACAGCAAATGGCATCGAGATCTTGTCACTTGAGTCAATGAAGGACTTGGGGTTGTTTATGCTAGAGAAAAGAGCAAATAGGACTGGGAGAAAGAGTCCTATAAAATCCTTTTTTTGGCATTCAAAGCCCTCAAATAATCTGGCTCTTCCTACCTTTCCATTTTTTCACACCTTACTCCCACATACTCTGCAATCCAGTGATATTGTCCTTCTTGCTGTTCTTGGAACCAGATACTCCCATCTCCTACCTGGAATTTTCTTCCTCCTCATAGCCACCTCCTGGCTTCCCTGGCTTCTTTCAAATTCCAACTCAAACCCCAGCTTTTACAAGAATCATTCTTGCTAGCCGTGTGACCTTGGGCAAGTCACTTAACCCCAATTGTCTTGCCTTCCCTCCTCCAAAAAGAAAAAAAAATCATTCTTTATCTTCTACCTAATCTACCTAATCATTTCTAACCCTAGTGCCCATTTCTCTGTTTATCCTGCAGACCTCTTTTTTGTACAGAGTTGTTTTATGTTATCTCCACCTTTAGACTGTGAGCTCCTTGACAGCAAGTACTGTCTTTTCCCTTTTGTTTCCTTAGTGCTTAGTCTAATGCCTGCCATATAGCAGGTGTGTAATACATGCTTATTGAATAAGTGATTAATAGCTACTCAAAATAATTTAAAGTTCATCATATGGAAGATGGATTAGATTTATTCTTTTTGGTTCCAGATGACAGAATTGAGAGCATGTAGAAGTTGTAAAAAGACAAATTTAAGCTTAAGAAAAACAATTTCCAATCCTTTAGAATTATCCAAAAGTGAAATGAACTTCCTGATGCTTGGTGGGAGGAATGGATTGTGGATTCCCCATTCCCTGAGTGCCTCAAGCAAAAGCTAGTAATGTTATAGAGGGTTTTTTTTTTAAACCAATAATAGTAGGTGCCCTCCAAGTTCCTTTCCACTTCTGAAATTCTGATTCTGGGATATTAGTCTTAAAGATATGTTCTAATTCTAAGTTTCAATGACCTTATACTTATAAGTGGCTGATACGTTACTCATAGTACATAATGTGATCACTCATTTCTTCGTATTTTTTTTTCTTCCTTGACAAAGAATTCTGTATAGTGACTGAATTTCCTTTTGGGTGGAGAGAGAGAGGCAATGGAAACTTTGCCTAATGATCTGGCACCATCAGATTTTCCAACATAAGTTATGGACATCACATCATACTATAATCATCAACCAACATTTAATGTTGGTTTAATGAGTATCCTTTTACTCTCAGTATGGTAAAACCATCATTAATGCTCTTCTGCTATAGAAACCCTTAAAAACTTTCTTCATTTATATCCCATAGCTCCACAATACATCGGTATAGAAAAATACCCTTTAAGACTGGTACTTTCTCAAAGGAGATATAACAATTTTATATTATTCTAGACCCCCTAAACAAGCACAAGGAGTAACCTAAGGAAGTCATAGAGTTACAAAATAATATAATCTTAAAAACAGAAGGGACCATATAGATCATGCAGTCTAGCTTCCTAAATTTTGCAGGTGAGGAAGCCGAGGCCCAGAGAGATTTAATTATAAATTTCAACATAATGTACAAATGTAATTATTAGTACTGCTATTATTATTGGCTTAGGATTTTGCCCCATGGTCACATGACTAGTTAGTGACCAAGAAGGAGCTAAAAACCAGATTTCTTGTCTCCCAACCAAATTACTGGGCCTTTTATATGTATTTCTGAAAACTGACATAAATTGATTTGTATTCAAATTAAAAATGTTACCAGTTATGGGGTGGCTAGGTGGCACAGTGACTAGAGCACCAGCCCTGGAGTCAGGAGGACTTGAGTTCAAATTCGACCTCAGACACTTAACACTTACTAGCTATGTGACAGTGGTCGAGTCACTTAACTCCAATTGCCTGGCCCTCCCCCCCTCCAAAAAAAAGCATAAAATAAAAATTAAAAGAATGTTACTATTTACTTGGTATTTAAAGGAGTCCTTTGCTGAACCTTTTTATGAACTGAAAAATCCTTTTCTAAAAGGAATAACAAATTTTTCCAAAATTTGGATATTTGAATATTGACTTTCCCTTAAATTGAGAGGCAGCCAGGTGGCACCATAGTGCAGAATACTGGACCTAAAATCAGGAAGACCTGGATTTAAATCTGGTTTCAGACATTTACCAGCTGTGTGACCATGAGAAAGTCAATTAACCTCAGTCTGCCTCAGTCTCCTCAATTGCAAAATGGAGATATAATAGCACCCATCTTTCAGGGTAGCTGTGAGGATCAAATGATATAATTTTTGTAAAGCACCTAGCACAGTGCTTGGCACATGGTAGGTGGTATAGAAATGTCTGCTATTATCATTATTATTATTATTATTATTATTATTAAATTGAGGCACACCCATACTGTTAGTTTGACCAAATTAGAATTCTAATTTTGGCCTCAATGAAAATAAGTTACTGCTTCCCAATCACTGACTTACAATAAAAATATTTCACTATGCTTGATGAAACAAATGTCCTTGGGCTTAGAATCACAGGACCTGGATTTAAGACACATCTTTGGTAATTGTTACCTGAGTGACATGGGGCAAAGTGTCTGGGCCTCAGTTTCCTCATCCTCTGTTTCCTCAGTGAAATGAAGGAATTGGGTTATGTGGTCTTTAAGGTGGCTTTAAGCTCTAAATCTATGACTCATTGTAGTGAGCAATACGCTCATTTGTATACAGTGGCATACAATTTTCAACAGCCAGAGCTAAAGATTACAGTTTCTAATCCACTGATGATGAATTCACCCACACAATTTTACTTCCTTACTCCCTTTTTGTTTATACCTTCACAAAGAATGCAGCGGTTGTGTGTGATTGATCATCTGGTTGCTCTTTTAGTACCTGCAATCAGTTTTTTAAAAATGACTAATCCTTATGCAGCAGGGGAATTCTTGGAGTTTTGTTCCCAGTAGATTTGCCATTTACACTGAGGGTATTACTCAGGAGTATCTCTAGTTCCATAACAATAAAGAAATGGGTTTAGTCATATGCAGAAATATTGCTATGCAAACATATCATTCATTGGAAAGAATACCTTTTTCCTCACGTGTGCAAAAAAATTCATAATAGCACTTTTTGTTGTAGCAATGAACTGGAAATGATGTAAATGCTGATCAGTTAGGGAATGGCTGAAGAAATTATGGTATATAAATGTAATATAATATTAGTATGCTGTAAGAAATGATGAAAGGGAAAGATTCAGAGAAACATGGAAGGAGTTGTGGGAACTGATTCAATGAGAGGAGAGTCTAATCAGGAGAACCCCTCCCCCCTTACACATATACAATAACTGCATTGTGAAAGTTCTAAGAACTATGATCCAGAAGACCAATGATGAGGAATCATGATTCCCAGCTCTTGACAGGGAAATGATGGACTAGAGATAGAGAATGAAGTATGTGTTTTTCAGTAAGGGCCAGTTTGTGGATTTGTTTTTGTGAGACTAAACTTATTTGTTAGGAAGGCTTTTGTGTTGTTGGAAGAAATAAGTGTTACTAGAAAAGTAAAAAAAGGGTGTCAAGGAATCATTAAAAATAAATAGACAATAGCAGCAAAAAAATTCAGAATGGGGAAATATGGGCACTCAGTGGAGCTGTGAAATTGTAAACATTTTGGAATGAAATATGGAATTATGTAAAGTAACTAAAATGTCCGTGCTTTATAAACGAGACCTCATTACTGAGCTTATACCCCAAGGAAGCCATTGATAAGAAAAAAATATCCCTTACATACTACAAAATATTTATAGCTGCACCTTTTGTGATAGATAAGAATTTAAAACAAAGTAGATACCCATCAACTGAGAAATGGCAAAACAAATTATGGTACATGAACGTAATGGAATAGTATACTGTGCTATAAGAAATGATGTTTATAATGAATGCAGAAAAGCATGGGAAAATCTATATGAACTGATGAAGAGTGAAGTAAGCAGAGCCAAGAAAACAACATACACAGTTATAAAGAACAAAGACACTCCAAAAATTCCAAAATAAATATAACAAAATTATAAAGACTAAGTGGCACTCAAATGACAAGATATGAGAAGATTCCTCCAACCTACTTCTTCATGGAGGTGGGAAGTTCATAGACATTTTCAGATTTTTTTCAATGTAGTGATCAGTTGTGCTGACTTTCCAAAAAATAC
Organism: Gymnobelideus leadbeateri; assembly: GCA_011680675.1. NCBI lineage: Eukaryota > Metazoa > Chordata > Mammalia > Diprotodontia > Petauridae > Gymnobelideus > Gymnobelideus leadbeateri. The sequence continues at coordinate 652,845 of WOXC01003626.1, read as the reverse complement.
TATTTGTTATATGGGATGGTTCTGGGAATGGAATGGGGAATGTGAAGAATGCATAGAATACTGTGGTGATATAAGAAAGAGAAAATATCAATAAAAATTTATTTTTTTAAAGCAATTGGGGTTAAGTAACTTGCTCAAGGTTACATAGCAGTCATTATTTATATGTGGGTGCTCATTTTCTGAGGCCGGAACCGATCCCGGGACCTCCCGATTCCTGAGCCGGCGCTCTTACTCACTGCACTACCTACCCACTCCTAAAAATTTATTTTTTAAAAAAAAGAAAATTCAGAATGGGGATATAAACAAGAAAGATACATTTTTACAAACATGTGTGTATATTAGTACAAATAAATATAATATAAATTTGAAATTTATTTTTTAAAAGCTATAGTTGAGATTTGTGGTTTCATATGCAATTCTCTTTAATTTTTCTTTAAAAAAATTTTTAAAAGGAGAGCATATTTTTCTTCCTCATAAGAAAACTTCTACTATGTGAGCTTCAGCTAGATAATACTATGATATTAGAAAATTTTATACCTCTATCCACCTGTACTGACTCCCTAACCCCATATACATTTTTTACAATGAAAGACCTCTTCGTAGAAATAACAAGTACAGTGTTTCTACTGAGATTTGTTTATTTAAACTTCATTCCAATTGCAAGATTAGATTATTTCACAACATTTCTTGGGATTGTGCTTTTGGTATTTGCCTACTTGAATCATCCTTCTTTCTGTTATTAAAAATTATAAAGAATAATAGTCCTATGGGGAAATTACCCACTGAGCACCAAAGCAAAAATTAAGTCAACAAACATTTATTAAACACCTACCTTGTGCCAGGCATTGTGCACAGGAGCAGTTCCTGTTCTTAAGAAGCTAAAATTACCTCTGACCACACTGTTTAATAAATAAAAGAATTTGATCTTCAACTTCATCAAAAACACTTATTTTCATAGCATTATTGTTAGCATGCCAAGTTATCAAAATAAGGCAAGATCACTGCCTTCAAGGAGTTTACCATCTAAATATGGAGAACAGGGGCAGCTAGGTGGCACAGTGAATAGAGCATCGATCCTGGAGTCAGGAGGACCTAGTTCAAATCTGACCTCAGACACTTAACACTTACTAGCTGTGTGACTTTGGTCAAGTCACTTAACCCCAATTGCCCTGCCTTCCTCCCTCTGAAAAGCGCAAAAAAAAATTTTTTTTAAATATGGAAGACAGTACACCCAGGCAGATGTTAACATAAAATTAAATACACAGGGAAAAATGAGTAGGAATAAACTCTGTGTTTGTGTGTGTGTGTGTGTGTGTGTGTGTGTGTGTGTGTGTGTGTGTGTGTGTGTGTAGCTTGGTGGTTCAGTGGATAGAGTGCTTAGTCTTAAGTCAGGAAGATTCCTCTTCCTGAATTTAAATTTAACCTCAGACATTTCCTAGCTGTGTGATCTTGTGCAAGTCACTTAATCCTATTTGCCTCAGTTCCCCATCTATAAAACAAGCTGGAGAAGGAAATGGCAAACTATGCTACTGTCCTTGTTAAGAAAACCCCAAATGGTGTCACAAAGAATCAGACATGACTAAAAAGCATTTTAAAAAAAATATATATATATATTTACATATATAGAATCAGAGTTGTGGGCAAAAGAAGGTTAGTGATCAAATTTGAATGGGCTAGAACTCTGCTTTATCAGAGAAAATTTCATGGAAGGAATGTTTTGAATAGGATTGTATAGGACAGATGGAAGATAGCTCAGCATATGGAAGGAAGTTGGTGATTCCAGATGGTAACTGTAGTTGGAAAAGCACTGGATCTAGGAGTAGAGGACTCGGATTTTATCTTGTTTCTGATACTTCCTAGCCATGCAACCTTGGGCAAGTATTATTCTGTATCCTTTTTCTCATCTACAAAATGAGGGGATGGAATTCAATGATTGGTAGTATGTCTTACCTACATCCAATTCTAAAACCAATTGGGAATGACTAGGTGGCATGGCAGAGCACCAGCTCTGTAGTCAGGAGGACCTGAGTTCAAATTTGACCCTCAGACACTTGACATGTACTAGCTGTGTGACCCTGGGCAAGGCATTTAACCCTGATTGCCTTGAAAAATTAATTAATTAAAACCAATGTTCCTTGCATTTCCATCTTTGTTTTTCATGTCTGGAGAGAAGTAAGTATAGTCTACTTACCACAGACATTCCTTATCCTCTCTCAGTCTCTGTTAATATTTATTATTTTTATTCATGTTTTTATACATAGTTGGCTCAGATTTTAGCTTTCTTCTTTTTTGTCTCTGTTTACATGGGTTAAAATGTAACTAATTTAACTTTATTGGATTGACATACTGAAACAGCTGTTTTTTTTTTTCTAAGTTCAAGACATTGCTTAGATATCTTATAGATATAATCAATTAGCAATTTTTAAAAAGGGGGGGAGTTAGGTGGTGAAGTGAATAGAGCACCTTAGAGTCAGGAGGATCTGAGTTCAAATATGACCTCAGACATTTGACACACTTACTAGCTGTGTGACCTTGGGCAAGTCACTTAATCTCCTCTCAAAAAACAAAAAGAGAATAGAATTAAAAAAAATTTATTTGGCACTTTATGATGTGCTGATCACTGGTGATACAAGGGCAAAAAAAGGGAGACAGTCCCTGCCCTGAAGGAGCTTATATTCTAAGAGAGACAACTTTTTAAAGGGGAGTAGTAGCCAGCCCATCTGTCTACAGGTATTCAATGTATACTTAGATTGTAAACTACTAAACAGCAGGGACAAGTTTACTACCAAAGTCTGAACAGTGGTTAGCATCAGAGTGATAAATATGGGTAATAAATTAACAAAGTCTTCTGTAATACATACTCAATAGTTCACAGGCAGTGGGCCACATCACTGTTCCTGAGAAACCAGGAAAGTTGGTTTTATCCTTTGAAGTTTTCTCTTTGGTTATCACTTCTTCTCAGATGGGAGAGGCTCAGTGCTTGCCCTCTTAGGTTGGTCGGCTGTATCCAGCTCCTCGGGTTCAGTATTTTAGAAGATATTTGTCTCCATCTTTGTGGGAAAAGAAGCTATAAAAGCTCCCAAGACTGAGTTCCTGCCTGGGCCATCTGTCTTTTTCCTTGCTAGTTGCAGGAAGTCTCTTTAGATCCTCAGTGGTAATACCAAACCAGTCCTTTAATTGCCCTTGTCCGTGGTCTGTGGGAATTACTCAGACATGTTTGAAGTACCAGAGTCAGTCACATTCTGAGTCACCCCTACATTCCAGGGGAAGCAGCCAGAAAACTGGTCAGTTCTTAGGGGAGGTTTTGATTTAGTGCTGGTGAGTTCTCTTACATAGCTGTCTCTTATATAGCCTAACTGTGTAGTAAGCAGGTAATTCTATCATCCCCTATCAGGCCCTTCTGGGCTGTCTACGCTCTTTAGAATGGCATCTCAAACATGACCCATTCCCTCCCCTTCAAAGGTTGTTCCTTCTCAGCTAATTACAGCAGAGTATTTCTCTCTCGTCTTTTACTGAGAGGGGGAAGGGGAAGGCAGGGAAGAGGTATGAGCTGCAGATGTCTGAAATGAATACAACTTTGTTCTCAGTTTACTCTCCAAACACTTCAGAATCTTGAAGTTTACCAATTTTTATCTCAGTAAATCCAGAGCCATATGTTGTCTATTACTTGGAACCCACTTCTGTGTAAAGTTTGTAAATCAGATTTTAAAATGCTTAATTATAAACATATATATTAAATATATAAAATTTAAAAATCAAATGAAATCAAATAAATAATAACATAAATATAATAAAAATAAATTAAATTAAATTATAAAAATAAAGAATAACTTCTTTCAATTGTATCAAACTCAATATTAAGGGCCACTGAGAAGAGTGAAATTGATTGCGGCCAGTTTCCTTAAATTTTTCCTAAATCAGGGTCATATCTAGAGACCTATGCTGCCTAGAAATAAGACCATAAAAGTAGGGAGGGCAGGGGAGAAAGGACACTTTTATTAGGCTGGTGATTAAGAAAATGATTAAGGTAATTGTCTTTAGGCTTTCATTTAAGAAAGAGTAGATATTTTTTTCTTGTGTTTAGTGAATCAGAACTAGGAAATGTGAATTTTAAAAAGAGAGAAAAATGAATACTTTTTTTTTTAGTGTATCCAGAAAGTCCCTGACTGCCTTTTGATTCCTGATTACAATGTGGGTATTCTATTTTCTCTCTTATAAATAAAGGTTTTTAAGTGTAACTCCAAAGCCAAAGCCTATAGCTACCTGGAATCTTTTCCTTTAGCAAACTGAAGGATTGACCTTGTCTATCTTCTCCCTCAGATTTGGAAGCCAGAAGCCTCTGAAGCAGCTGCAGAGTCCTGTGAAACTCAGTGAGTAAAAAGGCCACTCAGAGAAGACTGAATAGACTGGAGCTCTTTCCAGCTAGTCAATTTTGATCTTTCCCTCACCCAGGCAATCTGACATTGGTCTCCACCATACCAATGGGTCCGGGGACTGGGGTTGCATACAATTTTTAAGATAAAACCTTCCCCTGTCTGAGGACAATTTGGCTTACTAGTCAAAGAATCATGGCATCTGTTTCTATAATTAGACCACAACCTGACAGCAAGACAGGAAGTCAGGAGGTCTTGTTTTGTTTTGGTCTAGACCTGTGATTTCAGTGGTGAATTCTTAATGAGGAAATGTTTTCTACTAATGCAAATGGTGACTGCTATGAAATTTATAGTCTTAGTTACTTGGGGGCACTGAGAGGTTAAGTAGCTTCCCCAGGATAACACATCCAGTATGTTTCAAAGAACCCAGGTCTTGCTGACTCCAAGGCTGTTTTCTAGGTCTACCAGCCATAGTGTCTTATCACTTATGAGGTTAGATGAGGAAATTTACAGATATTATTTAATTTACTTCATACCACAGCCATCAGCATCCCCCCTGGAGGAGTAGATTTTATCCTAGATGGTACCAAGTAGGGATGTGAACAGGTTTCAAGAAGTTTAGATGACTCCAAAGACAATAGATCTGTTGATCCATAACTGGTTATTAAAATAGGAATGTTTAAGGATATATCCTTAACTCTTTGAGACTGGTGTCATAAAGGGAATAACTATCTCATGTTCACCCACAAACATCACTTTATACAAATGATAGAAATACTGGACTAGATAGACCATTGTTTTCATCTGGTGTGTCATTTTCTGTAGTGTCATTTCATACTGCTTGTCTACTTTTAATGCAGCTCACTAAAGTATTTTTCATATAGCTGATAAGCTATTATTTGTAATCCCAGTGTGTAGCAGCAAGCACCCCAACATCCCCAGGGTAGCTGCCAATATAGGTTCTTAGATCTGCTTTTGTAAAGGAAAGCAACTCAAAATGGGTTAACAAGCTTACTTTAATCAAACAAACATATATTACCTAGTTCAGGGGAAAAAGGTCAGCACCCCGAACTTCAGAATATACAGACAGATCAAATAGGCTTCCAAACTGTCCAACCATTATATCAATACCAAATCACAGTTACCAGAGAAGGAAGCATCAACATCTGGGTTTTCAAAGCCGGGGGGCTCTCAACAACGGCTTCCCAGAGTCTCATCTGGTCAAATCACACAACACTTCTCAAAGTGAGCCCCAAAGCAAAGCCTCTCCTCAGGGTTTATATAGCCTTCTCCTGGCTCAAAGATTGTAACAACCTCCTTGACCCACTGCCCAATCACAAAGTATCAAGGTGTGGGCTTTCCTGAAAAACAAGCCTCCCACCACAGGCTCCAGGTGCACTTAAGCTAGGGGCAGGGAAGATCTTTAAATTTGCATTTCCATTACACAGTGCAAGTTCATTTTACTAAGAGCTATATAGTAGAGACCTTCAAGGTAACTTGCAAGATGTTTTAATAATAGCTTATATTCACTTTGGTAACAGGTGTGAATTTGTACAAGTAGGAATTTTGAGGCAATGGATCTAAGAGGTAAGTCAAAGGGCAAAGCTGAAAAAAATGTAGAATTCATCATTACCACTTTAGGATAATTCACTTCTATCCATAGCCTCCTCTTGGTTAATCAAAACACAAAGGGCTATTCTCACCAATACACTTGCTGTGTTTATTTCTCAATCCTGCACATTTTGCTCTCCTTAATCATCATCCACTCTTAACAACTGCCCAGTTATCTTTCTACTGTACCATGCAGTGGGAGAAGAGACCTAAACAAAAATGTAACTGGTTGGAACTTGTGTATCACCTCCAAATCCTGTGATCTTTAATAGCTCTTTACACGTAGAAGTCCTTAACTAGCACTAGTGTCCACCTGCAAGTGCAGTTCTTCAGGAATGGGGAGGAATTAGAAAATGTATAGTCTTATTTATCATTGAATATTTAGGTTTCATTGTGGCTAAGTATAAAGTGACATGTTTTGTTTTGTTTTCTTTTCTTTTCTTTTTGGAGGGCAATTAGGGTTAAGTAACTTGCCCAAGGTCACATGGCTTGGTTTTTGTTTGTGTGTGTTAAGTGTCTGAGGCCGAATCCAAACTCAGGTTCTTCTGACTCCAGGGCCGGTGCTCTACTCACTGTGCCACCTAGCCACCCCTAAAGTGACATTTTTAAAAAGAATTCAATATTTTCCACATGAATCAATCAATTATTGGGGAAGGAGAAGGAAAGGGAGGTGGAGAAAATTTAAAATCTTATGGATGTGAATATTGAAAACTAAAAATAAATTATTTTTAAAAACCAATCAATTAGTCAATAAGCATTTATTAAGTGCTTACTATGTGCCAGATATTGTGTTAGACTCTCGAGATATCAAGAATGGCAAAAACAATCTCTACTCTTAAAAAGCTTACATAATAAACGGGGAACACAAGTATATACATAGATTAAGATACAACATACATATATAGCAGAAACAATGTAATCATTGCAACTTGAGTTCCAAAGCCCATTGGTATGAAATTCTTGACTCATTGATGGAGATCAATGCCTCACACCTCTGTGAGGGGTGGGGCAGGGTAGGTGAAAGCTAAAAAGAATAGAGATCTGGCATCCAGTCTTTTCTCTTTTTCCAAGTTTTTCTGTCTTCCAGCATCAAGAGAGAAGATGTGTGGGATTCCAACCTGTCTTTGGGGTCATGAAGGGAGAGAAAGACTCTGAGAAGGAAGAAGTCATGTAGAACATTGATCATGTCCCAGTCTCCAGCTTGCTATACTAGAATTTGGGGGATTTCCCTTCCAGTGAGATCTGGGACTCTCGGTTGAGTTGAGTTGAGTTACCTCTCTGCCAATGTCAACAGTTCCTTCATTTTGTATTGTATGGAATTGTAAGTAAGGTGAACTTTAGCATGTATAAAGTGGATTTTCATTATTCTTTCTTAGAGTTTAGTTTCCCAGGATCCATGGTCATAACAATCTCTATTTCCCAGGTTCATGACTTGCAAACATCTCCACCATGCTTGCACAGCATTATATAATGATAAATAATATATACATTTGTGCTCAAATTGTAAAAATCCATTGTGACTGTGCAGTGGGATATAGAGATGAGGTGATGTGAACTTGTGAGGTTATTGCTGGCAATATGCCTTCTTTGTTTCTCTATAAAGTAGGTGGGCATTGGTCAAGAAGTACAGCACCCTTAGGGTTGAATGTATCAGCTGGAATGCTTTGTATGCCTTGATCAGCCTCTATCAAGGCGCGCTCGTCTCTGTGTGTGTGTGTTTGCCTCAACCAGCTCCCATTGAGGCTTGAGGGATGTAGGGGAGCGCACAAGCTGTGCCTGTCTCAATTGACCCCATCAAGATGTAGGGGCAAGTGCCCCACTCTTCCTGCCAGCCCCACCAAGAAGGGTGATTTGGGAATGCTGTAGGAGTTGGTGCTCCCATTATCAGCAACCCTCTTATGAGAAGGCTAGACTAAAACAAAGCAAGATTATTAACCTCTCTGCAGCTGTCTTCCTGTCTTCCGAGATCAAGAGTGAACCTGTGCTAGCAGCCTTCCTGTGGGCTAGTGTTATCTGACTTACAGGCATATATTCTCATATGTACACTTTCTCAGATTTCTGTTTTGCTACTGACTTGAATAAATGGGTTTCCTTGCTCCTTGCTATAAATGCTCACTGTGGAACTGGATATGGTGGGAAGGGAGTCAAGTCTTGGATATAAAGTTTTGAATCTCCCTTTTCCCATTAAGAAATTATAATCAAGAGTTTAACTTAAACCTAAAAATTACTTCCCTTAGACCAAAGGTGTCAAACATATGGCCAGTTGGTCACATGTGACCCCAAATACTCCTAAGTATGGCTGGAACCAGATTAAAATGTAATTGGTAAGTATTTAGCTGAATAAATAAAAATAAAATAAAATATAGGTAGTATTAGATTCTAAAACTAAGCCAACATATGACCTGCTGGGATCCTTATATATGATTTGAGTTTGACACCATTGCTCTACACTAATAATATTTAAGAAAGCAGATAGATATCCTATCCCCAAACCCTCTCTCTGAGTAGAGCAGATCGGCCAGACTCTGACTTCAACCTCCTCACCTCATGGCAGGAATTAAAGTCTCCCTTGGAGAAGCATGCGGGGAAGTAGGAAACCCTAGAGACATCTATTCTTGCCTTCCTTTAAGCCACACACTGGACCTTTCATATTATACTTAGATGGGAAAAATTGGGGAAGGGGGCAGAAAAAAACCTCTCCTGCAGAAGGTATCATTTGAGTCAAGTTTTTGAAGTAAGTCAGAGATTTGGAGAGGCAGGGATGAGGAAGGAGAGCATTCCAGGCATAATATTAAAAATTAAACATAAAGTGTTTTACTTATGTGCCTTATTTTTCTCACTAACTCATATATCCAATCCATTGTCAGATATTGTTGTTTCTACTTTCATAACATCTTCTGTATATATATCCCCTTTTCTCCACTCACACAGGAAGGAAAGGAAGGAAGGAAGGTAGGAAGGAAACAAGCATTTATTAAGCACCTACTATGTGCCAGGCACTGTGCTGAGTGCTGGACAAATACTAACTCATTTGAGACCCACAACAATACTGTGAGGTAGGTGCTGTTATTACCTTCATTTTACATTTGAGGAAACTGAGGCAGACAGAAGTTAAATGATATGCCCAGGTTTGCATAGCCAGTAAGTATCTGAGGCCAAATTTGAACCTAGGTCTTCCTAATTCCAGATTATGTGCTTTAGCCACTATACCACCTAGTACAGGCCTGTATCCCCTTTTGCTTGCACTATTGCAAGAGCTTTCTAACAGGTCTCCCAAGTTCTATCCATCCTCCACTCAGCTGCCAAGGATATTTTTTAAAGTATAGGTCTGACCTGGTCATGCCTCTGCTTAATGAGCTCCAGTGGTTCCCTATTATCTACAGGATCAAATATAAACTCTTCTGTTTGGATTTAAAGCTTTTTATAACCTGCTCCCTTCCTACCTTTCCAGTCTTATGTCAATTTATTTCCCTCTATTCACTCTATTATTTTGCCACACTGGTCTACTTGTTTTTCCTCACACACAACAAACATTCCGTCTTCTGAATTGATGTGTTTATACTGGCTGTCCCCTATACCTGGAATATTCCACCTCTTCACCTCTACCTCTAAGCTTTTCTGTTTTCCTTCAAGACTTTCCTTCAATCTCACCTTATGGAAAAAAAAACCCTAACTGCTAGTGCCTTCCCTTTTCAGGTTACCTTCTATCTTCTCTCTCTCTCTCTCTCTCTCTCTCTCTCTCTCTCTCTCTCTCTCTCTCTCTCTCTCTCTCTCTCTCTCTCCCTCTCCCTCTCCCTCTCCCTCTCCCTCTCTCTCTCTCTCCCTCCATATAGATGGATAGATATCTCATTAGAATGTGAGTTCCTTGAGGGTGGGGCGTCAGTCTTTACTTAGTTTGTATCTTCAATTCATGGTACATTGTATGCACTTAATAAATGCTCCTTGAGCAAATGAATGAACAGACTATGTCTTACATCCATCTATCTTTGTTGCTTACAAAGGAGAGGGCAAGCTAAAAGATACTGAAACTGAGTCAATTTTTGGAAAGAAGGTTCTATGCAACTCCAATTTTTTATCTATAATAGTTAAAACCTTATTTTTTCATATTAAATTTCTTTTTGACCATTTTTCATGAGTGAAATAAATTTAGTTGTACTTTGGTTTATAGTCTATTTCATTATTAGTGCAGTACTGAGTTGTTTTATTTCCTCCCCCCAAAATGTATTAATATATATTTAACAATCAGAGAGTGCTACTGCCCAGCTACTTGGATCATCCTTCTCAGTAGCAAGGGTATACTGGCAATGCCATGCATACACTAGCAATTATGTGCTTCATTCAACATCAAAACTATCCAGAAATGCCAAACTCTCTGATTCCTAGAAAACTGGAAAATTCTATACCCTGTCCTCTTCAGGGAGTATAGGTGCTTATCTTATTAGTCCAGGGGCACTGTCTATCTGAATTTATCCAATTAAAATCTTTACTCAGTCCCACCAATGGGGAAATCCCTCCCTCCTTCCCTGTAAGGAGTTATAATAGATCGGAATTGTATATGCATGTCATAATGGAGTCAGTCACACAAGCATGGCATAATGGAGTCAGTCACACAAGCATGGCATAACTGTATACGGTGCTTTATTTATTACCATAGAATCAAAAGGAATGCAATAAAAACAAACATTAATACAACCACCATATATATGTGTACAACCTACACAGCTTCTTCTAGACCTATGCAGCCCACAACAAGTTATAGGCATGTCCCAACCCTAGGAGTTCCTAGCTACAGCTCATGCTTTTAGATGTAGTCTTTCCCATGAGGAATTGCTATAGTTTTTCCTATTTACTTTTCTTACATGTGATCTTAATATCCCCATTTACTTTTTTTTACTCACTGATTCCTAAAGGGTCCAAATTTAGTTACTTGAGGAACTTGGAGAGCTAGAGCTTGGTACCAAAGCTATTGTTTTTTGTTACTTGCTTGTTGTAGATGGCAACTTCTAATTGCTGACTGTCATGTCTTAGAGTTCATTCATCAATATTGCAATTATATAGCAGAATTAAGGGCAGGTCCAGAAACAGAATTCCTCTGAACACCATTCCTTTTTATCCCAATATGTCACTCCTCAAATTTCTGTTCAGTTTTGACTTCTAGCATTTCCATTGCAGATCTTTGACTCTTTTTGTTTTGTCTCGGCTTTATGGCTGTCCTATCTAAGACACCATGGCTCATCAGTGGGAGCAGAGAAATAAACTCCACTCTATACATGTACTAAATACACAAAGGTACACCTGTATTTTACCTTTAAGGATGACAAAGAATTGAGCATGTCAGAGCCAGTCAGTAAATACTAAATATTTATTCTGATTCATGAAATAATGTATTTTTTGTAGCCATGGAGAAAAAATGTTTACTTTCTCGGATTCATCACTTAAAACTTAAACCTATTTCTCTATGTTCGTTACCTATTTTGCATAATAGATGCCCATCATCTGGGGAATGGCCAAACAAATTGTACATGACTGTAACTATTTCTGTTGTGGTTCAATCATTTTTCAGACATGTCTGACTATTTGTGACCTGATTTGGGTCATTCCTTAGCAAAGATACTTTACGATTTCCTTCTCCAGTTCATTTTATGGATGAGGAAACTGAAGTAAATGGGGTGAAGTGACTTACCCAGTGTCACAGCTAGTAAGTAAGGCCATATTTGAACTCAGGAAGATGTCTTCCTGACTCCAGGCAGAGCACTCTATCTACTCCATTCCCTAGTTGCCTTGTAACAATATTAGTTTGCCATAGGAAGTAATGAATATTTAGAATACATAAAAACACGAGAAGACCTAAGAACTGTTGGAAAATGAAGTAAGCAGAACCAGAAAAACTATATATACAATGACTACAACAATATAAATAGAAACAACAACACTGAAACTAAAGGCTATGATATTATAATTAGCTGAATTATATATATAATCATATATAAATATATATATAATTATATGAAATTATAATGACCCCAAAAGAAGATATATGAGAAGGCCTTCACCCCTTCAAACCCCATTCTATTCATTAGAGAAGCAGGGGTCTATGGATGTGAAACATTGAATATAATGAGAGACTGTTTTGATATGTTAATTTTGTTGAACATGTCATTCTTTGCTCCTACATAAGGGATGATTCTCTTGGAGGGCTAGGATCAGGGACACATCAAAAAATGGTGATGTAAAAACAAAAAATATCAGTGATTTTTTAAAAAAAGATCAATAACAAGGGAAATACAAATCAAAACAATTCTAAGGTTTTACTTCACGCCAAACAAATTAGCAAAAGTGACCAAAGATGGGAAGAATCAATGTTAGAGGAGGTATGAGAGAGATAAGCACATTAATACACTGTTGTAGAGCTGTAAATTTATTCAACCATTCTGGAAAATAATTAGGAATTATGCTTTAATATGTGAGTAAGGGGTCCATCCATACCTTTTGACCCAGAATTCCCACCGCTAGGCATCTATTCCAAAGGGGTCAAAGACCTCCTTGGTCTTTGAAGGCTTCATATGCACTAAAATGTGTCTCCCTTTCTCCCATGCAAGTAGACTAATTTAACTGAAGAGTAGATGGAATGTAGAGGAGAGTAATGGTATAGGGTAGAAAGGTAGGATAACAGTAAATCATGAAAAGCCTTGAATATCAGGTAGAGGTATTTAAAGTTTAATTGTGAAACAATAGGGATATTCATAGCAACATTTTTTGTGGTAGCAAAAAAATTGGAAACAAAATATGTGCACATTGATTGGGGAATGGCTAAAGAAATCATGGTGAAATAAAGCATATATGTAAATGGTGCAATATTAACATGCTATATGAAGAGATGAATATGAAGAATTCAGAGAGCGTAGGAAGGCATATTACCTGATGCATAAAAAGTAGGTAGAACCAGAGGGGAAAACATATGTGGGTGTAAAATGATTTCAAGAATGAAAATCGAAAGAACAAAAAAAGTTAAAAGGAACTGTACTCTTGTAATTATAATGACCAAATAAGACCTTAGAGAAGAAGTAAGTATACGTACCTACCTCCTTCATTAAATATGGTTGGGTGGAATAAAGATATGGAACACTGAATATACAGTCAGACTCAGTTGATATGTTGAACAGGTTTGCTGAATTTTTTAAATCTTTTTTTAAGTAAGGAATGATTTATTATTATTATTATTATTATTTTGCTTTTTGGAGGGGAGAAGGCAGGGCAATTGAGGTTAAGTGACTTGCCCAAGGTCATATGGCTTCTGATGTCAGATTTAAGTGTTGTGTCTGAGGTCACATTTGAATTCAGGTCCTCCTGACTCCAGGATTGGTGCTCTATTCACTTCGCCATCTAGCCACCCCAGGGATGACTCTTGGGGGAGAAGGGACAGATTTGGAAATGAAGATGATATAAAAAATAAATCAATGAAAATTAAAACTGCAAGCTGATTTTTTTGCTCACTTCCCTTGGTATCAGACTTTCACAGTCTTTCCAGTTTCCATTGAAACTGTTAATTTTGTCATGTCTTATGAAATAATAATCCTCCATCATATCCCTCTATTACAATTTTTAAAGTTATTTTTCAAAAGAACAACCACTTATTTTCCATTTTTGGCACTATGAAAAGAGCTATTATAAATATGTTTGTACGTAGTGGTCCTTTTCCTTTTTCTTTGACCTTATATTGGAGTATAACTGGGCTAAAGGATATGCATTTTAATAACTTTTTACCCCATTTACACAACAGCATTACCAAAAATCAAAACAAACAAAAAGAGATATAGAAAGACTTTGGAACTCTTATTAGTACAGAGATAAATCACAGGTTCAGAAGACTGAAGATGAAACACACTATCAGAGAGGAGATGGATTTAAAATGCATCGAAAGATATACATTTTCAGACATGGCCATATGGAAATTTGTTTGCTTGACTCTGAATGTTTATGGGGATTTAATTTTTATTTATTTATTATTTAATAGGATGTATAGTGAGGAGCAGATTAAAATGCATAAAAAATTAATAAATGAAATTTTTTTGCCTTTTTTTGGGAGGTAGGGCAATTGGGGTTAAGTGATTTGCCCAAGGTCACATGGCTAATTTTTGTGGTAAGTGTCTGAGGCCGGATTTGAACTCAGGTCCTCCTGACTTCAGGGCTGGTATTCTATTCACTGCACCAACTAGCCGCCCTATGAATATATTTTTTAAAATGAAAGTCAGTGGGCGGCTAGGTGGCGCAGTGAGTGGAGCGTCAGCCCTGGAGTCAGAAGGACCTGAGTTCGGATTCGACCTCAGACACTTAACGCACACACAAATAAAAACCTAGCCGTGTGACCTTGGGCAAGTTACTTAACCCCAATTGCCCTCCAAAAAGCAAAAAAAAAACAAACAAAAAAATGAAAGTTAGTAACATGAAACAAACAAAAATTCCTAGCTTTCTTCCAAACACAACTTGTATGCTATCTCCTATATGAGGTCTTTCCTGGTCTTCTAGTTGTTACTACTCTTTCCTTCTTGACCTTACTTTGTATTACTTTGAATATGCTTGATTTTTACTCATCTCATCTTCTTTTTAAAATTTCCTTGTAGAATGCAAGCTCCTTGAATATAAAATGTAAGCCCCACTCAATGCTTTCAGGCAACTCTCTATGAAGATAAATTGTAGAGAAGGTACCTATTTGCATTGTAATAGGGAATTAACTCATCCTGGAGTCCCCCACCAATGAATCACAGTTCTAGTCCTTATCCCTATCCCTATTTCAAACCCTAGCATATAGCACATTACTTTATACATAATAGATTCTTATTAAATATTTAATTGAATTGCATACTCAAGTAGTTAATTATAATAATAACATATTATCTGATAGGTGCATCAAGGAGTAACAGAAAGTGCTGTTTAATGAATTTACAAGTTAATTTTATCAAATATTCAAAGAATAATTCCAATGTTATATAAGCTACTTGCAAAAAAAAAAAAAAAGGAAAAAAGAGAACTTACAAACTTTTTCTATGATACAAATGTGGTCTTGATACCTAGATCTGGGAGAGGCAAAGTTGAGGAAGAAAACTATACACCAATATCCCTAATAAATACCAATGCAAGAATTTTAAATACGATGTTAGCAAATAAGCTATAGCAACACTTTAGAAAGCTTACATACTATGACCAGGTTAAATTTAAAACAGGAATATAGGCTGATTCAAAATAAGGAAGATATTTTGTGGCTAGGTGGCACAGTGACTAGAGCACTGGGCCTGGAGTAAGGAGGACCTGAGTTCACATCTGATTTCATACACTTAACACTTAAATCCTCCATCGGAAGCCACATGACCTTGGTCAAATCACTTAATCCCAATTGCCCTGCCTTCCCCCATCCAAAAAAAAAAAAAAGGCAAAAGAAAAGGGAGAGAAGATACATAATAAACCATGTCAATAACATGAAAGGCATATTATTATATCAACAAATGCTGAAACATCTTTGAACAAAATTCTATTTCTGTTAAAATCACTACAAAACATAGAAATAAATGGAACTTTCTTTAATATAGTAAATAATATCTATATAAAACCAAGAACAAATATTATACATAATTTAGAAAAGTTAGAAATTTTTCAAATAAGATCAGGGATAAAACAAGTGTGTCCATTATCATTACTATTTACTGCTATTTAACATACTACTAGAAATGCTGCCTGTAGCAAGAAAGGAAAATCAGTGGTTAAGCAAAAGAAAAGAAAAAACAAACTAATGACTTTTTGCAGATGATAGTATGAGTTACTTAGAAAACCCCAAAGAGTCAACTAAAATTAATCCAGCAAAATTGAAGTATATAAAACTAATCCATACAAATCACCAGCAGAACTCATCAGGAAGAGAGAAATGCCATTCAACATAGCTGCAGAAGGTCTAAAATATTTGGGAATCTATCTACCAAAATATACCAAGGAATTAAATGAATCCAACTATAATTTATTTTTGCAGAAAACAATATAGATACAACATGGAAAAGGGTAATACTACCTAAATTAACTTATTTATTTTATAGAGCTAGTAAAAAATAAAACAAAACCAGCAGAATTCATATGGAAGAACAAAAGCTCTTCAAGAATCTTAAGGAAAGTAAAGGACTCTAGCATTACTAGATCTCAAATTACACTACAAAGCAGTAATCATTGAAATGATTTTGTTTTGATGAAAAAATACAGTTTAATCCATGGAAAAGATTATTTATGCAAAATATAGAATCAAATAAACACAGAAACCAATATTTGATAAACTACAATATCCTAATTAATGGGATGAGGTGAGATTAATTAATGGGGTGAGAATTCACTATTTAACAAAAACTGCTGGGAAAAATGGAAAGTAGTCCATCAGAAATTATGTATAGAACAAAGTCTACCAAGATAAACTCCAAATGGATATGCCTTAGACATAAAAAGTAATGTCATAAGCAAATTAAAAGATCAAGGAAGAATACCTTTTAGATCTATGGAGAGAGGAAGAGTTCATGACCAAAAAAGTGATAGAGATGATTCCAGAAGAAAGGATAAATAATTTTGATTACATAAATTTGAAAAGTTTTTGCACAAAAAACAAAACTAGTGAATTTAAAATTAGAAGAGAAACAGGTAATGGGGTGGGGAAGATCTCTACAACAAGTTTTTTTTTTATAATGGTCATATATCTAAGATAGAAAAAGAACCAATTCAAATTTAGAAGACAAAGAGATATTTCTCAATAGATAAGTAGTCAAAGAATATGAACAGGTAATTTTCTAAGGCAGAATGCTAAGCTATCAACAACCACATGAAAATAAAAATGCTCCAAATCACTAATAATTAGGGAAATGCAAATTAAAATTACTAGGTTCTATCGAATTGACAAAGAAGATAAAAGGAAAATGACAAATGTTAGAGAGTCTGTGGGAAAACTAGCATATTAATGACATACTATTCATGAAACTCTAAATTAGTCCAGCCATTCTGGAAAACAATTTGGAATTATGCCCCAAAAGGCACTAAAACGTGGATACCTTTTGATCTATTTATACCAGTATTAGTCCAATACCTCAAAGAGTTCAAAGGAAGAGGAAAAGAAACCATATGCACAAAAATATTTATAGCAGCTCTTTTCATAGTAGCAAAAAATTGGAAACTTAGGGAGTGCCTGCCCTGTGGGGAACTGCTAAATAAGTGAAACAGAATATTATTGCACCATAAGAAATGATAAAATTAATAGTTTCAGAGGAAACTGAGAAAATTTTTATGAATTGATTCATAGTGAAGTAAACAGAACTAGAATGGCACATAAATAATAAAGAAAAACAACTTAAAAGATTTTAGGATTCTGATCATTGCAATGATCATGAACCATGATTCCAGATGGCTGAAGATGAAGCATGCTACTCACTTCTTGCCAGAGGGGTGGTGAACTTAAATTGCAGAATGAAACATATTTTTGGCCATATGGGAATTTATCTTGCTGGACTATGTATTTTTATAGGGTTATCTTTCTTTTTTTTCATTGTTCAATAAAACAGTATTATGGGAAACAGGAAGGAAAAGATAATAAATGCTTGTAAAATAAATAAATAAATACGTGCCATTGGAGAACTGAGAATTAAGATTTTCATCTTGGTATGTGAGTAAGGAAGGCTGCATGGAAAGTGGCATTTTTTTTTTTTTAAGCAATTGGGGTTAAGTAACTTGCTCAAGGTTACACGGCTAGTCATTATTTATGTGTGGGTGCTCATTTTCTGAGGCCGGATTTGATCTCGGGTCATCCCAACTCACTGCGCCACCTAGCCGCCCCTGGAAAGTGGCATTTGAGCTGTCTTTAAAGGATTTTTAGGAATTCAACAGAGAAGGAAGGCATTCTAGACATAAAGAATGCCATGGAAATCAGAAGTCACAGAGAGTAGAGCAGTTTAATTGGATTGGAGAGTATGTGAAGGAGAATAAGATGAGATAGGACTGGAAAGGTAAGGTGACACTGGATTGTGAAGAGCCTTGAATGTCAGGTAGAAGAATTTAAACTTTAATTGGAAGATAATAGGAAATCATTTTTGCATAAATGAATAACATTACCAGATGTAAGTATAACATAAATTATTTTGGCAATGTAAATGAAGGACAGATTGGAAAGAAGATGGTAATGAAGGTAAAAAAAAGCTGTCACAAAGCTATTGCAAAAGTACAAGGGAATGATAATAAGCATTGCACTAAAGTGATGAAAATGAGAATGGACTGGAGGGAATAAATTTGTGAGATATTTAAGGGTTGGAATTTCTTGGATTATGAGAATTGAAGGAGAGAAAAGGGTCAAAGATAACTGAAAGGTCATAAACATGAAAAAAAGGGTTGAGTGATGGGGTCAAAGATAGAAATGCTGCAAACAGAAGAAGACTTGGGAGGAAAGATAATATATTCTGTTTTGAATATCTTCAGTTTGAGGTAGTGGTGAGACATTCAGTTGGATATTTGAAGCCAGATGAAAAAGCAGATATGAAACTCAGAAAAGATGTGATAGAGATTTGGAAATTGTGTGACAGACCCTTGGGGTACACCTACATTAAGAGATCAGGAAGGAACTGAGTATCCAGAGAAGGAGAAAGAGAAGAAACAGAGAGGTAAGAAGCAAACAAAAACATAAACGTGTCTCTGAAGTATAGGAGTCAGTATTTCCAAAAGGAAATGGTTAACTTGGTTAAAGGCAGTTGTGTGCTAGACTCAGCTTCTACCGGGATTCGGTAATCAGTAAATACAATGAGGTTTGATTTATTGTTTTTGTGCTTGTCTAGACTTAAGAAAGTGACTGAGAAAATGTTAGAGCAGATGAAACTTAAAAGTGTGTTTTACCTGCATTCTCCTACTAGAAAGTTGTTTGTTAAACATTTACTAGCACCACCCTGTTAATGCAAAGAGAAATCAAGTAGAATTCAGCAATCAGAATTCTGTCACTGATAATCATTGAGAGAATAATTTCAGTATCGTGGAGGGAAGAATCAGAACTTAAATGTTAGAAGACAAATAAAGAAATAGAGATGCTGCATATAGCCAACTTTTCCAGAGACCAAGTAGTAAAGAGGAATGGAATGAGAAGATGGTATCTGAACGTATTAGAAAAATTCAAAGAAAGCTTAAAAAAATATCTTTAACTTAGGGAGACCTAAGCATGTTAGTAGATAATTTGGAAGGAACAAGGGGTGGGGGGGATGTTGAAGATATTCAGGAGAGAGAAGGGATGAGTGAAGGATAAAATGAGAAGGGACTGGAATAAAGGAGCAGCAGGATAGCACAACAGATAGAGTGCCAAGCCTGGAGTCAGGAAGACTCATCTTCCTAAGTTCAAATCTAGGCTCAGATGCTTACTAGATGTGTGACCCTGAGCAAGTCACTTCACCTCATTTGCCCCAATTTCCTCATCTGTAAAATGAGGTGGAGAAGGAAATGGCAAACCACTCCATTATCTGCCAAAAAAAAAACCCCAAATGGAGTCACAAAGAATTGGACACAACTGAACAATAACAACAAGAATCAGGATTTGCCTGTCTTCAAACTCTCTATCATCTGGCCACAAAGACCTATTTTGCCCTTCCTTGAATACTGTACTCCATCTCCCATAGCCATACCCTTGCATGTCTATCCCTCACGTCTGGAATTCTCTCTCTCCTCGACTCTACCTCTTAGTTCCTTTGGCTTCCTTCAAGACTCAGTTCAAATCCTGCCTTCCATAAGTGGTCTTTCTCCACTGGCTGGTAGTGCCTTCTCCAAAATGAGGTTACTCCTATGTATCTGGTAAGTACTTAGTTATTTATATGTGGTCTCCCCTTACAGAATCAGAGCAGTAAGGGAAGGGACAGTTCTTACCTTTCTTTGTATTTCTAGCATGCTTAATAACTGTTTTAAATTGATTGGGTGATTACCTCAATCTGTACTTTGCAACCCTGGAGCAGAATCAAATCATTGAACTGTGAGGATGAAGATTCACAGGTCTGGAATGGCAGTAGGTGTGTGGGTGGTGGGGTGGAGTGGCGTGGATGAGGTACTCAAGATTCTAGGGTAGTAGCAACAGTCATAGTAAGCAAGTAAAGCTGTGATAGGGGAGAGTAGAGCTCAGATAGGAGACTAGGGATGGGTCAAGGAACTGGAAGTCCTAATTAGAATAAAGAATAGGCTTAATGTAATAGTTGGTGAGATAGAAGAATAGAAAATTGTGATTAGATAATGACCATGGGATACTTGCTGTTTCTCCTTCCCCGATACCACCCAAAGTATAAGAGATGTCAGAGGGACCATCATTTTAATCTCATAAGGTCCAGACTTGCCCAAGGTCATAGATTTAGGCAGTGGAAGGGCCAGGCCTAGAACTATAGTGAGGGGTTCTTTTCCCTGTCATACTGCTTTACTTTAACATCACCTCTAAAAGATTTAAGGAAATACTCTTCCTGTGCCAGGCCCAAGGGTGGAGCAATTATGTGGTACCACATGATCGGGAAGAATGATACATTCCATTTATGTTTCTATTTATATGCATTTTTTATAAGCTGGGGGGGGGGGGTCGTCATGGAGACTAGATCCCTGATGCTCTAAGACCAACCTGGCCGAAAGCCACTAAGCATGCTTAGGATGCAAGGGTCCCTTGCTTTCTCCTAGCTGTTCTCTTCGATGTCAGATGCTCCTGGAAGCTTGTGCGTGGGTTGGCCGTACAGGGGATCCCCTTAAAGGGGGGTGTATTTGGTCTCTCCCAGAGGGTTTGGTCAAGCCCCTCCTGTAGCTCCGCCCCTCAGGGACGGAGGTGGGCTTTTCTTGCCTGTGCGCCTGCTGCAATGTTCTCCCAAAGGACTAGCTAGGGCATTTTTCCTGTTTCCATTCTCAAGCTTCTGACTCTTGGATGGTAGTTCACCTCGACCTCTTTTCATTATCCCCACCCTCCCATCCCCCTTCTCAAAGCAAAATATTTAGAAGTCCCTGGACATCTACCGGCCCTGCAACAGGAGCTCCAGCAGCCCTACATTCCACGGATTCCAGCTCTGTGACGTCCCCAAGGACGGAGATCCGCGAGCTGAGCAGGGCTGCTTCGGCTAGGGAGCTCAAGCTTCGTGTTCCAAACACACGCGTAAAGACACACACACACACACACACACACACACACACACACACACACACACACACACACACACACACACACACACACACACACACACGCTCGCACAGAACAGCAAAGCCTACACCCTTGGGATTCCTCTTCGGGCCACATTCCATCCCGTCCCCCACAGAGAGCCCCTTCCCTCCCTTCTTCCTCCCGGCACCCCAGCGCCTCTGAGCCCAGCCGTGTTGGGGGGTGGAGGCGCCGCTGCCCCCGGCGCCTGCTTCGTCTCCTCTCCCCAGAGCGGCCCCTTTCCTCCCTCCCCTCTCTCTTGCTTGTGTTTCCTGCGGCTCTCGCTTAGCCCACGAAAGTCAGAGCAAACTTTTCCCTCCCCGGAGTGCAACGTGAGCAGATCTTGGGGCAGGTTTCCGTAACTTTTTATTTTTGCCTCCGCCCCGCCGTCCCCTCTTCCAACCTGCAGTTCTCCTGGGAGAGCAAACACAAAGTAGCTGCTAGCGGGCCTTCCTTCTCCCTCCCACCTCACCCAGTCCTCTTGGGCCTTAAGCTTTGGGATCTCCCGGCCGCGGAACAAAACCCATACTGGATGACTAGGTTTCTCTTCTCACTCTCTTTCCCCCTTTCCTCCTCCAGTCTTTCCCTTCCCTGGACTCTCCTCGCTTGATCGGAGCGGAAACCTCCCTCCCCTTTCTCCTCCTCCTCCAACTACTTCCCCCCTCCCCTTCCCAAATCAGCCACTGTAATAAATTCCTTGGGGAATTGGAGCTTCTGCCGCCGCCGACCTTTTCGTGGGGACCCGGGACCTCTGTCCGGGGGTACGTGTAAGCAGGTAAGTGTTGGGGTACGTAACACACACACACACACACACACACACACACACACACACACACACACACACACACACACACACACACACACACACACACACACACACACACACACACCCTGTTGGCCAAGGCATGGAGCTCCGGCGTCTGTGCCTTTTCTTGGAGCCCCAGAGGGGTTTTGGGAGGCCGGTTTTCAGCTCCACCGCTGCTTGCAGATGACTTTGGCAAACACTTGGAGAGAGAACTTGCGTTCTAGCCGGCCACGGACCAGGCGGACGGACTGACGGACGCCGCCGCTGGTGCAAGACTTGGCTGGCTAGAGGGATTACTCTCGTAGTGAAGGCGCAGAGCTTGCCTGGTTAGGGTTGGAGGTCGCTACGGGTGTGATTAGCCGAAGCCTCCTTCAATTCCTTTGAATTTGGGGGGGGAAGGGTTGCCTCTTGAAGATATCCACGTTGTTGGGGGAGGGGGGGGATAAGGGATTTAGAATGTTCTCTTCCTCTGAGGGGAGGCAGACTCCTCTGGTGTGACATCCCGCTGCTTAGCCCACTACGGGGAGCCCGGTGGATAGAGAAGTTTCATCCTGCCCCTCACTAGGCCCCATGTTTGCCAACAGCTCTTTTGGGCCCCGTAGCCCATATCTGTGAAATTTCTGTTGGACCAAATTTTTTTTCTGTCCCACTCTTTCTCTTCCAAAAAACCCCCCACAACAAACAGATTGAGGTTTAACAACTCCTTCCTCATTGGAAAACAGTCTTTAGGGGGACACTTTGCAAGAAGCTTACCATCATTTTGTCTGGAGGGAGCAGAAGGGTAAAATGTACTGTCCACCCAGTTTTCTGCCCCTTTTTCAGTTTGCTCCCTGTAAGGTGAGAGAACTCAAGAAGAAAGCATGGGGTTCTTAGTTGCCTTCAAGTGGAGACGTCTTCTAGTTCTGCAACCAAGGGCTCTTGTAACAGGGATCTTTGAAAGTGTAATACTTTTTCCTCTTTTGATCAGTTTGAAAAAGAAATGGTGGTTCTTACCCTTCAACCATCAGATTAAAAAAAAAAAAAACAACACCCAGGACAGAATAATTCAGGATCTAGTGACCACAGGAAAATTCAGTCAAGTCAAGTAGGGTCCGAGTTAAAGGTTGGAGGTCAGTAGTAATCTTTTTCTAGAATGGTAGAAATGAGGTAGGGCACAGACAGGTTTGAATCAAACCTGAGAGAAGGGACTTTTATACCCATATGTCCTCCTTCAGGAGTGGAGAACCCTACTACTACTGGCTCTAGGTTGTCAAGGTTGTGAATAGTTGAACTGTTCCACGTTTCATTTCGGTCACCTTTTCTTAGATCGGTGAGGTGGCAGGTTCTAGCAGCAGTAGGGACTTCGATACTGCTTATCCATTTTAGGAGTAAATGGATTCCAATCCCTTGCTTATTTTGTGTAAGCAGTATAGAGATCAAAGAAGGTCTGAAAAGTACAAGACTTGTGCCTTTGTGGTGCCTTGATGAGAGAGAGTGCTTGTCAGGAATGCCCATTCTATTATAAATCACTCAGAAATGCTATGGTTATTGCTACAGCACAATTATAAGAACCACTTTCTTTTTCTTGCAACTTTATTAGGGAAGGATTGATACATGTGGAAGTTCAACAGAATATGACAGCTTTTTATGCTCTAGCTTGATAATATACTGTATAAGGTCCCTAATTTAGAAGCTTATTATGGTATACATAGTGCAGGTGTCAACTTGTAGCCTGTTTTTAAATGAGCTGCTCTTTGTAGGGCTGATATCATATGTCACCATTATAATGTGTATATACACTCATATTTACATACTCTACTTTATATGCATTCCAGAAGAGAGGGTGGGAAGAGGGGGTGGAGTTAAGAGATTTGGGCAGGGCCAGTGATCTGGTAATCCCAAGGAGTTAGGGACTGAACCCTGTTCTTTTTGATTGTCAATCTAGTGCCCTTTCCTGTATAACATGCTGCTTTTATTAATAGCACTACTATGATTAGTGCCTTAGTCTTGTGCATGGTGGTTGTGCCATGTTAGTGTCTGTTATTTTATTTCAATGTATTAGGCATCTGACTGGGAAAAATATGTGGTTATTTCTTTTAAATGACCACTTGTGTTCATCTTTGCCTCTCCACCTACTGGTGAAGATTCTCCTTGAAGGTGTGTGATCTGCCCAGGAGGAGTGGTAGGTGAAGACAAGTCTTTCTAGCCAGCTTTGCTTAAAGTAGACATTAAGTTTAGACAAACATTTCAGTTGCAGGCAGCAGCATGTAAATGAGCCAAGAATGGAAGAGTCTTTCAGTACACCAAAAAGAAGTCAGAAGTTTCAAGTGTCATAAAGACTCTTTTATTTGCCTTGAATTGTAGGGTGAGGGTGAGATACTGAGATGATTTCCTCTTATATCCTTATTTTCTTACTGGAATTTAGGTCTTTTTGAATAGGAATAAAGGTATTCAGCTGAACATCCAGGAACTGGTTGTTTAGCTTATGAACTATCTGTGAAGCCTTCTGTTTCTTTTTGGTCTGGACTCATAATTTCTTTGGTCTAGGAAACTCCTGGTGAGAAAGCTCCCTTTACCACTGCACAATAGTCCTGCTTCTCAATCCAGTGCTCCCAGGCATTGAGAGATGAAGTAATTTATTCAAGGTCATGCAGCATGTATTTGTTGGTGGTGGATCCTGAACCCAGATCTTCCTGGTTGAAAGGCTTGCTTTCTATTCATGACACTACCTCCTTCTCCCTTGCTTCTTTTCTTCATCCACATCCTACCCTATTATTTTAGTTTTGTCTATAGGTAATCAACAAATAAAATGAATGCCAGCGCTTTTTGTTCATTCGTGTCCAATTCTTCATGACCCCATCTGGGGTTTTCTTGGCAGAGATACTGGAGGGGTTTGCCATTTCCTTCTCCAGCTCATTTTACAAATTAGGAAATGAAGGCAAACAGGGTGAAGTGACTTGCTTAGGGTCACATAGCTAGGAAGTGTCTGAGACCAGATTTTAACTCAGGAAGTTGTCTTCTTGACTCCATGGCACTCTGTACAGGAGTCAGGAAAACTTGAGTTCTGGCCTCAGACACTTCCTAACTATGTGATCTGGCAAAATGCTTCACTCTGTTTGCCTCAGTTTCTTCATCTGTAAAATGACCTGGAGAGGGAAATGGCAAAATACTCCAGTATCTTTGTCAGGAAAACCCCAAATGGAGGCACTAAGAGTTGTACATAACTGAAAAACAAATGAATAACAAACTTCCTGACATGAAGTCCTATTCAAGTGTCACCTGGATGTAACAAGAGACAGGAAAAAACTCTTAGTCAATTAAGTATCATGCTGCTAGTCAGGATGAAGAAGATTTTGGTGAAAAGGAAGTTAAAATGAACGATTAGATGAAGTTTTCTGAATTACCACTGAATGTTGCTTATCTGTGCCTTGCCCAGGGCTGTATTGATTCTCTGTTGGATTTATTGCTTCTTTATCAACTTTATCCAAACTCATGCAGAGTATGACTCTGGGAGGGCTCCTTATGTTTTTGAGAATCAGTTATTGTTACAGAAACATTTTTGTGGTTGATTCCTTATTAGGACTGGGTTCACATACATGCCACATACATATGCAGTCTGTTTTTTACTGTTTAGTCTATTTGCCCTAAGCTGTATAGGACATGGCAGTTAAGAGGTTTTGTCGGGGGTAAAGTCACTTAGAAGCCAAAATATAGCTTCTGGGAAGAAGGGCAGAAAGAAAGAGCACACATTTTTCCGTGTGCACATCTCTCACTAGTGACCAAACAAGTGATTTGTGCTGATGTAAAAGTCCCTCATGCCTCTGAGTAATGGTATTTAGAGGAGAATTTCAGTTTTGGCTTTTGGGAATGCATCTGCAGACCTTTAAAACTGAGACCTGAGTAACCTGGAAACATTCACGGAAGGGTCTTTTTTGGAGATGTGGTTTCTTTCGTGTCCACATGAATCATGGGATTTATCCTCTAACACAACTCAATGCTGACCCACCCACCCCACAGGTACCTTGTACTTCAGTGATGCTTTTCATCTGAGAAGCTGAGAAGTATTTGATAAACATTAACTCAGTGATCTTCGTACCTACCTCCTGGTGGGAGAGGATATAAGAAGGAGTTCTTTGCAGACCTGAACGATGTCATAGGGCAGATAGGTATGTGTTCTTGATGTGGAAAGGAGGGTTCCAGCAAGACTCGAGTTACAGATCTCTGGGATCAGAGGGAGGTCAGAATCTCAAGTGCAGGTACTGCTTTGAAGTGGTCAAAGGGACAAAAACTTCGAAAACGTGTGTTTGGCTTTGTTGGGTAGCAGAGGTTGAGAAAATAGCATCTTCTTCCTCTCCTTCATCCCTTACCTTTCACTTAATTCTTCATGTATGCCTATATAAGAATCTTCCTAACTGCTTTTCTGGTAGTTGCTGTCAAATTATTTTATGTAATAACAGGTCTTTATATTTATATCACATTTTAAAATGCTTAAAGCACTTTCACATTTATTCTCAGAAAGCCCATGGCATAAAAACATGGGTATTAATGCCTATAGTACCTATGTGTATTATCCTCCTCCCCACTTTTTTTAGTAGGTGAAGAAATTAAGACTCACCAATGTTAAATGGCTTTCTCAAAGTCTGACAGCGAATAAGTGATAAAACCAGGACTAGAACCCAAGTCTTGCCTCTTATGTCCTATTTCTCAACAACATATTGCCTAAGTATACAGGCAACATTGATTTGGAATGTACTTATTTGGGGGGTGTGGTGGAGTGGAGGACATGGTTAAATGTCTAAATTAAATTGTCAATGGCATGCTAATATATTTTTTAAATTTCCCTTTTTTTCTAGTAGTTAGCAGGTTGTCATCCAAAGAACTCTACTACACTACCTTTAAAATTGTTCTCAAGAAGAAAAGACCGGTGTTATTATTATTACCCTTAACTAAGTCTTGATGTTGATGTTAGAATTTTATATCTGTGTGAGGTAGTGTAGTTAGAGCATACCATACACCCTAGTCAACTAGCTTTACATGGAGAACCTCTCTTCTCAATCCATAGATCTAGTAAACCAGTCAGCTATCATATATATATATGTCACTCCAGAGATCTGGAGAGAATGTAAAGGATGGTTTAATGTAAGCTCTTTAATCATGGAAAAGCAAGTTAAAGTCTAAATAGATACCCAGGCACAGTTGTAATATCTTGGATGGTTGACTTAAGTTGGTATTGTTCATAAACATCATTGGTTAAAGTTGGAGCTCAGCACAGAGGACTCCATAGACTTGAGTCTATATTAGAAGATCCCAAACTTATTTGGCTTAAAAAAATTACTCAGTGCTGCAGCCCCACCCCCCCCATCTACTTTTTTTAACCCCTTAATGGTTTTTAAAAATTTACATAATTTCAAAAAATATGAAATATATACTTTTTAAAAATGACACCTTAAGTTTAATAATTTATTGTAAGTTTGTGGTTTTTTCTTGCATCGAAATTTGGATGACACAATATCGCATTGTGTAACCACGTAGTATCATATTGTAAACAAGTCATTACATGAACATATTCCTGCCCATGAATGCTGGACATCCTGACAATATATGACACACTTGCTTGCCAACACTTCTTTTTTTTCCTTTTTGGAGGGGGGAGGGTAGGGCAGTTGGGGGTAAGTGACTTGCCCAAAGTCACACGACTAGTAAGTGTTAAATGTCTGAAGTCGGATTTGAACTCAGGTCTTCCCAACTCCAGGGCTCTATTCACTGCACCACCTAGAACCAACACTTGCTTCTTAAGACCTATTGTCAGACTTGACCACTGATCAGTTATATTTGTAACCATTATAACTTGTGTTTTGTGTGTTTATTTGGAAAATAATGCAATCACTACAGGTTTAACTTAGTTACACAATAGATGAAACATGTTCGATGGGTTTTTCAAAATTTTCTTCTTTTCTCTTCTTTCCTTATGCTTTCACTCCTCTCTGATTTTTATTCAACACCCTTGAGTTGCACCCAAGATTACTACTACCCCCCATTGTTCCAGCACCTCCAGGGGTCAGTGTTGCCCACTTTGGGAACCTATTATACCATCATACCTCTCAATGATGTCATACCCACTGGTGGGCATTATCAAAGTTGTCAAACCTTCTGTGTGTATTCCATAGCTAACCAACAGCCTAGTTTTCTTAAGTCTTGAAGTGAATGAACAGAAAACACTCAAAAACTTTGTTTCCTTCTGTTATTTTATTGTATTTGGGGAGTTAGCTTAGGAATCTTACCTCTTTTTCTCTGGTGGGCCATGGTAGAAATTCTTTTTTTGCTGAGGAGGCTTGGAGAACACTTTTGGTTTTCTGAGAGATGAGAAGAGTTCCTGGCTCAATTAAGACCTCCCAAGCACTGGAGGAGTTACTGAGTGCCATGCATAACATTTATCAGAGCCAAACCTGGTTTAGAATTTGGTTCTTCACTAGTAGTAGTGAAATGAACTAGAAAAACCTCATGGCTGTTGATAACTATACATGTCTGGAATATCCACATCGGATATTGTCATTCATTACCCACGTCATCTTGGTTTGTCTGAGAAAAAACTTGAGACATGTAGAAACCATCTCCTGAAGTCAATGATAATATGCTTTCTAATAAAAACCATACTTTACTCCAAAACTTCCAAAGTTTCAGAGACTATTTTCTGGGCTTTACAAACTTACGTCTTAGGAAATGAAAGGTGCCAGCCATTGCAAAGACAAGGTTTAAGAAGTAGGGACATTTGACAGCAGGGACACAAAACCAATTTCTGCAGGTTTGGGCAGATCTTTGAAGACTACCTTGCTTGTCCCCTTATATCTTGTTTTGTAAAAGAGACTAAGGCAAAATTTCTGCATATTTATTTTCAAGGCCAGCCATTGGGTAACTAGGATAGGTTCAAAAACTAAAAAAGACAGCAATCCTGACACACCTCTCAATTGAGGCAGACTAGCAGGTATTTCCATAAAGAGTACTTCCCAATTGAAAACAGTTTGCAGTATTGCTGCAGGGGTATTTTGTAAATCGAGTTTAATTCTTATGGGCAGAGAGAATTTAAATGTAATAGAAATGTAAGGGTGTACCTGTACCCAATCTATGAGGTATGTACAAGACCTTTCTGCTTTGTTTAAGAAGGGTATCATGGTTTAACATGACTGTGTGTATATGACCTGTATCAGACTGCATGCTGTCTTAGGGAGGGGGAAGAGAAGGGAGGAAGAAAAATTTAGAACTCACAATCTTACAAAAATTTTGTTGCAAACTATCTTTACATGTACTTGGAAAAATAAAATACTATTAAGTGGAGGTAAAATTATTCAATAAAAAGAATGGTGTCATGGGTAATCCCAACTTGATTTTTCATCATGCAAAGTTCTCTCATTTTGTCAACAAATCAAGTTGTCACATACACAGCAACTTGATTTTTGTCACCTGTATTATACTGTAAAGTACACTCTTGATTCCATGTACCTTTTTCATTTCCAAAATAAATGAGATGAAGATAAAATTATTAAACATGAACATTTGTTTGATATGGCAGAAAGCAGATTTTGGGGACCTTGCCCCATTAGTTATTATGGGCACAGAAGGAGGGGTTGGAAATAGTATTTGAAACTTTGTAGCTGCACTGAGAGTTTTCTTAGTGGTTCAGGATTTATTTTCCTGACTTTCTTTTGCATTGCTTACTTTGTTCCTGTTTGATTTCTTACGGTGATATTTCATAGGCATTCTTTCTTCTGGCCGGTCCTGAGATCAGTCAGCATTTTTGGTTTTTCTTGGGTTTGACTTGAGCATTATGATAAATCTGGGCCAAGAGCACTAATTTTTGAGAGGAGGTTGCCCTCTTAGTGTTTTCAAAAGTAGTTGATTTAGGATGGAGAAGCAATATATCCTTTCTTAGAAGGGGTTGCTGAGTTTATTTTGCAGCAAATGTATCCAACTCCAGGGCTGTAATAGCCATAATGAAGGAGGATTATGCGGTATTATGTTTTATGGAGGGTGTGCTGGGCTGTTACCAGGGTCAGCTGTGACAGCTAGAGCTGGCAATTAGGTTTCATTTAAAGCTCCATGTGGCAATTAACTTTGGCTTCTGCCAGGGAAATCCTGTGATCTATTAGGCATAATTTTTTCATTATACATTTGGTAAAATGTACTTTAAATGATGAAGGTAACCATTTGTTAGATTTAAGCCTATCTCCAAATTATCATTTGAAAACTGGAAGTGACTTTTTTGATTACCTGCATTTAAATCCATAGATTATATTAACATTATGGATGGAATGTGTGTTTTAATTGAAAGAAGTTTTACAAGGTCACACAAATTCATTGGTATAGACATAATAATGGATTAAATTAGTCGTGGAATATTATACAATTATGTGGTTTTACAAAAAATGTGTAATTGAAACTATATAATGGAAGTTATACAAGTAATTGAACTATGTTATCAAAATAGTTTTAATTATATTCTTTAAAAAAATTAGTTTATCTAAAATGAATCAAAGACTGAGAAAGACAGTTGTGATTAGCACTGTTGTCACTAAAGAAAATTTTGCTGTTTCCCAATGTGCAGTTTGTTCACTTAGGAACCAGATAGGCACAATGACATCTGAGATTTCCTTTTTAGTGAGAGGTAAATTTTGCTTCTCCATTTATTGATGTCTAGTGTCATTTTCATTGCTTAGGAGAATTTTTTTATTATCATCATTATGATGAAAATCATTTTGGTCCAGACTTCTAAGTTTCAGGAGTATGGGAAATTCTTGGTGTGGAAACTCCCTCCACTGACACAGACCAGCAACATCTTAGCAATTTAAAGTTCTAAAAAGTTGCCAGAGACACTAAGAAGGTAAGTGATTTGTGTGAGCTCACACAGCTAGTATGTGACAGAGACAGAGTTGGAACCCAGGTATTCCTGATTCCAAAGCTGCCTCCCTATCCACTCTTCTATGCCATCCTTTTGAAGAACTGCAAGAAATTTCAAATGATAAGAAGTACAAAAATGGCTCATTATTCCAATTAAAATGCCTTTATTTTGGAGAGCTGAAAATTGAACTAGCCCATTTTGGTGGTTCAGTGACCTGTAATTTCATTAGTGCTCTTACTGCCTATGTTATTTCAGAATGTATCTCCTCTTTAACTTAGAAAATGGTCTAAAATGGTTTTGTCTGAATTTATTACCCTGTGGCCAACCTGGTGTGGTAAACCTTCCTGAATTTAGATAGGCTGACCTTTTGTGAAACAGATACAGTTCGGGGCCCATAGTTAGGAAGACTCATGTTCCTGAGTTCAAGTTTGGCCTTAGACACTTGCTAACTGTGTGACCATGGGAAAGTTACTTAACTCTTATTTGCCTCAGTTTTCTCGTCTGTAAAATGAGCTGGAGAAGGAAATGGCAAACCACTCCAGTATCTTAGCCAAGAAAGCCCCAAATGGGGTCTTGAAGAATCCTATGTGACTGATGTATGTGTGTGTATACTTATTTATTTGTGTTTTCTTGGGTCCTGTACTTGAATCCTTGATAGGACTTAGTAGGACTCCTCTTGGTTGGACTTGGTAGAACTCTTCAGACTTAAGTCTTCCAGAACTCAGGGTCACCTTCATACCATCAGAGCAGGGATTTAGTGGAGGGAAATGATACATCTAAAATGTATTATTTTTTTATTCTGAATTTAATGAATAGCAAAAAAAGAGAACACTTCCACATGTAAACTACTATAAAAAAGAGGATTATATTTAAAAATCATGAATTTCTACTAACCATTTGTTAGATTTAAACCTATCTCCAAATTATCATTTGAAAACTGGAAGTGACTTTTTTGATTACCTGCATTTAAATCCATAGATTATATTAACATTATGGATGGAATGTGTGTTTTAATTGAAAGAAGTTTTACAAGGTCACACAAATTCATGGTATAGACATAATAATGGATTAAATTAGTCGTGGAATATTATACAATTATGTGGTTTTACAAAAAATGTGTAATTGAAGCTAACTGTGTGACCATGGGAAAGTTACTTAACCCTATTTGCCTCAGTTTCCTCATCTGTAAAATGAGCTGGAGAAGGAAATGGCAAACCACTCCAGTATCTTAGCCAAGAAAGCCCCAAATGGGGTCTTGAAGAGTTGATTTAAAAAAAAGTCTATATTAAATCCATCATGTTCCGTTCTTTTAAAAATTAAATTAAATTAAATTTTTATTAAATTTTTATTTTTTAAGTTAAATTTATCATGTTACTTTCAATGTTATCCTGTTTATGTGTCCCTCTGAACTTACTTTTGTCCTCTTCTGTGTTATTTTTAAAAGGACAAAAATCATAAAAAGGTCGAGAAATCCATTCAACTCAAACCCCGCTCAGTGATACATAATGGAATAGAATTATGATGCTGGAAAGGTTCTTAGAGATTATCAGTTGCAGCCCCCTCCTTTCATAAATGAAAAATAGTTTCCTAGTTGGTTAAGTAATTAAGCCTAAAGTTACATTGCTAATTGTGACAAGGCCGTGCTTTTAATTAATTTTCCATAAAACTGTCTCTGGGTTATCCATTCAGTTGAATTTTTCTCCTTCATAGGACACCCAGCCCTGTGTTAAGTCTTGTGGTTTATGAATTACCTGCCATTAAGAATACATGGTTGTTGTTTTAGGACTTTATCTTAGTTCAAGTGATTTCATAGATGTGATCATGTTGAAATAACAACAAGAAAAACAAGCTTACTCTTGCCAGGTACTGTGCAGAGCATGCTTGGGTAGACTCTCTTTTGAGTTGATTTGATAAAATTTAAAAAATAATTATTTATTGATCAATCTTCTAATTATGAATATTTGTACTTTTCTTAACTTGGATGGTTGACACATCCCACTGCTATACCTGTACTGATCACCTTTTTCAATTAATTTGGAGCTGCCAGATCTTGTGGTCTTCAGGTCTTCAGGAACCGGGTCCTAATGAAGTAGTAAAGTCGGACTTTAGTGAAGAAACTTATAATTTTAATTAGATAAAAGTTAACCTTGGTAATAACGATTAAATAAATACATGCTCTATATGTTAAAACCTGTACTAAAGCCTTGAGCAAATGGATGCTTTTCTTCATTTCTAGGACAGAGAAAGATTTTATAAAAGAACCAAAACCAAAAACAAACAACAAAATCTTCATCTCAGGTACATGTTTAACAAATCAACTTCTAGTCTTCTGTTGTCATAGATGGCATTATGATTATTCTGGGTGTTTCAAAATTCTTTGTGTCCGTTTTAAGCTATCAAAAACCTTAAAGACTTTGGGGATATCTTATATTCCAACAAATGTCTGATATATGGTAGTTTGCTTTGGGGGCTTGCTTATGAGAAGGATCTTGTGATTTCCTGGTTGAGATTCTGAGTGGCCCTATGTTCAGAGCTTCTCTATATTTTCTCTGAAGTTCAGGGCGCTGACTTTTCCCCTGAACTAGTGAATGTAATTTAAAAACATTGCTGACCACTTAAACAATTATCTTTCCTAGTAAAGCAGATCTAAGAACCTGTGCTAGCAGCCATCTAGTGTGGTTGTCACTGCAGCCCTTCAAATCCTTATTCAGGTTTTTCTTTTGCATATGACATTAACAAATTTGTTTGTTTTTTTACTTAGTGTCTAAGCCCCTAACAGATTTGGAAATAACAAATTAGAAGGTGGGAGAGAGGCTGCTTTAGGCAAGCAACTGGAGAAATGACAAACTGATGGTGAGGAAGGACACAGCTAACAACATATGAAATCAAACTCTTAAGCTGCCTGCCATTCCCCTTGACAATATATACCTCATCCCTATATTTTCTTGATTTCCCTATTTTTATTAATGACATTGCCCTTCTTCTAGTCACTTAGGTCTGAAACCTTAGACCTTTCTGCCTCCTTCTCCCCCCCTCCCCCATCTGGTGCCAAACTCTCTAAAATCTAGTTCTATGGTGCTTCTCACATCCCTCCCCTCGAGGTGACATCATACACACAGTTCAGTCCTTCAAGGACCTGAGATTTCATTCATGTAGTACCCTCTTCACCAATTGATGCAGATTCTAATTCCTTCATTCCTTTTGAGTTATTATAGCTGAAAAACTTCATCCCCAGCTGCCAACCTTCAGTGAAGAGCCTCTTTAAAATGAACTTCTCTGGGTCTCTGATAACGAACATGTCATGTGGTATGTGACCTGGCCTGTCTTCAGAAGCTAACTAGTGTTATGGGGTCTGCTATAATTTCATTTCATTACAATTTGAAAATGTTTAATTTATTAAGTGTTAACTGTGTGTAGGGCACAATAGATAAGGAGGTTTTTTATGTATGCATATATAGGTATATGGATATAGTTGAGACAAGTTCCCTGTCCTTGTGGAGCCTGTGGTTTAGAAGGGAGACACAAAAAACAAACCCTCAAACTTAACACTAATTATTACACAATATTACAGAATCACATCAGAGAGTCATGGAAATGTGCTATGTGAGGTCTGGGGCATAGTGTCAGAGAAGGTCATTATTAGTGGGGATTAGTGAAGGTTTAGTGGATTTGGTGGCATTTAAAATGGACCAAAGCAGTGTAGGAATTCTGTAGGTAAAGAGAGAAAGGATGACAGTCCAGGCATAGGAATCATTGTGAAGAAAGACACCATGGCCAGGAAATATTTTGGAGTCAGTGAGCAGCCTTTTGACTGGAATGTAAATTGGGCCAAGTGTAATATGTAATAAAACTGGGAAGGTAGAGTGTGCAAGAAGGTGTGGAGGGTCTTGGATGGTAAGAAAGGCATTGGCACACAGCACTTGAGAGGCAGGCAGAAATTGCAGCAGTTTTTTGAACAAAGGAATTAGGGAAATCCCTTTGGCAGTGATCAGCGGGGTGGATGTGACTGAGAGAGTGAAGGTGGCTGTGACTTGTCAAGAAGCTATGGCAGTGATAATGCAGCTGCTGAAGTGATAGCCTAGTGATAATGGGAGAGGGGCAGATATGGGAGATGTTTCAGACTTGTTATTGATAGGGCTTGGTAATTGGATATGAGAAGTGAGAGAAGGAAGAATCAAAGATAATCTCAAGATTTACCCATGGGAAGCTAGATCAATAGTATTGCTGCCTGCGGAAAGGGTAAAATCAAGAGAAGGCAGAGGTTCGGGTGGAAATGGTGGACAGAATTCAGAAACTTAAAACTATTTAGTTTTAATTTTTAAAATATTCTGTTTTGATACAGTGGACACTCCCTAAACAAATACCCCACACAAAATGTATTCCCTTTCATGTTGCTTTTTCACTTTTGTAACAAGTTCCCCAGTTGTTAACAGGAAGGATGTGTGTTTTAATTTTGATAGCATGCTATCAACATTGTATTTAGTTGGAATTTTGTTCCCTCTTAGGGTTGACTTGATTTTTGTCACTGTTATTCATTATGTATTTTCTTTTTAGATCTGATTTTTTAGCTTTATGTCATAACGTCATGTCTTCCCCTGCTTCTCTGATTTTTTCACCTTTGTCATAACATTATATTACATTTATATATACCATAGTTCAGCTTTTCCTTAATCTCTGGGCACATAGTTTGTTTCTAGCTTTTTATTATTACAGATAATGTTGCTATGGCTATTTTGTACATAAGAGTCTTTTCTTGCTTTGCTATACCTCTTTTGGGAATATAGAGCCAATAGTGGAATCTCAGGGCTAAAGAATATAATTTGGTAAGTTTTCTTGCAAAATTCCAAATTCATTTCCAGGATGGTTGACCAGATTCATACAGTTTCCTTAGCCATGTGTTATGCCTCTTTTCTCCCAGTTCCTTTAACAATGAATTCTTCTTTTTTCATTTACAAATTATCTTTGTTAATTTGATGGATTCAGAATGAGACCTCAGGGTTGCTTTAAAGTCTAGGGAATTTTAGTGTCTGGCCAAACAGTAGTAAATACACATTCTGAGGGTATTGTTGCATAATGTGATAATCAATAATAATAATGGTTCTGAGTCACTGAGATAAGATTAAATTCTCTTCTGTGTTGCTACATTGAAAAAAACTGGGACTTGACTCGTTAGAGAGATTTGCATCTAAGATGGTTGTAATGAGGGTAAATTTTTTTTGTTGTTGTTGCTTTAAAGGGACAAACCTTCAGCTACATGGGAAATTTAGTTCTCTAGAATGGCAAATTATCTAAGTGCTTTGGTTGTGTGGTTTTGTTGTAGAAAGATTTTCAATAATCAAGGTTGAAGTAACAGGGTTCCATTTAACCAGAATGTCTAATTTATTAACCTAGCCTTGTTTTTACAAATTGGTAATGTTATCAGGTAATGTTGTATCTTCTAGCTAGATGCAATATGGTGCAATGCAAAGAACATTGACTTTGGGCAGAGGGCCTTATATCATAACTTTACTCTGTTACATGATGTATTACTTTGGTCAAGTCACCTAATCTCTCTAGACTTCAGTTTCTTCATCTTTAAAATGAAGGAGTTGGTCTAGATGACCTTCAAGATCACTTCCAGTTCTAAATCTATGATCCTATGATCAGTGTTTTATCTTTCTTATTCTCCTATAAAACTCTCTTAAACTTTATGAGAGAACTCATCTAAACTTTGTGTCTCTTCTAACTCCTATCTAGAACAGGACTGTATGCTCAACTTAAAAGAGCTAGTTGAGTAAATGAATACTCAATTTGAGGTTTTGCTGTATGCCCTGCAAAAGGGTTCAGGTAGAGTGAAATTGTGAGGTTCCATGGAGAGTGTGAAGTCAGAAAGACCTAGGGTTCAACTTTTGCTTTTGACATAGAAGTACCAGCTGTGTGACCTTGAGCATGTCATTTAATTTCTTGGTGCTCTCAGCAATTCTGTAAGATTATTAATTATGTATGAATTGCAGATCTACCTGTGTGAAGGTATTTTTTACTTATAGGGAGTTCCTCACACTGTCTATTTTGTTCTCTGTTCTGAAGCTTTATACTTATTAGCATTTCTGTCTTAGATTTCAAGTTCTTGGAGGTTAAGAAATGTGCTTTTATTTTATTAAGAAATATTTATTTGTTTGTTTTATTTATGTAATTCTTTGTATTTTTAGCATAGTGACATTCTGATTAATAGCATAGTGACAACTGATTAATAAATTCCTTTTGATGATGGGGAAGACCTAAGTTTCATTGCTTTACAAAATGAGAAGGTAATTTGTATTCATTTTCTTTCTGTATTTGAACCAACATGTTAGAAATCCTTAATCTCTTTAAGCTCTGATTCTATGTTGACTCTGAAATGTAAAGTGAAAGAAAAATCAACAGAATACTTCAAGCCACATGTTAGCCCTTCCTTTTCCTTAGCAAATTAAAAAAAAGAAAAAGGTTGCAATTTTTAAAGTTGCTTAGTTTAGCTTAAAAAAAACAACCCACAACAAGATTCCTCTTTTTGAGAGAATATATATAGCGATTATATTCAGAAATTAACATTTGGAATCCCCTACAAAGGAACAGAGCAGTGAGCTCAAAGAACAAATTCTCACTGTCATTCATTCCCCCTTAAAGTGGCTCAGGGGAAAGAGATAGGTTTGGAAAACTTGGCCTTGCTACTTATTCTTAATTACCTGTGTGATTTTGCAAGAGATATTATCTCCTTGGGCCCCTTTTTCTCATCTCCAAAATAAGAAGGTTGAGCTAAAAAAAATGGTCTTCTCTATTCTATAGGCAGCAGTTAAGTGGTTTGTCCAAAGTTATCTGGTTAATGAATAATGGCATTTTCTTGTTCCAAGTTTATTGCTCATTCCACTGCACCACACTCCCTTTCAGTAAGGACACACACACACACACACACACACACACACACACACACACACACACACACACACACACACACACACACACACACACCATGTTGGGGGTGAGACTTGGGGAAGGAGGAATTCCTTTGCTCATCTCTTCCTCCTGGTATGTGTCAGTGCTCTAAGAGTGGTAATAGTTTTTATAATTGCTTTGAGCTTTGAAATTCAGAGCCATTGATCTTTAGGGTTCACTATGGCATATCATACCAGAGTGCTAGGGACCTTGAAGTCCCTATGCCTAGTGATGCCCCAAACTAAGGACTGAAGCCATGGCATTATTTGATGTCTCTTCTGGTTGCTTCTAAGTTTGATGGACTTCAGACTACTCTGATGCTTTCTTGGAGAGCCCTGCTGTTGCTATCTCTAGACATAAAGCTTGGGTTCCACTGGGAGACTTCGTCTTATTTGCTTGTCATAATGCTGGCTTCAATAGCAGGCCCCCTTTCCTATTGACTATGGTCATCTAGCTGACTTTATGTGGTTTTGGGATAGGTAAAATCACTGAGGTTTCTCATTGGATTAAAAAACAAAACAAAACATTATTTAGTTTCTTGCCATCTTAAAGTTTTTGCTAGAGAAGGCATATGGAAACTGGGCTGCCGAGCGACATTCAGGATGCCACCTTGGCTGGAATTCTGGAAGGCAACATTTTGATGATCAGATTAAACCCTGGAACATTGCATCTCCTATGTGAGATCCATAATAATTTAAGAGTTTAGGTTGACTAGCCACATAGAGAAAAAGCAAGTGGAAGAAAAATGTTTATTGTCTAAACTAATGATGTCAGACTCAAATAGAAATACATTCCTGGGGGCTGCATGACTTAGAGAACCATAAATGAACATTATCTTTGTTGTATTGTATTTTTATTTATTTTGCTAAATGTTTCCCAGTTATTTTTTTAAACATTCATTTTTAAAATTTTGAGTGCAAAATTCTTTCTCTCCATCTAGCCCCTCTACCACACCCAATGAAAAAGCAAGTAATATGATGTCTGACATACATGTAAAGTCATACAAAACATATTTCCATATTAGCCATGTTACAAAAGAAGAAAGAAAAAGAAAGTGGGAAAATATGTTTCAATCTGTATTCAGAGTTCATCAGTTCATCTACCTCTGGAGGTAGATAGCATTTTTCATCATGAGTTTTTTGGAATTTTTATGGACCACTGTATTGATCGGAGTAGCTAAGTCTTTCACAATTGATCATTGCTATAATATTGCTGTTACTGTGTATAATGTTCTCTTGGTTCTTCTTACTTTAGTATGAGTTCATATATGTCTTCTCAAATTTTTCTAAACATGTCTTCCTCTTCACTTCTTATAGCACAGTATTATTCTATCTCAGTCATAACCACAGCTTGTTTAGCCATTCCCCAACTGATGGGAATCACCTCAATTTCCAATTCTTTATCACCAGAGAATGAGTTGCTATAAATTCTTTTGTACATATAAATCCTTTCCCTTTTTCTTTGATCTCTTTGGGATACAGACCTAGTAGTGGTATTGCTTGGTCAAAGGATAGGAACAGTTTTATGGCTCTTTGGGCATAGTTCCAAATAATTCTTCAGAATGGTTAGGTAAGTTTACAATTCCATAAGCCGTTTATTAGTGTATTTACTTTTCCACATGCTCTTCAGCATTTGTCATTTTCCTTTTCTGTCATCTTCACAATCTAATAGGTGTGAGTTGGTATGTCAGAATTATTTTAATTTGAATTTCTCTAATTTTTAGTGATTTAGAGTATGTGACAATTGATAACTTCAATTTCTTCTTCTGAAAACTACCTGTTCATATCATTTGACCATTTATGAATTGAGGGATGGCCCTTATTTTTTATAAATTTGACTCAGTTCCATATATATTTGAGAAATGAGGCTTTTATCAAAGAAACTTGCTGTAAAATCCCCTCCCCCAAGTTTCCTGCTCTCTTTCTAATTTTGGCTGTATTAGTTTTATTTGTACAAAACCTTTTAGATTTCATGTAATCAACATTATCAATTTTACCTTTTGTTATCATTTCTATCTCATTTGGTGATAAACTCTTTCCTTACCCATAGATATAACACATAATTTTTTCCATGTTCCCCTGATTTGTTTATGATAGCACCTTTTATGTCTAAATTACATAACCATTTTGTCCTTATCTTGGTATACCATATTAGATGTTGGTTAATGCCTTGTTTCTGCCATACTGCCTTCCAGGTTTCCTAGCAGTTTTTGTCAGACAGTAATTTCTTGCCCACCAGACTTTTGGGTTTAGCAAACATTAGATTACTGTGGAGATAATGACCACATGTAAATTGACCACATGTACATTCCACTGATCTGCCACTCTATTTCTTAGCCTGTATCAGATTGTTTTGATGATTGCTTTGTAACAAACAGTTTGAAATCTGGTACTGCTAGGTTGCCTTCCTTCACAGTTTTTTTTTTTGTTCTTGTTGATACCCCTGATATTCTTGACCTTTTCCCAATTATATTTAAATCTGATTCCAGTGTCACTCAAGAGTTTTGCCCTCATGAGTTTTGAAGGCAACAAGTTTGACACCTCTGATCCAAACTATGATGTATGTTGTTCAATGGACAACCCTTAGAGCTGATTTATCAATATATTTGTCTTTGATAGTGTGGGGGGACGATGAATGAACTGGGCCTAGAATTGAGGAGAGGGGCCTGGATTGCTTTAGGGATAGTGCATGATTGTTTATTAAATTTGTCTTGTCCTGGGGTGGCTAGGTGGCAGGGTAGTGAATAGAGCACCAGCCCTGGAGTCAGGAGGACCTGAGTTTAAAGCTGGCCTCAGACACTTAACACTTCCCAGCTGTGTGACCTTGGGCAAGTCACTTAACCCCAGTTGCCCTCAAAAAAAAAAAAAAAAAGCAAAATAAATAAATAAATAAAGTTGCCTTGTCCTACTACATATAAAATTACCTCTGCATCAATAGTATCTTAAAAGCTCCAGCATAGTCTTTGTCAAGGAAAGGCAGTTTAATTAGGTATAACCTCTAAGGGTTCTTGTTCTGCCTCCTTCACTGACCCTTTTATTACTATTGTCAAGATACTTCTGTGAATCACGAGGAAGGAAAAGGGGAGGCATGTAAGGAGACTAATGTGAATGTACAAAAACCTTCATGATAAGATCAAAACTGAAAAGAATAGAAAGGTGGGGGAACTTAGGGGCACATTACTGAAGATGAATACAAAAGAATTGCATGTATCTGTAAGATTAGCTTCAGGAACACTAAAGCTTAGAATCAGCTGAGACTTGAAAAAAATGCAAAGGACAATAAAGATGACTTTAAAAAAAGCTATATTTAAACAAGAAGAACAAGGAAGAGTGAGGCCTGATGCTTGGGACAAATGGTGTTAATATTAGACAAGAGAAAACTTATATCTCTTCTATGAAAGTGAATTATTTTCACATTGGAGAGAGTAAAACAATTAAGTTACAAAAAGAAGGATTTGAATGCCAGGATTGATAAAAAGATAAGAGAACCTAAATTCTCTTAATGATAACAATATTAATAGTTAGCATTTCTGTAGTACTTTTAAGGTTTGCAAAGCATTTTATATGTTAGCTCATTTGATCCTTATAAAAACTCTGAGATAAATTTATTGTTATTCCCATTTTACAGATGAGGAAAGTGAAACAGAGAAGTTAAGTGATGTTCCCAGGGTCATACAGCTAAATAAGTGTTTGAAGAAGTATTTGAACTCAGGTCTTTTTGACTTCAAATAGAGAGCTCCCTCCACTGCACCACCTAATATCCTAAGGTCATAAAAGAATTTGCAGATTAAATTCATGAACTGTGAACTAGAAGAAAATAGATGGATTTGTAGCTTCTAGAATGAAAGTGGAGGAGGCAGGAAGAATAAGTAGAATGGAGAAAGAGTGCTGGGGGCTAGGTTGGTGCAATGAATAGAGCACTGGCCTTGGAGTCAGGAGGACCCGAGTTCAAATCTGGTCTCAGACACTTGGCACACTTACTAGTTGTGTGAACGGGGCAAGTCACTTAACCCCAATTGCCTTCCCTTCCCTCCTCAAAAAAAAAAAAAAAACACCCCAGAAACAAAACAAAAAAAAAGAAAGAAAGAGTACTTAATTTGGATTTAGGAAATCCTGGATTTTAATATTTTAATCTTACTTTAGATACTTAGCTATGTAGCCATGGCTGCTAGAGTCAGCTTAAACTGACTCAAGAGATTGGATCATTAAATTTTCAGGGGCAGCATTTACACTTTGGAAATTTGACAAATCAGGGTTTGATTTTTTGTTTTGTTGATTGTCTAGACTTAAAATGATGGAGAAAGTGCTAATAATAGAGATTAAATTTAAAAGTGTGTGATGAGCCCTTACCCCCTCCCTCCCATCTTTAAAGAATTACCAGCAAAGTAACCCTTCCCCTACTCCCTACCCCTTTCTGGCCAAGGCCCTTATTTAGCCTTGCTTATCCTCATCTGTAATATGGGCTAAACCTTAATGTGACAGATAAGGTAAGCTCTCTATTATTCAAGTATTATGTAGGCTTATAGGAATTGGAATTGGAAGCATTCTTAGAGACCTTCAAGTTTCCCCATTTCACAGATTAGGTAAGTATTTGATAGTTGTCATGTGAAAAATGGATTAAATATATTCTTTGTTTTAGAGGACTGAAGTAATGTCACTGGGTGATCTTTACATAGAAGCAGATTTTGGCTTTTGGAAAATTTTTGTGATGATTAGAGTTAGTCAAAAGTGGAATGATTTCTCTTTTGAGGTAATGTGTTTTCTGTCACTGGATTGTTCAAGCAAAGACTAGGTGACTTATTCTTTATGGACAGCATGATATAAGTGGATTTTGGCATTAGGAGTTTGAAGTAGATGGCCTCTCAGATCCTTTTCAACCCTATTGTAAAATTAAACTACTAATACTCTTCATAGAGAAATTGGGGCTATAAATTAGTTCCTACATATTAACTGACCAGATTTATTAAGTACCTGCTATGTAATAGACCATTGCAAAGATAAAAGAAACAAAGGTACAAAAATAGAAGGAAACAGAGAGACAAAGGAAACAGATAAAAACAAAGTCCATAACTCTCAAAGAGTTTACATTCTAGTGGGGTAAACAGCACATAATTATAAGAAATTTAGAGTATCTGAAAGGGTCATTTGAGCATGAACTTCTGGGAGGATCAGAAAGAACATTCCTGGGCTTTCCATCCTTTGTTCTCCAGCAGATTATCCCCTATGTCACCTACTCTTAGTTATCTTCAATCTCTCCCTGTCTACAGGCTGCTTTCCTGCTGCTTACAACATGCCTCTCTTCCATTCTCCAAAAGCCCTCCCTCGATCTCTCCACCCTTGCTAGCTGTTGTCCCATATCTCTTCTCCCTTTTGTGGCTAAACTCCTTGAGATCTACAGTTGATGTCTCCACCTCCTTTCCTCTCAGTCTCTTCTTAGCTCTCTAGAATCTGGCTTCCAACCTCATCATTCAACTGAACGACTCTTTCTAAAATTACTAATGTGCTTTTATTGCCAAATCTGGTGACCTTTTCCTCAATCCTCATCCTTCTTGATCTTTCTGCAGCCTTTGGCACTGTCAGTCCCCTTCTTATCCTTGATAATATCTTCTTCCTAGAGTTCCCAGACAGTGTTCTTTTCTGGTTCTCCTCTTAACCTCTTTGACCAGTCCTTTTTTTGGTCTCCTTTGTGGAATCTTTTTCCAGACCATGTTGGCTGGTGGTGAGTATCCTCCAAGGCTTTTTCCTGCTCTCTCTTCTCTTTTCTCACTGTACTGTTTTGTTTGGTCATCTCATCTACTCCCATGGATTCAATTATCAATTATCATTCCTATTCCTATTAATTATCATTCAATAATCTCTATTCTGATAATTCTCAGATCATTTATCCAGTTCTAACCTCTCTCTTAACCTTCAGACTTGGCTCTCCAGTTACTTACTGGACATCTCAAACTGGATATACTGTAGATATCTTAAACTCAATGTGGCCAAAATGATCTTTCCTCCAAAACTTTTTTCAAACTTCCCTGTTAGTGTCAAGAGCACCACTGCCCTTCTGGTTCTGTAAGCTTGCAGTGTAGGTGTCATCTTCAACTCCTTACTCTTACCCCAATCTCTTGCCAAGACCTGTTGTTTCTGCCTTTGTAACATCTCTAAAATATGCCTCCTTT
Source organism: Gymnobelideus leadbeateri (assembly GCA_011680675.1). NCBI lineage: Eukaryota > Metazoa > Chordata > Mammalia > Diprotodontia > Petauridae > Gymnobelideus > Gymnobelideus leadbeateri. The sequence continues at coordinate 608,871 of WOXC01003626.1, read as the reverse complement.
TCTCTTCTGACAATGTCACTACTCTGGTGCAGGCACTCATCTCCTCAGGCCTGACTTTTGTAATAACCTTCTGGCTGATCTTCTTCACCATAGATTTCTTCCTCCTCTGGTCATTCCTCCCTTCAGCTGTCCCACTGGTTTTCAAGTGCAGATCTGACTATGTCACCTCCTATTCAGTAAACTCCAGTGGCTCTCTATGATCTCCCAGGATTGAATATAAAATTCTCTTTGGTGTTCAAATCCCTTCGTAAACTGTTTCCCCCTACCCTACCTTTCCAATCTTCTTATATCTTATATCTTCTCTCCCTCCCACACACTCTGAGATCTTGTGACATTGACCTCCATGCTGGCCCTCACACAACACACTCTATCTTTGAACTCCACACTTTCTTCACTGGCTTTGATTCCTGCCTGGAATGTTCTTCTTCCTCATCTCCATTTCTGGATTCCTTCAAGTTGAAGCTAAAATGTTACCTTACAAGGAAGCCTTTCCTGATTTTCCTTAATGCTAGTGTTTTCGATTTGTTATCTCTGTTCACTTTATCCTGTATATAGCTTGTTTACACATAGTTTGTTTATTTTTTGTCTCCTATAGTAGACTGTGAGTTCCTTGAGATCAGGGATTTTTTTTTTGGGGGGGGGGTGTGATATCTATGTGAGTAAGGAAAAGGGAATGAGTTTGATGGATGCTCTGAATATAGGTTGACAAGTCTTGGCAACTGATTGGTTATAAAACATTGCCATGTCTCTTTTACTTCTATTTCTTAGGTCAATTCAAGATATCCTTGTATTTACTATATATGATTATATACTTATAATTTAATCTCAAATCTAAAAATGAATTTATTGGTAGAATTGAAGTCTTAATAGGATGACAGATGCTGGGAAATAAGCAATTATTCTGATAAACCACAATTCTCAAATGTTAAATTGTTATGTGTAATAAATCAGGGGAATTTATAGTTTCTCTGTAGTTTATAAAGGTTCTAAAGTTGAAACAATAAGTAGTTGCAGTATATCAGAATGATTATGGCCAATCAGAAGTGGAATGATACTTTTTTATCAGAAAAAAATGGTTTGAATCTTATTTTTCTTTTTTTCTTTTTTTTTTTGCTTTTTGGAGGGCAATTGGGGTTAAGTAACTTGCCCAAGGTCACATGGCTAGGTTTTTGTTTGTGTGTGCGTTAAGTGTCTGAGGCCGGATCTGAACTCAGGTCCTTCTGACTCCAGGGCTGATGCTCTACTCACTGCGCCACCTAGCCGCCCCTGAATCTTATTTTTCATCTCAATCTTTACTTACCCCATTTGCTTTAGTTATGTAATATGGAATTATTAGTCCATGTATAAAAAAGAGAGGTATCAGATACTGGGAGTCATGTACACTCTAACAGGTGATTAGTAGCTTTATCCTCTTGTTTACATTACACACAGAATCATTTGTTGCTTTTGGAAAATAAGTTCAAAAGAATGTAAGATCCCTGAGCAAATGTTTTTGTCCCAGGATTCCCAGTGTTCGATATAGTTCCTGCCATATGATAAACTCTTCATGAATGAAAGACTGAATGAACAAAATCACATCCTCTATTGGAACCTCATTTCCCTCATCTATAAAATGACTTCCCTCCCAACTTGACATTCTGAGATCCAATGAAATATGATTAAAAAAAACCAAACATAACGTATAAGTGTTATGAGTATTCAGGGGGCTCTTAGAAGATGAAATTTGAAATTAATGAACTAATTTGAAGAACATATGACTTTGTGCTAGAATGACTTCTACATTTTCCAAATTACTCTCTCCCCCAAATAAATTTAGTTGATAATTTTATTTCCAGCTTGGGTAGGATATTGACAACATATGCATCAGTGGTACAATTGTTATCTTTAGTTTTAGCATGGGTTTGACTTTGTAAGTTGATTTACTGAGATGATAGTTACTTGTCAAAAGGCTTTAACGGTTTTTAAGGTCCTATGTCATAGCAGTCAAAGTTTATATATTAATAGAAACAGAGAGAGAAGATCATGGTACTATTGTATTTTGTACTGGTTAGTCCACATATGGATTGATATGTTTAGTTTTGAACAGCACCTTTATATTTTTTTTCTAAGCAGTTGGGGTTAAGTAACTTGCTTAAGGTTGCATGGCTAGTTATTTGTGTGTGGGTGCTAAGTACTGAAGCCAGAACCGATCCCGGGTCCTCCCGACTCCAAGTCCAGCTCTCTTACTCATTGCACAACCTAGCCACCCCAACCTTTATTTTTTAATTGAATTTTTTTCACTTAAAACTATTTATTTTCTTTCCTCACCCCCCACCCTCCCATACCCATATATGTGGTTGGGGGGAGGGGGAGAGACAAAACTCTTCTAACCGTTATGCATCATCAAACAAAAATATTTTTACATTTGTCATGTCCAAAAATATCTGTCTCATTTTGCACTTCTTTGTTAGGAGATGGGTTGTATCCTTCCTGATTGGTTCTCTGGAATCATGGCTGGTTATTGTGGGAAGCAGCATTTAAATGACATCGATAAACTGGAATGTGTTTAGAGGAAGGTGACCAGGATGGTAAAGCAATCAGAAAACCATGTCAGACAAATTAAAGGAATTAGCAATGTTTAGTTTTAAATATTTGCAATGTTATCTGAAAGAGAGATTAAACTATTTTACTTAGAGCCTATGACAGAATTGTGGGCAATGTTTGAGAACTGTAGAGAGACAGGTTTATGTTTGAAATAAGGGAAACTTTTCAACACTTAGACCTATCCACAAACAACAGCTAACCCTAGTTAGCAAGTTCTCCATTACTGGGAAATCTTTAAGCAGAGGCAGGTGACAACTTATCAGATACAAATTGGGGGGATTTTTGTTAAAAAATGGGATGAACTAAGATCACATTACCAAAAAGCTTTTATTAAGCACTTATTATATGTCAGGCACTGTGCTAAGTGCTATGATACAAAGAAAGGCAAAAACACAGACCAGGTGACTTTTTGAGGTCACGTTCTGCTCAGATATTTTGTAATTCAATGAAATTTAGCCTCTAATCTGCAGCCATGTGGTTATTTCTGAGCCCAATGGTTTAGCTTTGAGTGCTTGTTGTATTATCTCCCACCCTTTCTTCTCTCCCTTCCTGTATCTAATCAGTTAATCAAATCTTGATCCTACTTCAGAGTATTTCTGCCATCTATTTTTTCTTCTCAAAGCATCCACCCTAATACAGGTTATCAAGACCATTGAAATAGCCTCCTGATACTCATTGCTTTCTCTTACTGCCAGTCTGTCCTTTATACCACTGCCAGATGAATCTCTCTAACATCCCATCCCCCTTCTCTTCTAGGGCTCAGCTGCAGAATGTTCCTAGAGGAAATAGCAAACAGAGCTCACTGGGTCCACTACAAATTATGCTATCTAAACTTAACTAGGCTTTCACTGCTGTACAACAATGCTTTTATTCATCTCTCATTGACTCTATTATACTCACCACTGTGAATGTTACAAACTTCCTCCTTACTGCACGCCCCTACCCCTCCACCCCAGTTTTAGTTCCACCCCCTCTCTCCCTAGATAGCCTTGCTTCCTGCTTTACTGAGAAGATCGAAGTCCTTTTTATTTTCCTTCATGCCCCCAGACTTTTCTGTACCAATTTTCTTCTTCTGGCCCCAGAATGAGATGACTTTTAAGCCTTACCCTTTAATCTATGCTCTGATCTTTTCCTTTTCCTCTCCCTTCCCAGACCTTGGCATCTTCTCAGCTGCTCACTTTCCATTTCTTCCCCCTTGTTGGGTTCTACTGGCTACAAATATGCTCTTTGAGTTCAGTAGGTATACTTTAAACTTAAAAAAAAATCACCCTCTCTCCTTTCACTATCACATTTTTAGAAAGAGTAAACTCTACTCCTCGCCATTTCTTATCCCTCTTCAGTTTGCCCTCTGGAAGTACAGTAGTAGTGGAGAACACTGGATCCTTTTTTTTTTAATTAAAAAAATTTTTTTGGTATTTATTTTGTATTTAATTTTTTCCCTAGTTACATGTAAAAACAATTTTTAACATTTGTTTTTAAAACCTTAAGTTCCAAATTCTCCCCACCCTTGCTCCCCCCCTCTTGCTTCAATGAGAAGGCAAGTAGTTCCATATAGGTTATATATATGTGGTCATGTAAAACATATCCATAACAATCATATTGTAGAAGAAAACATAGACAAAGAAAACTCAAGAAAAATAAAGAAAGTGGGAAAAAAATTTGCTTCAATCTGTATTCAATGTATCTTAAGGTATACAACCTGGGTTTTAAATCAAATTACTTCTTCTGTTTACTACCTTTAAGACCTGGGGCAAATCACTGTTATTCCCTGTACCTCTTCTCTAAAGGATTATAGACTTCAGACTGGAAGGGACCCCAGAGGTCACTTGTCCAGCTTTATTATTTTGCAGAGACTGGAAGCCGACTTGCCACTCACAGTAAGTGGCAGTGCCAGGATATATATATATATATATATATATATATATATATATATATTTTGCTCTAATTTCCAGCCTAGTATTCTTTACATTTTACCATGCTACATTAACCTGAGGTTAGACTCATGATCCCAAAGGCCCTTAGGCCTAAATTCTAAGATCTAACCAACTGAAGCCTCTTTTTTTTAAGGCAGAAGTTTGTTGTTTTTTTTTCCCTTTTTTGCAGGCATAGTTCAGTTTATTTGTTTATAAAAAAAACATCTATGTGGTTGCCACAGCAGCTGCCTGGGTCCTCTGGACAGACACTCGAGTGTGAGTCTTCACAAGATGGTCGGTGAATTCCTGATAAGGAGACTTAGTGTACACAGTCTCCTTCCACAGGTCTGGGGTTAGATAGTTGTATGTTTTGGAGATGGCATCAAAGGTGGCTTTAGCAAAGTTGCCCAGAGTGGCAGTACAGCCTCTTGTAGAAGTGTAGCAGTCATCAATTCCAGCCATCATCAGGAGCTTCTTAGGCACAGGAGCTGAGACATGCCAGTACCTCTAGGGGCGGGGATCAGTCACACCAGAACTGACCCACATCTCCTGGTAACCTTGCAGGGTGCTGTGAGGCTTGCCAGTCTTGTTCCCCCAGTAGCCATATCTCACAGGAACGATGGACAGCTTGGCTATAATGATGGCACCACAAATAGCTGTGGCCACTTCCTTGGAGCGCTTGACACCCAGACCAACATGGCCACTGTAGTCACCAATGGCCACAAAAGCCTTGAACCTGGTACGTTGTCCAGCTCTAGTTTGTTTCTGAACAGGCATGATCTTCAGAACCTCATCTTTCAGGGAAGATTCCAGGAAGAAATCGATGATCTCAGACTCCTTGATAGGAAGTGAGAAAAGATAGATTTCTTCCAAAGACTTGATCTTCATGTCCTTGATCAGCCGGTGCAGCTTAGTGACAGGAACTCACTCCTTGTCTTCGGCCTTTCTTCCCTGGACCTCGAGGCCACGACCCTGGCCTTGACCTTGGCCCCCCCTACTGCTGAAGCCATGGCAGAAGCCTCCCCGGCCTCCAATTCGGGGGCCCTAGGGCCTCCCACACCTGTAGCTCCGAGGTCGTCAGCCATTTAGTGTTCACTAGAAGTAGAAGCGGCAGAAGTTCTTAACCTGGAGTTCATAGACACCCTACAAAGATCTAGGGCTAGATTTAAGGGTTTCCATAAAGTTAGATGAGTATAAAAATTATATTTATTTTCATTAACCTCTAACTGAAATTTAACATTTCCTTTGATTATGGGTGTATGCAACAAAACACTATTACTGAGGAGTACATAAAGATTGCTGGAGGGATCCCTGACGCAAAAAGGTCTAGCACCCTGTTATTCTGGATAAGTGATAACCTCTTAAATGTCAAATCTAATGGCCTTTCTTTAGTCCCCAAAGTCCAGGAGCTGGGGTCTACTGCATCTCCTTTAGTTCTGGTGATACTACTTTCCCTCTGTTTTCCTGTGTACTTCAAACTCTCTGTCTGAAGCAAAAAAAAAAAAAGCCCAAAAAAACAAAAACAAACAAACAAAAAACCTCTTTCTTCCTAAACTTGCCACTTCTCCTAACTTCCCCAATTTTCCTGATGGCACCAACTGTCCTGCTTGGGCTGCTTAAACCTCAAACCTTGAAATTGCCTTTTTCTACTTCTTTCTTCAGTTCCTGTATCCTATCAATTGCCAGGTCCTGTTGACTTCTACTTATGAAATATCTCAGGTAATTTGTTTCTCCCTTCCTTTTCTTTTCTTTTCTTCTTTTTTTTTGCTTTTTTTGGAGGGGGAAGGTAGGGCAATTGGTGTTAAGTGACTTGCCCAAGGTCACATGGCTAGTTTTTTTGTGGGTTTTTCTTGGTGTTAAGTGTCCGAGGCTGGATTTGAACTCAGGTCCTCCTGACTCTAGGGCCAGTGCTCTATTCACTGCGACACCTAGGCGCCCCTCTCCCTTCCTTTTCTACTATCATTGTCAAATTCCTAATGAAAGTCATCACCTTTTGCTCTGAACTATTGAAACACACTTTTTACAAAAAGGAACATCTTTTTATTGTTATTATTTGGATGGCCCATACATTGAGACTTTCTTAGTGTTGATTGAAAAGGGCCTATTTATGTTATTAAGCATGCAAAACAAAGAACTTCTTCCAGAGTGTGATACTGAACTAATAACTGTGTACCCATGTAGCACTACATGGGTATAGAATTCTGTTTTTGAGATGAATTTAACAGAAAATTAGTATAGTTACCGTTTTTACAGAAACTCAACATTAGACTGCTTATAGGGCACGAGTACACAAGATTACAGTGCTCTTAAGGACAACTAGTAAAGTTGAGCCTAGTAATCTTAACAAATTAAAAAAAAATGATCAGTCTTGGTATTTAAAGCACCTGTTCAATGAGCCGGCAGTGGAAGAAAAGAAACTAATTTTGCACATTTTATAGAGAGAACTTTGGGTTGTCTATTTTTGTTAATACTAAGTTGATCAATCCTGGAAAAGGAAACAGTTACTTGGAATCTTCCATGCTGTGGTTTAGGTGTGGTTTGTGCTGTCAATAGGAAATTCTGGTTGAAATATTTTTTTTCCATCAAATGTCATAGTTCCACAGATCCCAACAAGGATCATAGTTTGGCTCCAAGTTACTTGAGGACAGGTTGTCATTCTAACATGTTGATCTGTAGCTCATTGTAAAGGAGCATTTCCAAAAACCCTTTCAGAGAGCATCTTGCCCTGAAATGGCATTTCCATTCCAAGTGAAAGGTCTCTATTCATGTAAAATCCAGTCAGCACCCTTCTTTTATCTTTAGTGTCATAGTAAATATTGACAAGTTCTTCATCACCTCTACATGACTGAGTCACCATTTCCATTTCCCAAAGAAGCCTTGATGTCTTGGGCCTCTCTTGGCTGGGGAGGATACCTGAAGATTCTCTCTCTCTCTCTCTCTCTCTCTCTCTCTCTCTCTCTCTCTCCCTCTCTCTCTCTCTCTCTCTCTCTGACTTGCAATAGATTTTTCTCTGGTATTCCAGTCTCTTCAATATTATATCTTTCACAATGCTGCTATATTAATTTTCCAAATACATAATTCTGTTTATGTCACTTCCCTGCTCAAAAGCCTTCAGTGGTTTCCTATTTCCCAGAGACATATCTTGATCATATCTGAATTCATATAGTGCTTTAAGATTTGAAAAGTATTTTATGTACATTTTCTCATTCAAGTTTCTCACCTAGCACCTGGTATACACCATTCTTCTGTGTGTGCCAGGTATTTAATAAATAGTTATTGAAGTTTGTAGTTCTTGGATTTTATATAGTGAGACAGCATCATGGTATAGTAGGATTATTGACCCATTATTCATTCAGAAGGCTTGTGTTCTGCTAACAGCTAGTTATATGAACTTGTGGCAAATTGAATAGACAGACAGCTTTCCCTGGAGTATGGAAGACTGGGGGTTCAAGTCTTGATTCTGACTTATACTGGTTGTTTGCTTTTGAGGAAGTTCATTAATTTCTCTGTGCTTCAGGCACCCCTCTCTAAGATTATCAGTTTCTAAAAACCTGTTGTCCAGCTTAGGTTGAAGAAATTTTCCTCACCTTTCTCTATATCAATAAAATCATAGGTCCATTTCCATGAATTTTTGTAAGTCTGGATCTCAGTTTCCTTATCTATAAAATGAGGGAGTTAAATTAGGTGATCTCTAAGACCCTCCCTTTTCATTTCCAAATTAATCTAGCATGTGGGGGAAGAAGGGGACCAGCAAACACCTACTATGTGCCACCCACTGTGCTAAGTTCTTTACAAGCACGATCTTAGATTTATTAAGGACCTATTACTTGCAGACAAAATAAAAATTGTCTGACTGAAAATGTTTGTTATTATGCTTCAGCCTTTTTTCCAGATCTGATGCAAATTTAGACCATTTTCCAGCTTTAAAAAAAATCCACCTGTAAATGAAATCCCCATGGTCTTCTACTGGGATTTATGTGGTTAGCATAGCCTCTACCAATTTTTGGAATCTTAATAAGGTTATGTTTGGTAATTTGTTTGAATTGTGAAGTTGTGGGCATGAGACAAAGAAGGGGATGTAATTCTTTATACACAGGATCTGTTTTGCCAAGATTTATGTACTAATTTCTGCTTTGTAGCTTGAGGTAATAGAAGTTTTATGATAAATAATGGCTAAGTCCTCTGGTCATGTTAGAGCATTGAACAGACTTGATTGCTATCAGTTGTCCTTTGGAAATTACTGTGAAATCTTTCTCATTCACTTTTTGTCACTTGAAAGAAGGTTGGTAGAACCCACAGGCCAATAAAGTATGCTTTGTGCCACCTTTTCTATTCTTACCAAAGTGTGACTCCAAAGTAACAAAGTCAAGACATAAAGACATAGTGACCAGCTTAACTTGCTCCCTGTCTAGGTTAGGTTTCATTGAAAGAATTTGTAACCCTAGATATGTTAAAAGTGAATGGTATTTGTCTGACAGCCAGTTTTCCAAGCTTTATTGAAAGGAGGATGCTTTTTTCCCCACCCTACCTTCAATGATTTTTTTGTTTGTTTTTTTGTTGGCTTTTTTTTTTTTTTTGAGGGCAATTGGGGTTAAGTGACCTGCCCAAAGTCACATGGCTAGTAAATGTGTCAAGTGTCTGAGGCCAGATTTGAACTTAAGTCCTCCTGACTCCAGGGCCAGTGCTCCACTCAGTGCTCCACCTAGCCGTCCCCCCTCTCCCAATGATTTTTATTCATTTTCAGTGTGTGTGTGTGTGTGTGTGTGTGTGTGTGTGTGTGTGTGTGTGTGTGTGTTGGGAGGCTTGAGAGGGTTCTTACCTCTTGCACCTCAATGGAGAAAATAATTTTTAATAAATTGGCATTGGGAGAATGAAAAATTATAGCAGCATTAGATTTAGATTTGGAAGGGATCTTGGCGATCATGCATTTCAACCACAGCATTTTATAGATGAAGAAATGGAGAGCCAGAAAGACTAAGTAGAAGCTTGAGCCCTGGTCATTTGAGTCTAGATTTAGTGTTATGGATGCTAACTGGTACATGTTTTGACAGACCTAGTTGCTGTTGTGGTTGATTTTGTTTAACTGTTTTTCTTTTTTACAGGGGAAAATTCTCTGTTGTTGGAGGGCAGGATAGGGTGGGGTGGGATAAGTGGGTCTATCAGGAAATGACTGGTATAAAAAAAAGGCATCAATACAACGTTTTAAAAAAGTAAAGAAATAGGCATTCTTTAATACCAAATCCAGCCTCAAAAACACTCTCTAGCTGTGTGACCCTGGTCAAGTCACAACCTCTGCCTGCTTCAGTTTCCTTATCTGTAAAGTGAAGATAATAATAGCACGTGGTATTGTGAGAATCAAATGAGATAATATTTGACAAGTGCTTTGCAGACCTTAAAAACTATACAAATTCTAGCTTGTCTTACTATTTTTTTTAGTCATTGAAGTTATTTGATTCACTTAGGAGAAGGGAGGCAAAGGTTAGAGGCATTAAATTGTGCATCAGAAAATATAAGGTTTGATGTTTGGTTCCCTTATAAGTTGCACAAAGTTTGGGCTAAATGATCTTAAATGTCCCTTTCAGTTCTAAGAAAAATGAATTGATATTTGTTCTTCAATATGGAAATAGCTTTGTTACAAGGATGCTGTGTTGTTAAAGGTTGTGTTTCCAGAGGCAGATAGATAGATAGATAGATGGATGGATGGATGGATGGATGGATGGATGTGTTTCAGGATATATAGCTACTTTGTATTCAGTAATGTTGTCTTTAGTTTCAATTTGGGGTATTTTCCTTTCTCTAGAAATAAGGAGTCTTCACATGCTGATGGCTTGGTAGTACCTTCCTTTCATTACCAGGTAACTGGGCCACATAAACATCGGAAGTGGCCCATGTCCTGGAAGACTTGTGCTTGAGATGCTTCTTCTTCTTAAGCCCTACAGATCCAGTTTTAAGGAACCTATAAATGTATATGTAGTATCTTATGATTGTAAGTCTAGAGTAGGCTAGAAGTCATCTAGTCCAACATCACCATTTTATCTAGATGAGGGAATTGAGGTCCAAAAAGGCAAGGAGCAAAGTCACAAGCCTAGCAAGCAGCAGAATGAAGATTCAACTCAGGTTCTGTGACACTGAAGTTTAGCAGTTTTCCTCCTAACTTCATGGTGGATGCAGGAGCCCCCAATTCCTTTCCTTTGTCCTCAAGCAACTTTGTAAGAAGATGCTTTTGTTACCTGGATAAGTAATTTTACCTCACTAGGCCTCTATTTACCCACCCCTGCAAAATGTGGGACTTAGAGTAAATGATTGCTAAGGGTCTTCCAATTCTAAGCCCTGTGAATTTAGAGAATTTGTTAATTAAGGTATAACTATATTGAGCATCAAATTAAGATTTCCCTTCCTTTATCACGGGTGCCTTTTGTCAGATGATTTTACATGTTCTGTGTCCTTAAATCTCTGAAATAACTGCAAGCCTGAAAGGAAGGGGAACAAATCTTTTAATTTGCAGAAATGGGAATAGCTTAGGAGAAATAAAGATAAAAGCAAATAGAATGTGAGAACTCAATTTTACTGATGTAAAATAAGGAGTCCTCTTATTGGCTTGTGATGCTTGTCAAAATCAAACCTTTCTTGGTAAGATGAACCATGAACCATGTAGGAGAAGGAGTAGGAAAAAAGAGATAGAAGAGACATGAGAAATCAGGTAAAAACAGCAGAGGCAAGGGGAAACAGCCTTGTAAATGTGAAGACAGATGAGAGTAAGTGATACTGATTATGAGAAAAAAGCATGATGAAAGAAAACAGAGATGTTCATGAGGTCAAAAAGAAATATTGAGTAGAGGTAATATGGTAGTCTGGGGACATTACCTTATATACCTTCATAATTTCTGAAAGACATTTATTTGTCATAAAACAATGTAATAACTGATATTTTTCATCAAAAACAGTTTTTTACAAATCATACAGGTTCAATCTTCAGTTATTTGGAGAATTCGTGTATATGGAGCATGCAATGTACATTATTATAATTATACATGAAATTTCTATACCACTTTAAATTTCACAAAGTAGAGATAGGTTCTGCAAGTATTATTAGTCTTATTTTATAGAAGAGGAAAGTGAGGCTTGCACAAGTGTAAATGACTTGCCTAGAGTTATATAACTAACTAGTAAGCTGCAAAGCTGGGACTCCAACTCAAGCAAGTCCTTATTTTTTTTTAGCTCTGTGAAAAAAAAACAGTGAAAATTTAAATCCACTAAACTATCTTAGACTAAAGGATATTAGACTTTATTATTACTATTAATTATTATTATTGTTATTATTATTTTTACATAGCCCAGCTCCTTGAACATCCAAATTTTAATGAAGTTGGATGGATTACTGTTGTTTCTCCTAACTTAATTTTCTTTGGTCCTTTACCATTGGTATTATCAATTAGTTCCAACTTTCTTATAAGGTAGAAAGACAACTGATAAATAGTAAATTCTCCCAATTTAGATATTAAAAAATAATCATATTGGTTCAACTAGAAAACAGATATTTGGGCCATCATTCTAGATTGTGAGATTAGATAATATTTGTATCCATGTGTCTTTTTGTATTCTAGTACCCAAAGTTTGAGGGACACAATGGTTTTTTTTTTTTATAACCAGAGCTTCCTGGAGGTGTACAAGCCATGCCTAACATGACTATTTTTTTTTCTGTTGATGTGTTTTTACAGAGATAAGAGAAAATTATACGTTTACAAATACATTTAGTTTTGTTTTGATGGAAAGCTTGAAAAGTCCAAAGAATGAATGAGTCTTGATCTGCCCAGTCTTAGAGTAGTTGTACATCCCTCATTATATTGACTTAAGAAATACATTTAGGGGTGGCTAGGTGGCTCAGTGAGTAAAGCGCCGGCCCTGAAGTCAGGAGGACCTGCGTTCGGATCCGGCCTCAGACACTTAACACAAAAAAACTAGCCATGTAACCTTGCCCTCCAAAAAGGCAAAAAAAAATACATTTATTCCCTGATTACTTAATAAGAGTGACTGCAAATTTTCATAAAGAACTATTTCTATTCCCTTTGTTATCTGAGTTCCAAAGCAAAGATTGCTTTCTGTATAAGTAGTTAATTGGTCTCATATAAAAATGCAGGTGAGTTGAAAATCTGCAACTTGCAGCGTCTTCATGACACTAGAAGGGCTGAAACTTTTAATTTGTTTCCATTGTCTAGGAAAATTACCCTCATCTACTTCTTGTCTAAAGAAGATACAGTACAAATTTGGGTAAGGAAAAATGTGGGTTTTCTTAATGCCTTTTGGACATTTGGAGGTTCTATGGGTTTCAAATTTCGCTTTTGTCATAGTTTACAGCAGAAAACCTCATTGGCAAATGCTATCTTTATCTACAGTTTGCTACCAGAAATGTAAACTAAAAATTTTACTTTTACTGTGTGTATATGCTTTTGTGTTATTCCCTTTATTCTATTCATGTTCTATGCTGCCATGTTTGTTCCAGGTTCCTGCTTGGAAATAGTGATGTGTCGACATGACTGTGAATATTTTGCAGGTGTAAGTGTACCATGGAAAGAGCACTGTATTTACAATCCATAACATCTTTGTTTGAATCCCAGCCTTGCTAGTTATTACTCCATGGCCTAAGTGGGCTTCAGTTTCCTCAACTTAGGATGTAGAAGCATATTAGAAACCTCCTTTTTGGTTTCTCTAGAAATATTTTTTTAAAATTTCTTTTGCTCCAAAAAAACTTTTCCAAAGTCCTTGAAAAAGAGCCTTGGAAAGATGGTGATAGATTGAAGATGAAAAGAATTTTCTTAGGGAAATGCAATAAGAGTGGCATTCAACATTTTAACAAAGAATAATTCTCATCAGTGCCTTTTCCACCCTGGAAATTGTTGACTCTAGGATGAAGAGAAGGGAAATTCTCTCTATTCCATCCTATTCAGAAAAGATTTTCCATCTCCCGTTGATTTCTCTAGGGTGATGGCACAGGGGGAAATGGGATGGTGACTTGTTTACTTAGCAATTCTGGAAAGTTAACCTAAATGGCATTTCTATGTATTGTGATCTCTTCCTTGTTCAAGATTCCTTTGTCTGTTACCTGAAATCATCTCTGAGCAGAGAGTTATGTTGGAGGGCATGGGGGATTATTCCAGTTTGGACCACACCATTTTATTTTTCTCTTTCTTCCCCCCTTCAACCACTCCAGCAAGAAATGCTTAGATAGCAAGTTGATGTTAGATTACAATTGTTTCTGTAGCCTAAAACTACAGAGTACAGTATTAATATTAAAAAAATTATTTGACAAAGGGGTAAAATAAATTAATCCCCTACTTAAGAAATTCCAATGATTCTTTATTACCGCTAGGATCAATTATAAGCTTTTAAAAAATCATTTAAGGCTCTTTATAACCTGGCACCTTCTTATCTTTCTAATCTTATTTCCCTGTACGTTAGATTCAACCATACTGTCCTCCTTTTTTTCCCTCATATTCAGTCCAGGTCTTTGAACATTGGCCATCCTTCATTCCTGGAATGCTCTCTATCCTCACCTCTAACTCTTAGAATGATTGGCTTCTTTCAAGCCTCAGCTCCAATGCCACCTCTTACAGGAGGGTCATTCCTGGGTGCCACACATGTCAATTTCTTCCCCTCTAAGGCTGTCTTCCATCTACTCTATATTTATCCTGTATGTAGAGATTTATATACATCTGATCTCCCCCTTTAGAATATAAGCTTTTTGAGGCAGGAACTATTTTTGTTATTTCTTTGTATCCCCATACTTTAACATAAAGCCTGCCATATAGAAAGCTCTTAATAAATACTTATTGATTGATCATAGGTCCCTTCTAGCTCAGAAGCTCTGATCCTATGATGTTCTGTTAAATTTACTCTTGATAGGAACTAAGAAATTAAACAAAAATGAAGAGCATTTGAGATAGGAAATGACTCTTTTGGCGGCAGCAGAAAGAATTTATCCTTAAATTTTGGAGGAGAGGTATGAGTAGGGGGGATGGGGAACCATTAGTTGTATTCATAACTATCAATGAGGTGCCATTGACTGCTTCTTTGTATAAAGGTGGAATGTCAAAAATCTGTGTACCAATTCTATTGGGCTTTGAACCCAGCATGGTAAAAACCTGGAGGAAATATTACAGCTCTGTGTGAAGCAAGAAGTCTAGGCAGAGGAAGTTGTTAGACATTGATGGCATGGGTGTGTGAATAAAGGCTTATTGCAACAGGCTTGCTCTTGGGGAAATGTGAGAAGTTAGCTGGACAAACTTTGAGGAACCAGATTTGTTTAAAAGAAAAAAGGAGTCTGATTTGGGTTGGCAGTGATTGAGGGTAGGGTGAGGAAGATTCCTGTGGGTTGCTACTGTGGAATTGAAATGGTTTTTTTATTATTTTATGATCAGTAAGGTCTGGGTTGTCTTTCTGTGAAACTTATTGAAAAGTCTTTGGAAGCTTAAAAACCTAGAGTTATGAAGTTTAGACTAAAAGAACCTTTTGAATTTAGTCAGTATTGCAATAGTGGGGCTCATAGAAAAGAGGCTGGAGTAGTATTAGAGCAAAAGCCAAAGCTAATTATAGAATACTGCTTTTCTTTCTCAAAGAAAAATCATTGCATGAAACAGAAAAGTGCTTGTTTATTTGGAATTATTGTGTATCCATGCTATAATTATAAAAGCGAGTCTATTACAGAATTGTGTTTCACAAAAATCTTCTCAGGAAACATTTTCTGGACATGGCCAATGTGGGAATTTCTTTTGCTTGACTGCATATTTATTACAAGAGTTCAGTTCTTTTCTCTCTTTTTTTAAAATTTTTTTCTTTTTTTTTCTTTCTTTTCTCTTTTCAATTGGGGGGATGGGAGAGATAGAAAAATAGATTTCTGTTTATTGAAAAAATAAACTTAAATTTAAAACATCTCCTCAGAAAATAGCTTTCTTAAATTTGTAAACAGTTTCAAAACTGTTAATGAATTTTTTTTTCTTTTTAAGGAAGGATTGCCTTGGGAGGTAGTGAGTCCTCTCACCTTATGCTTACATTGGTCAGTTACCTCATCCTATAAGTAAGCTCTTCTTCCCATGAATATTTCTTCTTTGCCTCCCCAGGGCTTGATACAATATAAGCACTTAATATACTGGCAGAATTTAACTGGATATCATGGTACGTGATTTTCAACCTGAGGTAGGACATAGTAGAAACTCTAAAATCCCAGGACCAAATTGTACTATAATCACTACTAGGCTCAGTTGCTCTTTCAATTTTCTCCTATTTCTATCTTTCTCTCTTTGTCGCTCCTGTTGTTATTCCTTTCTAATTTTCTTTTCCTTTTCCCCCATTTTCTTTTCTTTTTCCCTAGGCTATGTCTTAGGTCTGCCAAGAATATCTGATCTGCTGCTGTTGACCCTCAGGAATAAGCAGTTGCTGAACCCTTCCTAGAATAGAATTACTCGGTGGGGGGGGGGGTAATGTTTATAAGACTTATAAAAGGGCAACAAACAAACCATTACAGAAAAATTTGGGTTGTTTTTTCAGTTCAGTGGGAAAATTCCCCAATTCTCAATTGCTGGCCCTTTCAGAGGTTGTTTCGAGGGAACATAAGAGTAAAGCTAGTGAGTGATCAGCTCCTTGGGTAATGGTATCTGTGGGCAGTTTCTTTTCCCCCTCTATTCTGTACTAGGAAAAGTATGCCTGTTGACCAGTGATATATCAGCCCACTGTAATGGACTCATTTATTTGTGAAGGGCAAAAAGAAGCTTCTGGAGATAACGTTCAAATTTCCTTGCGAATTGCTTCTCTTGTACCAATCCCTCCCTTACCCACACGTGTGGTCCTGCATCTATATTTAAGTTACTATACTTAAGGGGAATTCACATTTACTTTGACCCTAATCTGTCACCAGAATTGTTGGTTTTGGGGATTATAATCCGAAATACTTGATGTCTAGTGTCATCTCATTAAACTAGGACTTCTTGACTTGGGGTTTATGACCATTTATAAATGTATTTTGATAATGCTGTTTCCTTTATAATTTTATGTATATCCTATTTTATTTTATGCATTTAAAAGCATCAGTCTATAAAAAGTTTATGGACTTAATTAGACTGCCAAAGGCATAATAGAAATATAGAAATAGAAATAAAGAAAAAGCTAAGAACCCTGACAATAAGCCCATATTCTTGTTTTATCCTAAATCCTCAAAATTTAACTTGATATTTTTTATCATTTAGGATAGTTGATATTGATATATATATCCTCTAAGCAACTGAATGAAGCATGTGATATAGCTTGTATTGCAATAATTGTAATGCACATTAAGGCATGCTTGGGATTAATCATCAAAATCTCCAGAATTGCCCAATCTTGAGGAAGACAGAGGTTGGTGGAGGATTCCTAGCAAAGGTAGGTCAGTTGTCTTGCTTGGTGCTGGAATTGTCCGGCCTGGAGAACTCATTGAGTTGCAGTGAAATCAAGTCTTCCTATTTAATCTCCATATGATCAAAATAGATTTTGCCAAAAGGAAAAACTGTGTTCTGAGTTACATTCTTCACCCCTAATATCTGGCAGGTGTTTGATTATCACGGGACTTGGCCAAAAAACAGGGATGATTCAGGGTAGTTCATTGTAATTTGTGGAGGAACAATTCAAAGTGGATATGGTGGTGCTGGAAGATCAGTGGTGTCAGATTTTTAAATGAAAGACTTCTCCTACAGTTGGAATTGATTCCTAATCCTCCCAGTTCCATTTCTAGACAGTGAGCACACTGTTTTCCTCTGCTGACTCTGATTTTTCTATTATCTTTTCCTGGAATCCTCCTTGAAAAGGAGTATATGTAAGGACTTGTATTTCCCATTAGGGGCGTTAGTAATTAAAACTGAAGTTATTTAATCAAAAACAGTTCAAGGTTTTAAACTTGCTTGACCTTACCATATTTCTCACAAAGACAACACTAGATGAATCAACATTATGGAATGGTTAGGTGTTAATGACTGGGAACTTGTGAAATGGATTTGAACAAAGAAACCTAGGATTTTAGTTACTGTTTTCCATCAACATCATGTTGATCTGTTGTCCTATTTTCAATTTTTATTTTTAATGCTTACTTAGAACCTTACTTTTGCAATAGGAATAAGGAGCACACCTATGATTTTTATTGATACAAGGATCTCCCAGATGAGGAAGCTTCCCCTGCTAATGAATGGTACCCTCTCTGCAACTTACAGTCATAAGTTTCCTAGAGCATTGATAAGTTAAGTAACTCGATCCTGACTTTACAGCTAGTATGTGTCAGAGGCTCAGGTCTTTCTAGCTCCAAGGTCTGATCTCTATTTACTTTGCCATTCAATTAAATAAGAATATATTACATATTGTGCTAAATGCTGGGGATACTAAGACAGAAAATAAAATAGCTGTTGCAATCAAATATCTGACATTCTATTGGGTGGAAGGTATGCACTTAGAAAATTCACTATAAAATATGTGCAGAGGAATTTCTGAGGGTGGGATCAGCACAGGCTTCCTGTGCAAAGTAGCTCTGGAGCTAATCTTTGATGGTAGCTGTGAAGTGAAGGTGCCTGACATAGATTCTTAGAAATATTTGTTTTGTAGTGAACTGCATTTATAGAGCATCAGAATGATGTCCACCGCTCAGTTATCGTAAAGGCTGGTTATTTTTCAACAGACTGTGTTATTTTTTAGGAGGAAAGAGAAATTACATTTCAATACACATTCAGACAAGGACCTGAGTCTGAGAATTGGCTGTCAGTTTGTATCTAATATAAAAATTTAATGGTTCAAGAACCACTTGATCCATCTGATACTTGAAACTTGTGATCTTATTACTCTGTTGTTCTGTCTTAGCCTT
The DNA here is from genome assembly GCA_011680675.1 of Gymnobelideus leadbeateri. Classification (NCBI taxonomy): domain Eukaryota; kingdom Metazoa; phylum Chordata; class Mammalia; order Diprotodontia; family Petauridae; genus Gymnobelideus; species Gymnobelideus leadbeateri. The sequence goes on along the minus strand of WOXC01003626.1, from coordinate 590,505 downwards.
AAAAATGAGAATTAAAAATCTCCCACAAACTTTGTTCCTTTGATTATCCAGAACTGTGAAAGTGAATTGTTTTGGATATAAGCCTTTTTACTTGCTAGCTGTCTCCCATCCCTGGAATGCTCACCTCCTTCCCTCCTGGCCTTGTTGGAGTCTTTCTAGACTCAGCTCATACCCCACTGTCTGCAAGAGGCCTTTCCACTGTCTCTCCTCCCCTTCCCTCTGAAATTTGCCTTCCGCTTACATTGTGTATATCTTGTATGTATACAGTTATTTGCATGTTGTCTACTGCCTTAGACTGTGAGCTCCTTGTGGATGAAAGGAGCTGATTTTTTTACTTTTCTTTTATCCTTAGTAATTATTAACACAATGCTTGGCACATAGCAAGTGCTTAATAAATGGATGCTATTAATAAATAGCAGCAGCAGCTGCTGATATGATATGTTTAGAATAGCCCAACTTTCCAGAGTTCTGAAAATTTAAAATTTTAATGTATTAGCACATATTAGCAGGATTGTCACTATGAATATCAGTTACTGTGATTCGGTATAGAAATAGCTGTATGTTCTGTGCAGTTTTATATCTCTTGAATGCCAGTGCTTCTCCAAAGGGGTGCTGTGTGATTTATTTGGTTATTGCTTAACCCCTTCATGCTTCAGTTCTATCTGTTAAATGGGAAGCATCATCATCAACCCTTTCTATTCACTTCACAAGGAAATTGTGAGGAAAGTGCTGTGTAGACCCTGAAGAGCTATATAAATGTGAGATGCTCTGATCATCTGCTTTTTAAAAGGTTTTTTTTTCCCCTCCTCCTTTGTCATAGTGTCTGCTGCTGGTACATCACAACTGATTTTTACTGCTCGCTTCCCTCGTCTCTCTGCTTTTCCTTCTTGTCTTTAGTCTCCAGTGGCTTATTTCACATTTCATAGAATCATAAATTGTCAGTGTTGGAAAGGACTTCAGAGGCTGTCTTCTAGTCCAGCCCACACCTAAGCAGGAATCTCATTGACAGAATCTGGCAAATAGTCATCCAGTCTCTGTTTTAAGGGCCCTGCTATCAGTTACTTTATCACTTTCTCCCCCTTAGGACAGCTCTGATTGTGAGGAAGTTCCTTCTTGCATTGCCTAACTTTCCCTACTGGTCCTAGTTCTCCTGGGACAGAACAGAAAGGCTCTACTCCCTCTTTCCCTTGGCATCTTTTCATAGATTTCTTCGCTTTCACATGAAAAGGCTCATCTTTTATAGGCAATGTCAGCCAATCAAAGACTTTCCTGTTTCCTCCCACCCAAAGAACCATTTCTGGTCTGAAACAGTTCCAAAAGCCTGAGGATTAGAGTATAGGTTACGACTATTGTTCTGATAGCTCAAACTATGGTATAACAAATGAAATGTGTTCTTTTCCATAAAATATTACTCTATTGAGTCAAATCTTTGTTGTAAAAACCTAAGTGTGGCTCATAATCACTGTTATTTTTTAATGCCTATGTATTCTACTAGATTTTATTTTAATAGTGAGGCCTATCAGGGATAGCCTATATTCAGAACAATATTATATTTGTCTTGGGTAACTTAATGGAATGATCTTAGAGTTGGAGAGGACCTTAAAATATCATCTAAATAGCTAAATAAAGCATTTACTAAGCAGAGGATATAAGTACAAACAAGCAAGACATTCCCTGTCCTCAAGGAGTTTAAATTCTAATGGGAGAAGACCCAAGGGGCAGCTGGAATTGGGGGTGAGATATGTATGCAAGTGACTTAGAAGTCTTTCTTTTAAAAATATTTTAAAATATTATATATATGTATATTTTTAAAAAATTTATGGAATAAAACAAGCATTCCACAACATATATAATAAAAAAGATGATTACACATGAAACTGAAAATCTGTTCTATACAACTTGCTATTCCTTTTAAATATATAATAAAAGTTACCATGTAAATTTTTTTTCTGCTCCCTTTCCCCCCATTGTATAATGCAGCCTGTTTATATGAATGACCCTTTCCAATGCCATTTTAATTACTGTTGGATTTGAAGTCAGTAATGAAGAACAACATGATTTTAGTGGCTTCTATTTTGAAGAATATATATTGGTTATATAGAAACCAATATAGAAACCAATATATAGAAACCAATGATCAGAACTATTTTGTGCATTCAAAAAGCATCATCATTAACAGGAGATGTTGTGGCTCATGTAGTTCTGTCTGTCTCACACTGGCTCTGTAACCCAGAGTTGCCTAGGAAACTAAGGTTATAAGTTCTAGAGAAGATGCTGACCTGTTTTGATAGATCATCATTGGAGTGTTTCCTATATTAGTAGAATCACAAGTCACCAGTCCCCATCCTACTCTTAGCACATGGCTCTAGCTGAGAGGTATAATAACTAGTTAAATGACAGCACTCTGTAAGTGTATGGTTGGTTGTTTGTTAAGGTGAAAGGTGAAGTTGTTAGGTTCATCTTTTGTATTTTTATGATTTTTATTTGATTCTCTATCCAGTCTAATTCTACCTCCCCCCAAGGAGGTCATAATATGGCATGTACTCACTTATAGATTAAAGCAAATTAATGTTAAATATATTTTGAGGAATTTTTGAAGATTCTTACCCTCATCCCTTATCATGTATGTGGGAACCACTTTAAGATATTTACTATTAGGGGGGTATCAGATTTCTGGAATGGATTCTGTATTCTGTAGGAGTTCAGTGATAAAATAAGTGTAGTGGAAAGAGTGCTGGAGTTAAGAAATACTTGGGTTCTAATCCCACTTCTGCCGTTTATTAACTGTTATCCTGGGAGAGTTACTTAACTTCAGGAAGACTTTGTTTCCTCATCTGTAAAATGGGGGATACAAATATTTGAAGGCAATAATAATGGTGCTGTCATTAAAATCTGTCTCTAGTATAATTCACACTAAAGGTGTATTGTTGTCGTTCCGATTTGCCTAATATTGTAGTGACATTTTCATTAGCTAACTGCTTTCCTGACAACCAACCTTAACCAACCAAAATACATTGTTATTGTTGCCTTCAGGTATTTGTGGGGAATGAAAATGTATTTATGAGGGTTTGGAATCTGGAGAACCAGGCTAAGAGTAGTGAATTGCAAACCTTTTAGAATTTCAACACTCAAACTAGATTATTTGTTATTATTTTTATTAGTGTTCTGTTGTGTGACAACCTTTCCCCTAAAATATTTTCTTGGCATATATTTACTTTCGAATTAAAATCCCCATTAGGCTGTGAGCTCCTTTAGAGTAGGGATTTTTTTCATTTCTTTGTATCTCTAGCACTTAGCACATTGCCTGTTACATAGTAGGTTAACAAATACTTGTTGACTTGTTTTGTAACCGTAAAAATCCCTGTCATGTTGAAGTTCAGTTCAGAAATAATCTCCTAGGTTGTATTACTGGTTATGAAGGAGAATTTAGCCTTCTCTTGTTGACATTTCCATTTTAATGGTCCATAAGTGGTTGTTAAGTGCCTTCTATGTGACAGACACTGAGCTATGCTCTGAAGACTTAAAGAGAGGCAAAGGACAGTACGGACAGAATTTGGTATTTTGCTTAGGAACACACATGAAATTACGTATTAATGATATTAAATCTTGTGGTTCTTATGTTTTGAAAGGTTTTAAGGGACTTTAAAAAAGCAATTTCTCTCATGCTCTCCCTCCATTTACTATTTACTTTGGGGTCCCACCATTCTTCCATTTTCCTCTTCTTTTGTCATCATTTGGCTCATGCTTATGAAGTACTAACTAATGAGTTGGCTTAAGGAAAACATAAATTTAGTTTCTCTCAACCCCTCTCTCCCAATATGTGTGCATGCATATCATATAATATAAAACATGCATTCCATATTAATTCCTTTTGAATTTTCTGCTACTTTAAAATGTGGGTACTAGTCCTCTTGTTCTGAGCAGATACTTGAGAACTGAAGATGCTGATTTTCTATAGCCAGTGATTTTCTGAATGTCTTTTAGTTTAAAACTGTTGAAAATTAATGAAACAACCCCCAAAATGACAGTTTTCATGTGGAATTAAACTATATTTTGAATCTTTGGAAATATGAGTTGATATCTTTCTCAATGAGCTTTGCATTTGGTTTAAGTGCTTCCCATTTAGATATAAAAATATGGCTCTTCATGGAACGAGGGGTGGGTGAAAGATGAAATGACTGAGGAAATAGTCGAGTTTCTGAGTGTTTTGATTTAGTAAGCCATGGATGCTAATTGCTCCAAAAACTGGGAGCAGAGCTCCTTAGGTTGGTCTGAACCCTGAATACAGGGGAAGATAAACTTTTATATATTAAAAACAATTAATCAAATAAGGCCAATTAATTAAAAGGAAACAGTACATTAAGTTAATCTAATTTCTAATTGGAGGAAAGATTAGGGACTTTTTAAATTGGGAGGGAGAGAGTAAACGTGAACAATTCCCTAAAATCTGAAAGAGAGGTATCCTATTTTCTCTGTGTCTGTAAACAGTTAAGGGAACATGGAAACAAATAACTAAATGATCAGTACAGGGCCAGTTTTCAGATAAGATATATGAGTTTACTTGAGATATGCAGTTGTGAGAAAACTCCTTGCATCAGTCTTTGCCTCTGACTGGGTTTTTGGTCAGCATAACCTAAGGCCCTTAGTTTGCAATTTCTAAGTGGCAGATAGGGGTAGTCCAGATTTCCAGCCATGCAGGACTAGGTTCTAAACAATGCAATAACATTTTCTTATTATTCCCACAATGAATAATATTTTTTTTCACAGAACAGAAATTCACCTAGACCCATAATTTAAGAGAAAGGGAACTGAGCTAGCACTAGAATTGAATCATAAGATAGAGTTAGTGTGGTTTATTCAATTCCCACAATTAACTACTTGCTGTCCTAATCCCTTCAATTCCCTCAGTTTTCTCCAATGGAAAAAAGCATTTATAAAAAATTTGGAAACTACTGTGTAACACTCGTGGTGTTTATGCTTTTCTATATTGTTTATGTTTTTGAATAGTTGATCTTTCTTCCTCTTTTATTTTTTAGACTTTAAAAAATAGTTTCATTGTTGCTTTTTGTCTTTCGGCTACCTTCACTTCCCGTTAATCCACTCCCATCCCCGTTAAATCCTTCCTTATACCAAAAAAGGAACATTTAAGTAAAGCCAATACAGGAATCTTGGCTGACTGACATATCTCCACGACCCTGAATAATAGATATTGATGGGCCATGTGCAGAGGTAGAGACCTGGCCTTAGAACTTGGAAGAACCAGATTTAGCTTCTGTTTCTGACTCATATTATCCGTGTGATTGTGGGCAAGTCCCTTAACCTCTCAGTGTCCTAGGAAACTACTTTGATGATCTGTTACGGATCCTCCTTTTCGTAGTTATTACCATTGGCTTGGATTCATGCCTCTATTTTTTCTATGAAGGCAATATATGGTAATAAAAAGAACACTGGGCATTGACTTGGCAAACTAGTCCTCCCACTTACTTTCCCTGTGACTTTCAGGAAGTCATTTTAGATCTTTGGGCCTCAGTTTTCTAATGTGTAAATTGGGGATAATAGCACAATAATACTTGTAGCACACACCACTCATTACAATAATTAGGAAGAAAGTGCTTTGTAAACTTTAAAGTGCTAGTACAAATGTAAGCTTCATTATTATTAATAAATCATGAAGACTGTTTTTATTATGTTTTTATTTTGGCAAGCTCTTTGTGTTCATAAGAACCTAGAGAGCAGGAATTGTGTTAGCCACAAGTAACTGAAGGCCAACGAAGGGTTCCTTACTTTTACTATGCATGGGATGCCCATGTAATTTCTGTGAACTGGGTTATTGTTGTTTTTTTACCCCTGAGGAAAACTCTGTAGATCTTAGTGCTTAATTTGCCAGGTGCACCTTTGGTTTTCTCATAGGTCCAGACTTCTTGGCCAAGATGTTCTAAATTCTTTTAACATCATATCTATTAGCTTTCTTACTACAGTTTCCCATGATCAGTTTCATTTTTTTGCTGATGAGGAAAAGAGCTGAATTTTGGGGATTTAGTAGAAATTGTGGCTCTATTTCACTGTGCTGTCTTGGTATGATAGTCTAGGAAGGAACTTTGGCTTCTTCTTTCATTGGTGAGTTCTTCCCCATCCTCTATTTTGGAGAAGGGCCTTGACTGGCTGTGTCTGATTTTTTGAACCTAGCCACCATGTCTCTGGCAGTATCTTTCCCACCATTAGCTCCCATTTTATATCTTATTTTCCTATTAGAATGTAAGTTCTTTGAGGAGAGCTGACTTTAGTTTATTTTTTATCCCCATTGCTTAGCACGGTGCTTGGTACATGGTAAACTTTTAATAAATGTTTGTTGAATAATAAGTGCTCTTTGCCTTTAATCTTTTAAATTAGGCACTTGCCTGAGGGTAGTATAACTCAGGTCCAAGTGGGTAGACCAGAATTAATTTTGTATTCAGTATTTACATAGACTTTTCAGGAAGTCAGGCAGTGAACCATCATGAACTAGTGTTTTGTGTTTTAAGAGGTTCTTAATTCCAGGGTTGCCTCCAAACTAAACCATCCAGGTCAGACTGATGCAGTTTAATGATTCTACAAGTACTTATGACAGCTGAAGAAGGAAAATAGGGTTGGTAGAAATGCTTGGGGATCAGTCCATCCTGTTGTCTTCAACCAGGCTTAATTTCAACTATTCCAAACAATTAGATATCAATTTTTTAAAAAGTGTTAGTATGGAGGTCATTGGGGAGCCTGTGGAATTTTGAACTTGGTGCTGACATCAGTGCCATTGCTAAGTCCTAATGCTATGTGCCAAGTTTCCAAACTGAAGAAGTTCCCAGTCTTCTTCACTAGGTATTCTTTTCTCAAACTTGCTGTTCTATTTTGTTGGAACTTCAAGGCATATGCTATATTCTAAATAAAATTTTAGGTATTTGTGTCTTTAACTTACTAGATTCTAAGTAGGGCAAGGACTATTTAGTTTGGTTTTTTTGTTTCCATTGCCTAGAATGTTAAAAAAATATATGGATCTGCATTTTCATAGTTGAAGAGAATTCTTGGTGTGGGAATAATTTTCTTCTCCAATCCAGATCAGCAAATCTCCCTTCTATTTTTGAGAGCTGCCTGGGGCATTGGGAGGTTAAGTGGAGAGGATCATCCAAGGTGGCAGAGCAGGAGGAAACCAGAAACCCAGCCCAACTCCTTCCATAATAACTCCAAGAACAATCTAAGAAGAATGCTGAACTGAGCAGTGATTGGGAAATCAAAGGAGAAATTACGATGGGTTTGTCTTTGCTGTTTAAAATCACAAAATTGACCTCAAGGTCAATTGACTAGAGCAGGGAATGTGGAATAGGGGTGGGACAGGATCATGAATTCAGCATCCAGAGCTCTGAACTGCCACACATAGATGCCCAACCAGGCCTGATCTAAGACTTATCTAGGCCATCACTGTAAGGTTTTCCAGAGTGGTGAAGAACCCAGACTCAAAATCTAGATTTCTTTGTGTGGGGTTGACCAGAGCAAATTGTGGACTTCCCACTGAAGGACTAGGCCAGCAACTTAGGGTTGCCCAGAGCAGATCAATGAAAGAAGGACTAAACAGAAGAAGATAAAAATCTATTATGATATCAAGGATACCCAAGTCATAAACCCAAAGATAAGAATAACTCCAAAATATCTTCTAGTAATGCTGTAAAAGAAAAACACAGCATACTCACAAAATCAATTAGAATTCCCAGAAGAAATTATTCAAGAGTTTAAGAATGAGTTTAAATGATATTATAAATGAGATGAAAGTGGTAGAGGAAAGAATTGAAAAAGAAAGCTATGAAGTAGAGTCTTAAGACGGAAATTAATGTACACTTACATTTAGGAAAGGATATATAAAACCTTACCCAAGCAACAGACTACTTCATAATTAGAATAGACCAAACTGAAGTTAATTACTCCATGAGACAACAAGAAATATTACAGATCAGAAAGTTAAAAAAAATTAAAGAAATTTAGGCATCTCACAGCAAAACCAACTGATCTGGAAAACTATCAAGGAGAAATAATTTAAGGTTGGTGTACCTGAAAACTATAATTTTTTTTTAAAAAGAGCTTAGATATTATATTTCAAGAAATCATGAAAGAAAAATGACTTGATCTCAGAACCAGAAGGCAAAGTGCAAACAGAGAAAGTATTTCTAGTCACTTCCTGAAAGAAACCCTCAAATGAAAACTTCTATAACATTATAGTCAAAATCCAGAGCTTCCAAGTCAAAGAAAAAATACTGCTGGCAACTAGAAAGAAAATATTCAAGTATCAAGAAACTACAGTCAAGATCACACAAGATTCCATTTAGTTACCATTATTAAGGAACCAGAGAGTAAGGAATACAATAGTCCATAAGGCAAAAATACAGGCTTATAACCATAAATAACTTACTCAGCAAAACTAAGTGTATACTACAGGGGAAAACAATGGAACTTTCATGACTTTTATTGAAAAAGAGGACTTTCAGACATTCCTAATAAAAAAGAGTGTGGCTAGGTAGGTATTTTGAAATACATAATTGAAGCATAGAAAAATAAACACAGGAGAAAAATAGAAAAAAGATTTTATAAATAGGAATTAAATGTTTGCATTTAAATGGAAGGATAGTTAGTTTCAAGGATAGTTTCCTTGAAAACTGTAAAGTCTTCAGAGCCCATAGAAGGTGTCAAAAAAGGTGGACATCCTAGGAGTGATTTTTGTTTTATGATCCTAAAATAAAAGAAAAACGATTATTATATAAGGGAAGAAAAGGGGAGAAGAAACTTATATCACAAAATTGAAGGGTGCAAGTAGAAGGGGTGTGGGTGTAGGGGGGTACACTTGAATCTTACTTTGAACTGATACTGAATGAAGTGAGTGGAAACAGAACAATTTATACTATGACAGTACTGTAAAAAGGAACCATTTAAAATGACTTAAGAGCTCTGATCAGTTCAATGATCAATCATGATTCCAGAGGACTGATGATTTAGCATGCTTCCTAGTCCCTGACAAAAAAATGGTGAATTGGACATGCAGATATGCATTTTCAGACATGAGCAATGTGGGAATTTGTTTTGTATTACTATGTATTTTTTTTTTTTTGGCAGGACTTTTCTTTGTAGGGGATGGTGAGGGATATGGGAGAGTGTGAGGAGGCTTATTTTTTGAGGAAAAAAATTATTTAAAAAAGAGGGGCTAAATGATTTATCCAGAGTCAAATAGCTAGTATGTGTCAGAGGTGGGAGAGGTATCGGGTCTTCCTAATTACGAGATTATTTTCTATTCATCCATGTTGAATTGAACTTAATGGCTAGATATCATTCTGTAAACTGTGGAGGAAAGAGTCAAGATAGAACTTACCGGGAATCTCATTATCTTCAATGTAATTGGGAAAGGGAGGTGTGTTTTTGTGTTGTAAACTTTTTCTTGTTTTAACCAGTTTCGTTAGGAAGAAAAAAAAGCAAATATATTTATTTAATCTTAAACCTTCCAAGTTTTATCATTACTGTTGTTGTTATACTTTTGTTTGAATGTAGTTTCACTTACCAAATATTGAACCAACAAATGAAAATAAATAAATGGAATGAAATTTGGAAACTGAACTTAGTCCAGCAAGTATCTCAGTCTGCTTTTATAGATATAGCTGTTATAGCATTCCATCCCTACCCCAATTATTTTGTATTTACTTTGAATGTTTTTTTTTTTAATCTGAATATAGACAAAAATGAAACTAGTGCTTTCCCAAAAGGAACTTACATTATCCTTTCCTCTGTTGTTTTGTGTATTGATTATCTTAGTTACTACCTGTAATGTTAAGGGCATTTAAAGATCTTTCCTATCCCTTAATAGGCCCATGTGACCTGCTATGAGCTTTGGCCCAGCCCATAGCTTGAGACTCATGGAGCCCATGGTGGGAGGAGCTTGTCAAATGGGTGGAGCAGGAAGAGGGAGCTAGGCAGAGCTGGGAGAGAGCTGAGGCAGAGCAGCTAGTGGGAGTGAAACAGAGGAATTTTGCCTAGGGGAGCTTGTTTGTGAGGAGGCCTAACAGAGGGAAGGCTTGGGGATGGGGGTGCTCTCTGTGTTAACTTCTTTGTTACCATGGTGGAATTGGCTTTCTGGTGTCTGAATAAATATCTTGGTTTCATCTTTGAAGAAGAGAGTTTGTTACAATTTGCAATTCAACCCTGGAAATACATCTGCATATGGGTGGCTGCTATGGGTATCACATTGGTGAAATACCACCCTTTTACAGATGAAGAAACCAAGGTTCAGTGAGGTTAAGGGGTTTGGTGTAGGGTTGGTCACACAGCTAGTTAATGGCAAAGCTGGAACTCATACTCCGAGCCCCATATTATTTACAGTTTACCAGTGTTGTCTGCCTCTGCATTGCCTCTTCTTCCCTCTCTTTTTCCAACATGTTCATCGGGGTATTTTTTACACACTTTTAAATCATTTAAGATATTTATATAAAATAGCAATAATATTCTCTTTTTAAATACATTTTTATTTGAACTGTTATTTGGTTCTATGCTATGTCCTATACTTCTGAATTTCCAAAAAATGAAATCCCTCAAAGAGTTGGGGAGAAAGTGTGTATAATCACACCTTCACAGCCATCTGCATCTTTCCACTGGAATGGGATATAGTAAGGAAATTACTTCTTAAGTGAGACTCAACTAGATTAGTTTTGGTTCATCAAAGCATCCTGAACCTTTTGGTGGCAGAGCCGGTTGAAAGTACAATAAGGCATTATTTAAATTTTTTTCTTTTTTATTACTAAAACTTAAATACACAATAAAAAAAGAAAAAGAAACATATTACAAACTTAAATATTGAAACAAATAGAAAATAAGAAAAGAAAAAAAGCATGTCATGGGCACAGTAGAATGTAAGAGAGGATTCAAAGTATACAGCAATAAATTGCCATTTCGAGAAAGGTCATATAATAATTATTACATATTATGTTGAGAGCTGTCCATCTTTTCTTTGCTTCTTCTTAATCACTTTCATTTTCCTGTTGTATGTATTTCTTTCCCAGAAAGCACTTTTAACCTTTTTTGTTTGTTTTTGGAGGGCAATTGGGGTTAAGTAACTTGCCCAAGGTCACAAGGCTAGGTTTTTATTTGTGTGTGCATTAAGTGTCTGGGGCCGGATCTGAACTCAGGTCCTTCTGACTCCAGGGCCGACGCTCTACTCACTGCGCCACCTAGCCGCCCCCTAACCTTTTTTTTTTAAAGAAAAAAGGGAGGAATGACTAGCCGTGTAACCTTGAGCAAGTTACTTAACCCCAATTGCTTTAAAAAAAAAAAAAGAAAGAAAAAAGGGAGGAAGGAAAAAGTTCGGTAAACCCCATAAACAATCTGAAAAAAAAAAATTAATCTTATATTTAGAGGATTTTTTTTGCCTTTGTGTCCCCAGGACCTAGCACAGTGTCTGGCACAGACTTAGCTCTTAAATGCTTATTGGCTCAAAGAGTGAATTAGTAATAGGTTTGAATTTTATGGAATAAGTAAAAAGAAATGAAATCTTTGTATTTTTGAACTACTGTATACCTGATAGAAGCATGGAAGAATGGGGCTTAAGGAACACATAGGAATTGTTTATTGTTAGTATATACAAATGTTGGTGCTAAGAGTTTTAAAGGTTATTTGGAGATTTCTGTTAGCCAGACTTATTCCTGTACTCGTTTAGCACGAAGTAGTTTTTACTTCTTTGTTGTTCTCCTATGTTTAAAGGATTTTTTTTTAATAATTGGAAGGCTGGCTGTTTTTATGAAAGCGACATAGCAAAAACAATTAAGAGTCATTTAGGGGGTGGTTTATAAAGCAATACACAAAAAATTATTTTCAGGGCCTTGGTATGAAAACTTTTCTTTTTTGATAGAATTTCTAAACACATTCTGTCACTGACAATAGTCACGAAAGGTATGGCTTTTGGCAGTGTAAACAAATTTATCTGTACCTTTTTTCCTGCCTTAGCTGGTCTGTCACAGCCTGGTCACCTATAAGCCAAAATTGGCTATTGCCCATTGGTACCTGAGGAGAATAGCTCCCTAGAGACAAAGTGTTAATGATTTTATCTCCGTCCTGCACTTCCTTTTCTACTGTCACCACCATAACTGTTACCAGCCACCAGCATCTTGGTCTGAATCTTTGAATCCTGAATGACTGATGCTTCTAACATCCATCAAGTGGCTTGTTTTCCTCATCAAACCCTCAGTTCACTCCCTTTCTCTCATCCTAAAAATCCTCACCCCCACCCTTAGTGTCTTTATCCCCATGTTACTTTCTGTTTACTTATCTTCATGTGAGGTAGTCTCACTCAATAGAATGTAAGTTTCTTGAAAGTAGGAGTTATTTTATTTTAACTTTGTATGCCTAGAATTGTAGAATGCCCATAGTAGGTGCTTAATAAATGGGTGTCAAAAGAATGAATTAAATTTAGGACTGTGAGGAGTACTCATATTCCCTCCTCAGTTAGCTCAAAGGATGTTAAGACCAAAGTTGTAATTTTCATATTTCAGAAAGAATCTTAAATCTGTCACTTTTATATTAGAGGTACATTGTTGCTCCCTTGATGTAACTTCATTGTCACCCATCTGTTGTACAGGCATAATTCCAACTCAGAAAATGGCCAGTCAGTGTCAGTAGAGCACAGGTGCCAACCATAGACAGGTTAAGAGTAGGACATGTCTAAGTTTTAACTTTCTGGCCCAAAATTCTCCCATTTGCAAATAGTGTCCACTTTTAGCCATATGCTCCATTTACTTTGTAGCTTAAGTACCTCTCTGTGATTCCAGGGACTGTGGCAAGTCTCAGTGTTTCCTTGATGTTTTCTTACTAAAAGCTACCAGTTGGAGAAGTTCCACAGCTATATTGAGGGAAACCTGAACATGTTTTGGGATATGCTGTAATTAAAAGTTTTTCTGGGAAAGTGACAAATATTGATAGGATTTATAGCCTGTACTATCTCAGTAGTAGCAGCTGGACAAAAATACTAGACAGAACCCTATAATTTGAGCCCTTGGTTTAGCAGAGAAGCAGGAAGTATACAGGATGTGTTCTTAGTGGGACCACTATCCTGTATGGTAAAAACCAAGCACATTCCTGGAACATATATATCCCTTAGAAGAGGATTTGTGGTTGACTCTGCTGATGACTTACTTTGTCCTCACTGAATCATTCCTTGTGCTTCATAATGTTTTGTAAAGTTTCAGTTCTCTGATCAGTGTATATAGAGTGTAAGTGACTAATACAATTATTTATTATGTGTAATTATGGCAGTCTGGATCAGAATAAAAATGTGAACTTGAGAAAAAATGTATGGGTCCTTTGAATGGAAATTTACCTCTTATATTTCTGAATCAGTTATTGATGGGAAATAGACAAATAGAAAAGCTTAACGTTCCATAAAAGAAACTCTGAGGGCATCAAATGGTGCAGTGCATAGAGCACAAGGCATGGAATCAGGAAGATTCATCTTTGAGAGTTCAGATCTAGCCTCAGACATTTACTAGCTGCTGTGACACTGGGCACATCACTTAACCCTGTTTGCCTCAGTTTCCTTATCTGTAAAATGAGCCGGAGAAGGAAATGGCAAACCACTCCAGTATCTTTGCCAAGAAAACCCAAAATGTGGTTACAAAGAGTCAGACATGACTGAAATGACTCAACAACAGCAAAAAGAAACTGAGGAGCAGGAAAAGGTCATTCATGTTCCCCTTTCATTCTTCTCAGATTAGTTCCTAGTGGTTTGTCTATATGGTATAATTCTGGCTCTTCTCTTTGGGCAAAAAAGCTCATCAGTGAAGGGTTAGCCATTGTGAACAAGTAACTTGGTGATCATTTGCTATTTTTTCTTACCTGTGCCAGTTCTCACTGCCATCAGAATGGTAATGTTGTAGAACACTGTCTTGTACTGGGAACTGTTTTTTGAAACGAATCAGAAGTTGATTAAAGAGATTCACCTGTGGTTTTCAAATTATTTGCTACCATTTACTAAGACCATATGTCTTCTTCAGTTGGACCTTCTTTTTTGTGTGTATATCACCATAATTGTATTTTTTTGGGAAAAAATCAAGGTAGTAAAAACAACCAAATATATTTATGTAATATTTTAAGACTCACAAAACATTTTCCTCACTAAAAAACCCTTTAGGGAATATGTGATTTAAGTTTTAGTATCCTTATTTTAAAAATGAGGAAACTCTTGGATGACATTTGCAGATTATACAATGTGCTTTATATACATTAGGTCATTATGTCCTCATGGCAACACTGTAAAATATTTGATGTAACCCTATGTCCATTTCATAGATGGAGAAACTGAGTTTCAGAGAGATTAAATGATTCGTAGAATCCTAGAACTAAAGCCAAAAAGAGTCTCCGAGACTTTCTAGTCCAAACCCCTCATTTGTCAGATAGGAAAGCTGAAGCTCAGGATAGTTAAGTGACTTGTCCAAGGTCACACATTAGTGGTGGGATTTAATGCCAGGTCCTCTGATGCTGGCATATCTCCTAATGGTCGTGCAGCTAGTAAGTTACCAGTTTGAGGACTCTGATCTCAGTGTCCTGACCTCCAGTGCACTTTGTGCTATATAAAGCTGCTTCTCAAATAGAATCAATCAACTTTAATTAGGATAACTACATGAAGTAAAATAAGATGTTTTGTTCTGTGATTATTATAAAAGTTATTTATTTTAGTTAAGATACCTATTTTTGTGGTACTTGGTTAATTTGTTATAGGGAATAGAAATCTCTATTATCAATGCACAAACTCTGCTGTGTATAAATTCCTCCCAACCCCACTCCCAAACAAAAAATTCCTTTCATTCTTAGGGGAAAGAAAGATTCATCTGTGTTTTCTTTTGTGGAGTTTACCTTAGGAGGCTGCTTGGTTCAGTGGGAAAAAAATGTTGGGCTTGTAATAAGGGCTAGAATTTGGTCTTTAACACTAACTAGGTGGCCCTAAGCAAATAGTTAAATTGTAATGGAATAATGCATTTTGAGCCTCAGTTTTCTCATCTGTAGAATGGTGATAATAACTATATCACTGAAGGAAAGTCAACAAGCATTTATTAAGTGTCTACTCTGTGCCAGACACTTTGCTAAATGCTTTGGATATCAAGAAAGGCAAAAAACAATCCCTGCTGTAAAGGGCTTCTCACTCTAATATGGGAAGATAATATATGAACAGCTGTTGTTGTTCAATTTTTTTCAATCATATCTGACTCTTTGTGAAAACCCAGTTAGGGTTTTCTTGGCAAAAATACTGGAGTGGTTTGTTATTCCCTTCTCCAGCTCATTTTACAGATGAAGAAACTGAGTTAAATAAAGGTAGGTGACTTTCCCAGGGACATACAACTATTAAGTATCTGAGGCCAAATTTTGAACTCAGGAGTATGAACCTTCCTGAGCTCTACCCAATGTACTACTCTACAGACAAGATACACAGAATTTATTGGAGAAATTGGGAGCAAAGGCACTAAGATTAAAAGGGCCTAGGAAAGACTTCTTGGAGAAGGTAGAATTTTAGTAGACACTTGAAGGAAGGAGAGATGAGGAGAGATGAGGGATAGCCTTTGTAAATTCCTGGAGTCAGGAGATAGAGCATTTTGTCCCAGGAAAGCAAGGAGGCTGACCAGTGTCTGGATCAAAGGGTACCTGTAGAGGAATGAGATACAAAACTGTAAAGATTAGGTAGGAACCAGGTTATGAAGGCCTGAAAAAGTCATACAAAACACCACAAAAGATAGTTGTGAGCATTCAGGGAGCTATAAAGGTGAATTACTAGTAGCCCTGTCTTTAATAATTCAGTCAATTAATCAAAGATTTATTAATACCTACTATGTGCCAGATACTATGCTAAGTATTGTGGCAGAGTAGAATACTAACAGCCATGAAACATGGCCCCAGTATTCAATGAATTTAGATTAAATATCATATTTTATTGTCTCTTTGTACCTATCTACTTTCATTCATACACTCTTGTCCCTTTCTGCTTTTCATTCTTCCTCAAAAGCCTAAGGGGAAAATGTAATTTTCTACTTTGGAGCACAAAATACTTTTGTATTTTTATTCTGGGGCCCCGGGCTCTACTGTGATAAACATCTCTAATGTCTGGGATAATAGTCACTCATTTCTTGCCTGTAGGTAAAATTATTGCTCTATCATTAAAACCTAGTGATTTCCCCTAGAAGCAACAAACTTAAACTTATCATTTAGAAATTCAGGGCATAGGCAGAGTCTTTATCTGGCCTCACCTTTCTCATCCAGACTGGTTCAAGGCCAGTGGCTCTTTTTCTGTCTCTTGGCTGTGGGCGCACTAATAAATTCTTGCATAGGAAAAGTCTCTCTTTTCTACTCACGTCCTCGCTGTAAATCTTTGCTGGAAGGGAAGTATGTTCTTTATATAGATAGTCAGCTAGGATAGTAACAAAGAAATATGTGTTAGCTTTTTCAGACTGTTTCTAATTAGACTACACATCTACCCCAATGTGAAGCTATTACCCTTTCTCATTGGTTACTCTTTGGTTGACTCTTTATTGAAGGGAGGAGCTTTTTGATTTTTCTTTTATCAGGGATAATCTAATACTCCCAAACATAAACCCTTTCCTTTTTCAGTCTGTGGCTGTCTCTAATAGCAAATAAATATTTACAGTTTTTGGTTGCTGTCTGGATTGCCTAGGTGAACTTTTCAATAACAGGTAGTCCCTTAGGACAGAAATCGACCACAGTCACATTTTGTGTTTGCCTTGCCGCAATGCTAATCTGGCAAGAATGATGGAAAATCAACATAGCCATATTAAACCATCTCTTTTACAGGAATGTTGGGTTTCTGACAAATGTAACATTTATGTCCTGTATACATTTCATAAAGATGACTGTTTTTAATCTTGACTGGAAGCCCAGAGATTGGCCACATTTCGTTTGCTAGCCTCACTTTCAAAGGATTGTTTGAAATGCTGTGAATTATTTCTGGATTTGTAAACAACCCCCAGTCTTTATATGCTCAAGTTAAAAAAAAAATCTATTACTGCAAGGAAGTTTTTCTTACCCCCTTAGCCACCACACTGTGGCTTTGTTTGGCGGTGGGAGTGAGGAGTATGGAAGAAGGGAATTTGGGAATGTGTTGGTTTTCATTGGGTTATTAGACTTGCCTACTTTGCCTTCTCCAATTCTAGGGAGCCTGGAGGTTTCCACGTGATTCCCCTTCCCTGAGGGATATGTTTGATTTGGTTCCTATTGTGCCTGCTGACAAATACCTATGTCTGGGCAACACCTAGTGAATCGGGGAGAGATCTTAAACCTATTTGTGAATTGAACATTATAGTCCAAGTGAGATTCTCACCCAGTTGCAATTTAGCAAGTATATTTGTTGTTTAGGAAAAGCAAAATACTTAAGGGTGGTGAATATCTTTTTTTGTTTGTCAGAAGAGGAAATTAAAAGAAGAGAAATTTGAATTCAAACAATTAATTTTATAGTCTCACTGTTAATTTTTAAACTCAATAAAAAGGGTTGTACATTTCAAACATTCACCTCATGCCACCTGCTCCAAAAGCCTTTTTTGTCCATGCTTCCTACCCAATTATTTTGTATTTACTTTGTGTATATTGTATTTACTTTTATTTGAACATGCTGTTCTTTTATTTTTCCACCCCATCATCCTCCCACCTCCTTGGAAACTCCTTAAGACCAGGAAATATTTTACTTTGGTATTTAGGTGCCTGCAGTGGATAGAACACTGAACCTGTAGTCAGGAGAGTCCTAACTTCAAATCCAGCCTCAGACACTAGCTGTGTGACCTTGATTAAGTCATTTAACTACTTTGTCTTATTTCCTCATCTGCAAAATGGATAGCTCCTACCTCCCAGGGTTGCTATGAGGATAAAAATGGGATGATATGTAAATAGCTTGCAAACTTTGCTGTACGTATGCTAGCAATTATTTTTATTATCCTGTAGCCCCAGTGCTCAGCATATAGTAGGATATCAATAAATATTTGTTGAATGAATGAATTCATTTTAAAAAATTGCTTTATTAGAATTTGTCTCTGTGCTATATTAAACTGCAAAAAGTTGGCTTGTCAGACTGTGGGTAGTCACATATTACTTCCAGGTACTATTACTACTACTACTTTTACTACTACCAATAACTGATATTGATGTAGCATTAAGGAGTGTTAAGTACATAGTAATTTTTGATTCTCAGAATAACCTTGGGGGATAGTTTGCATGGTGATTAAAGAGGTAGGTATGAAGTAAGGAAGATCTGGGTTCTCCCTTCCTATCCTTCCTAAAACACTACCTTTGTAACACTGAGCAGGTTACTCTGAGTATTGGTATTAGCAGCTCCACTTTATGGAATAGGACACTGTGTCTCTTTGAGGTTGAATGACTTGTTCTGGGCTACACAGCCAGGAAGTATGGAGACTTTCATTGTGGTCCCTAGCTTCTAGTTCAGTTTGAGTTCTAATTGCATTATACTCTTAGGATTATTGTCACATATTTACTTCTCTTTCCTTTGAATCACAGAATGTCAGAAGGAACCTAAAGGTTGTTTGGTTTGGCTCCCTCATTTTACATGTGAGAAAACTGATTCCCAGAGCAGTTAAGTCATTTAGTCTAGGACTGTGACATGGGTAATATTTAGAATTCAGAATATGAACTCAGGTCTTTTCAATTCACAACCCAACTCGCTGTTGCATCATGTTGCCTACAGAATTTACTCAACCCTAGAGTTAAAGATTGTTTCAAAAATTTCATGTTTGTGTCTTTTATCTTTTGTCAGTAATTGCCATCCCCGCTGAGCAGCAGCCCCCCTCCCCATTGAGCCTTCTTTTTTGAAAAATACAATTAAGTAAAAACATCTGGTACATAGACTTAGGTTGACAAAGTGTGCAGTTGTCTGCCATATTAAAATACTCTCCCCCTCCCCCTTTTCTACTGTGAGGAAATATGTTTTGTTATCTCTTCTCCAGGGCCTTCATTGGTTTTTCCATCACTGCAGAACTCAAGTTTTCTTTTAACAATCCTGTCATTTACTTTATGGTAAATTGTCAGTCTGTGTTATTCTCCTGGTTTTGCTTATTTTGATTTATGTCAGCTCATTTAAGCTTTATGATTTTTCCCTCCTGAATTCCTCATTATACAATAATATTCTGTTATAATCACTTACCATATTTTTCAACCTTTCCCACTTAATAGGCACTCACTTTGTTTCTAGTTCTACCACAAAGAATGCTGCGAACATTTTGTTATATTTAGGGATTTTTCCTGGAAAGGGGGAAGACCTTTTTGCTCACTTATTGTCTTCAAGAAAAGAGGTGCTATGCTATTTACTCAGGAGGAGGGGAGTTGGCTAGAGGGCTCTGAGGCAAGGTATTCATTACAACTGATTAGGTAATAAAAGGACTTGTTAGAAAAGGGTGACTGGGGAAGAAGTAATTCTGCTGCCATTTAGATCATTTATTTAGAGCATCATGTGAAAGAATCTAAAGTTATGGACTTAATTTTAATAGTATGGATTTGTTCATTTGGAATTTCCCTGGCCCTGATGTGTGCTCCTCTGAGATCATGTAAATAGTATAGGTCTTTGTATTCTTCTAGAGGAACAACTCAAAATATAATTTGTATAAATTTGTATAGTGCTTTGCAGTTTATTAATTAAAAATTGACATTTACATAGCTCTTTAAATCTGGCAAAGCATTTTACTTATGTTACTCCCTTGAATCTTAGCATAGGCCTGGGAAGCTGTTCCCTTTTTACAAATGAGAAAACTGAAATTTAGAGGGATTCTGACTTTCCCATCTATATACTACCAAGTGTCAGATGCAGCATACAAACCCAAGTCTTGCAGGTTCAAAGTCCAGTACTTTGATGGCTTTCATAAAGTTCTTTAATATACATTCCTCCCTTCCAATATTCCTGTGAGATAGGCAGGGAAAGTTCTTCTAGATGAGGAAACCAAAGCATGGACAGCTTAGGTGGGTTGTCCAGAGTCTGAAAACTGTTAAGTAGCCAAGCTGGAGGTAGGACAGGTGCCTCCTCTGTCTTTGGCCAGTGGTATTTTTTTTTTTTTTGCTTTTTTTTTTGGAGGGCAATTGGGGTTAAGTAACTTGCCCAAGGTCACATGGCTAGGTTTTTGTTTGTGTGTTTTAAGTGTCTGAGGCCGGATCTGAACTCAGGTCCTTCTGACTCCAGGGCCAGTACTCTACTCACTGCGCCACCTAGCCACCCCCGGCCAGTGGTATTTCTACTGTGCTATGCTTCCATTTCCTGACTCCAACTGCAGGAGAATGGGTTGATAATATACCTGTACATGGCACAGTATAGTTACCCTAGTAATTTTTCTTCTTGGCAGGAACTTACTAAAACATTTGATTTATTACATCCTAAAAATTAGTCATTCCCACTTAGTGATCTCAATTTATTAATCTCTTGATGATCCAAATCTATTAATTTGACTCTTCTGTGCTCTCTGTTGTTCTGGAGTTTGCAATCTGGAATCACACAGAGAGATATTAGGTCTCTTTGGTTGTTCCCTCTGAGCCCTCAAAATAAACCCAGTGGCCAAGTTCAGTGAAGATTCTTATCTCAGTTTAATTCATCTGACATCATTAAACACCTACTGAGTGGAGCACACTGGTAGGGGCTCTGAGATACACAATTTAGATAGGACTCTGCCCTTGCCCTCATAGAATTTACAGGATAGTGCACACTGTCTCTCCTACTACTTTCTCTAATCTTAACTCACTGCTTTCTTCAGGTACCTGCTTGGTACCTGTTTTCTTCTTTTTCTTTAGGTTTTCTATCCACTGATGTTATCTTCATCTGGTTTACTCCTGACCCAATTTTACAGGGAAATAGACTGACTGGGTTAAATGCTATTGTTTAAGACAGTGACCGGGGTGGCTAGGTGGTACAGTGAATAGAGCACTGGCCCTGGAATCAGGAGGACTTGAGTTCTCTGACACTTAACACAAAAACTAACCATGTGACCTTGAGCAAGTCACTT
Source organism: Gymnobelideus leadbeateri (assembly GCA_011680675.1). Classification (NCBI taxonomy): domain Eukaryota; kingdom Metazoa; phylum Chordata; class Mammalia; order Diprotodontia; family Petauridae; genus Gymnobelideus; species Gymnobelideus leadbeateri. Next base: position 569,470 of record WOXC01003626.1, on the reverse strand, counting down.
AACCCCAATTGCCCTACCTTACCCTCTGGGAAAAAAAAAAAAAGACAGTGACCTAAATTTGGGCGGAACAAATTGGTAGTTAGGTGAGGATTCTTGATTTTTTAGCTTTACCAACTCTGGTAATGATAGTTTCTTGTGATGGTGCAATGGCTTTAATTCTTGTAATCCCAAAGTTTTTAAAATTACTTATCTTGGAAAAACGTATAAGGATGCTTCAATGTTCCATTTTGCCTTTCAGTCAAGGAAGACAGTGTGGTTCATCTACTAGCTTAATTCTTAGTTAACTTTTAGCCATAAAAGGGACTAGGAACTGAACTCCAACAATCCTTTGATTTCAGGGCATCTCGTCATCTGTGCAACAAAATTATCCTTTCGGTTTTGAGGCAGTTGAGGTTTCAACTGGCGCTTAAAATGAAGCACAAAAATATTAAGAATGTATTATATTTAGGGTGTTTAGTCATATTGTAAGGGCCAGCATTTGATTCAGAGAGCATTTGGTTGAGGCTAGAAAAGAAGTTGAAGGGGCCAACTCCTTAGAAAAGGTAGAGAAGAAATTGGAGGTGATTTAGAGCATCGTTTTTGTCTAAAATTTGCTACTTTCCTAGGCCCCCCCATCTTTAGAACGCATGATTTTTAAAAATTTGGGAGGCTGAGGCCTGCAATAGGAATAAAACAGTCTGAAAACAGACCAAAATGATAAAAACTCACCATGCCTCCCATTTTAAGTTTCTAACTTCTTTTTTTTTATTCTGAATGTAACAAACTCAAAATAAAATGGCTGTTTCTGTGTACATAATAGAATAGAAAGAATATTGTACACAAAAAGCAGTTTGCTTTTAGAAAGCTGATCTTGGAATCAGGAAGACCCGAGTTCAGATTTAGCCTCAGACACTAGCTGTATGACCCTGGAAAAGTTACTTAACCTTTTTCTCATCTTAAAAATGAGGGTAATAATTATACCTCCCTACTAGGGTTTTGTTTTGGTTTTTTTGGAGATAAAAAGAGATATTTATAAAGTACTATAAAAATCCTAGGTATTCTTTTTCTTTTTCTTTTTTTTTTTTTTTTTGCTTTTTGGAGGGCAATTGGGGTTAAGTAACTTGCCCAAGGTCACAAGGCTAGGTTTTTGTTTGTGTGTACGTTAAGTGTCTGAGGTCAGATCCGAACTCAGGTCCTTCTGACTCCAGGGCCCACGCTCTACTCACTGCGCCACCTAGCCGCCCTGTTCTAGGTATTCTTAATAGTAACATGTACATATTTGTAGTTAGTTATCTGTATGTGTATTTGATTCTCAGAGCTTTCAGTAAAATGCAAGCTTTTTGAGGGAAGGGACACTTTTTGTTTTTATATCCCAAGTGTTTAGTTCTGATGCATGGCAGGCATGGAATTGATAATGTTTGTCCAATAAATGAATGAATGAGGTTGTTATAACTGTCGCCAAAAAGAGACTTTGCAAGTTGCTCAGCAAAGCTCAAAAGTTGTATTAAAAATCCTAGAGAAAAAGTGTATTTGTGTAGTACATGTGTGAAATATCTAAAGGGACAGTATCATTGAAAATATGAGTTATAGAAAACTACCTGTTTTGTTTCTTAAATATCTACCAAAAGGCCAATAACTTAAACTGCCTGCTGATTTCAAAATTAATTGCAAGTGATACATAGGTTGAGGTCTTGACTTCTGAGAATCCTTTTCTTTCCCCTCTGATTATGGCATTGACCAAGGATTAACCATATTAGGGATCTATGGAAGCTAGAGAGGCATTCCTCTCTTTTTAACAGCCTGGGTTGCTGTAGGTGGGGGTAGAGGAGGAGAGTTGCTGGGAGTATTGTTGGGACAGGAGTTAATAGTTAACCACAGCAACATGCCAGACATAACACCTCATGTTTGAGTTTTGTGTGCTTGGAATGAGTAATGCTTAACTATTTGCTACTATTGACTAAGACCATATGCCTTTTAAAGTTGTATGTTCTTTTTTTGCATGTAGCCATCACTTTTTTTTTTAAGTTTGAAGAAACTACATAATGACCATTGAATGTGATTACTTTGCAAAGAGGGGAGGTAATTCCTTGTGTCTGTAAGTGAATTAAAAAAAAAAACCATATAATTATGTAAAGCCACAATGGACTAAAGAGTATTTTGACTAATTTTTATGCTTGTTTCATAGCTAGAGAACATCACTTTGCCAAAGTTTTTATCTGTGTAATTATTTCCGTAAGTCTGTAATTCTACATATACACATATGTATATACATCCACACAGAGAAATACTTAGATATACGCATTGTACTTAGTAGTTTTGTTATACTTCTAAGAAGCTTGAAGACCAAAAAGATAGTGAAGAAATTTAGTTCATTGTGGTTTTTAAACCTTCTGTTTTACAGAAGAAAATAAAATACTCTAGAAAGGCACATCCTCTTTGTTATATAATGTGTGTGTATATAAAAGTATATGTATATATATAAATAAGTATATATCTTACATATATAATGTTGACAACGAAGGTCGTATGTGTTTTAACTGAAGAATGGGAAGTACTTTAAAATATATATTTCATTATGTCATTGCTTACTTGTCTGACTATATATATATATGCTAGTGTGAGAGAGAATAATTTTGAAATAATGGTTTTCTCCCAAGTGCAGAAAAGTAAAGACCACTTTTCTTTGATCCAATCTCTTTGTATTCTGATGCCTTAGCTATATATGTCAGTTTCATCAGTCAGCTAATTATAAGATGCCTGTAAATTAAATACTTAACTTTTCCTTGATTAATTGTACTGACAAAATTTAGAAGAACATTACTAGAAGGGTCTGATTTTTTATTTTCTATTTGGTGCTACACAAAACATTCAATTTATCAATCTGTACAAAATATGTACCCCCCAAACATGAGAAACTTAATTCTTGCTTGTCATTAAAATGAGTTATACCAATTCTTATATCATTATTGACAAATATAAATTAATCCAAGTGTCAACTCCTTTGGTGATTCCACTCAGTTAAAAATGATCTCATTCTCATTCTCTCTCTTTCGTCAAATTTTCCTAGAATTTGTTTTCTCTCCCCCATCATATTCTAACTTGTATCTACATGTGTATGTCTGATCTTTCTTTTTGGACTCTAAGCTTCTTGAAGGTGTGTCATTTTTTATCTCCCTATCTCCACAGTGCACTATATTAAGTAGCCACTTAATGAATGTTTATTGAATTGAATTTGTGCACTCTTCCCCAGAAAGTCTAGATATAGCCCTACAACACACCAAAATTACAGAATCATCTGTAGCTTGTAGTAAGACACAGAGAAATAAAGTTCTCATGCCTAATTCTAGTTATGAGATTTAGAGTTGGAAAACACTGAAATGATCATCTATGCTATCCTTGTCATTTTGGAAAACTGATGTCCACATAGGCTAAGTGACTTGTGGACTATTTACATAGAGAGTAATTAGAAGAATGTCAGGTGCCCTGACTTTGTACCTAGAGCTCCTGTTATCATACCGTGCTCTCTCTTGCCTTTCTTTGTTATTTTGGAAGCTTCCTAGATCAAGGTACTTGGCTTCAGTCTCTCTATGTGGGTGATAGGAATTATTCTTGTGCTAGAATATTATTTGAGGGGTTGATATGTTAGTATAAGAGTCCTTGGAAGTCTTACATAAAAATGATTGTCTTTAAATATTATTAAAACATCAAAATTAATTTTGATTGACATTATTAGGTAATAGAAATATAAAGTGACTTGTTTTTGAGACTTAAGGTAATTGTTATGATATAATGACTATATAGTCATTAGTAGCAAGCAAATAGTAACAAGCTTCTTGTGATTAAGATAAACTTGCCTTTAGAAAAGATTTTTAAAAGTCTGTTCTGAATGTATAGTTCAGAGAAATGGGGGAAGACATGAATTGATACAAAGTGAAATAATAAAAACCAGGAAAACAAATACATGATGACCACAATAATGTAAAGGAAAAAACACAAAAATACAATTAATTGCAAAGACTTCTCTTGTAACTGGAATACAGATAATGAAACACAAGCAGATACAATTCAGACAACTGTGACTTTGCTTGATAGAGGTTAAGAGTTTTTATAGTAATCCACATGGTCTTTTCTGGTTCTTCTGTAACCAATGACATACATTTGTGAGATGGTCTTCCAAGGGTGGGAGTAACTGCCATGGTACTATAACATGATGAGACTACCTGACCTCCAGGGGACTGAATCCAGGAAGCATTACCCTTTAACAGAGCCTATAGTGGTAGCACTTTTTGGATTTTGGGTTCAATAGAAAGATATCTCTAATAAGTATGGATTAGCATGCCCCAAAATACCATTTGAAGTATATATGGCTGTAGAAATGGTTGTTGCCTTGAACCTAGCTCAGAACAGAGATTTAAGGACTGAGTTTGGGGCAAAGATTTTGCTCTCCCAAAGACTGTTGCCACATTTTATCATAACTGAATGAAGGAATGAAGAAGTGGTGATGTCATTATGATTGGCTGCTATTTCCAGAGTGTAAAGGTAGAGGTATGACTTTCCTGAGACTTTTTGAGATTTTTTTTTTAATATTTCTTAATGGGAAGAAAGTGCAGGCCAAAAACGATTCCATTTTAGTGTAGACTACTAACAAGCTTAAACCTTCCCCAATCCAAAAAAAAGACCAAAAACCTGAAATATTTATCAGAGGCTTCCCATATACCTTACACTGTGCTATGTATTTACAATAGGGCCTGGACTTAAGATTTCATTGGTATAGGAAAACTTTGGCTGCTCTACCACTGCATGCCTTCTCTGAAACATTTAAGTCTTAAAGAGTTACTTACAGCACTAAGAGGTTCAGTCTTGCTCAGGGTCACACATGTCTGAGGGCAGGTAGGTGGCACAGTGGGTAGAGTACTGCCCTTGAATTCAGGTAGACTTATCTTCATGAGTTCACATCTGACCTCAGACATTTATTAGCTGTGTGACTCTGGGCAAGTCACTTAACCCTGTTTGCCTTGGTTCCTCTGTAAAATGAGCTGAAGAAGGAAATGGCAAAACCGTTGTCAAGAAAACCCCAAAGTAGGATCATGAAGAGTTGGACATGATTGAAACAATTCAACCACAACACACGTCTGAGGCCTGGGATTCAAAGACAAAAATAAAAGTCTGCCTTCAGGAAAGTTATATTTTGGGGAATAGAGGAAAAGCAGCATGTAAATCTACAAGTAGATATAAAATGTATAAAGAATAAATATAAGGCAGTTTCATTTTGGAGGAGGGAGGAGTACTGAGAAGAGGGAGATGGGAAAGAACTCATTGAGGAGGTGTATTGTTTGACTTGAGCTTGGAAGGAAGCTAGGGGTTCTAAGAAGGGGAGACAAGGAGGGACTGCCTTCCAGGCATGAGGAACAATTTGTGCAAAGAGAGAAAGAGAAACATGTGTTTCAAGGAATACAAATAAGCCAGTGTGGATGAATGGTGAATTATAGGAAGGTGAGTAATATAGAATAAGTCTGCAAAAGGTACATTGGAACCAGATTAGTACAGGGTTTTAAATGGCAAAGAGAAGAATTGCCATTTTATCCTAGCAAGAGGGGGGCAATTGGAAGTTCCTGAGCAGGAAGTGACCTGGTCAGCTCTGTGCTTTGGAATATCACTTTGGCAGAGCATGAATTGCGGAGGGACTGCAGGCAGGGAGATAGATTATTTAGGAGAATGTTGTGGTAGTCCAGGTGATGAGGGGCCAACCTAGGCAGAAAGGTAGCTTTGTGAAGAAATGGGATGGATGGACAAGAATGGTCATTTTATGGTATTTCTTTCAGAGCTAAAAATGAAATAAAAGCTTCCTTTAGTAGTCAGGTTCTGATATAAAGTAGTATAGGGCACAGGAGGGAGTTCTGATTAGGAGTCTGGACCAGATTCAAACCATGGATCTATTGTTTTGCTGTATGACCTGCGTAAAGTAATTTAACCTTTAGGGTTTTAGTTTCCATATTTGTAAAAGATGTAAAGATACCATTAGATGATCCCCCTGGTCCTTTCCAACTCTGACTAGACTAATTCTATGTAATATTTTGGATGTGGTTGAATATTAAAGGACTCTTGTCATTATTGAGACCACCAAATAAAATTCTTTGGGAATTAACTTTTTATGTGGATTTTGTTTTCTACCTGGCTTCCTTTTTCTGAGGGCCAAATAATAGTTTATTTTTGGAGGATTTAGAAAGCTCTTAGGTCTTCCGTCTTCTGGCATGAGAAGGTACTAGTTAGCTTGACCCCTGAGTGTCAGTTACCATCAAATGAGAATTAAATACTGATTTTGATTTTTTTTTTTCACTCAGTATCTCCCCCCTCTCTGTTTAAAGGTTTATCTTTTCTTGCACATGAACAACTGCATTCTGGAGATAAGAATGGAAGAGCAGCAGCCAAGCTTCAGATTTATGACTACAGCCTACTTCCTGTGTTTTAATGGGATTCATTCTCTTTACTTTCTAAATTACTCAACTGTATCAAAGATGCCATATCTTTTTTCAGCTTAACATGCCTTTTACCTTCCCATTCCTCTCATTCACCTCTTCTTCTCTCCTCCCCCCCCCCTTTTCTGAGCATAATACTCTAGATCACCTCTTCTCTTGTTGTTAACCAAACTTTTTTTTGGGATCTTTTTCAGGAGGTGATCTGTGGATTCTTTCAACCTCTATTTTGCCCTCTGGTTCTAAAACATCAGGGCAGTTTTCCTTGAGAATTTCTTGAAGGGTGATTTCTAGGTTCTTTCCTTGATCATGGCTTTCAGGTAGTCCAATAATTTTTAAATTGTCTCTCCTGGATCTATTTTCCAGGTCAGTGGTTTTTCCCATGAGATATTTCACATTGCCTTCTAATCTTTCATTTGTTGGGATCTGCTTAACAGCATCTTGATTTCTCATAAAGTCATTAGCTTCCATTTGCTCCAGTCTAACTCTGAGGAATGAATCTCCTCAGTGAACTTTTGAGATTCTTTTTCCATCTGGCAAATTCGACTTTTTAAGTCATTCTTCTCCTCATTGCCCTTTTGGGCCTCCTTTGCCATTTGAGTTAGTCTATTTTTTAAGGTGTTGTTTTCCTCAGTCAGGCTGTTGACCCTCATTTCATACTTTTCCTGCATCCTTCTCATTCTCTTTCTAATTTTTCCTCCACTTCTCTTATTTGATTTTTAAAGTCCTTCTTAAGGTCCTCTATGGCCTGCAACCCGCTCATGTTTTTCCCTGGGGCTTTTGGAGCAGGACTTCTGACCTCACAGTCCTTTTCCTGCTCTATGCCCCCAAAATAGGAGTCTAGGATTGCATTTTTCTGTTTCCTTTGCCTTGGCATGTTGCCACTTAATTACTTGACTTTTGGGCTTCTTGCCACACTATGGCTTTAAGGCCATCTAGAGGAATTTTCATCCTGAACGTGTGGGGGGCAACTTCCGTTTCTGGCAAGCTGTAAAGCCACCCACGACTTCCACCCTAGATCACAATCCAGATCCAGGGAGGTTAAAGCAAGAGCGATTACCCCCAAGACTGATCGCTGGATCTCCCTACAAATTTGCAGGCTGGGAGTGGTAGCTGCCTCTGCAAACTACAAAATGGCGTTTGTCCTCAGTGGCTTCTAGCCCCCAGGGGAGGGAGCTGACGCATTCCCTAATACCAGTCCCAAAGTCCATAGGACACTAACCTCTTACTTTGTCCTAGGCAAGTCTATGTTGATAATTCTGGAGTCGCCACAGCTCCTGGTGTTCTGGGGTTCCTCCAGCCGGCTGCTGGCCCTGCCGCCCTGGGGCTAAAACCTCGGCTCATGGGGACCTGGGCTCGGCTTGGCTCGGCTCCTGCGCTCCTGTGCTCTGCGCGCTGCACGCTGCTAGGTCCCAGACCACTGCGCTGGTCCTTCCTGCAGGGCTGCTGGGCTGTCCTCAGCGGGAGTTTAGCTTCTCTGTGTCGTTCTGTGGGTGCTGGGGCTCCAGAAGTTGTACAGAGTCCCCTTTTACATCGTTTGGGGGGGATCTGGGGGCAGAGTGGCTTGGATGAGCTGTTTCTACTCCACCATCTTGGCTCCCGTTAACCAAACTTTTACATTTACTTAGCTTCTTTTCTTAAATATATAGGTTCATCCCAGCTCTACCTAATCTTATAATTTTCACAAGTTGAAATTAGAAATATAAACCCTATCATTTAATTAAAATGTAACCAGAATCATAGAACCTTTTAGAGTTAGAAAGGATCTTAGAAACCTCAGAATCATAAAATCTCAAGAATTGGAAGGGTCCTTAGACAGCATTTAATCTAACTCGTACCTGAACAAAAAGCTCCTCCACAACATACCTGACAGAATATATTCCACTGGTCTTTGTGTAAAGACTTGGGTTTAGAAGGTTTAGAAGGGAAGCCTTTGCATCCTGGGGAAGCCCATTCCACTTTTGGACTGTTCTCATTGCTAAGAAATTTTGCCTTACATTAAATCTAAATTTGCTTCTTTGTAACTTCCAGCTACTTTTCTTCCCTTTAGGGCAAAGTTGAATAAATATAATCCCTCTTCCTTGTGATAGCCTTTGCAGCAAAGCTAGGGTATGCATTGAACCCAGCCAGTCTTCTGTTCTCCAGGATAAGACCCCCAGTTTCTTTGCCTCCCCTTACAGATTCTCATATTCTCTCTCTCTCTCTCTCTCTCTCTCTCTCTCTCTCTCTCTCTCTCTCTCTCTCTCTCTCTCTCCCCTTTCTCTACCCCTCTCTGCCTCCTTCCCTCCCTCCCTCTCTCTCCCCCCTCTCTCTCCCTTTTCTCTCCCCTCTCTCTCCCTCTCCCCCTCCCTCCCTCCTTCTCTCCCTCCCACTCTCTCTCATTTTCTCTCCTCTCCCCTCTCCCTTTTTCTTCTCCTCCCCTTCCTTCCCTTTCCCTCTCCCTCTTAGAACTCTCCTTTCTAAAGTGTGCTACTACCCAAAGCAAAACTCCTAGTACACAGTTCTGTACTCTTCCACTTAACCGATTTTCCTTTGCTTCTAGCTAAACTCTTTTTATTGTGTTGAATGCATTTCTAGGAATTTACTATTCATGCTATAACAACAGCAACAATAATAATATTTAAATATATCTTGAATTTCTTTAGAAACTTTCTTCCAAAGAGCTAGAAAAGACTGTCATTAATTCTGTGACATTACTTCTGTGTTGGCAGAAGTACCTCATTCTGTAGAAGCTTGTAGAAGCTTGTGAATGAGCCCTCTGGTTCAATGATTAGCAAATAGTAGGAGGGAAATCCTAAGCAGTCTGTTACTGGTTTGGTCAAGAACCTTAAGATTACTTACTTTCCGTCTGTAAGGCAGGAGTGAAGAGGAAGGTTAAGTGCCTTTGAAAGTTTTTGTGTTTTTTTTGTTTTGTTTTGTTTTGTTTTTTGATGAAAGCCCTTGAGTAGTCTCTGAAGTAGCAGACTTTTGCAGGATACTGGGCTCAGGGAGAAATCTATTGATGGCTTTTCCTCCTTAATGGCTGTGGTCTTTTGACTCAGGGGGATACCTAACATTTTTCAGGGGTCTAAGGATAATTGCTGCCACAATTTAATCATTATTTTGGACATTTTGAGGTATGTATATTATTCACTTTGAAACTTTCCTCTTGGGCGTATATTAAACATGTCTCTTGGAGATTTTTTTTGGGTGGGAATGAGCAATGATGGGACCTGTGATTTCAGTTGCTGTGGGGGAGTTGCTAATGTGGAGATTTTCTCTACCATTTTCATCATTCTGAATACAAAGAAAGGCAAAAACACTGCCCCCTGCTTTCACTTTCTAAGGAAAGAGACAATCTGCAAACACTTATGTACATAGAAAGTATATACAATGTAAATGGAAAGGTAATCACTAAGGGAGGGATTTAGCTGTGAGAAGACAGTTAAAGACCTTTTGAAATAGAAACTGGGAGGAGGGAGAACATTCCCGCCATTGAGACAACCAGTGAAAAGTCCTGGAGTCTGACTATGGAATGGTATTTGTGAAGATCACTAAGAATGCCATTGCCACTAGATTGTAGGATAAAAAGAAGTGAACTAAGTATGAGAAGAGTAGAAAGGTACAAAGGATCCATGAAGAGGGTTACAGAGGATTAAAGGATTTTATATTAGATCCTAGAGATCTATAGGGAGCTACTTGTTTTTATTGAATAGTGGAGTGATGTGGCCAGAACTGCAGTTTAGGAAGATCACTTTGGCATGTCAGTGGAAGATGGATTGGAGTGAGGAAAAGCTTGAGGCAAGGAGACCAACCAGAAGTTTTTGTATTAGTACAAACAAGAAATGATGAAGGCTGTGCACCAGAGCAATAGTAATGGAAAGAAGAAAATGTAGAGGAGAAAGCTTGTGAAGGAAGGAAGAATAAGACTTGGTATCAGACTGGATATGATGGGGGTGAGTATGAGTGAGGAGCTGAAAGTAGGAACACCCAGGTTGTGAATTTGGGTAACTGGGATGACGGTGGTCCCTTCCATAGTCATAGGGAAGTACAGAAGATGAGAGGGTTTAGGGGGGAAAGATGAGTTCTGTTTTAGCCATGTTGAATTTGGATGTGAGGCTTCTTGTTTAAGAGGTGCAATAGGGAATTGGTGATGGAAGATTGGAGGTCCAGAGGGAGTTTAGATCTGGATAAATGGGGCCACTTACCTGCTTTGCAGATTTTAGACTTTATTTTCTAGGGCACTGTCTTCATCCTATTTCCACAGGTTATAATCAGAAGTTTTATTTCCATTTTGGCTGCTGGAAGGGTGGCAGATCCTCTGTGGTAGTTACTGTTGGGGGTGGTTGTGGTGTTGGCAGAGGATGTCAGGTCCCTTCTCCACAAAGCTTGCTTCCCCTCATTGATGGTAGTATAGGATCAAGGTGTGCTCATGTCATATTACACATGAAAGTGACCTAAGTTAGGATTCCATTCCTCACTATTACATCCCTCAGGGAGAGTAGGGGTTATTTCTTTGTTTATTTTTCTATCTTTGCTCTCTTTCACTCCCACTGCCCCACCCAGTCAAGCCCCTTTAAGCAGTAGGGATTTAATCAGTGTTTGCTGAAGGAGTGAACACATGGAAATGGGCTCCCAGTGCTCCCCTAATTGGAACTTTCCAAGCTAATGCTGGATGGACTGGATGGCCTCTGCTGTCCTTTCTGACTCTGAAAGCTTGGAACTATAAGAGTGAAAGAATGAAGAGAGGTGCTGGCAGTGATTGATAGAAGTGTCCAAGAACTTCAGAGAAAGGGGGAGGCAGGGAGGGAGGAAGAGGAGAGAGAGCTAGAGAGGAAAAAGGCCTAGCTGCCTCATCTTGTGTGCATCACCTCTCTGTCATTAGGTGGATCTGTTGCAATTCTAATTGGTCATTGGATTGCATTGATCAGAGTTCTTAAGTCTTTCAAAGTTGTTTGTTTTTACAATATAGTTGATTTGAATTTTTTTCTCCAGGCTCTGCTTACTTTATTGGCATCAGTTCATATAAGTCTTCCCTGGTTTTTCTGAAATTGTCCCTTTCGTCATTTCTAATAGCACAATAGTATTATATTCATCTATCATTATTTGTTTAACTATTCCCCAATTGATGGGGAATGGTTTATTGCATCTTTGTCTTCCATGGTGCCTTTATAGTGCTGAGCACATAGTATGTTCTCAGTAAAAAAAAAATATATATATATATATATATGTATATGTATATGTATATGTATATGTATACATACATACACACACACACACACATATATATATATTTTAGCAGCATAGTGTATATACAACACTACACTGCACAGTCACTTAAAAGATTAAAGAGTCTCAGAATGTTAGAATGGGATAGGATCTTATAAATCAATCAGACTACTTCTCTGGACCTGTGTTTCTTCTGTAAAATTCAGAAACTGCATTTATGCCAGAATGTTAATAGAGGCACTTGGGAAATATATATACATACACATATTGTGCACCCCAAAAACTGTGTGCAACAGAAATCCTTACCCAAATAATACTTAGAGGTTTCTCAAGGGAGGAAGCAGAAAAGAATGGTTTATTATGATCTCGAGAAAAGGCACCCCCTCCTGACAAATGGTCAGGGAGGAGAAGCAATTTACAAAAGGAAATGGAGAAGTTATAAAACCCTAACGGGGAATTCTCCCCCACCCCCCTTCTGACCCTTTTCTTTCATTGGGTGGAAGTTAGGTGTACAATCTAAATGTGGCAATCTACCTCAAGTCCCAAAACAAGGAAGCAGTAGATCACCTAATGTATGTTTGAGAAAGCACTTCTGGCCTTATTTGGCATATCTTGTGCTGAGGTGGCACTGGGGAGGGTCTCCATTGCTCTAAGTCCCAGATTCCTGCAAGGTCAGGTGACCTCTAAACTTAGGCCTAGTGGATGCTAAAGCCACTCTAGATTTGATTTTTCACAATGGGGAAACTTCACTGCAAATTATCCCTCACACATATATAGGTGTATATATACACACACACATACATACATATACACACATATGTGTATATATACATGATATATGCAGTGTAAATGGGAGGTAGTCTCAAAGGGTAGGCGCTAGCTGTGGGGAGACCATGAAAGGCCTCTTAAAGCAGAAGCTAGGAATAGGGAGAACTTTCTAAGCCTGAGGACAACCAGTGAAAAACCCTGAAGTCAGAAAATGGAAAACCATGAATGGAAAGATACAAAGGAACAAGATTGTGAAGGCCTAAATAACAAAGACTTCCCTCCTCTTCCTTCTTTTCTTCCTTCCTTCCTTCTTTTCTTCCTTCCTTCTTTCTTTTCTTCCTTCCTTCTCTTTATAACAAAGGATGGTTCACTGGGTAGAGGAGAAGGGAAGAGATACATTTTTTCAAAAGCTATCAAAAATGAATTTTTAAAAATACTAAAGTGATTAACCTAATTTTAAAAAGAGATTAAGTGGGAGAACTGGACCTTCTCATATCCAGTGAACTTTCAGTACACCGGTTTTGTCTTCTACTCTTTGCTGGATTTGATGTATGTAGTAGACCACAGAAGCAGTCTGCTATTGTAAATAGAACACCAGCCTTGAAATATGAAAAACCTAGGTCCAAGTGTTGACTTTGATAAGTATTAGCTGTGAGATCTCAGGCAAGGTCTCCTTCAGTTTACCTGGAGATTCTCTGGGAAAGCTAGCTGTGGCACCCTTGGAAAATCACCTAACCCTATTTGCTTCAGTTTCTTCATCTGTAAAATAAGCTGGAGAAGGAAATGGCAAACTATTTCAGTATCTTTGCCAAGAAAACCCCAAATGGGATCAGAAAGAGTCGGACATGACTGAAAATGACTGAACAACAACAACAAAAGCAGTTATAGATAAATTGGATAAATGGAAGGAGTTTCTATGCTGGGAATTCATTTCACTAATGTCACAGGTCCAGACCACAAAATTAAAAAAAAAACAGCATTTGGGTCTTTATATTATCTGTGTAAGGGCATTTAGATATATGAAGGACTGGGAGTTATTAACTAGAACAGGAGTTATTAAACTTTTGTGTATCATGGACCCCTTTGGCAGTTAGGTATTAAATATTTTTAACATATAAAATAAAATATGTAGCATTATAAAAATTGTATTAAAATATAGATATCCTTTTTTTCCATTCAAATTCAGATACTCCTTCAGGAGAACCAATCTAGAAGGAAGTTAAGAAAAATGAACAATTCTCAGAGAGGATCAGTGCAAAATTGTGTAAAGAAATGCAAGATGAAGAGGTCTTTTAGAAAGAGGAAGAGAGGTGAATTGTGGATAATTAATGGTGGTGGTTTAAAAAATGAGTGGTTAGAGTTAGCTTTCCAATGAGAAACTGCTTACATATCGATTTCGTAAAAGAGGAATTTAAGAAAGGGAGTCTCAAGTTGGTTTCAAAATACTTTTCCAGTTATAATTCTGCATTTCTTTCTTCTGTCACTTCAAACCCACTTCACAGTTGATTGCCAATTCTGTAGTGTCACTTTATTTCTCAGCAACAATTTTTGACATGTTTAGGAACTACTGAAGTTTTCCAGACCTGAAATGATTTTTCAAAATAGCCAACTTTATTTTAACTAGACTGTTAGGAAAGCATTTCTGAAAAATGGCTATAACTGGAGCCAATCTTGTAATATAACTGGCCATTTCAGATCATCATAATGGTTGCTTGACCAGCTGATTCTGATGCTCTTTAAACTAAACCTGTGGATTTTCCATTTTCCAAAATTTTCTAGCTTAGTTCAACATATTTAAATTGAATTGTAGGGTGTGTCCAATTCTAATAAAAAAAAAAAGTCATAGAGGCATTGAAGTAATATGTACAAGACATTATAAAGCTAGCAAGTTGAAGGGCCCCTGAACTTGTAGTAGATTTAGAGGCTTCCACAGGTCCTCAAAAGAAATCAAAGTATGAAGAAGATGCAAACATGAAAGTAGACTAAGCATGAAGAGGAATAAATATGATTTCCACGAAGTTAACTCTTTAAAAATTTTTTTAAAATTATTTATTTACTTTAAGTTTACAACATTCAATTCCACAACCCCTTGAGTTCCAAATTAAAAGTTAACTCTTGAAGGGTCTTTCAAAGTCACCACAGTGTACCCCCTTAATTTTACAATTGAGAAAATTGAGCACAATTCATTTTTTCTAAATACCTCTAAGATGCATTCTTCCCTTTTTGGAATAAATTTTAGATAAATCTTCTGAATTTTATATGATGTAGGAAGGTAGTATGGACAGACTATTCCATCAGGGGTTAAGTGGTTTAGTCAAGGTTCTATAGCAAGAGAGTGGAAGAATTAGGTTAGAATTCAGATTTCCTGAGTTGTGGACCCTGGTTTAGAGCTTAGCTCCCTAAGCTGTGCTATGCCTCTCTCTGATTCCAACCCTATCCTGTTACATTTATAAAGTATGTTCCATGGTATGACCTTCTGCCACAGAACACTCTGCACACTATTATTCCAGATTTCCTCTTGGATACCTTTTTCATCTGTTCACTGGGACCTAGTTATGCAGAAGCAATAAATACTTCAGAGCATAAATATTTTTGTTAAGGACCAAAGCACATTTCTAAACTGGTGAGCATAAGACTGAAATGGAAAATTACAGAGCACATTTTTGAGCTCAGGACTGAGAATGACAGCCTAGTTGTTTTTCTTTTGTGTCTTTAAAGAAACATGAAGTAGTGGTTATCAGTGGTGTGAAAAGTATATTAAAACAACACACATTATGCTATTTCAAGAAGCATTTTTTTCCCTATTCATTTTGAAAACGTCATTCCCCCAATTAAAAGGTCTCCTAAAGTAGGTAAGTGCCGTATTGTTGTTTATTGAGCTTTATTTGAAATAGCCCAGATTTTGGGGGAGTGTTTATATTCCTGACTCACACTGGTGATGGAGAGTATTTCCTGGGCCTGGAGGGTTCTAATTAAATTGTAGTGTTTGCCAGCGGGAGGCTTTATACCCTTCAAGTCTACAGCTCATTGACACAATAATAGCTGACTCTTTTTTTTTTTTTTTTGTTATAACAAAAAACAAGGAAAGGGTGCCTGGATGTAATGGAATATTGTGTTGTAAGAAATGATGTAAGGGATGATCTCTGAGAAACCTAAGAAGACTTGTATTAACTGATGCAGAGTGAAATGAGTATAACTAGTCAGCAATTTATAAAATAACATTGCAAAGAAGAAAAATACTTGGGAAAACTTAAGAACTTTGATTAATGACCAGCCAGGCTTTCAGAAGTCCAGATGCTAACTACCTCCTGACAGTGAGAGGTAATGGTTGTAAAATACATAATAAAGTGTACATTTCTATTCATGATCAGTGTAGGGATGTTTGAATTGATTATGAATGCTTGTTAAAAAGACTTTATTTTTTTCTCTTTCCAAGTTTAGGGACTATGGTGGAGAAAGAGCAGGATTAGGGAAAAGATTGCCAAAGAAAAAGAAAAGAAAGGGAAAAAAGAGGGTCATTGAAGCATTAAAAATGCACAGAAGAGAATAGAAGTTAGGCTAGAAAGAATCACAGGTAACTAGGACAAATTTGAAAATTGCTTATTGAGTTTACCATTTAAAAAGAAAAGCAAACTGTCAACAATAGATAACATAATTTGTACAATCCTCTTGTGTATGTGTGTATTTATATATGTAAAACAAACATCAAATAAAATGAGCACTCCATGTAGATGTATAAATATATTCTAAACTTAAATGCCAAGTAAAATGAGCATTCCATACATTTGTGTGTTTATATACATATGTATATAAACATACACACACAAATATATTTTATTTGGTGTTCATTGAATTTAGAATAAAAGGATAAAGAAGCAAATAATTGCTGTCATTTCTAGTCCTGATTTTTTCCTGTGAAAAGAGGACAGAATAAAAGCCAGTATTTTAGTGAACCCTAGCCTTTTGCTCTAGGTTAAAATTGGGAAGATATTGAGGGTAGGAGAAATATATTGCCTAATGAAAGCCCTAAAACAGGGATGCTTGCTGCTTAATCTAGAACTGTTCATCTCCTTCCCTCCAAGACTGGTGTGTAGTTTCTGTGAGTCTGGACTCTGGAATTATCTCAAATTGGCTTGTGGTTAAGATGATACCCAGCCAAGTCGATTCATTTTTCCTCTGTTCCTAAGTATAAATGCACTTTATCCCTCCCACACAGCTCTTGCTTTTCTTCTTGGAGTCTAGTTCTTTGAAGAGAGGATTTTTCTATTTTTCTTGTTGCTTTTTTTCACCTTAACAGCGAAATGGTAATTTTCATGCCAGAAATATTAAAATAAAGGTCTTTCTCTTTTTAATCAATATTCTTTTACATCATTTTCCTTTCAGAACATGTCCTTGTCATTTCCCCTCTCCATGAAGCCATCTTTGTAAAAAAATTTAAAAGAAAAAGAAAGAGGAAAAATAACCAGCAAAATGAACACACCCACTGAGTTTGACTACAATATATGTAATGTTTCACACCCATAGCTCCCTTGTCTCTGTAAAGAAGAGAAATGTACTTTCTCATTTCTTCTTCATAAAGGTCAAGCATGGTCTTTGCAATTATATGGTGTTCAGTTTATATGTTGGGGTTGTTTTCATGTCTATCAAATATATTCTTTGGTCTGACCCTCTGTGCCATACCACGGTATGGTAGTCATAGTACTCTTATTTAGAAGGCCTACATTTGGGTCCTGACACTGATACTTATTATATCTATGAACTTCCTTCAAGTCCCAGCAGAAAGCCTTTCCCTCTGATAAGTATTTCAGATTTATCCTGTGTCTACATCATTTGTATATATCTTTTTTATGTTGTCCCCATTAAATCGTGAGCTTCTCAAGGGACGTCTTTTGTCTTTCTTTGCATTCCCAGCACTTAGCACAGTGTCCAGCACATAGTAGGTGCTTAATAAATGTTTTCTGACTGCATTAGACAAGTCAACCTTGCTGAATCTCAGGTTGGTTTTCTTTTTTAATCTCTACATTTATCTTGGAAAAACTCTGTGGATGAATAGTGAGCTGAGCTCACAATTGAATAGGAGGAAGAGAGAAGGCTGTGGGAAATAATCTCTGGGAAATTGCATAATTCTTTTAATGATTCCAGGCATCACCTTGTAACCAAGGCCCATCATTGAAACACAAATATTCTTCTGGTGCAGGACACTTTCCTCCCTTCTATGTACTCTACAACCCAGCCATACAGGTCTTGACTCTATATATTTGCACTGGTTGTATATCAGACCTGGAATACTTTACTTCCTCACCTCTGACTGCTTGCTTGCTTCCTTCCTGGCTCAGGACAGATATCACCTGGGAATCCTTTCCCAGTTCTTTTATTGTTCCCTCTTTCCTCCCAGATTACCTTCCATTTACACTGTATCTATCTTGTATGTATATAATTATTTACATGCTGTTTTGGGGGTGTGAGCTGCTTAATAGCAGGAACCATTTTGTGTGTGTGTGTGTGTGTGTGTGTGTGTGTGTGTGCCTTTCTTTATATCCCTGGTGTTTAGCAGAGTACCTGACCTATAATATGCCCTTGATAAGTGGCTGTTACATGACTAACTGGTGATGTATTGATTTAAGTCGAAGAATACTGTAGTATCCAAAGAATCCAGAGTTGAGGCTCATCCTCCAAAGTCAGTGGAAAGATATGTAATTGGCACAAGTATGCTTTCACATATTACAAATGAGGAATCATGTGGAAGAAGTGATATGAAGGAGGGCCTCTGAGAAACGTGACTGAAAATGAAAACATGAGCTAGTCATATAGCAAAAGTAAGGGATAGTGGAAAGACACATGGGCTGCCTGTGGGTTGTGTTAATATCCCTAAATATGGAGAGAATTCAAGGGCAAAGGGGTCATATGACAATATAGATGGACTCTCTCTTTTGACTTTATGGGAGGAAATGAATGAAAGTTTTAACAGAATGAATAATCTCAGATGTGTTTTGTCAGTATAGTTAGAGGAAATACCAACATTAATGAGATCCCAAAGCCATTTTTGGAATGTTAGCCTGACCCATTGTGTGTATTATTGTAATATAACCTGTCAAGTCTCCTTACTTGTCAAGTAGATTTTCTTAAATTAAAGGTTAAGGCCAGTCATTCCAATATTTCTACTGAAAATTATGTGACATCCTTTGGGGATTTTCATATAGATGTACAAATGAAAATTCTTCAGTTGACTCTTTTGTGCCCAAGGCTTTTGTCGGAAATTAAGATGAAAGGTCTGTTCAACTACAAGGTGTTTAATATGCAGCATAATCCAATTAATGATCAACATAATCTCATTAAAATATTGCCACAGTTTCACATATTAATTTTATAATACCCACTACTTTACTGTATTTTCTGAAAGTGGATTTATTGAATTGGGTTACCAATTCCCAGGAAATCTCTTGTCTCAGGGAAGAAAATTGAAAACAAGGTCATCTAGAAAAATTTTGTTTAGATTGAAAAAAGGTAAATAATTGAAAAAAATGAAAGCTGTAATAATAGTGAATACTAATTTGTTGTCCAGTCATTTTCAGTCGTGTCTATCTTTTCATGACTCCATTTGGGGTTTTCTTGGCAAAGATAAATGGAGTGGTTTGCCGTTTCTTTCTCTAGCTCATTTTACAGATGAGAAAACTGAGGAAAACAGGGTTAAGTGACTTGCCCAGGGTCACACAGCTAGCAAGTGTCTGGGATTTGAATTCAGGAAGAAAAGCCTTCCTGACTTTAGTCTGGGTACTCTGTGCACTGGACCACTTCCCCTAACATTTGCATAGTGCTTCTAAGGTTTGCAAAATGCTTTATGAATATTACATATATTTGATATTTTCTCATTTTATCCTCACAGCAACCCTATATTATTATTCCCATTTTATAGATTCAATTCAATTCAGTAAACTTTTGTTAAACACCTATGATATACCAGGCACTGTGCTAAGCACTGATGAGGAAACTCAGGCAGAGAGAAGTTATAAATGATTTGTCCAGGATCCCATAGCTTGTAAATATCTGAGACTGGATTTGAACTCAGATCTTCCTGACTTCTTGGCTCTAGGTCCAGCACTTTATTTATATCTAGATACAAGGGACCCTAAATACCATGTCATGCAGTGATTTCTAGAATTTAAATTTTTATAAAATCATTTGAATTGAAGTAGATAAGAAAATGAAATACTGACAACAAACCCTGGGGAAAGGAGAGGGTTTCAGCTTATTTGTATAGATGGGACCCCTCCTTCCCATCCTGCTGCTGTTAGGGTGAAGAGGTGAGGGAACTGGAAAGGGGGTTCTTGGCCTTCTGGTTTTGCCAAATTTCCCATTATCTCCTTGTTCCTTCCCGGTGTGGGAGAAGATCTGCCTTTGAGCTGTAGTAAGGAAGATCATAGGATCACAGATTTAGATTTGGAAGTGATCTTTAGATGGCATCAGGTTCAACTCCATTATTTTACAGATAAGGAAACAGACTGAAAGGATTAATGGATCTAGGGTCACACAAGTAGTAGGCAGGATTTGAATTCAGGTTTTCCCTACTCCAGAACCAACGATCCTTCCACTCCATCTCCTAGCCACCAACTTGAAACCCTTTGCCTGGCATCCCCAGGTTCACATACTCTGGCAGTATCCCTTTCATTATTTGTAGCAGTTATGGCAGGTAGCACTGAAATTATTTTGAGATTTGAATAGAGAAAATATAATAATGTAATTTGTAGTTAATTTCTTACTGTGCTCCTAGGAAATTTATATTGAGAATAAGAAGACATGAAAACAACCATCACTGGATCAGTGTTTCAGAAATCCTATCAAGTTTCTTCAAATGTAGCTATCAACTTCCCCCCAAATGCCTTGTGAATTCTGTGACTCTTCTGAAGGTTTTCTGTCACATTCTGTTCTGTTATAGTACAAATAAGGTAGAAGTAATGAAAAACGAAGTAAGACTTGTGTAATACCTTAGTACTTAAACATATTAAGTGCAGTGTCATGTAGCTATAGTATTACCCAGATTAATTTAAGTCAAAGTTTCTTAACCTGGGCTCTTTGAACTTTTAACACACACATAAACATACACACATGTATGCATACATATGTATGATATATTTGCAAATATAACAATATGAATAACTGTATTTAAGTATAATTGGTTTATTTTGTAATCTTATTTGTTTTATGTGTCTAAAAATATTATTTCAGGGAGTCCATAGATTTAACTGCTAAAGAGGTTCAAGAAACAAAAAAGATTAAGAGCCCTTGATTTAACCTATACTTTTGAAAGAGGCAAATTATCAAAGAGTGGATAGAGATTGGCCTCTGAGTGATACAGCAAGTAGAGAATCGAGTTCAAGTCCAAGCTATGACAAATATTGACCATATGATCCTGGGCCTGTCTCAGTGTAGCAGACATCTCTTAAACTCTGAAAAATTAATATGTGCTATATGATACTGAATATTTTCACTTCCCTGCTTTGCTTTGTGTACGCATTCTCCTACTCTAGGGTGGTGAGGTGTGGAAACTGAGGAATCTCCTGTGTCCCACTATATTTCATGATCTCTAAGAGACTTGTGCTCAATGTGGCTGTTGGTCTTGTTAATAAAAAATGTGATTAGTTAAGGGCTGTGACACCCTGTGTTCATCCTTGTCTGCTTAGGGAAATGTCCCCATGTTCCCATATCTTTTTAAAGGATTGCTCCAGCTGCTTCTCACTGTAAGAAATTGTTTAAGGCCTTTTTTAGGTATTATTAGCAGCATATAGATTTAGTGAGATAAAGCTCTTATTCCTTCCTTCCACCCCCCCATTAGAAGTCTCTTGTACTGATGAAGTTTCCCCAACTTCTGAGACATGTACCTAGTTCAGTTTGGTGCCCTGTATGTCTTCTTTCCTCTCTTCTCTACCCCGCCTTCTTTCCCTCTCTCTTTAGGCATATCTGAACTGCCCACAGATCACTCATTTTGGGATATGCCCGGGCAGATCTATGTAACATGCTTTAATTTGTCAACACTGGGACAGGCCCAAGATGAACAGGCAGAGTGAAATTTCCCCCTCATTTCTGGATTTGCTTGCAACATATATAAACACAGAGACTTGTTTTTATATCTGTAATTCAGCCTGTGGAATGAAGGTTATGTTTATGAGAGTAGTAGGCCGGATGTGCTGAAAATGGGGTGTATTGGGATAGAAGGTATGTGAATCCATGGAACTCGGATTGGGGACATTTCTAGAATTTCTGGACCTGTCTGTGAGGAAGGTCAGTTTCAGCAGGCCAATATCCTGGTTGCTTGCCTGTTTCTCGGTAGGGAGAATGGAAAGACTGAGGGATTGGATGTTTTGTTTTGTTTTGATTTGTTTCTAAACAGATACAGTGATCCCTGCTAGTTGGGTAGCTGAAGCTAAAGACAGGAAAACATTGAGCTCCGATGCCCAGATCTAGTCTACCTTAAGCCTTTCTTTTTCCTTTCTTTGTTTTGGGGCTGCCTAGCGCAGCACACTTTGTTTTCATTCTGGATACGTTATCCTTCCTCAGGGGCACTTTACTCTAGGAAAAATTTACTTTCCTCTTTATGAGACATTGTCATTAAAGCATGGACCTTGGAGTTGTTTTTCTTCTCATGGGGAAGGATTTCCATGAATCCATCAGGTTTCTCAACCTGTAGTCACCTAGTCAGGGAATGTACATTTGAGAGATGGTAGGCTAGAGATGAAGTGATATACACATGAGGAGAGAACTTACTGGATGAGCCCAATATCTGCATGGAACTATAATCAACTGAGCTAAGCTGTCATAACTTAGGCTAAGTACATGTAAACAAAGACACAAAGCAGGATGTCCTGTGTTTTCTGGGTTGGCAGTGTTCTCTTCATGGACTGAAGTTTAATGTAAGTCATTCAGAGTTTCTAAAGGGATGGCTTTATTGTTTTGGGGGGAGGTTAAATCGTCTTAGATTGCTTTTCTTTCCTGTTTCTTCTCTTCCTGTCACCCCCACCCCCTCCACCATACTCTTTCAATAAGTTATAGAGTATTTTAATGGAAATACTGCATGTTCCTTTCAGAGAAATCCTTGACTCCTGATCTCTACAACCCCACCCTCCCAGTAGCTAATCATAGCCAAGTCCTGTCATTTCTGCCTTTGTAATATCTCTCATGTATGCACCCTTCTCTCCTTCAACATCGCCACCAATATGGTCTCTTCAGCACCTCCTGGACCATTGCAATAAAAACTGGCTGGTTGGCCTCTCTACAGGTCTCTCCCCACTGCAATCCATTCTCCACTCTCAGATTTTTCTTCTGAAAGCATAAGTTTGACAATGTCATTCCCCTTAGTCAATAAACTCCAGTGGTTCCCCTATTATCTTCAGAATTAAATATGAAATTCTCTTTTTTTTGCCCTTAAAGTAATTTATAACTTGGTCTTCTCCTACCTTCCCAGTCTTACTCCATCTTACTGCCCTTGATTTCTCTGTGATAAAATTATTGGCCCCTGGCACAAGAATCTGCATCTCTATTCTCTGGGCATTTTTAATGATTGTTCTTCAACCTGTGACTTGCTTCTTCCTTGTTTTTGCCTTTTAGTTTCCCCTGAATTTCTTGAAGGCTCAGTTAAAGTCCTACCTCCTACAGGAAACCTTTCCCAGTTCTCCTATACATTGGTACTTTCCCTTTGAGATTATTTCCAGTTTATCCTGTCTATATCTTGTTTGTGCAGAGTTATTTGCACATTGTCTCCCTGTTGCACTGTGAACTTCTTGAGAGTAGGCATTGTTTCCCCTGCCCCATTTCTTTGTATCCCTAGTGCTGAATATAGTACTTGGCCCATAGTGAATTCTTAATGCCCACTGGGAGAGCTAGGTGGCACAGGGGATGGAATGCCAGGCCTGAAATCAGGAAGACTCCTCTTCCTGAGATCAAATCTGGTCTCAGATGCTTACTAGTTGTGTGACCCAGGGCAAGTCTCTTAACCCTGTTTGCTTCAGTTTCCCCATCTGTAAAATGAACTGGAGAAAGTAATGGCAAACCACCCCAGTATCTTTGCCAAGAAAAACCCAAATGGGGTCGTGGAGAGTTGGACACAACTGAAATGAATGAACAAAAACTCTCATTGACCTGACTTGAAAGAAATCATTTAAATTTGGATGTGTCCATAGAGATGACATAGTCTATATTATCTTAGAATCACATAATCTCAGAATAAAAAGGCACTATAGAGATCAACCAGTCAAAACTGTAGAAGATTACCCTCTATAATATGACAGGCATGTGGGCATCCAGTTTTTGTGGGAAGACCACAGGTAGGGATAGCTGGTTACAGTCTTCCATTTTTTCCCCTTTTGTAATTTTAAAACATTTTTATTTAAAAATTTGAGTTCCAAATTCTGTGCTTCACTTTCTCTCTTCTCTCCTCCCCCCCCAAGATGGTAAGCAATCAGATACAGATTATACATGTGCAATTATGTAAAACATTTCCATATTAGTCATTTTGTACAAGAAGACTCAAATAAAAGAAAAAAAGTAAAAAATAGCATGCTTCAGTCTGTATTCAGTCAGTATCGGTTCTTTCTCTGGAGGCTTCATCATTAGTCCTTTGGGATTGTCTTAGATCATTGTATCACTGAGAATAACTAATTCATTCACAGTTCTTCATTGAACAATATTGCTATTACTATGTACAATATTCTTGGTTGAATTCACTTCATTATGCTTCAGTTCATGGAGCTCTTTCTAGAGGTTTTTCTGAAATTGCCCTGCTTTTCATTTCTTACAGCACAATAATATTCCATTATAATAAGCTGTTACAGCTTGTTTAGCCATTCCCCAGTTAATGGATATCCCTTTGATTTCCAGTTCTTAGCCACCACAAAAACAACTGCTATAAATATTTTTGTAAAAATAGATCCTTTTCCCTTTTTGGGAATATCTTTGGGATATAGATGTAGCTATGGTATTGCTGGATCAAAGGGTATACACAGTTTTATAGCCCATTAGGCATAGTTCCACATTGCCCTCCAGAATGGTTGGATCAGTTCACAACTCTACCAACAGTGCATTAGTGTCCCGATTTTCTCATATGCCCTCCAACATTCAGCATTTTCCTTTTTTGTCACATTAGCCATTCTGATAAGTGTAAAGTGGTACCTCAAGAGTTGTTTTAATTTGCATTTCTTTTATCAGTAGCATTTTTCAGGTGATTATAGATAACTTTGATTTCTTTGTCTGAAACCACTTGTTCATATCATTTGACTATTTTTCAATTGAGGAATGACTTGCATTTTTACAAATTTGACTCAGTTCTCTATATGTTTGAGAAATAAGGACTTTATCAGAGATACTTGTTGCAGAATCCCCCCTCCCCCACAGTTTTCTGTTTTCTATATAATTTTTGTTGCATTGGTTTTGTATGTGCAGAAACTTTTAAATTTTGTATAATTAAAATAAACTACTTTATGTTTTGTAATGCTCTCTATATCTTCTTTGGTCCTAAATCTTTCCCTTATCCATAAATGACAGAAAAACTATTCCATACTATCTTAATTTGCTTATGGTATCACCCTTTATGTGTAAATCATGTGCCCGTTTTGAACTTATCTTGGTATGCAGTGTGAGATATTAGTCTATACCAAGGTTCTGCCATACTGTCTTTCAGTTTTCCTGGCAGTTTTTGTTAAATAATGAGTTTTTGTTCCAAAAACTTAGATCTTTGGGTTTATCATCTACTAGATTACTGTAGTCATTTACTATAATGTAATTTGTACCTAATCTGTTACACTGATCCAGCACTTTTTTTCTTAGTCAGTACCAGATTGTTTTCATAATTGCCGCTTTATAATACAATTTGAGATCTGGTACAGCTAAACCTTCTTCTTCAGCATTTTTTTTCCCATTGATTCCCTTAATATATATTCCATCGATATCCTTGAGCTTTGTTCTTCCAGATGAATTTTGTTACTATTTCTTCTAGCTTTATAATGGCACTGCATAGGATTAATTTAGGTAGAATTATAATTCTTATTCCATTAGCTTGACCTTCCTATGAGGAATTGATATCTTCTCAATTATTTAGATGTGACTTTATTTGTGTGAAAAGTGTTCTGTAATTTTGTTCAAATAGTTCCTGTGTTTGTCTTGACAGGTAGACTCCCAAATATTTTATACTGTCTACAGTTATTTTAAATTCAATTTCTCCTTCTATCTCTTGCTGCTGGGCTTTGTTAGTAACATATAGAAATGCCAGTGATTTATGTGGCTTTATTTTGTGTCCTGCAGCTTTACTAAAGTTGTTAATTATTTTAAGTAGTTTTTTCTCTAGGATGATTAGATCATCTGCAGAGAGTGAGAGCTTTATTTTTTTGTTGCCTATTCTTATTCCTTCAATTTCTTTTTCTTATTGCTAAAAGCTAGTATCTAGTACAGGATTGAATAGCAGTGGTGATAATGGACATCCTTATTTCACCCCGATCTTATTGGAAATGCTCCTACTTTATCCACGTTATATATTATGCTTGCTGATGGTTTTAGATAAATGCTACTTATAATTTTAAGGAAAACTCCATTCATTCCTATGCTCTCTAGTGTTTTCAATAGGAATGGGTGTTGTATTTTGTCAAAAGCTTTTTCTGCATCTGTTGAGATAATCATATGATTTCTATTAGCTTTGTTATTGATATGGTCAGTTATATACTGATAATTTTCCTAACATTGAACCAGCCCTGCATTCCTGGTATAAATCCCATCTGGTCATAGTTTATTAAACTTTTAATATATTGCTGTAATCTCTTTGCTAATATTTCATTTAAAATTTTTTGCATAAATATTCTTTAGTGAAATTGGTCTATAATTTTCTTTCTCTGTTTTGACTCTTCCTGGTTTAGGTATCAGCACCATATTTGTATCATGAAAAGAATTTGGTAGGACTCCTTCTTCTCCTGTTTTTCCAAATAGTTTATATAGTATTGGAATTAATTGTTCTTTAACTGGGGTGCTGGTTTGCAGGAGGGTGGGGCTCACTGGTGGTAGAATTCACTTGTAAATCCATCTGGCCCTGGAGATTTTTTTCTTAGGGAGTTCATTGATGATGGCTTGTTCAATTTCTTTTTCTGAAATAGGGTTATTTTATTTTATTTTCTCTTGTGTTAATCTAAGCAATTTGTATTTTTGTATTTATTTATCCATTTCACTTAGTCAGATTTATTGGCATATAGTTGGGCAAAATAGTTCCTAATTATTGTTTTAATATCCTTGTCATTGGTGGTGAATTCACCCTTTTCATTTTGCTACTGGTAATTTGGTTTTCTTCTTTTTTAAAAAATCAAATTAATCAAAGCTTTATCTATTTTATTATTTTTTTCATAAAATCAACTCTTACTTTTATTTATTAGTTCAATAGTTTTCTTAATGTCAGTTTTATTAATCTCTCTTTTGATTTTCAGAATTTCTAATTTGATATTTAATTGGGGATTTTTAATTTGTTCTTTTTCTAGTTTTTTAAGCTTTTGCATGTTATGTTTTTTACGAGGTGATCAGTAGATTCTTCCCATTTCAATTTTGTCCTCTGGTTCTACTATATTGGGGCAGTTTTCTTTGATAATTTCTTGAAAAATATTGTCCAGGCCTTTTTTTTTAAATGGCTTTCAGGAAGTCCAATAATTCTTATCTCTTCTGGATTTATTTTTTCTGTTATATTTTCAATGAGAAATTTCACATTTTTTCTTTTTTTTTTAAACTGTTTTGATTTTTGTTATATTATACCTTGATGTTTCATAAAGTCATTAGTTTCTACTTATTCAATTGTAACTTTTCAGGAATTATTTTCTTTAGTGAGCTTTTGTATTTCCTTTTCCATTTGGGCCAATTCTATTTTTTAAGGAGTTATTTTCCTTGGTAAATTTTTGTATATATTTTCTCATGCTGTTGACTCTTTTTTCATGATTCCCTTGTATTACTCTCATTTCTTTCCCAGTTTTCCTTCTACTTCTCTAATTTACAATCCTTTTTAAGGTCTTCCTGGAATTCTTTTTGGGCCTGAGACCAAATTACATTTTTCTTTGAGGCTTCACATGCAACTGTTTTGACACAATAGTGTCAAATAGTCTTCTAATAGTCACAGTAGTCCTCTTCTAATTTTATACCTTTATCCTCTCTATCACCATAGTAACTTTCTATAGTCAGGTTATTTTTGTTTGTTTATTTGTTTGTTTTGCTCATTTCTTCTTCTTTTTTTGTGACTTGGTGTTTTTATGTGAGAGCTGAACTTCACTGTTCCAAGGTTTTTGTGCTGGAGCTCTGGGTCTTAACTGTTGATTTTCATTGGTTCCTAGGGCTTAGCTGCTTGCTTTCTCTGGAGGATAGGCTTCTTTCTCTTCTGGCTTGTACTGCGGTGGGGAGAGGGGAGGGGAGAAGGATGGGACTCCCTGTTGGCAGGTCTTGGGGCAGGGCTTTATTACTGGTCAGCAGTGAGGTTAGGGCCTTGCTTGTGCCTTGTGCCAGGGGCGGGGTTACTGGGGTGGGGTCTTTCTGAGCTACAGAGACTTCTCACTTGCCTAGTGGGCTGTTGGTTTACAGAAGGGTGGGGTTTTGGTAGTGGATTGCCCTAGGCTTGGAGCCTTGCTGCAGGCTCCCTGATGTGAGGCTGGCTGCTGTTGCAGCTTTTGGATCTCACTCCCCTCCTACTGCAGTGAGATATTCTTTTCCTGGCAGGTGAGCTACATGCCTGCTCCTAGACCAATTCTGAGGTGACTTTCTGGTTGTTGTGAGGGGAATTTGGGAGGGTTTCACAGGGATCCTTCCTCACTCTGCCATCTTGGCACTGGAAGTCAGTCCTCTGTTTTCTGAGGTGGCCCATTTCACTTTTGCTATAAATAATTATGGGAAGGTTTTCTTCAATGGGGATGAAATCTGCTTGTGGACAATCCATCAATGATCATTTCTTAAATCCTAGTTGTCCTCTCCCTATCCCCAATTGTGGAGTCAAGCATAGTCATAATAATAATAGCAAAAGCAAATGATATATCACCAACACACAGAGATGCTAAGTAACTTGTCTGGGGTCACATAGCTAATAAGTGCCCAAGAGCAGGATTGAAACTCAGGTTCTTCTTGACTCCAAATATCCCTTGTACAATCTTGTGGTCTGCTTGGCTGTATGTAATAGAAATCTTCAGTTTCCTGTGTAATTCTCATTTTCTGTTACTGCTGTATATTTGCAAATGCCTGTTCCATCTGTTGTTTATGTTCAGAATAAAAATTAAAAGGCAGCCCTTATCTCTCAAACTTTTTCTAAAATAAAATCAGTTTCTTTAACTGATCATTAGATAGAATAATCTTAGGACCAGTCACCCTTCCAGACCTTTCTTTTGAATGGTCCTGAGTTTATGAACATCTACCCCAAGCTGTTGTGCCCAAAACTGATACAGTAATCTGAGCAGGCCAGCATATATGGAACCCTCATTTCTTCCATTCAGGCTATGGTGCCTCTCTTTAAGAGGCCAGAATCCTAAGATTACATTGTTGATTTTTATTTTTGACTGTCACATTACACTTAGGACTCTTATCTAAAATCCTTATTTTACAGATAAGGAAACTGAGGCCCAGAGATGGGGCTTAAGGCCATAGAAATAAGAAAATGGCAAAGGAACTCAGTTCCTCTGACTCCAGATTAAGCCTTCTGTATTATATCAGGCTACTCCCTTGTCTAATTCCTCTTTTCCTCCGGTTGCCCCAGACTGCTTGATACTGAATTAACTGCTTTCCTGACTTAGAAGAATTCTGCAGACTGCTACATCAGCACTCAAGAGACAAGCATTCCAGGCTGCTCTTGGCTTAGGGCTACTCATGCTGGTGCTTATCATGTGGAAGCCTCCTGACTTCCAGGGAGACATGAGACCTGCTGCTTTCCTACATCTTGATTCACTGGAATTTCTCCCCTAAAATGAGAGTTTTGCTGTTTGTTGGCATTATCTTCCAGTAGCATGATTTTTTAAAATTTAAAATTTGACTTTGGGTTAATGCATTCATTGTTACAAAAATGAATCATTGACAGAATCTTAAAATTTCCAGAGCTGAAAAGGCCCTTAGAGGTCATCTAATCCACCTCCCCACTGTCCCCAATACTGTCTGGGTCTGAACTTTTCTGTTAAAAAATTTTAGTTGGTTCCACATTGTTTACAGGCAAAAGCACAAACTCCTTAGCCTGACAGTTATAAGACCTTCCAAAATTTGCCTCCATCCCAACATTCCAGCCCTTATATTCTCCTTCATTTACTCCATTTTAGCCTAAGATTACTAGCTATTCCGTGATCTCATTCTGCCATCTCCCACCTCTGTGCATTGGTTTATGCCATCTCTTATGCCTAGAGCACGGTCAACTTTCTTCATTTCTGCTCCTTAGAACACTCTTCTCCTTAAAGCCCTAACTTTCTCTTATTGTAGTTGGAGCGAAGTTTGAGATCTCAGGTTTTGTAGAAGGAAGGGGTTGCAGTGACAGACTCAACACATCCTGAGAAGGGATCTAGCAGAGTGAAGGAAAGCAGACTTTACTCGGTAATACACCATAGAAGGGGAAGTTAGGGAGGATGTGATAGAATGGTGAATGGAAACAAGTCAGGTCTGCTGGGATGTCTG
This sequence comes from Gymnobelideus leadbeateri, assembly GCA_011680675.1. Taxonomy (NCBI): domain Eukaryota; kingdom Metazoa; phylum Chordata; class Mammalia; order Diprotodontia; family Petauridae; genus Gymnobelideus; species Gymnobelideus leadbeateri. The sequence goes on along the minus strand of WOXC01003626.1, from coordinate 539,402 downwards.
GTGGAAATGTGGGAAGGAACCAAACCTCTAAAGGCCTAGCGGATCTTTATGTGATTCTTATTTGGGTCAAACAGGACCAGATCTTTGAAGGTAGGGGCTTGAGCATTTTTTGTTTTTATTGTGAAATTAACAAGAATTTTTTTAAAAAAGCATTTTGATATACAGAGAGTTTAAAAAAAAGATTGCATGTGAAACTCTATTTCTTTAAAGTTTTTTTTATTTTTAACAGATTTTTATTAGTCTTTTGTCTTTATATCATCTACATTTTTCAATTGCTGCCTCCCTCACCCCTACCCCACCTTTGCCCCCTTTTACAGAGTTATTCCATATAACAAAGAATAAAAGGTGGGGAAGGGGGACCAGTTTTACAAAACTATCCGACTTATAAAAAAAGTCTGATTTTTTTATTCATTGTCGCACACCTGCAGCCCCCCTGTTGGTGCAAAGAATTTGGGAGAAGTATGTTCTCATATCTCAGCTTTAGGACCCAGTTTGAATAGTATAATTTCGTAGCATTCAGTTTCAATTATTTTACCCTTAGTGTACTTCCCATTCACCACCATTGTGGTCACTTAATTGTTTTTCCACTTCTGTTTACTTGTTTTGTAGCATTTATATACTTATCCCTGCTTCTCTGTATTCATTATATTATTATTTATTGTTATTATTAAATTTTATTTTTAATTTATATAATAAAACAAATATCTACATAATATAGTACAGTAAAAAAGATGTTTGCACATGACACGACAAATCTGTTATGTACACCTTGCTATTCCTTTCAAATGTATGACAAAATTATCATGTAAGTTCCTTTTTTTTTTCTTACCTCCTTCCCCCACCCCCAGATATGGCCACTATCAGACACAAATATGTATGTGTCCATATATGTATGTGTAAAATTATTCTATACATACTTCTGCTTATCAGTTCTTTCTCTGGATGCAGATAGCATCTTTCTTCATATGTCCCTTATGGTTAATTTCAATATTTGTAATAGTCAAAAAACTTAGTCATTCAAAGTTGTTCTTAAAACAACATTGCTGTTACTGTATACAATGTAATCCTGGCTATGCTCATTTTGCTTTTCACTGTTTCATGCAAAAGTCTTTCCATGTTTTTCTAAAATCATTGAGCTCATCATTGCTTATAGCATAGCAGTATTCCATCAGAATCACATACCACAGTTTGTTCAGCCATTCCCCATTGATGGGCATCCCTGTGATTTACAGTCCTTTTCCACCACAGACAGAGCTGCTATAAACATTTTAGAACATATAGGTTCTTTTCCTTCTTCCCTAATTCTCTTCAGAAAGAGACCAAGTAGTGGTATTGCAGGATCAAAGGATATAAGTAATTTAATAACTCTTTGGGCCAGTACTCGAAAAGCAGGAAATTAAAAAAAAAAAAAGAATCCACCCCACTGGTACCTATCAACTGGAGAATATATGAATGTAATTAAAATGTTGTAATAAAAGAAATGGTGAAAGGGATGATTTCAGAAAAACCCGTGAAGTAAACTGATACTGGAGGAAGTAATAATAACTAGGTCAGCAATCTATACAATGACAACAATGTTGTAAAAAAAAAAAAAGTAGCTCTGAAAGACATCATCAAAGCAATGCCCAACCATGTTTTCAGGGGAACAGTGTCACCTACCTCCTGACATGTGGGTGATGGACTCAAGGTATAGAGATACATTTTTTGAATGTGGCTACCATGTGGATTTGTTTTGCTTGGCTGTGCTTATTTTGATACAAGTATTTTTACTGCTTCTGTTTTTAATCAGAGGTGAGTTTTGGCATGAGAAATAGTGGTGGCAAGCCTTAGTGGAGCCAACAATAAGGCCATTGAAAATGGCATTAAAATACACCAAACGTATCGATGTTCAAAAGGAAGAGGAGATAAGTGGAATAATTTTGAAAATAACGAGTAGGATGTTAATGTACCTTTTTTGTTTTAAAAGCAAGTAATATTAAATAAAGATTCATGGTTTCATGTAAAATTATTTTTGTGTTCAACTGTTTTTGTGAAAATGCTATTTTTTGGTTGAAGTTTAAAATTTTTTAAAAAAATTATTCCCTTAGCCGTAACTTTTAAAGACACTTGATTCATTTTGAGTTAACATGAACATGGTTCCTGCTTAAAGGAGCTTATATATATATATATATATATATATATATATATATATATATATATATATATATTTTATTATTTTCCATGAACAGTTTTCATGTACAGCAAAATTATTTTATTCTGAACTTAGACACCAAAAGAAGAGATTTCTGAACATACGTATCAGAAAACAAAAAGATGATTCTATATGAAACTGTGAATCTCCACATTGCTTCCTTTTTAAAAATGTACATAATAAATTCTTCGTATCACTTTCAAAGCCATCCTGCTTGTCTGTGCTTCCTGCTGAACTTCCTTCTGTTGTCTTTTGTGCATAAAAAACAATTCAGTAGTTCCATATTTTGTGTCACTATTGCTAGCCCTCCTTCCCACCTGCCCTATTTCCCAATAAAATGAGAGAAAGGGGTGGGAGGGTGTGTGTGTGTGTGTGGGGGTGACTCATTGTAATAAATAAGGCCCTTGCATTCTAATGTAAATAGAAAATGGTGGCATGGTAAAGTTAATTTGGCAAATAGACATACACTCTGTAAATAGAAGGTAATTTCTTAGGGAAGCCATTTGCAGTGGGTAGGTGAGGGAGAAAGAGAATGGGACCAGACTGAGAAAAGCCTCCAGCAGAAGACTGAACTAAATTAGTTGAGCTAAATCTTGAAGGAAGCCAGGAGGCAAAGGTGGAGGTGAGGGAGAGAGAAATTCCAGGTGATGAAAAGGCACAGAGTTGGGAGATTGAGGTCACTTTGGCACCTGAATGGTTGATTGGAGTAGGGAGATATGAGCAGGGAGACAAGCCAGAAGACAAGCATAATATTCCAAGTGTGAGGTGATGAGAACCTACACATGTGTGGAAATTGTGTAAGTGAATGGATGGAAGGGGGCATTTTTATAGGAGAATGGAAGTTAGAAAGTCAAGGCTTGGCAACAGAATGGAAATCTATAATGAGTGAACAACAGTTGTTGTGGATGAGACTGAGACTATTGGTGCCTTGAACAGTAATAAGAAAGTTTGGAAGAGGGATGGGCTTAGGAGGAAAGAGAGTGAATTTGGGGGGGACCTGTTGAGTCAAATCAAGTCCACAAGCATTTAAGATCTTAACCATGGCACTGTGCTAAGAAAGGCAAGTAGAAGGCATTGTGCTTAAGAAAGGCAAACACAGTCCTTTCCTTCAAGGGAAATTCTAGTGGGGGACAATGACATTCAAATAATTGTGTACATACAAAAAAACATACATAGTAAGTGAGAAATTCATAGAAGGAAGGCACTAGCAAAAAGGTGGGAGGAGGGCAAGACTGGGTAGGGTAGGAAGGTGGAATTTTAGCTGAAATTTGAAGAAACTCCAAGTCAGGTAGGTAAAGATGAAGAGGAAGACAATTACAGGCAGGAGGAATAGCCAGTAAAAATTTGGTAAGATGGGAGGAGATCAGTGTCTCTGAATCGAAGAGTATTTAGGATGGAGTAGGTGTAAGAAGACTGGGAAAGTAGAAAGGGACCAGCTTATGAAAGGCTTTAAAAGCCAACCAGGAGTTTGTATTTGATACTGAAGGTAATAGGGAGCCACTGGAGTTAAATGAATGGGTACAGGGTCAGACCTGGAGTGGGGGAGGTCAGACATGGTGAGACCTGTGCTTCAGGAAGTTCACTTTTATAATTGAGTGGAATAGACTGGAATGAGGAGAGATTTGAGGCAGGAGAATCAAGAAGGTTATTGCAGTAGTCCAGATGTGAGGTCACCCTACCTTCAGTAGGGTGGTTCCAGGGACTGTCAATAGAGAGAAGAGGAACAAAAATGATAGATGTTGTGAAGGTAGAAACAATAAGATTTGACAACTGATTGGATAGAGGGGTGAGAGAGAGTGAGCATCTTAAGATGAGGCTAGGTGGCAAGCCTGGATGCCTGGGAGAATGGTGATGACAATGATTCCAAAGTTAGGAAGAAGGGAACATTTGAATTTGAGATGTTTATTGGGTAACCAGTTTGAGACAGCCAGTATGCAATTGGTGATACAAGATTGGAGCTCTGGATTGGTTAGGGCTAGGTATGTCATGTCTGAGAATCATCTGTAATAGTGATGATGACTGAACCCATGGGAACAGAGGACATCGCCAAGGGGGGGATAATATAGACCACTGGCTTCAATCTCAAACAGAAAAGAGGGCCACTCAACCATATCCGAGGGCTCATATTGACTTAAAAAAACCCATATTAGCATTATCTGTGTTTTATTATACTTTAATTAATTTTATTAAATAGTTCCCAATTACATTTTAATCATGTTTGGGCCACACTTGGCCATGTGTGTTTCACTCCACTCGTATAGATTGTAGAGGGAGAAAACAAGATGGCCCGTGACTGAACCTTGCAAGAAACCCAAAGTTAGTGGGTATAATCTCTATAAAGGTCTAACAAAGATTGAGTAGTCAGACAGGTAGGGGAAGAATCTACAGAAGAGATATTCGGGAGGTGATCATCTGACAGTCTCAGATGCTGAGGAAGGGTCAAGAAGGTTGAAGAGTGAGAAATGACTGTTAGTTCTGGCAATTAAGAGAAACTGGGAGAGCAGTTTCCATTCAATGATATGAGATCAAAAACCACATTGTACAGGTTTCAGTTAAAATGTAGAACCTGAAATAAACCTTAAAGGAAGTGAAGAGGGAGTCCCCTCTTCCTGGGTGCAGCTAGGTGGTGCAGTGGATAGAATAGTAGGCCTGGAGTCTGCAACATTCATCTTCCTGAGTTTAAATCTGGCCTCAGACATTTCCTAACTGTGTGACCCTGGGAAAGTCACTTACCCCAGTTTGCCTCAGTTTCTTCATTTGGTAAATGAACTGGAGAAGGAAATGACAAACCATTCCAGTATCTTCCCAAGAAAACCCTAAATGGGGTTACAAAGAGTCATTGAACAACAAAAACAGAACATTCTCCCACTCAGGAAGGCGACATGTCAAGTTTGGGGCATAGATGGTATTCCTTTTCAGCCACGGTGTAGAATATTTAAAAGGAGTAATGTGTAATTAGGTGGGAAAGGTAAGTTGAATCCAGATACAGAAGACTGGATTTTGCATTTTATTCTACACATAATAGGCTATCCGGTCTTTTGACTGTAAATTAGTGGAGCCTTCCAAAATGTATACCCTTTGTTTTTGGTGGTTATTTACCGTGGCTCCAGAACCCAAACCAGGGTTATCTTGTAATTCCTTCTGTTGGATTTTTCTGTCCTTTGTTCATCCTAGCCCACAGCCCTCTGCCCCAAATCTTTTATAATGCCATATAATCTTTGTTCTAATCCCAAACCCTGAAATATTTCCCTTAGCTTTTAGGGCCTTATCAGTCCCTCAAGCTACACCCATATTGTGGTCTTATCTAGCATTTCATATGGACCTTGGTGGGTGGGAGGAAAGGTTGCCTTTTGTTTTTATTTTGGGAAATATCACTAACTTTTATTTAGTGCTCAGTGAAGAATTGTTTAACAAAGAATAACATCCAACTGTAAGGAAATGCTCCATAAGTTACCCAGTTATATTTTACTAAAAGTGAACTACAGTCACTGATTGCCTGGATGTTTTTGTATTATGTTTTTGAAGTCTAATTTTAGTGCTGTTGTTGCCAGAGTTAGGATTCAGTGACACATAGGGTAGTTGGGGTGAGAGAGTTGCTTAAACTCTCCTGCAGCTGCCGTAAGGCTGCATGCTATGCAGACTGGGCCAGTTGGGGCAGGGAAGGAAGGTCATGCCACTCCCCAACTTTCATGACACATAAAAAGTACAGAAGGTCAACAGCGGGTCTTTGCTTTCCCATTTTTATTTATTTATTTTTTTTGCTGACTGGCTCCACCCCCACCTGGGATGAGAATTTGTTTTCTCAGTGTTGTGAGCCTCAGAGTTAGAAGGGAAACAAGAAAGATTCAAGGGCCCTCTTTACGGGAGGAATAAACTTCTCACCTGCCCCTTTAAAAAATTTGGCATCTATGATTTCATCAGTATAGAGAATTCTTGGTTGTCAAAATTTCTTTGCAATCTTAAAGAGTTGCTTGTAGGAACTGAAGGGTCACTAAATCATACCTAAGGGCTGATACTGATTTAGAAAACCTCATATTAGCATTATTTGTGCTTTATTACATTTTAATTAATTTTGTTAAATGGATTACAATTATATTTTAATCCAGTTTGGGCCACACTTGGTAGTGTCCTGGGCCACATGTGTGTTTGATACCAGTGGTACAGACTATAGGGGGAGAAAAGAAGGCCCATGACTGAACCTTGGGAGAAACCCAGAGTTAGTGGGTATAATCTGTATAAAGGTCTAGCAAAGAAGACTAAGGAGTAGGCTGGCAGATAAGAGAAGAACCTACGGAGGACATTCAGTTGTCAAGTCAGCCACCTAATTTGTTTCAGAGGTGGGATTTGAAACCAAATCTTCTTTACTTCAATGTTGGCCCCCTATGCAGTAAGCCAAGCTGCTTCTAGAGAAATAAATTGTGTCTAAATAAGATGACAGATAGTTCTTATAGGATCATAGAATTGATGCAGGAAGGGACTGAGAGGTCATCTTGACCAATTCCTACATTTTATAGGTGAAGAAATTGACACCTAGAAAGTTTGAATGATTTGCTCGAAATCACCAGTGACAGCTGGAATTCAAACCTCAACTCAGCCTTCTCCTTCCCCTTCACTCCAAAGGATAAACAACAGCAAAAACTGCCTTGATAGTAAAAGATGCCTTCCCCCTACTTCCTCACAAATATTGCTATTACTAAACCTTAAGTTTTGTAAATAAGTGACAAATGCAGAATTTAAAATTTTTTACAAATCTCTAAAGGCATGACTATACCTTATTGCAACAAGAGGCAGAAGTCATTAACTGAAGTTTAGAAATGCGAAAGTCTTGAATAAAACAGTTTACAGGGAAAAGGAAATGGATTTTCTTTTTCTCCCACCACCACTCAAAAAAGTTGGAAAATTTAGGGGAAAATCGGATTATGAAATTTTTTGGAATGATGAATAAAATGTGGTTTTTAGTGAAATGATTTCCAAAAACTCTATCATAGATTTTGTGTGTGTGTGTGTGTGTGTGTGTGTGTGTGTGTGTGTGTGTGTGTATGTGGTGGGGGGAGGTATGCAAAACTGTCTATAATAGTGTTTCTTAAACTGTGTGATTCAGGACACTTTGTTGTTCTGTAAGGGAATTTTAATGTTGACAGTAGTTCTTTCTAAAAATATAAAGGTGAAATGTGTATTATCACAGCACTCCTGATATGTGCAATTTTTTTGCTTAATGTCCTATTTTGATGGAACCTTCCACTTCGCCCACATGATCCCCCATCTGCGTATATTTCAATGCACTAACTTTTCTCTGGCCAAACAAATATGACCAGTGCTGTTCTAGAGTCTTCACTGCTTGTGACAGACACTAGGTAATTCAATTTTTGCCAATGTTCCTGGGGAGCTGGTTTTGTTTAATGGAGAAAGATTTGAGGCCAAAAGTACTAATACAACAAACTGCTATTTCCACAGAATGACCTTAACCAAAGTGAACTGTAAGAAGCTGGGTTTCCTTGAGCAATAAATATATTTAGAGAGTTCATATTTTCACAAACTCCTTGACATCATAATCAAAAGTGAGGATTGAATTATGATAGAAAGAGCTCTAGATTGGCAGTCAGGAATTTGTGACTATATAAGAATGACATCACCTCCACATTTATGTTCAATTTTGTGTTACTTTCTGGTCTTTACTTTTTAGACTCTGGGACTTTTTTCTTTATCATGGCCCAGATACTTTCTCACCCTGGAAGATCCCTCTGCCTCTGTGGCCTTTTCCTCTTACTGGTCCATTCCTCTTGGTACCTACATTTTTAAGAGAGTACTCAGACCAGCCACACTTACTCCTTCATTCCTCTCTAGACTTCTTTCTTCCTCTGGGTACCTTCTCTTCTTCCTCCACTTGCTTAAACTTCTTAAGTTTACTCCTTTAGAATTGTCTGGGGGCAAAGACATCATTGCCCTCATCATTTTTACTTTATTTGTATCTATGCAGTCTTTATCATACTGCCTGGAAGAGAGCTATGTCCAGAGGTGGCATTCAAGTAAGGAGATGTTATCCTAGGCTGTGTGTAGTGATCGAGTAACAAGTTCAGAATCAAGCAACAGAATTGTGACTTTGACTCCTGGAGCAGAGGAGGGACTAAGTTCTAGCCTCTAGCCTAGTCTGAAGATAATGCAGGATCACTAGAGCAGGAACCAACAACTTCCCAGATAATTTTATAGTGATAGTCCAGCAGAAGTACACCGAAACACCAAAGGAGGCAAGCTGACAAGCTAGTTGTGCATAAATGCTTCTTGACTTGATTTGACAATCTGGGCCTCAGTTTCTTTGTAAAATGAGATGACTGAATGTAGGTGACCTCATAATTTCCTTTTTAGGACTCAAATTCTTTTATCTTCTGAAGTGTAAGTGATAATAAGAGGGTTACATTTGACAGGACTAAGAAATAAGCATCAGCCTATAGTTGGGGTCATTTCAGATGTTACAGGACACATTCCATCTTTCAAATGGATAGTAAAAGAATAGTGAAACCTGTCTCAATCTGATCAGACCTTCAATCTTCAGAAGTCTGTGAAGACGGTAAAAAGAAATCTTTAGAAGAAAGCAGAAATCACTGATGCTGAGGGCTCAGAAAACAAGGCAAAGTTCCATCTAGTAAAACTGGTATTTAATTCTTTTTGGCCCCTCCACTCTTCTCCAGTTCATTTCCTCTCTCTTTTTAAAAATTAAATCTTCCCTTTTTTTCAATTATCAAAAATTTGCCTTCTCTCCTTCTTACTCTAACCCTCTGCTCCCAGTCATGAGAAAAAAAGAAAAACAAAACCCATTACAAACAGTTATAGTCAAGCAAAACAAATGTCCACATTGACCATATTTTTAAAAAAGTCTCATTTTGTATTCTTTGTCTTTCAGTTCTCTATCAGGAAGTGGGTAGCACGTTTCATCATTAGTCATCTGGAATCATGGTTTGCCATTTTGCTGAATAGAATTCCTAAGTCTTTCAAAGTCATTTGATTTTACAACATTTCTGCTTCTGTATCTGCTTACTTCACTCTGCATCAGTAGATACAAATCTTTCCAGATTTCTCAGGAACATTCCCCCTCATCATTTTTCATAGGACAGTAGGATTCCATCACATTTACATACCATAACTAATTCAGTAGTTCCCCAATTGAAAATCACCTCCTGAATTTCTAATTCTTTGCTATCTTAACAAAGAGCTTCAAGCATTTTTGTATATCTTTAGAGTTTGTTTTGCCTAGGATTAATCCTTCTCTTAATCTTTCCTTCCTCTAGCTCTTTCTTCAGAATCCTTTACCTCCTATTTCTGATGGGGATGGGATTTGAACCCCTAAAAAGAAAAGATCATGTCTTTGGGATCTAGACCCCCAAGAGGAAAAGGCCCTGAATTTTCCCACATGGCCAAGTCTCTAGTGTTCCCCTGAAGTTTCTTCCATCCTAGTATAATACTACATTTTTTAAAATGCCCTGTCATTGTGGCCCTCATTGTCTGTGCCTAGCCTCATCACAGGACATTTCAGCACTCCTTATTTCCATCTAGACCCCTTCTTTGCTACCTCAGGGTCACCCCAACCTATTGGTCCCTCCTGGATCATCTCTAGATCTTCCAACAGTCTTTCTGTGTAAAAGGTACATTTCCCCTCATTAAATTGCTCAGGTTCTTAAGATATGGCCAATAGCTCAGACTCACCCTAGGCATCTTGCCCACCCCAAATGATATTTTAATAAACTTTCTCTCTGACTGAAATAAGGCTTGAGTCACATTCTTTTGATTTAGGACCTGCATCTTTTGCCCTTGAATTTCAGGGTTCCCTGCACCCCTAGACTTGCAACATTTCCCCATTGAGTGAAATGTATTTTTGTCCCTAACCCTTCTTCCTTATGACCATTAAGGTTGACTTGTCAGCTATTCCCTCACCTCTTCCTGCTTGTTTGAATAGACTTCTGCTTGTGCACCTCAAATCTTTTAGGTGATTTTCCCTAATTCTCCTGTCCTTTCCCCCTCCTCTGTATTCTTCTTTCCTTTCTTTTCCATTTTCCTTTTAAAATCATCAAAACATAGCAGAATCACTCTCCGGTCTGTTGTTCATAGAGGTGTAAGACAGTCTTAGAATCTCTTGAAGAGGGGGCCATTTATGTAGCTCAGTGAATAGAGCACTAACCTTGGAGTCAGGAGGACTTGAGTTCAAATGTGGCCTCAGACACTTGACACTTAATCACTGTGTGACCTTGGGCAAGTCACTTAACCCTTGATTGCCTCGCTTCTCCACCTTGCTTCTCCACCTTTCTTCCCCCCCAAAGAATTTCTTGAAATGAGGTCTAGGGTTTTTTTTTTTCATCATAGCATTCAGTTAATACAAGGATTCTTAATTTTTTTCTTCTCTCCTTGAACCATCCTCTAGGTTGGTTGTTTTTGCTATGAGATAGCTTACTTTTTTTTTTTTTAACTTTTTTGATTTTCTTTTAATATTTCTTGTCTTTTGGCATAGTGGTTAGAGTATTGGGCCTGGAGTCAGACTTAATCTTCTTCAGTTCAAATCTGGCTTCAGACATTTCTGAACCTGGAGAAAATCACTTAACCCTGTTTTCCTCATTTCCTCATCTGTAAGGTGAGCTGGAGAAGGAGATGGCAAAACAGTCCAGTATCTTTGGCAAGAAAACTCCAAATGGATTCACAAAGAGTCAACCATGACTGAAAAACCAACTGAACAACAACAACACAACAAACTCAGTTTAAGCCCTAGCTTTATTAATGAAGTGTTGTCATTAAGGGTTTCAGTGTTTTAACCCAAAGGACTAGAGGCAGCTAGGTGAAGCAGTGAATGGAGTGCCAGGCCTGGAGTGAGAAAGACCTGAGTTCAAATAGGGCCTCAGACACTCACTAGCTCTGTGTGACCCTGGGCAAATCACTTAAATCTGTTTGCTTCATTTTCCTCATCTGTAAAATGAGCTGGAGAGGAAAATGGCAAACCACTCCAGTATCTTTGCCAAGAAAACCCCAGAAGAGGTCAGGAAGAGTCTGACATGACTGAACAACAAACAACAACAATTTTCAGGGAATTGGTTCCTTGAGCATGTACTTAGAGGGACTTCAATTTGAAAAAGAGAAAAAAAAAAGAATCTACCAATGAACAGAACTAAAAGCAAGGCAGTTACTGCCAAGTTACTAATTCCCTTTCCATTTCTTTCTTCCAGCACACTCATTTCTTTTCTATTTTCCCTAGCACTCTCATTTCATTTATAAAAATATTTTTAATCTTGTCTTTTAAACTTTTGCTTTAACTCTTCCAACAATTTTAGTTGAACTTGTGCCCACGTATTTTTCTATAAGGCTTTGTTTGTAGATGTTTTGGAACCATTTTTTCTGAATTTGTGTCTTGAGGATACTTGTCACCATAACAGATTTTGTAGTGGGGTTCTTTTTAGTTTGCTTATTCTTCCACCTTACTTCCTGGCTTTGGATTTGATATTAGGACCTGGAGGGAAGATCAGGGCTGTTCCTGCTGCCGCTTTCTTTCATATTGAGTGTTGTATTATTTCAAGATCTCAAGGACAGGCAGGGGGGCCTGAAAGTTGTCAATATTCCCAGAGGGGTAGTGACTGAAGTGTAAGTTTAATTGTTGCTCTCTTGGTCTGAGCTCTGCAAGTTCTAGACTTGGGTTTGTATCTGAGCAGCTAGCCTGTGGGCTTGCCTCCTTTGGTGATTCAGTGTATTTCTGCTGGACTATCACTATAAATCATATGGGAAGTTTTTGGTTCCTGCTCTGGTGATTCTGCATTAGCTTCAGACTAGGCTAGAGGCTAGAACTCAGCCCCTCCTCTGCTCCTGGGGTCAAAGTCACAATCCTGTTGCTTGATTCTGAACTTGTTACTCACTCATTACACAGCCTAGGGCCTATGATGACCTGAATGCCACCTCTGGACATTTAGTCCCTTGAATTCTACCTCTGAGCATAGCTCTGTTCCTTGATCTGCCCTGTATCTATGATCCAGAACTAGGTACTGAATGACAGAGCTGCCACCTGCACCTGCATCCTGCTCAAGGTCACTATGCCCCAATATGGGCTCCAGATCTTATTTTGCCCTGGTACACAGCCTCAGTTCTCTCTCATTCTCTGAAAGCTGAAATACTTTGGGCTATGTGCTCTTGGAGAGACCCAGGCCCTAGAGCCACAGACTGCTGTTTCCTGTGGTGGAGCTGGACTGGAAAGATGTGTGTGACTCACTGGGTGACTCACTCTGCCTTTATCTTGGTTTTCCCAATCAGGATTGGGTCTGATTTTCTAGATCTGTTTGGAGAAGTTCTGGGAGAGGGGTATGTGTGTGTGTGTGTGTGTGTGTGTGTGTGTGTGTGTGTGTGTGTGTGTGTGTGTGTAGCTTTCTAGACTTCCTGCTATTCCGCTATCACAGCTCCCCTGCTCCCATATTTTCATAAGAGTAACCAAAGAACAAAGGAATCTAATTTAATTATGCTTTTTGAATGTGGCCCAATAAAAAAAACAGGCTGCTTCATGAAGGAATATGTTCTGTTAATTGAGGTTTCTGAGCAGAGACCCAATGACTACTTACTTGTTGGTTATGTTGTGGAGGACATTCATTCATCAGTTATGGGTTGGTCTGAGGCAGAGGCTCTTAAGATTGTTTTCTTCATGAACCCTTTGGAACTTTGGTGAAGCCTCTGGACCTCCCCCTCTCAGAAGAATGCTTTTAAATGCATAAAATGAAACACATAGAATGACAAAGGAAGCCAATTGTATCGAAATACAGTTATCAAAATGAAAAAACAAGAAATAAATCCGAGTTTATGGACTCCAGATTAAGGATCCCTGCCCTAGATGATCCTTGTAGAGGGTATTTGGATCATAGATTTAGTGCTGAAAGGGATTTGGAGGTCATTGAGTCCAAACCCTTCATTTTATACATGAGAGAACTGAGACACACAGAGACGTTAAATAACTTGGCTTTGGTCAAACAGCTAATAAGCTCCTGGGGCAGTATTTGAACCCAGCTTTTCCTCAGTCCTGAATCCAGTTCTTTATCCACTATGCCAGAGAATGTGCCCTATTAAATTTAATTTGTTGTTATAAGAACACTATTTAAGAACTGAAGGCACTTGACATTTGGCCCCATGTCCTTAAGGGTGCATACACCATGCACAATTGAATTGTAGTTTGCATTTCCCCCTTGAAAGCAGACTCCTCTGGGAAAATTAGATTTGTTTAACTGGGGTCCAAGCTTCTCAGGAAATCTTCAATTTGGAAGTCAATACTCTTTACCAAGAATGATGTTGAGATAGGAAATCTTTTTTTAAAAATAGCATTCATTATACTAGGTGAGACACGGAAAGACATATATGAACTGAAATGTGGAATTCAGAAGAACATGGGACTGCTTGTATGAACTGATGTCACTTAATAACAGGAAAATAGTATATGCAGCAACTACAATTGTGTAAGGAACTATACTGTTTAAATATTATGCCCAAGATTTGTGCTAGAGGAGAGATGAAGGAATACCTATCTCCCTTCTTTGGAGAGATGAGGGATGATGGAAATAGACGTTTGAATGTTGCATTTTCTGTTTGATATGGTCATTCTTTGACTTGGCTTGGCTTGGCTATTTTTCATAGTAAAAAGGGAAGGCTCATTGATGCTGGTGGCTGTGTTATCCAGAAATGACTGTGATGTAAAAACAAAAGGAGTAACAGGTTGTAGTGTGTGTGTGTGTGTGTGTGTGTGTGTGCGCGCGCGCGCGCACGCGCACATGTGGGTCCACACCTTCACTTAAGTAGCTTAGCCATTCCTCTTTGGAAGTCTTATTTTTCTGCATAGTAATTAACATTTCATTGCATCAGTTCAGATTACACAATACTTTTAACAGCTGGCACGAGTTCATACCTGTTTTCATTCCTTTTTACTTCTGATTCAACTACTTGGCTTTGGAGGAATGATTGCATTTACCTGCTTATAACACTTCTAAAAAAATACTGGTACCATTACATTATCAGAAGCTGATATGGAACTGTTCATCTTGATTTAGAATGAAGGCTTGTATTCACTTGTCCTTCCTTTGTGCTCAGATTCCTTAGGCCTCATGAAGTCTTCACTTTTTTTTTTTTTAAGACTCACTCTTAATAGACTAACTAACTTGCTGTAAGGAAGGTTAGCAGTTATCCATTGTTATCTTAGGTTCCCTGAAAACTCTGCCTATACCCCTTCTGGTCTCCATTTTCCATATCTCTCTACAAAATTAATGAAAATATATGTTGTTTTTAGAGTTTACGGTCATGCTTGTTCACAAGAGACTATTTAGTTTTGTTTCCCTAGGACTGATTATCATCCTTGGCACATACTAGGTATTTAATGAATACTTAATGACTTGACTTTAGGAAAGAGAATTGTGTGCAGTACCAAGAACACTAAACCTGGAATTTAGAGGTCTTCAGTTCAAATAACAGCCTCTTCTCACCTGTGGGGCCTTGGGCAAGCCATTGACACCATCTCATGAAAACATTTATTAAGCACTTACTATATACCATTTAAACACTCATTAAACACCAAACACTTATTAAACATAATGTATACAAAACTCTAGGGATACAGGTAGAAAAGACAATCCCTACTGTTAAGCAACTCACATTCTAATGAAGGAGAAAACACGCACAGTGTCTTTTAGCTGCCAGTCAAATAGAAAGGTCCCATAGTCCTTTGGCTATAGAGGCAAGACTGATGGTAATGTATTTTCTTTATTGTCATTTTCCCTGATAGAATCATATCAGTTTTTGATATGAAAGCATTTGACAATGCCAAGGAATTTGGTGGCAAGAATTTTCTTTTCTGGGTCTTCAGTAGTTGAGTCTACCGGTGGTGGTGGGGCTGCAGAATCAGTTGCTGAGCTATTCAAGATGATGAACGTGGGGGTCTGGGCTCGATGTAAGGCTGGTGGTGCTGCTGCTGCTGCCACTACCAGGCCTTTTGGGCTCTGGGTCCTCAGCTAACTCTCTTGGGTTCTGATGACTTTCTTGACATATGTCACTTATCTTTTTTAGGTTGCCTTGCTGTTTCAACTAGCCTCTCTTTCTTGTTCCATAGATGGCAGGTATTTGCTAATTGATTGGTAATACTGGATCCTTCTCTGTAGGAACTGCTTCCCCCAGATGATGGCTGCTGGGGTTGGGCTAGAAACAGAACTGGTGGTTTGGGGGCACAAAATTCTCAAGGTTCTTGCATTCAGAGTCATAGGCTTTTTTGATCAAGGCCTAAAGGGAGGCAGTGGTCAAGTCAGCAAGCTTTTATTAAACATCCATATGCCAGGCACCGTGTGATAAGTGCTGAATATACAAAGAATGGTCTATCCTGTTACTGACAGACTGTCCCTACTCTCAGGGAGCTCACTGGCTAATTGGGATGCTATATGCAAACAGGTATGCACAAAAAAGATGGTGGTGGTGCTTTGACTGGCACATGCCGCCCTTTTCTCTCCCTCAGGTTGCTTTAGCCTCACTTCACTCCCTGGACCTCAGTTTCCTTATCAGTAAAATGAGGGGGTTGTACTAGATAGTGACTGTGTTCCCTTCCTTTTCTGGACCTGTGATCCTTTGACCTTGGACTTTGAGAGTTTGCTCTAAGACCATTGCTTGTTTGCATTCAATCTCCAGGTGGTCCTTGAGATGTTAGTATGCCAAGTCAGGATGTGCTCTTATCTAACTGAGGCTCCTAGTCTGCAGAAAAAGAAGACAGAGGAGAGTAAGCTGTGTTCCCTGGAGTCTTTCCTGCTAGAAATTCACATCTGTGGAGGAGTAACTGGAAAGTCTTTGTAAAGATTCCCACATCCAGCAGTCTCTGGGTCTTTCCCCCTTTTATCCTGTATTTCTTCACTTTGGACAGATCTCCCAACTCCACCTTCTCCTACTTTGTGAAATAGAGAGAGAATTAAAGGTGCTCTTTGTTGATTTACCTGGAAGCAGGTGTGGTCTGTGGTATGTGGTCTGTTAAGTCTTTTGCCTTGGCGATATTGTCTTGTGCCTGGAGGCAGACTTGGACTCTCCAGGTGCTTTCCTGTTTGTCTTTGTATGGTTTGTACAAAGGAAGGGGAGAGAGAGAACCTTGGATATGATCTAGGCTGTGTCTTTCTCACTTTTCTTTTCTTTTCTTTTTTTTTTTACAGTTATTTTATTTTATTTTTTTAAACAAATGTTTTATTAACTTCTGTTTTACATCATTCATTTCCGCCATATTTTGAGTTACAATCATTTTCCCCCCATTATTCCCCTATCCAACCTCCCAGAATAGTAGTCCCACAAGATATCGCTTCCTTCAATCTACTCTCTCCCATACCTTCTCCCATACCCCCATCAACTTTTCCATTAGAGGAAGGTGAGTCTTTGTGTCCCAATGCCTGCACATCTTATCTCCCTATTACAAGCAAAAGAGTATTAATAATAGTATTTATATATATTTGAAACATTTAATGTTATGACCTCAAATTTCAGATCCATTTCCTTCCTCCCTTGTCACCCATTCCCTCTTGGGAGATAAGTAATTCTGTATATGTTGTACATGTCTAGCTATGCAAAACATTATCATAGTAGATATATTGTACAAAGCTGCTTATAATTCCCTCCCACTCATCCCACCCCCCACCTGGTCCATTCCCTACATGATCCTGTCCCTCTTCTATAGTGGGTACTTCCAACCTCCCCTCACCCCAAGGATGCCCTCCCATCCATCATCCCTCCTCTCATCCCCCTTCCCCTATCCTGCTGCAGGTTGAGATATCCCATTTAGTATGTATGTCATTTTCTCCCTGAACCAAATTCAATGTGAATGTGGTTTTGCCTTTTTAGCCTTCCTTATTCTCCCCCTCCCTTGCAACCACTTCCCCTTGCTTCTTCTACATGAGATAGTTTACCCTACCCTGTCTCTTCCCATCTCCTCTTGCCACTTTCCTCTCTCACCTCATACTTTCATCCCTTGAGTATTCTCCCTTCCCAACAAATTCAGCCTATGCCCTCTATCCATATATAACTGTAACCATATACACACACATTCACATATGTATTCATATGACCACACCCCCTTCTTCCATTATTTTCATAGTGAGAAAGATATCATCAGTCACAGTTATTGCTTTTCCATATAGGAATGTAAATAGTTCAACTTTGATAAGTTCCTTTTGATTTCTTTTCCCTGATTACCTTCTCAGGCATCTCTTCCTTCTTGTGTCTGGATGTCAAATTTTCTATTCAATTCTGGTTTTTTCCTCAAGAATGCTTGAAAGTCCTCTATTCCACTGAATGACCATATTTTCCCCTGAAACAAAATACTCATTTTTGCTGGGTAGGTGACCCTTGGGTTCATTCCCAGTTCTTTTGCCCTCTGGAATATCATATTCCATGCCCTTCGATCCCTCAGTGTAGAAGCTGCCAGGTCCTGGGCTATTCTGATTGTGTTTCCACAATATTGAAATTGTTTCTTCCTGGCTGCTTGTAGTATTTTCTCCTTGATCTGGGGATTCTGGAACCTGGCTATAATATTCCTGGGAGTTTTCTTTTTGGGATCTTTTTCAGGAGGTGATCTGTGGATTCTTTCAACCTCTATTTTGCCCTCTGGATCTAAAACATCAGGGCAGTTTTCCTTGAGAATTTCTTGAAGGGTGATTTCTAGGTTCTTTCTTTGATCATGGCTTTCAGGTAGTCCAATAATTTTTAAATTGTCTCTCCTGGATCTATTTTCCAGGTCAGTGGTTTTTCCCATGAGATATTTCACATTGCCTTCTAATCTTTCATTTGTTTGGATCTGCTTAGCAGCATCTTGATTTCTCATAAAGTCATTAGCTTCCATTTGCTCCAGTCTAACTCTGAAGGAATGAATCTCCTCAGTGAACTTTTGAGATTCTTTTTCCATCTGGCAAATTCGACTTTTTAAGGCATTCTTCTCCTCATTGCCCTTTTGGGCCTCCTTTGCCATTTGAGTTAGTCTATTTTTTAAGGTGTTGTTTTCGTCAGTCAGGCTGTTGACCCTCATTTCATACTTTTCCTGCATCCTTCTCATTTCTCTTTCCAATTTTTCCTCCACTTCTCTTATTTGATTTTTAAAGTCCTTCTTAAGGTCCTCTATGGCCTGCAACCCACTCATGTTTTCCCCTGGGGCTTTTGGAGCAGGACTTCTGACCTCACAGTCCTTTTCCCGCTCTATGCCCCCAAAATAGGAGTCTAGGGTTGCATTTTTCTGTTTCCTTTGCCTTGGCATGTTGCCACTTAATTACTTGACTTTTGGGCTTGTTGCCACACTATGGCTTTAAGGCCAGATAGAGGAATTTTCGTCCCGAACGTGTAGGGGGCAACTTCCGTTTCTGGCAAGCTGTAAACCCACCCACGACTTCCACCCTAGATCACAATCCAGATCCAGGGAGGTTAAAGCAAGAGCGATTACCCCCCAAGACTGATCGCTGGATCTCCCTACAATTAATTGCAGGCTGGGAGCTGGAGCTGCCTCTGAAAACTACAAAATGGCGTTTGTCCTCAGTGGCTTCTAGCCCCCAGGGGAGGGAGCTGACGCATTCCCTAAATACCGGACCCAAAGTCCATAGGACACTAACCTCTTACTTTGTCCTAGGCGTGTCTAGGTTGATAATTCTGGAGTCGCCACAGCTCCTGGTGTTCTGGGGTTCCTCCAGCCGGCTGCTGGCCCTGCCGCCCTGGGGCTAAAACCTCGGCTCACGCGGACCTGGGCTCAGCTCGGCTCAGCTCCTGTGCGCTGCCAGCTCCCAGAGTGCTGCGCTGGTCCTTCCTGCAGGGCTGCTGGGCTGTCCTCAGTGGGAGGTTAGCTTCTCTGTGTCGTTTTGTGGGTGCTGGGGCTCCAGAAGTTGTTCAGAGTCCCCTTTTACATAGTTTGAGGGGAATCTGGGGGCAGAGTGGCTTGGATGAGCTGTTTCTACTCCGCCATCTTCTTTCTCACTTTTCTTAGAGCCATTTACTTTGTCAAACAAGGCGACCTTTAGAATGTGACCTCCTTGAAGGCAGGGGCTGTTTTTGCTTTTCTTTGTAATCCTAGCTTTTAGCACAGTGCCTGGTGCCTAATAAGTGCTTAAATAAATGCTCATGGAATGATTGCCTACCTGGGCAGGAAAAGGAGCTACTGTTGCTGCTATGCTTATTGAGTAGGAGTCATTGGTGACCACGGATTTAGAGGTATCAGGGACTATAGAGGTCATGTGGTCAAACATACCCATTTTACAGATGAAGAAACTGAGGTCCACATGGGCAAAGAAACTCGTCCAGAGCCACAGAGGTCATAAGTGGCATAATTAGAATTCGAGCCCAAGGACCTCTGATGCCAAATCTAGTACTCTTTCCACTCTTTGTGGAAAGCATGAGGCAGCTAAGTAGAGCAGTAAATAGACTGTTGGGTCTGAAGTCAAGAGGATCTGAGTTCAAATTTGACCTCAGACACTTACTGGCTGTATGACTTTGGTCAAGTCAATTAGCCTCACCTATAAAAAGGGCATAAAATGTAAAAATAGCACCTACCTCACAGGGTGATTGTGGGGATCAAAGGAGACAATATTTGCAAAGCACTTGTAGTAGACAATAAATGCTTGTTCCCTTTCCCTGTCTCTCAGTCCAGTGTGTGTGTGTGTGTGTGTGTGTGTGTGGTGGAAGCAGTGTGGATGGGAGCGAAATTCATCTTCTTATCTTAGGTAGGAATGCCTTCTTTGTTCCCTGTGGTGTTTCAAAATACCCACTATATGTGAAGAAAGGAAGCAGAGACTGGATATAAGCTCAGAGTTGGATTATTACTGATGGTTGGGGTGTGTGTGTATGTGTGTGTTTGGGGGGGGGGTCATTATCTATAATTTTTTTTTTTTTTGCTTTTTGTAGGGCAATTGGGGTTAAGTAACTTGCCCAAGGTCACACAGCTAGGTTTTTATTTGTGTGTGCATTAAGTGTCTGAGGCCGGATCCGAACTCAGGTCCTTCTGACTCCAGGGCCAACACTCTACTCACTGCACCACCTAGCCGCCCTCTACCTATGATTTTATTGCTATAGGGAACTCCTGATGTGGGCAAGTTGTTATAAGCAGATACTAAGAACAAACAACCTATTAGCCACTAAGGACCGGTAAGGCAAAGAAAGGCAAAACAGAAGAAAACAGGAAAACAAACCCAAACTGAAAAGATACAAAAAGCCGGTGCTTGCTCTTAAGGAGCTCATAGTCTAGGGAGGAGACCACATGCAAGTAACTGTGATATAACATGCAAGTAACAAGATACACACACACAGACACACACACATATATTTATAAGACATGATTTTAGAGGGTAGATATCCCAATTAAAGAGTGCTGGAAAATACTCCTTGGAGATGATGAGGCTTTAGTTGAGACCCGAAGGAAGGGGAGATGAGCAGGGACAAAATTCCAGGCATGGACCAAGCCAGTGGAAATGTCTCCAATCAGTCGTTGGATTGTCTTGTGTGAGAAATGTCAAAGGGGCCAGTGTTTCTTGATCGCAGAGGACAAGAGGAGGGAGGAAGTGTAAGAAGAATGGAAAGGAAGGAAGAGGCTAGGTTATGAAGGGTTTTAAAAGCCAAATGGATTAATATATTTCATCTTGAAGGTAGTCGGAAACCACGGGAGTGGATTAAATGAGGGGGGTGATGTGGACAGAATGACAATTTAATTTGGAATATGTTAAAGTCTGAGTTTCTTGGTTTATTGAGAGATTAATTGACCTGCTTTAGAGAGTGCATATCTAGTATGTGTCAGAAGGAGGTCTTAAACTGAGGTGTTCCTGACTTTAAGGGTGATCCTTCATCTATTTGACCATGTTGCTTGTTGTCTTTTTAAATTCCTTTTCTGACTAGTCACATTCAGAAGGAAGCAAGCAGGGTAACAAGCATTTATTAGAGATACACATATGAGAAAAACCAAAAAAGATTGTTCTTCTTCTCAAGGAGCTTACATTTTAATGGATAAAAAGGGATCTGAAAGGGAGGGCTGGCAGGAGGAGAATGAAGATACCTTGTTGAGGGCATGGTTTTGAAGTCCTGAGGAAGTTAGGAAGAAGGAAAGCCTGGAGAAGAATGAGGGCAATTGGTCCTGTGCCCCTTTACAAAATGGAGGCTACCAGAAAAATTCACCATGGAGAGAAGGGGTGGTGTAGACTTGGGGAGGGATATATCAGGGTAAGTGGGTCTTGGCAGGTGGTAAGCTATTCTAGGGCAAAGAGTCTCATGGTCCAGAGGGAAGTTAAGTTCCAGGATGAGCTAACATCCCAGTTTTAAAGGGGAATGGTTTTGAAGTCAGAAAAAGTCAGAAATAGAGCCAGGAGGGAAAAATAACAATCAATGTAGTTTAGAGTGCCTTTTAGAGTGCCTAAAGATTTGGTGACTCTCATCCCACCTAGGTAATTCAAAGAGCTTTGATAATATTTTCTTAGTATCCTGTGACTTTTCCCAGGGGATTTCTCAGTAGCATTGTGTTGTGGAAGAAAAAGTAGATTTAGAATCAGGGGACCCTGATTAAAACCCAAACTACTACTTCCTTCCTTTTTGGGACAAGTCTTTGGGCCTCGGTTAACTTCTCAATAAAATAAAGGTTTTGGTTCAACTTTAAATGTGTTATCCTTTTGAAAACACTTAACCCCATCTTACCTTCTCAGCACTGATAGCATCACTGTGGGAGGAGGTGGTGACTATATAAAGAGTGGGTGTACCCAGATGCAGAAGCTTCCATCTCCCTAAGGAAGGTGGAGTCTCCCAGGGCAAAGCATTCTTGGCATGAATAGACAGAGTTAGGCTTATTTGAGAAGGAAAAGAGTTTCAAATATTTTTCAGATAGGATCAGTTGTGCAAGTTGGAAAGGGAGGAGTTCATGCTTTTACATGGGTACTTATGTAGTCCATGAATTTCAGCATCTAACATTCTAGGAAACTTGCATTTAATCCTAAACCATATCTTTCTACCAAAGATAACTTTTCCTGAATTCTTCTTAAAAGAGAACTTTAAAAATGAAAGGGCCCGAATATCTCAGTAGAAACCAAACTGCCTTCTTTTATATATTGTGTATTTACTTGAACCCTGGTCTGTTCCTCTTCCACTCCACCCCTCACCCTCACCCCTGCTCTACCCCACCCCTCAGTAGAATGTTAGCATGTGGGGAGTATTCCATGTTACCTTTATTTCCTTGGTGTCAGGCCATATAGTAGGTGCTTAATAAATGCTTGCTGATTAATTGATTTGGGGTAGGAGAAGATGAGTAAGGAGAGTCTAGGTCTCCTTTCTTCCTCTAGGGACTGCTTATAATTTGCAGGAATTTTCCCTTTTTTGTCACCTATCAAGTAGAACAGTTATGGGGAGTTTAGAATGGTCATTTGCATACATTCATCTCAATGTATTAATCTTGTAGTATCTCAAACTTAGGTAAAAGGGTTAATTAAGGACAAAATATATTTCTACTTTCATATTCAACTTTTGGTACAAGAAAGTCCCCACTTTCTGGAAGTCTGAGAGAAGTCAGGATAGCCAGTTCTTCCGAGTACCTGAGGTTTTGCTTCTTTAAGAATCCAAATGTTATTTTAACCATTTTGGATGGAAATATTTTTTGTGTCCTTAAACAAAATATTCTGAACATCATTTAATCTTTGCTTGATGACTCAGGATAATCATTATGAACAGCAATAGATCCTCAGAGCCTACTGAGATGTGGAATTCTTTGCCTCCTTGCTAAAGGTTTCAAACTACTTCTATTTTTGTATCTGAATGTCACTTTTTTTTTCTCTTCTCTTGCGGGAAGACAACATTTTTCACTGATTGGTAGCCTGCCTATGATAACTGTTCTCTCGTTTTCTAGTTTGTTTTATTTTCTGATTGGCTACATACTGTAAAGTAAGAATTAATAATTTTAATAAATTTAATAAAAATAATTAATTAATAATAAGCTTAGAATGAGAGGTTCTTATGAGAAAAGTATGTCATCAACTTTTAGTACTCATACTTTCTGTCCTCTGTTTTGGCTGTTCAGGGTTTTTTTGTTTTGTTTTGTTTTGAACTTTGTTTTGTTATTCTACCTTCCTTATTCTTGGCAATGTTCTGAATAAGTGAGATTAAGATATGGTAGGCATATGGATAAGTAATAATAATAGCTAACATTTATACATATATGTACTATGTGGGAGGCACTGTGCTAAGAACTTTACAAAAATTATCTCATTTGATCCACACACAACCCTGGGAGGTAGGCCTTATTATTACTCCCATTTTACAGATGAGGAAACTGAGGCAAACAGAGGTAAAGTGACTTGCCCAGGGTCTCATAGCTAGTGTCTGAGCCTGGATTGGAGCTCAGATTTTTCTTACTCCAGGCCCAGCACTCTATCCAATGCATCACCTAGGGGAGATATTTAGATACTCTGGAAGGAATTTTTCCTTTCTAACTTGATATTTGTTAGTAAACAAAAATGTTAGGAAGGGGAAAGTATAAAGCTACTTTGCTATTTGCAAAGTGCTATACAATTATTAACTTGTTTACCCTCCCAGCAGTTCTAGAAGGTAGGCTATTATTCTCCCCATATTTTAGATGAGGAAGTTGAGGCTGAGAGAAGTTAAAATGACTTCTTATGATCTCATGGCTAGTAAATGTCTAGTAAATGGCAAGATTTGAACTCAGGTCTTCCTGCCTCTGAATCTGGTATTCTGTCTACTACACCATCTAGTTATTATTATTATTATTTGCTTTTTGGAGGGCAATTGAAGTTAAGTGACTTGCCCAAGGTCACATGGCTAGTTTGTGTGTGTGTGTGTGTGTGTGTGTGTGTGTGTGTATGTGTGTGTGTGTTTAATGTCTGAGGCCACAACTACCTCAGTTATGATAGCAGGAAAACATTTTTTATTGCCCTACTCTTTTCATCATGAAATTATGAATATCAGGTAGGAGAAAAGGAAAAAAGGGGTTAATGACAAAAATGTAAAAACTCTGAATATATATATACACACACATACATGTATGTATACACATAAATTTTCTCTCTATACACATATATAATATAAACAAAACATATATACGTGTGTATACACTCATCCACATTCTTTTGTCAGCAGTCAAATCTATGTTGGTATTTAATTAATTAATTAATTAATTTTTGCTTTTTGGAGGGCAATTGGGGTTAAGTGACTTGCCCAAGGTCACATGGCTGTGTGTGTGTGTGTGTGTGTGTGTGTGTGTGTGTGTGTGTGTGTGTTAAGTGTCTGAGGCTGGATCTGAGCCGAGGTCCTCCTGACTCCAGGGCTGGTGCTCTATTCACTGTGCCACCTAGCCGCCCCAGCTATGTTGGTATTTTAAACCTTTTACAGGAACAGTACTTTGTTCTCACCTTTATTTCCTCTAAAAATGTAGTACAGCTAATCCAAAACCCACCCAATGTCCTAGGATGTGACTTCCCTGTAAAACAATTTTATGTATCATCACAACTCAGTGGGTAGAGCACAGCTAAGTCAAATGTAGGGAAGAAAATTATATACTGTAAACTAAATTTAAGGCAAATTAACTTCCTTTGGGTTCATTTTTAGAAGAATACAGATAGAAATGCCAAAGAAAAAGGAACCACTACTCCCTGCCTCTCTTCAGTCTCCCTGCCCTCAACACACACCTTCCTTTTTCTTCTCCCTCCCATCAAAAGCATCAAACTTTTTCCAGATCCATAGAGTGTTTATACACAGGTTTACACACAGGATGAACAGGTTGCATCAGTTTTCTTTTCTCCTATAGAGATGAGGCCTGAATAGTTCTGTGAGGTGTGCTCAAGGTCTGTAGTAATAGAGCATACTGGAAAAATTCCAGAGACAGTTGGTAAATAGAGCATTCTGCTGAACAACCATTAGCTGCTTTAGGATATGTTGGGCCTAAACTTAATAGAAGTATGACAAACCTCATACCCCCCACTGGCCAGGGGAAAATGAAAAAACCAAACCCAAACCAGAAACCGAACTGTAGTCATTAATTTAACATTTGATTTCACTTCCAAGTGCATTTTCCTGGGAAAACAAATGGGTTGCATTTTGGTGTCTTTTGTTATTGTTATTGTTATTTTGTCTTGTTACCTAGTAGCATGTCCATGATAAGGCTGAGGTAATTCACTTTAGTGGATTGTTGAGTACTTGGCTGATATTATTTTCCTGTTTTCAACAGAGGATCATTTCCTTTGTTTCCCATGACATTGAAAGGACCTTTAAAATTAGCAAAAGACTTTTTATTTTGTTATAAAAATCCTTATTTTCCTCTATAATCAGCCTAATTTCATAGACACATTTGGGAAAAATAAATGAGCACAGGAAATAATGAAGATTGTTCCGTTTTGCTGACTTGGGAAGTCACTTATGATGAACAGAAGCGCTCTCTTTAGGATCCATCTTGTCCTATTGATTGTTTCTCTGTCAAGTTCCCATTTAACTCTGAGATTCTATGAATAATTGTATTGGGAATATAACATCCCTAACCACTGGATCCTTTAGTTTGGGCTACAAACATGTCTGTTTCCAATTTCATATTATCCACTGTCTCAATCCCATAAATCTGGCTTCTGATGCCACTACTGTACTGAAATTACTCTCCCAAGCATTATAATGATCTCCAGAGTCCTCGATTCTGTGGTTTTCTTGATGGTTCACTCCTTCCTTGCCCTCTCTGGTTTTGATACCCTTTATCACTTTCTATTCTTCTGGGCTTCTGGGACACTAATTATTTCTGACTTTCTTCCTATCTGACTGTTCCTTCGCAGTTTCCTTTGCTCTGGAACATCATCTGTCTCAAGTGTAGATGTCCTTTGATGTCTAATCTATTGCTGCCTTAGACTTTTTGGAATCTCATCTGCCTTTTCCATTGGTTCAGTGATCATGTGTATTCAGATAACTCCTAAATGTGTGTGTGTGTGTGTGTGTGTGTGTGTGTGTGTGTATGTGTAAGAGAGAGACAGAGACAGAGAATGTATGTAAATAAATATATTCACCAAGCCCTAATCTGTTTCTTTGATTCCAGTCTCTAAATGTCTACTGGACATCTCCACCTTGGAAGTCCTGTTAACTTTTGAAATGGAATATAATTCGAATGTTTAACAGTTTTTGTCTTTCTCTGCTCCCCTACCCAAACAAACCAAAGGAAACAAAAAAAACTCACAAACCTTCTCTTTCTCCAAGCTTACCTATTTCTGGTAAGGTAACCCCATCCTCTCAGCCCTCCATGTTTGTAACATTTGTAAGCTAACTTTCTACTTGATTCTTCTTTCTCCTTCACCCCATATGTCATGATTCTTTCTCCTTTTGAGTTTCCAAGTTCTGCTGATTCTGCCTTCATAACATTTTTGATATCGAACTTCATGTCACCCTTTATGTCTTAACACCTAGACATATTGATGACATTCTTGGTTTAAAACCTCTCAGTGGAATGTCAGTTTCTTGATGGTTAGATTGGGGGAAAGGGGGTGAGGGCAGGTAGGGGAAGGGGGAGAGAGAGAGAGAGAGAGAGAGAGAGAGAGAGAGAGAGAGAGAGAGAGAGAGAGAATAATCCCTAGCCTAGCATAATGCCATGTACACGATTAACAAATATTTATTGAATGGAATAGAATCTCCATTTTCCTCCATTAACCTTTTAGCTATCTATATTGAAGAATCGGGACAGGCCTAGTCTCTAATGCTTAGTGTCAGTTTTGAAAACTGGTTTGAGTTCCACTGAAAATCACTGCCTTCTCTTACAAGCATAACAAGGGTCCTGAGATGGAAAAGGCAATTTTTGGCTATTTTTTCCCCGAAAAAGGTACACCTGAAAGCAAATTGGCATTTAGGGTTAGCTATGAATTCAAGAATACATGATTTCCAGACCGACCTCTGATCCATGCTGGTTCTGTGACTATATACATGTTACTCTCTTAAGAATCAAAGTTACAAGGAAAGTACTGGTCTGCATTGGTAGAGGATGTTCTCTACTGAGAGCTCCCAACATGAATGAAATCTAGTTCCAAAACAAATCAAAACATATATTCAGTGAGGTCTTTAAAAGGTACATAACCTCCTACCTGTCCAGGATTAGCTCCTAATCCTGTAATTCATCCTGTTAGTATGCCCTTTAACTATAAAAGCAAGTGTCTGTGCTTTGGTGATAAGAGATGCTTTATGGGCGTGGTTCAATGAAAACTTGGTGCACTTTTACACTTGATCTGACTTGTATTTTCCCCTGGTGCTTTCCATCGCTTTGGTACAACCATTTTTTTTTTTAAAACTTTCCTAAAGAAGATGATAGGGCCCTTTAAGTTGGCATTATGGTCATTTTCTTTTCCTGTAGAGGTAGATTTATAACCTATATTTCAGGTAGATGAAAAGTTATACCAACTGATACGTTTTTTTCTGAGGATAGAATTAATATACACACATATCTGGCTAGTTTTGAGTATCATGAGTGTAATTCATAATGAAATTGGGTAAAATAATGGAGGCTATGGAATCTACACAGGAAAGTTTAAAAATAGGGACAGGTATTTCATAAAATTATAGCAATTTAGAACTAGAAGAAAGCCCTTTAGCGATCACTTAGCCCTTAATTTCTAGGTAAGGAGACTAAGGTCCAGACAGGTTATTTGCCTTCTGATTTAGTTGTCATCCTACCTGTAGCCTAGGGGTCATTTAAGTGGCCTTTTTGAGAACTCTTCCAGCATCCTGATAGTGTTCTGGGCTTTGCATTTTCTTGGTTTGAAAAAGTTAGCAATTGAACTGTGCATTTGTGCAGGTTCAGCAGCCTTATTCAGAGAAGTTTAAAAATACACATTCGCCCCTGTCACATGTTGATTCTCTCCATAGATCATATATCTAAAATTAAAACCAGATGGCTGGGTATTTCTAAGAGAGATGTTTTGAGAACTATTTGCCATTGGGGATTTTAAAGATGATATTCCTCACCTACCATCAATATATCAATGGTGTTTACCCTTTAGATTTTTTTTTAAGTGGTATTGGGAGGTTAGGTATGTAAACCATTCAAAATATTCTCTCTCTCTCTCTCTCTCTCTCTCTCTCTCTCTCTCTCTCTGTCCCTGTCTCTCTCTGTCTCACAGGGTGTGTGTGTGTTAGAGCCTGATGGGGCAAATCTATATTCGACAGTTTGCTAGGGTTAGGGGTAAAGCTTATGTTTCATAGAGGGAATTTTTTTTTCTGCTGGAAGCCAGTATTGAAATTGGGGTGATGGGGCTGGCGCCACCCAGTTGCCCTTCTTATGGATGAGGAAATTCAGGCAAAACAGAGGTGAAGTGGCTTGCCCAAGGTCACACAGCTAACAAATGACACATTGAATTTGGGTCTCCCTGACCCTGAACCCCAGAGCTCTATCCACTTTGCCTCCTTGCTGCCTCATACTAAAACACTCAGACTCTGAGTTTGATTTCAGGCCCAGCTGCTGATTATGGAACTTTGGGTGGGTCTCTCTATTCTGGATTCCTTCCACAAATCTTCCCTGTGTAATCTAAGGATAAGCAATGCAAGTCTACCTTGTAGGTAAACATAAAGATCTGCCAATATAAAGTGCTTAAGAAATGATAATGCCTTTCAGGCTGTTACTTAATCAAGTCATGTGCTCTAGCATCCATGTTTTAAACCATCAAAAAAAAATAACCTGTCATACGAAGGAATGTGCTATGGGGCTAGCGTGAGAAAATGGTATGCCAGTCCAGGGTAGTGTTTTGCAGTGTTGTATGATAGTACCCTGACAACCTCTATCAAGGCCTGAGGTTCTGGCATAGAGTAGTCCATCAACATTATTTTTTTTTTAAACAAATGCTTTATTAACTTCTGTTTTACATCATTCATTTCCGCCAGATTTTGAGTTACAATCATTTTCCCCCATTATTCCCCTACCCAACCTCCCAGAATAGTAGTCCCACAAGATATCACTTCCTCCAATCTGCTCTCTCCCATACCTTCTCCCATACCCCCATCGACTTTTCCATTAGAGGAAGGTGAATCTTTGTGTGCCAATGCCTGCACATCTTATCTCCCTATTACAAGCGAAAGAGTATTAATAATAGTATTTATATATATTTGAAACATTTAATGTTACGACCTCGAATTTCAGATCCATTTCCTTCCTCCCTTGTCACCCATTCCTTCTTGGGAGATAAGTAATTCAGTATATGTTATACATGTCTAGCTATGCAAAACATTATCATAGTAGATATATTGTACAAGGCTGCTTATAATTCCCTCCCACTCATCCCACCCCCCACCTGGTCCATTCCCTACATGATCCTGTCCCTCTTCTATAGTGGGTACTTCCAACCTCCCCTCACCCCAAGGATGCCCTCCCATCCATCATCCCTCCTCTCATCCCCCTTCCCCCTATCCTGCTGCAGGTTGAGATATCCCATTTAGTATGTATGTCATTTTCTCCCTGAACCAAATTCAATGT
Source organism: Gymnobelideus leadbeateri (assembly GCA_011680675.1). Lineage (NCBI taxonomy): Eukaryota > Metazoa > Chordata > Mammalia > Diprotodontia > Petauridae > Gymnobelideus > Gymnobelideus leadbeateri. The sequence goes on along the minus strand of WOXC01003626.1, from coordinate 509,760 downwards.
GAATGTGGTTTTGCCTTTTTAGCCTTCCTTATTCTCCCCCTCCTTTGCAACCACTTCCCCTTGCTTCTTCTACATGGGATAGTTTACCCTACCCTGTCTCTCCCCATCTCCTCTTGCCACTTTCCTCTCTCACCTCATAATTTCATCCCTTGAGTATTCTCCCTTCCCAACAAATTCAACCTATGCCCTCTATCCATATATAACTGTAACCATATACACACACATTCACATATGTATTCATATGACCACACCCCCTTCTCCCATTATTTTCATAGTGAGAAAGATATCATCAGTCACAGTTATTGCTTTTCCATATAGGAATGTAAATAGTTCAACTTTGATAAGTCCCCCTTGATCTCTCTTCCCCAATTACCTTCTCAGGCATCTCTTCCTTCCTGTGTCTGGATGTCAAATTTTCTATTCAGTTCTGGTTTTTTCCTCAAGAATGCTTGCAAGTCCTCTATTCCACTGAATGACCATATTTTCCCCTGAAACAAAATACTCAGTTTTGCTGGGTAGGTGACCCTTGGGTTCATTCCCAGTTCTTTTGCCCTCTGGAATATCATATTCCATGCCCTTCGATCCCTCAGTGTAGAAGCTGCCAGGTCCTGGGCTATTCTGATTGTGTTTCCACAATATTGAAATTGTTTCTTCCTGGCTGCTTGTAGTATTTTCTCCTTGATCTGGGGATTCTGGAACCTGGCTATAATATTCCTGGGAGTTTTCTTTTTGGGATCTTTTTCAGGAGGTGATCTGTGGATTCTTTCAACCTCTATTTTGCCCTCTGGATCTAAAACATCAGGGCAGTTTTCCTTGAGAATTTCTTGAAGGGTGATTTCTAGGTTCTTTCTTTGATCATGGCTTTCAGGTAGTCCAATAATTTTTAAATTGTCTCTCCTGGATCTATTTTCCAGGTCAGTGGTTTTTTCCATGAGATATTTCACATTGCCTTCTAATCTTTCATTTGTTTGGATCTGCTTAACAGCATCTTGATTTCTCATAAAGTCATTAGCTTCCATTTGCTCCAGTCTAACTCTGAAGGAATGAATCTCCTCAGTGAACTTTTGAGATTCTTTTTCCATCTGGCAAATTCGACTTTTTAAGGCATTCTTCTCCTCATTGCCCTTTTGGGCCTCCTTTGCCATTTGAGTTAGTCTATTTTTTAAGGTGTTGTTTTCCTCAGTCAGGCTGTTGACCCTCATTTCATACTTTTCCTGCATCCTTCTCATTTCTCTTTCTAATTTTTCCTCCACTTCTCTTATTTGATTTTTAAAGTCCTTCTTAAGGTCCTCTATGGCCTGCAACCCGCTCATGTTTTCCCCTGGGGCTTTTGGAGTAGAACTTCTGACCTCACAGTCCTTTTCCTGCTCTATGCCCCCAAAATAGGAATCTAGGGTTGCATTTTTCTGTTTCCTTTGCCTTGGCATGTTGGCACTTAATTACTTGACTTTTGGGCTTGTTGCCACACTATGGCTTTAAGGCCAGATATAGGAATTTTCGTCCCGAACGTGTGGGGGGCAACTTCCGTTTCTGGCAAGCTGTAAAGCCACCCACGACTTCCACCCTAGATCACAATCCAGATCCAGGGAGGTTAAGGCAAGAGCGATTGCCCCCCAAGACTGATTGCTGGATCTCCCCACGATTTGTAGGCTGGGAGCCGGAGTTGCCTCTGAAAACTACACAGTGGTGTGTCTCCTCAGCAGCTTCTAGCCCCCAGGGGAGGGAGCTGACACATTCCCCAAATACAGGTCCCAAAGTCCATAGGACACTAACCTCTTACTTTGTCCTAGGCATGTCTATGTTGATAATTCTGGAGTCGCCAGGGCTGCTGGTGTTCTGGGGTTCCTCCAGCTGGCTGCTGGCCCTGCCGCCCTGGGGCTAAAACCTTGGCTCACGCAGACCTGGGCTCTGCTCGGCTCCTGCGCTTTGCGAGCTGCCAGGTCCCAGACCGCTGCGCTGGTCCTTCCTGCAGGGCTGCTGGGCTGTCCTCAGTGGGAGGTTACCTTCTCTGTGTTGTTCTGTGGGTGCTGGGGCTCCAGAAGTTGTTCAGAGTCCCCTTTTACATAGTTTGGGGGGGATCTGGGGGCAGAGAGGCTTGGAGGAGCTGTTTCTACTCCGCCATCTTGGCTCCGCCCCTCCCATCAACATTATTGAAAAACTTTTATTTACTCATGCAAAAATGCCTATGAGGGTTAGTTATTCATATCTTTGTATCCCTGGAGCATGAGACAAGGGAGAAAAATTCTCCATAGTGGGATGAGGGATCTGGAAAACAGGGTGGCTCCATAATGACTTAAGTCATTGCTATCATTTAGGGGCAATTAGGAAAGGTTGAGAGTGAGAGGGTAGTGAGCCTCATGCAGTACCAAAAGCTGAGTAGAAGAGCTGTCAGTACATTTCAGTTTTCTGGTGAGTTTACTGAGCCATGCTGTTATAGAGTTATTGGCTCAGTGCTGGACCTTACTGGTCTTCCTTTGTTGTTGTTGCTTCTTGTAGTTACTATGACAACTTGGTCAGAACTGTAGTATCCTAGCATCCAAATTTGAATAAATAGACATAGGATCATGGAAGGTGCTGGAAGAAATTGTAGAAGCTATCTAATCTACTCCCCTTCCCATTTTGCAGATGAGGAAACTGAGCCCTAAAGAGGCAAAGTGGTTTCTTTAAGGTCACACTGCTGATAAGTGACAGAACAGGGATTCATCTTGACATTTTCCTCATGAGCAGGTAGCAGGCTATGAATAAAACTTGTTGCTAAATTAAATATGGTAATGAAGTTTTGAGGTCAAATATATTGAAAGAAGGGGACTGTGGCAATAGTTTTCAATATTCAGTTGTTTAAAACATTAGCTGAAAAGGAAAAAAGCAGTAGTTTTAAATGGATTGAAGAATCTGTGTCTCCATTTTTTTTTCCAGAAAAGGAGAAAAAGCCAGGTCAGTATACTTAAATGTGTTCCCCCCAATCCATTCCATTGACCAATTCAAGTTAATTATTCAATAAACATTTATTAAGTACCTACTCTGTGCATAAGTCTAGGGGATTGCAAAGATTGTTTGCTCCTACAGAACTAAAGCTCAGGAGAAGGGTGGGGAGAAGATAGGGCATGAACACAAATAGGATTGATGTTACTTGTCAGTTTTGTTGAAATACTTCTCCCCTTCTCCCATACACCCATCTTATTGGTGCTTGTTACGAAAGATGGCTCTCTGAGTAGGAGAGGTAAGAGGGATGTGTTTGAAAATGAAGGAAATTTATAAACAAAACTAATCAATAGAAATTGAGGGGAAAAAAACTTGGAAAGCTGGGGGGAGCAGTGAGCTGGGCTTCTTGAGGGAAGTGCCATCTGAACTGGCTCTTACCGGAAGAAAAAGACATAATAAACAGAGATGAGGAGGAAATATGTTCCAGGTACACAAAACACTTTGAAGGTGCACTGATCAGTAGTAAAATGAGCATTGTGATGAACAAAGAGCTGGTTGACCATGTTGGCTGAATGTAACATGCGTAAAGGGGAGGAATGTGAAGTATAGAAGAGCATTTTTGGGGACAGATTGTAGAGGGCCTTAAATGCCACATTATGGAGTTTGCATTTTTTTTTCCTTAGAGGCAAGGAAGCACTAATAAAGGCTTTTGAACAATGGACAGAACTGATTTGTGTATTAGGATGGTAGGTGTGTGAAATATGGATCAGAGTGGGAAAATATACATGTTTTAAGATACACACATACATATGCATGTGTGTATATATATAAATAGTTATATACACATGTATGTATGTGAAAACATACACATTCATACAAATGCAGTTGTGAGTATCTTGAGTGAGGGATGAAAGGTGGGCAACCTGAGTGTTCCCACTGGTGCCCTCAAAATTCGGAGGTAAAGACGGTCTTTAGCATGTTAAGTTAATGCCCTTTGACAAACTTTTGGCAAGAGATGGACAATATTTACAGGAGAGATAGGAATGGATAGGTTGCCATATGCTTTGTTTTAGAGAATTCTCAATGAGATCACAGATCCATTTGAGAATATATGTGTGTGTATTTTTGTAGGTGTGTGTGTGTGTCTTTTGAAAGCAGATATGAAGACTAGTAACATATTATGGTGGATTGGACAAAGCTTGGCTCTTCAAACATATAGTGGAGAAAGAGGGAAGAGAGGATCTAGTTCCAATTTTGTCTCTAATTTTTTACATCACTGTAGTTCCTTTTTGCTTCTGTTACTTCATTCTATAAAACAGCCTAAAAAACTTATTGCCTGCCCCTTTAAATTTTGAAGGCAAATGCAAGAACTTTTACCCCCAATTTATTAGACATAATAGGTAGTACAATGGATATAGTGCTAGGTCAGGAGTTAGGAAGACCCAACTTCAAATCTGGCCTCAGATACTTAACTGTGTGACCCTGGGCAAGTCATCTTACTTCTGTTTACCTCAGTATCCTTATCTGTAAGTGGAGATAGTAATACCTTCCACGGTTGCAGTAATGATCAAATGGGTTAGTGATTGGAAAATGCTTAGCACAGTGCCTGACACATAGTAAGCAGTATATCAACATTAACTATTATTATCTGTAAAATGAAAATAATAATAGCACATATTCCCTAGGGATGTTGTAAAGATCACATGAGAGAATAATTGTAAAGTGCTTATATAAATGTTAGTTGCTACTATTACTACTACTACTACTACTACTACTACTACTTCTACTACCACTACTACCACTGCTACTACTACTACTACTCCTGCTATACTTCTGATAAAGGTATGTGGATTTCAGAAGTAGTTGTAGGCAGCAGAGAGGCATCATGGATAGAGGACTGGCTTTGGTGTAGCATTCAAGTAGGTCCGAGTTTTGACTCTGACACATTAATTGTGTAATGATGGGTAAGTCACTGGCCTTCATAATTCCCTCAAAACTCTTATGAAGTTGCTTATGCATGCTTTCATGGAGGGTTTTTGTATATCAGAAATTCTCCTCCACTATTGCTATTATAGGTCTAGAATGATAGCAACAACAAAAAATAACTAAGGGTAAAGGTGTAAAAGCATTGGATAGAGTGCCCAGATTGGACTCAGGAAGATTCATCTTTCTGAGTTCAAATCTGGCCTTAGATGCTTACTAGCTGTGTGACCCTGGGCAAGTCACTTCACCCTGTTTGCCTCAGTTTTCTCATCTGTAAGAAGAGCTGGAGAAGGGAATGGCAAACCATGCTAGCATCTTTGCCAAGAAAACCCAAAATGAGGTTATAAAGAGTTGGATGTGACTGAAATGACTGAACAACAACAAAAAAAGTGTAATAATTGATAAGGGCACCTGATTCAATGTTTGGCATAGCCTATCATGCCGCCATCATATGTATCTCTTGTTTCTACTACATTCTTTTTCTAACCTCTCCTTCTTGTTTTCTTCCTTCCTTGCACTTCCTTGCACCTAACTCTAGCACTCATGACATAACTTAGGGCTAAGGAGCTTATGAGGACTTAATTGGGGTTTTTGAGTCTTGTCTTCTGTCTCAGTCTAACCATGCCTTTTGTCTTCAGTTCCCAGCTGTGCCACGGGAGCGCTGTGTTGGGTATGGACACCTCTTCTCGTACATGGAGGACCAGACCAGCTAGAGAAGTCCCCAAACCACACAATTGCTGAGGTGACTCTGAGATAAGGGGGGCAGCTGTCTTTGGCCACATAGCCATGCCATTTGGTCTGAAGCTTCGCCGGACACGGCGCTACAATGTCTTAAGCAAGAATTGCTTTGTCACCCGAATCCGCCTGTTGGACAGCAACGTGATAGAGTGCACTCTCTCCGTGGAGAGCACAGGGCAAGAGTGTCTGGAGGCTGTGGCTCAGAGACTGGAGCTACGAGAGGTAAGGCTGATGAGAAAGAGCCAGTCTTTGGTCTCTAGGCTCCAAGTGTGTTTTCAGTCTAAACAGTCTGCTTATGAGGATCCTGTTATTCTTAGCCATTGGTGTGATTTTATCAGGGAGCTTTGTGAAGCTCAGTGGAGGGAGAAACAAGGACACCACCTAGAATTTGCTCTATATTTTGGTCCCCATTTGTTTTTCATCTGGGGACAGGGGCTTTTCTGGGAGCTGGAAAAGACAGGTCCTTTCTCTAAGCTGATTGTTCAAAATTTTGAAATAGTTGTGTGGTTTGGGGCTTTTGTTTCTGTTTTTTTACTTAAAAAAATAACATTGAGTACAAAATTCCCGTGTACAGGTTTATAACAACTGCTTTTTGGTATTTCAGTATTGTCCTACAAATTGAGGGAAGGGCACAATAGCAAAGAGTGAAATGGTGATTTCGTTTGTGGCAGTTTGTAAAGTAGACCATGGGCATTTTCATTTCCTTGGGGGTTCTTAAGCATATGACTTCTTTGCTGTTGTTGTTCAGTCATGTTTATGAACCCATTTGGGGTTTTCTTGGTAAAGAGTGTTTTGCCATTTCCTTCTCTAACTCATTTTGACAGATAAGGAAACTGAGGCAAATGGGATTTAGTGGCTCATTTAGGGTCACACAGCTAGTAAATGTCTGAGGCCAGATTTGAACTCAGGAAGAGAAGTCTTCTTAACTCCAGATACTTCTGGAGATCTATCTACTGTGTTACCCAGCTGCCCCTATCTATAAGTAATCCTGTCTATGAAACTTTCTTTTGGTCTTTTTTTTCCTTTAGAAAACAAAACACAATTGAGACCATTATATCTCTCTGATTACTTCTTAAAAGAGGTACTTCTAGCACCCATCAAGTCCAATTTTGCTTTCTCCCGGTTTTAAAGACCTCCAAGGAAAGATGTTATTAAAATGTCACTCCTGTTGACTGGGAAGGGGTGGGGAGCCTCACAGCTTTGGGTGTTCTCTCTCTGGAATCTGCACAGTAAACATAATGTCTTATTCTAAACATGATTGTTAAAAAGGAATGTCATTAAAATGCACAGTTGGATATTTGCTCAAGAGTCATCAAAGGTGAGATGACCTGATTTGAATGGAGGCTCCAGTCTATAAGGTTAAGAGTAGAGTCAGACATACCTGAGATACTGACAAAAAGGTCACCCTCCAAGTATATTGAGTGTTAGAATGAATAATTCATAGAGCACTCTTTTTAATATCACTTTTATCTGTCCTAGCCATGCCCAGGCAAGGCCCTGTGTGGCTTACTGTGGGGAATAAGAGCATAGTGGGTACAGGGTGGTTGTTAGGGTGAGGAGGAGGAGAAAAAGGAGGAGGGGGAATAGGAGGGAGAGGAGGAGGAGGAGGAAAAGGGGAGGGAGAGGAGGGGGAAAAGGGTGGTGCCTCTTCTGTTCAGCATACATAAATAATCAACAAGCAATCCAGCACCATCTTTTTACCATCACCAATGCTGCATGACTGAACTGGCATGCTTTTTTCTTCTACACAGACTCTCCAGGTTGCGGGTTGCCCTTTTGTGTTGTCTGCTTTCTTTTGCTTTCTTCCTGCATTGAAAGCCTCTACTGGATCTAATGTTTTCATATCTAGCTCTGTTGATCAAAGTTGTCCTTCACTTTATTTTAATTATTATAACCAAATTTTATCACAATATACAGGGAAAGCCAATACTACATTATGTACTCTAGCCCTGCATCCCCTGTTCATAGAACTTCTACTATTAGGCAGAATTTTTTAATATTCAATTGACCTCAATCCAAGCATTTATTAAGCCCTGACTAGGGGCGAGGTATAGTGCTAGGAAATCCTAGGCAGGAATGAAATAATTCTTGCCCTCCAAGAGTTTTAATTCTACTCCGTGACATAATGTGCACACAGATAAGTAAAGACAAAGTGATTTTATGAGGAAGAGAACACAAATTACTCGGAAAGGTAAGACTTTAGATAGAAAATAGCACTTGGACTGAATCTTAAAGGAATTAGGTATTCTATAAGGCAGAGAGAGTCAAGAAACATTTATCAAGGATCTGCTCTGTGCCAGGTAGTAGAGATATAAAGGAAAAAAATGTCTCTGTTTACTCTTTAGTGGGTATAAGGTGGAAATGCATGGTAAATATGGGAGATAGCTATTTGGAAAGCATTGAGGTGGGTCCCTTAGGATTATAATTTGTTGGAGATTGACCTAGCAATCTTGTTTTTTCTCCAAGGCAATGATTAATTGAGTACCTGATAGACTGAATACCACTAAACAAACAGTTTTATGAGACAGAGGGAGACTGATTTAATAGAGACTATTTAGTGCATGTATTGCCAGGCAGTTCCTTACTAGGTACAAACAAACAAACAAATGCATGACATATGAAATTACTTACCCGAAAATGACATATAATGAAACTAGAATCTTTAACAGTAACTCAGATTGATGAACTTACTAGCAGATGAAGGGAATGCCATAGGTATAGTTTGCCTAAAGTTTAGCAAAGCATTTGACTTGCTGTTCTTTGTGGGCAAGAAAGAGAAATGTCATGTTTACAGTAATATATGTAGGTGTATTCAGAACTCATTGAATGGTTTTTTGATAGTTTGATGTCATAGGATTGTAGATTTACAGCTGTAAGTGACCGCACAGCCCATCTAGTCTGACCTCTTCATTTTTCAGATGAGGAAACTGGCTGAGAGAGATTAAGTAACCTGTTAAGATCACCCAACTCTGTGCTGATGATTTTCAGATTTACTTATCTAGCCCTAACCTGCCTGATGACTTTTTGGCTTAAATCTCCAACTGCTTATTGGACATTTCAAACTGGATGTTCCAGAGACATCCTAAACTCAGAATGTCCAACATTAAACTTGTTAGTCTTCCCTTAAAGCCTCCACACTTCCTGGGGTCCATCTCCAGTCATCCTGATCCCTATCTGGCCACTGGACCCAGATGGCTCTGGAGGAGAAAGTGAGGCTGGTGACTTTGCACAGACCTGCCTCACTTAAATCCAATTCACTTGCTTGTCATGGCATCACCTTCCTGATGTCATGGTCCTCTTTGAAAACAAAGGCCAAACAGCAGCAGCCCTTCTTCCTAAATTTCCTGTTATAGTTGAGGTTATCTCCCAGGCTTGCAATCCATGTGCCATAATTTACTGCTTAATCTCTCTCATTCACTATATACAGTCAGCAGTCAAGTCCTGTTGTTCCTACTTTTATCGAACATACGTCCCCTTGTCTTCTCTGATCCTGCCATCATTCTGGTGCAGACCCTTATTGCTTCACACCTAGACTGTTACAATAGCCTGCTGGTTGGTCTCCCAGTGTATGTCCCCAGGCCAATCTTTCTTCCACTCAGCTGTCAAAGTGGTATTTCTAAAGTATGGATCTGACCATGTCATCCCTCTTCTTCAGTGGCTTCCTGTCATTTCCAGGATCCAGGATCAAATATAAATCTTTTTTTTTTTTTGGTATTTGAAGCCCTCCATAACCTTCCCCTGACCCCATCCCATACCTAATCCTTTTACGCCTTAGTTTCCCCCATTTACTATTTTTCATTTGCAGGCACAACCTTGAAAAAGAATGTATCCTTCACCCACAAACAAAGCCTTGACAAAAAAGAGCCTATGGTCTATTTCAGCTGCTTCTGTGTTTCTGTCATGGGGATGCATGGGACTGGATGGGAAGTTATAAGAGGAAATTGAGTATTATCACTATTAATAGCTAACATTTACATAGTACTTTAAGGTTAACAAAGGGCTTTACAAATATCTCACTTTATCTCACAAGGTGGGAGGTATGTACAATTATTATCCTCAATTTACAGACAGGGAAGTTGAGGAAGACAGATTAAGTAACTTGCCTGTGGTCACACAGCTTAGTAAGTGTCTGAGGTTGAATTTGAATTTAGGTCTTCTTGACCCAGATCTCAGGACTTTCTCTGCAGCACTGCCATACTGTCTCTATTAATATGGAAACTTAAAAAACAAACAAACAAACAACTTTGGTCTTTTTGAGGATTAGAACCTTAATTGAGTGGAGTGCTTGGCTTTGTCATTGGAAATATCCCATAGTATAGTTGTACTTCTCATTAAGAAACAAGTGTTCTTTGAAAATTATGTGTATTGAATTTTTTAATGAATCTTTTCACAGTTAAAAATTTCTTTTCATTATGAATTTGACAATGGACAAACATGAACATTTCAATATAAAATATGGGAAAAGTATTGTTAATAAAACTGAATTTCTGATCAAATTATATAAGATTTGTTAAGTACTTAGCCTACTGTCCAGCACATAGTAGGCTCTATATAAATACTCATTCCCTCTCTCCTTGAGCACTTAGCACAGTGTGTGTGTCTGGCACATAGTAGGTGTTTGCTAAATGTTTATTTGATTGTGTTAATTATTTTTAAAAAGCGTTTATTAAATTTAATACGATAGTAACAAAACTGCTTTGTCTATGCCTGTTTCTGAATTTACTTCTGCTCTCCTGTATATTTTAAAATTTCTTTCTCTTTGTTCCTTCCTTCTTTCCTTCCTTCCTTCCTTCCTTTCTTCCCCCCTCTTTCCTTCTTTCTTTCTCCATCCTGCTTTGTCAGTTTTCTTTATTTGGTTATACTTAAATTAGTCTCACATGATGGAATTTAGAAGCCACTTTAATCTCTTGGTGACATTTTATGAGACATCCTAGTCTCCTCACTAGTAACAGATTCAAGCAAATGCTGGATGACCATATTTGAGTTATGCAACCAGATCCCAATGAGTATGGCGATGAAACCTGTGAAGTAGCTGTGTTACTCAAATTTGCATTGCATATTTCCACAGGACTGGAACCAATATTATATTTTATAAAACTTCTAATAAAGCAAGATCAGTACATGGGACTGCTTTCTGGAATTCATTACAGCTTCACCAGAGTAGGGAAGTAATAATAGGGGTAGGAGTGGAGCTAGTGAACTTGGGCACTTCCCCAAAGGAAGAACATTGGCCTGGTACCCCATTGATCTACTCTTTTTTCTATCTGTATGACCAGGTTGAGCATTTCATGTATCCTAAATTAGGAGGTGTTGATGTTCAGTAGTGGGTAAGAATTTGTCCCTAAGATTGTCATCATCTCCCACCTCATAATAAATCATTGTCCCAGGTGTGCAGGAAGCATCTGCTATGCCATTGCTATTTGAGACAAACTAATTTTGTAGTTGGACAATTATATAACAAGTCACTGTAAAATATGCTGAGCCCTGTAGAAATTATATTATGGAGAAATTTTATTTTGTACTTTAAATTGAGGTTTTCATTTGAAGAGGCTTACTTTGTCATTTAATTATGCAGATTACTTAAAGCCCTGGGTTAGTACCATTAGTGGCCTGGCAAAGATTCTTGGTAATTCTTATTTTTCTTCCCTAGCCTCCATGTGTAATTTTTTTTTTCGCTTCTGTACTTGGTGTTTAGGATCATTGATTTAGAACTGTATGGGACCCTGGACACCATCTGTTCTAAACCCCTTGTTTTACATATGACGAAATAGCACCAGGGTGGTGAAATAACTTTCCAAGTATTATACATCAAGATAATGATGGAAGCCATAACAACTGAACTGTCAGAGGATTACTTTATATATAGAGAAAAAATAATAGTAAAATGTATTTTGAGAAACAAAAGGTCCAGAATATAAAGAGAAATGTTGAAAAATATAGTGGAAATAAAGGGGTCCTTGCGACATCAGGTTTTAGTTTATAATACAAAATGATAAAAAAATTTGGTATTGATTAAAAATGGAGAGGTTGATTATTGGAACAAATTAGTTACATACCATATAGAAATTAATGAATCTATTAGACTAGTGTTTGATAAGTCCAAAGATTCCAACTCTGGAGTAGAGATTCACCATATGTCAAAAAATCCTGCAAAAACTGGAAAGCAGCTTGGCAGCAATTAGGTTTGGATGAACACAAGACCATATAGCACAATTAGTTTTAGATGATATATGACTTAGATATAAAAGTTTGTAAATCAGAGGAACAAGGAAGAAATTACCTTTCAGATCTATGGATAAGAAAAAAAAAACGCTCCTGGTCAAACAAGGGATGGAGAAGATCACAGATGATAAAAGGCACAATTTTGATTACATAAAATTTAAAAAGGTTAGGCACTAACAAAACTAATCCCTAAGATCATAAGGGAAAAACTAACTGGGAGAAAATCTTGGCAGCATGTTTTTCTGATAAATATCTCCTTTCTGGGGTATATAAAGAGTGGGTTCGAATTTATAAGAATAAGAGACATTGCACAGTTGATAAGGGGGTCAGAGGATGAAGTGGTGGTTTTTAGTTTTTAAAGGAAGAAATCCTACTGTATCAAAAATGTGCTCCAAATCATGAATAGTTAGAAAAATATAAATTGAGTTCTTAGGTTCTACCTCATACACATCAGATTAGCAAATATGCCCCCCCCCCCAAAAAAAAGAGCTGCCAGAAAACAGGCATATTGTACCATTATTGTTGAGGCTCTGCCTTGGTCTAGCACTATGGCACAAAAGTCTCTAAGCTGCATGACCTTTGACCCAGCAATATCATTACAAAGTCTGTATCCTGCAGTGATAGAAGAAAGAGGCAAAGGACATTTTATGCACAAAAATCATGTTTAGCAGCTCTTTTTATAGTGGCAAAGAACTGGAAACTAAAGGAATGTCCATTAAGTGGGGACATGGATGAACAATTATGTTATATGAAATAATACTGTAATATATAATATAATGTTAAATTAAAATAATAAGTGAATATGATAACATGAATATAATAGAATACTTTTCGACTATAGAATTAACAAAGGGGGTGTTTTCAAAGGAATTTGGAAATAAGACTTATATGAATTGATGCAGAGTGAAGCGAGCGGAACTAGAACAATTTCTCCAATAACACTGCAATATATGACAACATTATAGAGACAAACAACTTTGAAAGACTTAAAAACTTTGATGAATGCAATAGCCAAATATGATTCTAGAGGACTGGTATAGAAGCAGACTACCCATTTCCTGACAGAGAAGTGAAAGACTCAAAATTCAGAATGAGATATACAGTGACCAATGAGGAAATTTATTTTGCTTGGTTATTCATGTTAGTTGTGAGGGCTTTTCTCCCTGTGGGAGAGGTGAGAAAGAAAATTAGTGTTTTTCAGTAAAAAAAAAATACCTGAAATAAAATAAAATTAAAAAAAACAAGACAAGACCAGGATTTGAAACTAGTCTGTGTTTTTCCACTGTGCCATTTAGGAGGAGATTTTACTTGATTGTCTGCATGGGGGTAGAGGAAGGAATAAAGAGGTCTAGAAATGATAGTCTTCAGCACAGAAGTTACAATTTTAATTTCATAGTGAACCAGGAATATATTTTACTATAGGCATACTAGAATTCTTTTGTTGTTTGACATGTCATCTCCTATGCTTAATTCTACAGTCAGTTAAATGTTGCCTTCTCAAATGTGACATTCAGTTAAACCAATGAAATATAAGTGTGATTATTTCCCCTTAATCAGCCTTCATTGTATATGTTAATTATATGCAAACTCACCTTTGGCCCCTTGTTATAACACTGTTTTCTCTAGAAAACATTCATCTGAGGCAAGTATGTCTGTCTTGGATCCCACCCAGGGGAGTTTTTTTTTGTTTGTTTGTTTGCTTGTCTATTTTTTGTTTTTATTAAAATACCAAAATTACCTCATTATCATGGATCCTTTGGACAACACTATAATAATGAGTTAGTGTGTTTCAGTTCTTTGAATGTGAGCCAAAATAAAATCCTAGGGAATATATTGCCTCCATCCCCACCCCCATTCCCCACCACACACCCCCATAGAATCTTTCCTAGATAGCTCCTTTTCTAGTGCTGGAAAATTTGTTTGCTCCAATATGATGAAAACAAGCAGGACCTTAGGAGAAGGAGTTATATGAAATTACTAAAATAACTATCCACATATTAGATAATCATAATATCAGAGGATTTTAGAATTGGCCAGCTACTTATTACTTACATGACAATTATGCTTCTTTTCTACATCACCAATAATAATCATGTTGGGCCCTACATCTCACATGCAGAGGGGAAAAAAATTTTAACTTGAATTCACCCCAGTTAGTTCATTCTTGCCATTGCATTCTTTTGCTCACAGAAATAGAGCTCTTGCTCCATTTATTGGTGCTTTGCAATTGAAGCGCTATGGTCAGTAGGTCCTAATGTAAGTATGCCCACTCCCATATCCTAAGAGGAATGTTGTTTTGCTTTTCTTCCTGTTCCTTTTTCAGATATGTCTGTGAATTCATTTGCAATCCCAGTAGTCACTTTGACTGTGTAGTCATGTGTGTAAGCAAGGTATTTGAATGCATAGCTAAATAGGCATCAATAATGTAAAGCTTCTCCAGCAAGTAGAAGTTGTTTCATTTTTTTTGTATGAAAATGCTACAGTGTGTAGCTACGTTACCAGGGCACAGAGTTGTTGTTTGTCTTTTGTTTTTGAAGAGGACCAATGACATCACAGGGTGATGTCTTGACTTTCAAGTGAAGTGGATTTAAATTAGTCAGAGATGCAGAGAGTTAACAGCTTCACTATCTTCCCGAGTCATTGAGGTGGCAGGATGAAAGTCAAGACTGGCAGTGGCTAGTACGCAGTGCATGACTGTGGCATCTTCAATGCCTGACCAAGCTCTAGCACTCCACAGCACCTGTTTCAGCTGCCTTCATGGCTGTTGGGACAAATTGTTCTCATCTATCCACTGTGCCAGGGAAAATCTTCACATCTTGGGGTGGGCATCCCCCTAACTCACCAAGGGCTCTGAGGCCTGTTGTTTACCTTCAGCCTGTCAAGATCATTTACCAGGTTGTGGTTACTAAGCATGCTATAGTTTCTTGAAGCCATAGGTGAGAGTTGGATGGAAGGTGGACGACCAGTCTTGAAAAGAGCTTGGTAAACCCTTATACCAGAGATGCTAGTCCTTCTGAACACGCCATACAGCCTGTGTCAGGGTTCAGAATAGGCATCTAATGAATGTTTATCCATTGACCATGGATCAGTCTTAATCTCTCTTATCTGTAATTTAATAAGACTGTTGGACTTGGAGCCTCTACAATTTCTTCCATCTCTAAATCGATGATTTTATGATTGAATGAATGACCAGACACTTAAATCTAGAGGTGAAGCTTTGATGATAATAGTGCTAAGCAAGAACAGGAGCATTAATACTAAGAAACTGATTATATTTGGGAAATTGAACACTACAGTCTTACTCCCATGACTGGAAAGAAGATTTCTAGGTGCATTCCAAGCAATTCCTGGAGAGAATTTAGGTTTAAAAACAGCTTCAAAAGCAGTGGTGTGCTTTTCAGTGAGTGTTGGGCTAATCTAGAAATCCTAGTGTGATATAATAAATACTTAGATACATAGAAGTGCCTGTGTTAATCATTTACTATGTTATTCCAAATGTATTCTGCTTGAAGCTTCAAATCTAAAGATGAAAATCTCACTTTTATCTACTAAATCCCACAATAATCTATCAAGAATAACCACTGGGGGCTCCAGTTGCAGCTGTGGAGGGGAAATCCTTCTGCTCTCAATGTCTGAGAGCAGAGAGAGAGTGGATTTTGCAGCAGGCTATGTATGATAAACTGTCGGGGTGTGATATATTTTCAGGCATTTTATTTAAGCCCTAAAAGGGTTAATAAACTTTCTGTGAAGATCTCCGTCTACTATTTGAGAATATCCTACTATACAGAAGCATTCATTTGCAGTAGCCTTGGTCTTAGGAATCAGGTGTTATTTACTCTGTGGCAGTCAATATGATTTGCGTAGGATCATACAGCATTCAGATAGTATGTCAGTTGAAGATGTCAGTTTCCAGATATTAAACAGAAAAGTTAGGCATCACTTCTATAAAGCACTGATGCCACCTGCCCCCCCCACCCCGCCCCGTGGATGTATACTGACTGCATCTTCGTTTGCATGTTGGTAGATTCTTCTGATTAGCCACAAAGAGCAAAAGGAAAAGGTTGCCAGACCCTTCTTTGTGGAATGGATTTTGCATTGGTCAGGGGTGGGTTGGGTGGGCATTGCCTGCTCTTTGCTGTGTGGTCCTGAGATGCTAGTCACAAGAATTGACCGATGTTATTTTGTTCCTTTATCTAGACACACTATTTTGGCCTCTGGTTTCTTAGCAAGAGCCAGCAAGCACGATGGGTGGAGCTGGAAAAACCTCTGAAGAAGCAGCTGGACAAATTCGCCAACGAGCCTTTGCTTTTTTTTGGAGTCATGTTCTATGTGCCAAATGTGTCACAGCTTCAGCAGGAGGCCACAAGGTAAGTGCGTTTTATTTCTTTGCACCCTATAGGTATAGATGAAGGGTGTGGGGCTCAGATTGTACAGGGTAAGACTGAGACCTGGGTTGGACAGTGTCAAGATTTAAATAATTCCTTTATAATTTTAATGGTTTTATTTTGAATGATGTGGTCAGCTCTCTCACTTCCTAGGAAAGTCATTGAGAGAAAATATCAAGTAAAATTTGTGGGTAATGCATTTTCCTTGGATCAGGTGAAATTCAAGAAAATGTATGTTTAAAGCAAACCTCTAGATGTTCAGTTAGAAATCAAACATTGAACCACGTAATCTTTTGGGGGATGGTGTTGGAGAAAATTCCCAAACAAAATTATTGCTTAGAGTCCAGATTGGGGACAGGCTCTTCTCCTAAAACGCTGGTGAACTGGGGAAATGAGATGTTTAGTAGGCAAGAGTATTTCATAGGATCCCTACTAACTGAAGGGGAGACAGGCTTCTATTTGGGATTCTTTTGATAGGAAAATGGTAAATTTTGTCCCCGTATAAAAAAAGAATTCTTTTAGTTTCATGTAATCACAGCCAATTTATTAATAAGTAATCTCCATGAAAAGTTAAAGGGTTTCAGGCACAATGAGGCATTTGGTGAATAAATTGGATATTTCAGACAGGAGAAAATAGTGTAAGCCCTATACATCTCACCTTTGGCACACAGCATGAGAACCAGAGATCCTGGATGAAATGACAAGGTAATATGCCTACAAGAAAATGACTCACTGTTGAAGTTTGAGCACATAGTCATCATACATACAAGGCTCATCCATTTGGAGATGATCAGGCCACATCTAGAGTTTTGTGCCCATTTCTAGTCACTGCTCTTTAGATAAACATTGAGTTGGTAGAACGTTTGCTGCCAAAGGAGTGTGACCTGCCAAGATGGTAAGGGGCATGAAAACAATGTCATATGAGAAATGATTGAAGGAAATGGGGGTGTTTAGCTTAGAGAACAGACCACCTAAGGTTGAAGGACAGGAAGCATGGTAAAAGTGTTTAAGTACTTAAAGGGCTACCATGTTTAGAAAATTACACTTAACTCCATCCTTTGAAGCTAAGAAGAACTAGGACCAGTGAGTAGAAAATTGTGGAGACAAAATTTGTCCTAGTAAATGTGTAGGTGTTTAGCCGTGAAATGAAACTATTTGAGTTAGAATGACCATCTCAGGAATGCTGTAAAAGGACTTTCTTTGATCTGAGACAGACTAGACAAGAAGACCCATTTCACCCATACATAAGTTAGAAATATTGAAATATCAAAGCTACTTGAATTGCTGTTATATATCATTGAGCTTTAACCATAAGAGCCTTTACATTTCAAGTTTAGGTTCGAATAATTATCATTGATGTGAATGAAGGAGGAAATTTTTGCTCCTTTCTCTACTTACTGCACAATTAACCTGCTCATATTATAGAATATAGGTGGGAATGGGTGCATGGGGAGCTTCTTGGCCTGAAATTCAGATGCTATTTTTGAGAGTTTTGAAACCATCTCTTGGTCACAATCACAGAGGACACTCAGACCGTAGCTGGAAATCCGTACATATGAGTGTCATTCATTCATGTGGAGGAACCTATAAAACACTAGTTTGAAGATTTGGGAATGTCTGCCATGACTTCCTCTTTTTTGTGCTGAAAATGGAGGGAAAGGAAAGCTTTCCTGCCTCCTTTCTCAAGGGTTGGCTGGACTATCAGTCACCTGTAGACCAGCCAGCTATGGTGCTAATAGTCAATTTTAACTGTTGGGAGAAAAAAAGAGAAAAGGGAGATGGAGTGGTCTATTCCTCCCTTACCTATAGTACAATATACATTTTCATTGGCCTTAGAGCTTTCTGAAATGCCCCATTAGTATAAAATTTTTATATAAATCTCTAACTCAGGGGAAAAAAAGTAGGAAAATATAGGAATGAACATTTTGGAAAACTAGGCATTACCATTACCATTTAATCCGTAGTATATCTCTTTTCTTTTGGCAGAGATGAAAGACACTTGGGACTAAGGGTACTGGAGCATTAAGGGCATTGCCTTTTTTCTTTGTTGTTCCAAAATCTGGAACCACTTGAGCCCTGAAGGACACCAAGTCCTCTCAAGCTATGCCCAGGGTTGTGTAAGGGAGAAGGAAAAAAGGAAAGGAAATGAGCATGCAAGAATTAGAAAAGGAGGTAGAAGGAGTAAGAGAATTAATTATATTATACTAATTAATTATATTAACTATAGAGTGCCACCCACAATTTCCAGAGGCAGCTTGGTTCTTGGAAAGAGTGCTAAATTTAGAGTCAAAAGGGCTCAGGTCCCATTCAGTGCTGCATCATTTATTATCTTTTGTGACCCTGGAGAAGTCACTTAACCATACTCAGCTTCCTTGTATATCAAATGGGTAGATTGGAGCGGGTGGCTACTAAGGTCCTTTTTAACTTTAAGTCTCATGTTCCTAAAAGGGACCATTTCATAGTAAAGTACAATAAGTTAATGATTTCTGGAGCAATATAGTAGAAAAACTGCTTGGACAAAATGACGTTCCAGAATTTCGGGCTTTTTGGTTTTGTGGTTCTAGCCAAATTTTTGAACTCCACACATGTTGCAGACTGCTGCTAAGTAGTCATTGAGAGCTCCTGGGAATCCGAGCCTTCTTGGGAAGTTTTAGAAAACAGCTGTGGGCTTCAGTGGAATATTGAAATTCTCCCCCCATCCTTGCATCCAAAGAGAAGCCGGGGGTGGGGTGCAGAATTCCAGAGGAGTGCTTCCCAGAAAGTCCAAACAACATTCATTAGGAACTAGTTAATGAATAACTCTCCAGTCATCCAGCTGTTATCTGAGTTACCCAGTCACAGGTGGAGATGGGCTTTGGCATCTTTCAGCGCACCTGGGATCTGGAGAGTGTCTGACATAAAACAGTTAGTCTTTGTCATGCCCTGCAGAGTAAAATATTTGCATAGATTAGAAAGAGAAGTCTGCCTTTCATTTGTGGGTAACCCCTTGGAGGAGACAACCATTCAACCATCTGTGCTTAAAAAATAAGCCTTTGTCTGTAACCAACCAAACTTGTTTTCACCTAACAAATGTTTGCAATGGTCCAACTCCTCCAGGTTGAATAGAACATCATTTTCTGTAGCATTAGCATGTCTAACCTTTTCTCCTCTTTGAATTGGGGGCAAATAGTCCAAAGTTGATATTGTAGTTTCTGGAGTATATCTGTGAATTGGTGTGCATAGACATAGATATGATCACAGAATACAAAAGAAGACCCTTGAGGCATAGGCCTGGTAGTGGTATCCTTGGGTCAAAGAGTAGTATGTACAAGTTTAGGTATTTTGTATCTCATTACTTCTCCAGATACCTGTCAGATTGATATTCCTAAGGCACAGGAATGGTCATGTCACTCTCCTTCTCAAAAAGATTCATTGACCCCCTCTTGCCTCTAGAATCAATTATAAATTGCTCTGTAACCCTAATGTACAAAAATATTCAAAAGCAACAGTATTGGTGATAAAAGAAAAAGCTGGAAAGAAATTATGGACCTAACAATTGGGGTCTGGCTGAAAAAAATTATGCTAAATGCACATCATGGAATATTGCTGCATTATAAGGACTGACCAATATAAAGGAATCAGAAAAATACAGGACTACACATTATGATGTAACAGAGTGAAGAAAGTAGAACTAAACTGGTGCAGTACAGTGATTAGTCTTAATACTGTACTGTCACAGTTAAAGGGCATATCTTTCCTTGCTGTTAATAATAAGTTTGGTTATTTCTTGGGAAATAACCATTGTATCAAAACAAAATATATCAAAATAGGACATTTTTGAAAGGAGAAGATGAAAAATAGAAGACAATCACTATCAATGTCAGAGTAAAACACAAATGTTTTATATACATATGTCTATTATATATTATAATTCTTGATGGAAGGTGGGAACTGGGTGGATTTAGTCAAGAAAGGATACAAATTAGAGAGATAAAGAACCCTTTAAGCATCCATCCCACTCCCCACAGTGTAAGATTAATTTCCTCAAAGTTTGTCATGTATCCAGTCTGGTTACTATGACTCAACTGAAGATTCCCCCCACCCCCACCTCCACCCTCTCCCCATTTTATCTTATTTTCCATTTTGCTTTTTACATTTTTCATTGCCAATGTTACTATTTGAAAAAGGACTCTTGTTAAAAAAAATGCCATCTTCCTCCCCTGTCATTCTACTTCTGACTCAAAGGGAAGATTTCTGTAATGTGTTTTAATCATTCGCATAGCAACAGTTTTCTTATAAACAAATGGGTTTCAAATTTTTCTGGACACTGAAAGAAAAGATGGTTTGTAAGACGTGGAAGAATTCTTAGTCAAACAGAAGTATATTTAATAATAGCAGACAAGAGCCAGGAATCTGTTGGCAGTGACCATCACTTTTTGTTTAGCTATGGGGTTTTTCCAAGTTTTCCCTGGTGAGGAAGTCCCTGCCTGATTTCTCAGGTTTTTGGGTTGGTTTTTTGTTTTTGTTTTTGTTTTTGTTTTTTTGGACAAAACCCTTTATTTTTTTCTCTTATTATTTTTGAAGGTTAAACTTTAGTTCCTTACCCTTTGCTGTAGGAGTATGTACATGGTTACTGTGTTTTGAAGCTTGTTTAGTTGTTTTCAGAGATGTACTGTTTACTTTCTCATTAGGCATTGCTGTGATGCTATGTTTATATAGCATTAGAGAGCTTCTCATTGTCTGCCTGAGGTCATGCAACATTTGCAGGACTTGTTTGGGGCCTACATGGTAATCTTGGAATATTTGCGTTGTTGATATGGGTACTGTACAAATTTCAAGTGGTGTTAATTACATTAGCCAGCATTGTCACTGTACTTGACAAAGGAAATCCTAGACTCTCACCATCAGTCTTTATGGATCTCAGGAGTGCATGTGACTTTTTGGGAACTTCAAACACACACTCATACATATACTGCTGTTATTTCTTTATGCAATTTGACCTTGTTTGTCAGATTGGTTAATAACAATTAGCATTTGTGTAGGTCCTTAAGGCTTCCAAAGTGCTTTGCAAATATTATTTCATTTTATCCTCACATCATTATTATACCTATTTTACAAATGAGGAAACTGAGACAGAAGAAGATTAAGTGACCTTCCCAGAGTCACACAGCTAGTAAGTGTCTGAGACTAAATTTGAATTCAGGTCTTCCAGACTTCAGGTTCAGAACTTTATTCAATGCTTTATTTACTCTGGTCACAAAAAATATTTCTAATTGATAATACATATATGTAACTATGTGTATATATACATATACACATATATATGTATGTACATAAAATTTTTGCATGTATATGTCCCTGAGAAATATTTATTTTTAAGTCAGAATTAAATTTTAGAATAAGTCATCAAGCCTTGTGTTGTGATGCATGCATGTATTAACTACTATTGGGGAAGTGATGCTTGGTTAATCACTTGTGTTCAGAAGTTCTGGGTTGTAGAGGGTTAAAGCTGATTGAGTGCCTCCACCAAATCAGACACCTGTTTGGTGCTGGGGATGGGATTGCAGTGGAGGGAAGAAGAAGGAAGCTTACCAGTCAGCCTATGTAGAACTGGTCCAAATTGGAAACAAAGCAGGCTAGATCTCTGTATTGAGCAGTGGTGGGGTCAGGCCACTGAATGGCTGCTGTACTTTCAGCCTGGGCGAGATAGGGAGACCTAATCTCACACAAAACAGAACAAAAACACACAGGACACAGAACCTTAGGCAGCTAGATGATGCAAGGGCAGCTAGAGCCCTGGGCCTGGAGTCAGGAACTCATCTTGGCTTTAAAGCTGACCTCAGACACTTAGTAGATGTGTGACCTTGGCCAAGTAACTTCACCCTGTTTGCCTCAGCTTCCTTATCTGTAAAAATGAGCCAGAGAAGGAAATAGCAAACCATTATACTATGTCTGCCAAGAAAGCCCCAAAAGAGGTCACAAAAAATCGCATAGGACTGAAAATAACTCAACAACATAGAATCTTAGGCTGGGGACTCTGGAAGTCATTGAATCCAACTTTGGTCCAAGCCATTGATCCAGACTATAGCATCTTATGCTTGAAAAGCCCCATTAACAGAGAACTCATTTCCCCCAGGACAGTCCATTCCATTTCAGGTCAGTCTAAAATGTTAAGATTTTTTCCTTGTCTTACTGAAATTTATCTCCTTCTAAACTTTGCTATAGTTATGGCCTGTGGGACCAAGCATCACAGGTTAAATGTGAAAAAGCTGCAGTTATTTGAAGATTGCTGTCATAAGTATTTTCTTACTCAGAGTAAACATTCCTTATTCCTCCAATTTATACTCAGATGTCAAGACTTGGACTCCCTTTACTTGTTGCCTTCCTTCCAGTTTGTTAATGTACCTTGTAAATTGTGGTGTTCCTAGTTGTGAGAAGCAGGGGAAGGGAAGGGAATAAGCATTTATATAGAGGCTATGTGCCAGGCATTATGCTATATGGTTTTTGTTTGTTTGTTTGTTTGTTTGTTTTGCTTTTTGGAGGGGTGAAGGTAGGGCAATTGGGGTTAAGTGATTTGGCCAAGATCACACAGCTAGTTTTGTGTTAAGTGTCTGATGCTAGATTTGAACTCAGGTCCTCCTGACTCCAGGGCCAGTGCTTTATTCACTGCGCCACCTAGCCACCCCTGTGCTAAATACTTTTACAAATATTGTTGCTCCAGCTGCTAATGCCTTCCCCCCTCAGACTACTTTCCATGTGTTGGTGGTGCTGTTATTCAGTCATTTCAAGTCATGTCTGATTCTTTATGACCCCATCTGGGGGTTTTCTTGGCAGAGATAATGGAGAGGTTTGCCCTTTGTTTCTCCCGCTTATTTTACAAATGAGGAAACCAAGGCAAACAGTGTTAAGTGACTTGCCCAGGGTCATGTAGCTAGTAAATGACTGAAGTCGGATTTGAACTCAAAAAGACATATTCTTCTAACTCCAGGCCCAACATTCTATCGACTGAACGACCCAGATGCCCCCAACTCCCATGTACTCAGTATATATAAATAGTCTCCCCTATAAGAATGTAAGTTTCTTAAGAGTAAGTACTATTTTGGCTTGTTCTTTGTATCCCCAGCATTTAGTCAGTTGTATGCCAGTGATCTGGCATACAGTAAGCATTTGATAAGTGTTTGTTAAGTAATCAGACCCCAAAAATATTCTTTAAAAAGAATTCTAGGGGCGGCTAGGTGGCACAGTGAGTAGAGTGCTGGCCCTGGAGTCAGAAGGACCTGAGTTCAGTTCAGGCCTCAGACACTTAAGGCACACACAAACAAAAACCTAGCCGTGTGACCTTGGGCAAGTTACTTAACCCCCCCCCCCCCCAAAAAAGAATTCTAACCAGTACGATTTTGTACAGCTTGGTTTTCTTAAAACTCAGTAGCCTATTGATCCATTTTTCTTTACAGTAAAATTAAAATATTATTTAACACTTATAGAATTCTAACTCTATTCAGTCTTGTGAATGTTAAAGGAATTTGGGGGAGGGAATGAATCAAATATATGCCCTCCAACACCCATTAATTTATCATATATACATATATATTTATATTTTTTTTATTTGTATACAATTGTTTGCATGTTGTTTTCCCCATAGTGGCTATTTGTGGTTTGGGGGATAAGATTAGGAAAAAGCAGAAACCAAAATAGAATCAACCTTCTTAATTGCTTTTTACCCTGTCAAAAGTAGGGGGTTAAAGTTGCCTAAAGAAAAACCAGAATACCATTTCTGTTCAAGCTAAACATGATCTTGCCCTTTTTGCATGCCTGATTTTAATATGGTCCTGCTCCAGTGGGCCTCTAAACTTATGGGAAGCACACTCACAGGAAAAGGGGAGAGGAAACAGGTCTGAGTACAGGTCTAGGCTACTTGGCTGGATTGAGTATTTGGATTCTATTGAAGGAAGGTCAAAGGTCATTCCTTGTTCAGTGTTGGTACCACAGTGCTTCTGAGTGTAATGTATAGGTTCTCTTTGGTTATATTTGGTGGCTTAGAATAGTTCTTTCTCTATCTGTGGGAATTAGAGCCCATAAACATGATGGATCTTAGGTTTCTCCTCCCGGTGCAGTGAAATTGTGGGTCAGGAAACTTAATGCCAAATCCTTCAGTGCAAAATGTGTCCGATTTCCTGAAGTGATGACTGTTGCCAAGGTGTGTCCGAGGCACTTGATTCAAATCTTTGACCCAGAAGTGTAGCTAGAAGTTACAGAAACTGGAAACTTCCTCACCTCCTAGGTCCCTCCTCACCTCTGCCAAAGATCATAAGCAGTCACCTGCTTGAATGCTGTTGTACAATGCCAGCACAAATGAGTATGTAATCATGCCTGTCTTAGGGGTTGGCCTTTTAGGGCTCCAGCCTCTGCTCAGAACTGATGCTATCCCATTGCCCCTAGCTTGGTCTGATCTGCAAGGGTTTTCCTAAGCTAGCGTGCTTGGATGGATCAAAGGCTAATAGAATGAACTTGAGCAGAAGAAAATTGGGTTCTTTATATCATCAAAAGCATTGTTCAGTACCACTTCTGTATGAGTGATCTCAGGTCAGGTGTTTTCTGTTGTTAAACAGACGTACCCATTATTACTAGGAATGAGACCACAGTGACGGGTGAACACATAAAGCATACACTTCC
Source organism: Gymnobelideus leadbeateri (assembly GCA_011680675.1). Classification (NCBI taxonomy): domain Eukaryota; kingdom Metazoa; phylum Chordata; class Mammalia; order Diprotodontia; family Petauridae; genus Gymnobelideus; species Gymnobelideus leadbeateri. Next base: position 484,858 of record WOXC01003626.1, on the reverse strand, counting down.
TAGCTCGCATGAAATAAATGTATACATTTTAAAAGCACAGAGAATAAATGCATTTTGTGGGCATGTGAGTGACAAGGGAATCAGGGAAGTTGCATTTTTAGACAGGGTGGGGACCTTTCTTTTCCTATTAGTCTTTATCTCTTCCCCTGGGACCAGAATGAAGGGGGGGTGGGGATGGTAGAGAATTCAGATTGGGTGAAGTGGTGAATTCCTGTACTGAACACAATGGTGTTATTTTTTAACCTGGCCCCAGGCAGTAGCTCTAGTGACCTGGTGAAACTTTTCTCACTTTTTGCTGCTTTTAAACCAGACTCTTTTTTTAGTCTTATATTTCAATATAAGTCCGGGTTATAGTCTGTTGTAAACAAGTCAGTGTTCAAACAGCTTCTAGGGTATCCCTCTTAAAAGCCTTAATTGTGGTGCTATTTCTATTTCTTCTTACAACACCCTTTCTTTTCTTCCTCTGATTCCTTTTTTATTTTGAACTGTAATTTTAATAGATGCATAAAGTTTGACTGTGGGCTGAGAAATAGTGACTCCCTTCAAGTCAGACTTAAGATGTAGCATTAATTAATTCCCTGTTGCCAAAATAATTTGCTGAGAATGGCAACTCCTTCTCCTGGCTGACTCCAGCTAGTGAATAGGACCTTGTTCTCTCTCTCTTGATTACTGAAAACAGAGTTGTTCCTGTCAGGTTAAAGAAGCTGGTGATTTTGAAATCTAATTTTAAATACCATTGCATTCTTTTTATCATGTGTAATGGAAAGAGTACTGGTCTTAGAATCAGGAAGACCTGGTATCAAACATTACCTTTGATATTTAGTAGTTATTTGATTATGGGCACCATGGTGGTACAATGGATGGAGAGCCAGCCCTGGAGTCAGGAAAATTCATCTTCCTGAATTTAAATCCTCCTTCAAATTCTTCCCAGCTGTGTGACCCTGGGCAAGTCACGTAACCCTCTTTGCCTTGGTTTCCTCATCTGTAAAATGAACAGGAAAAGGAAATGGCAAACCACTCCAGTATCTTTGTCAAGAAAACCCCAAATGGAATCACAGTCAGACAACATCAGCAAGAAACATGGTATAGAGAGCTAGTCTAAAAGTCAAGAACACCCGGGCTCAAATCCTGCCTCTCACAAGATTTAATGATAAGCCCATGGAACATTAACTTAACATGTCATCTAACCAACCTCTACAAGCCTCATTTTTCTCATCTGCAAGGTGGAGATAACAATATCTATAGGACTCACCTCACAGGTTGTTATAAAACTCAAATGAGATAATGTATGTCAACTATTCTGCAAACTTTAAAATATTGTATAAATGCTCTTTAGTTGTAACAGCATTAAGAGCTCCTGAATTACAAAAAATCTTCTAGGAGGACTTTTCATTTCATTGCTTCTAGTAACGCTTGCAATAGTTTGAGATTCTATTGTACCATTGAAACAGCAATGGATGAATTGTTGCTTTTTGGTGGATATATAATAAATGGTGCCCTCACTTACTAAGTCTGTGACCTTAGGCCTCAGTTTCCTCATCTGTAAAGTGGGGAAGATATAGTCTGCCCTACCTGATGAGATCCCTAGATAAAGATCAAGGGAGAATACAGTACATGAAATCTCCTTTAAAAAATGGTAAAGCATTATGCAGACTGGAGTTGGCAGTATCCTTCTTTCTTCATCTTCTTCACTTCATCCATCCTCTCTACATCTGTCATATAAATACAGCAAGACTCAGAGATGGCCAACTAGGATAATCAAGGGGTGTGTGTGTGTGTGTGTGTGTGTGTGTGTGTTTTAGAGGACAGAGATGTTTAGAGTATGTCATCTCCAACAATACAAAATGATTATTACTCTTTAGGTGAAGTTATGAAAATATGGTTTAAAAGGGGGGAGGGGGAGGAGTTGTTCACCATATCTTAGACTATGGAAAATACCATTGAAGTTTGAAAGAAGTTTAAAACCACATCATGTTTTCTCCTTTCATGACCACAATCACTATCACTGCCACCATCAACCTATCAGCCTATCAACAATAACCAATAATAATACAAGAAATCCATAAAGCCTATTTTCACTCTTTCTGTCCTTCCTTGAATGTTTCTCCTTTTTCTTAATCATATTTGCCATTTTACATTAGTTTCAGACCAGGCTTTGTTGGGTGAATTTTGGATTCATAAGAGGGGAGTATAGGACTCTAGAAGTTTGAAATTGTGGTTTGACAGGGGCTAAGGAATCTGTAAGGATAACTACATTTGTGATCTAATTCAGCAGGAGGAGGATGTAGTACATAGAAATAGGGGCCACTAAGCCATATGTAAGGATCCCTGAAGACCACAATATTGGCTTAGAAAACCAACCCCATTATCTTTGTTTTGTATAGTTAACGTTATCTATAATTTTATTTATTTTGATAAATGTTTCCCAATCAATCAATAAACATTTATTAAGGGCCTACCGTGTGCCAGGTACTGTTAAAGGAAGAGGCAAAAGATAGTTCCTGATCACAAGGAATTTATAATCTAATGGAAGGATTGTGTGTATATACACACAAACACACACACACATATATATGTATATACACACAAATATACAAATCAAGTTATATACAGAATAAGTAAGAAATAATTAATGGAGGGAAAGCACCGAAATTAAAAGGGGTTGGGGAAGGCTTCCTGTAGAAGGTGAGAGTTTAGTTGGGACTTTAAGGAATAAGAGGTCAGTAATAGGAGTGGAGGAAGGAAAGTGTGGGGGACAGCCAGAGAGACTGCTGGGAACATAGACATTTTAATGTAGATAATCTGGTCAGTATCAGGAACCTTGTGTTTGACACCTCTGCTGTAGAGTATGGGGGATTGATTGTGGTGTGGCAATTCTCAGAGCTTTATAGGAAATTGTTCAATCTGAACTCTTAAGACTTAATTTTTTCTATCTGGGTGTATGTTATAAAAGGGATGGTAGATGAATCAATGACTAGAGTGTTGGTCTTGGAGTCATGAAGACCTGAATTCAAACCTGACTACAGACACTCGCTGTGTTACCCTGGGCATGTCAGTTAACCTTTATTTGTCTTAATCTACTGGAGAAGGAAGTGGCAAACCACTCTCATATCTATGCCAAGAAGACCCCATAGATAGTATGGTCCATGGATCGTCACAAAAAGTCAGACAGGACTGAACTACAGCAACAAAATACCTTGTAATACTCATTATCATAGCATCTTTGGTTATCCCATTGTGTGTCACTGGAATATTTTTATACATATATTCATTTCCTACCAGATTATAAGTTTCTTGAGTCTGTAGGCTGGACTTGAAGTCAGAAAGCCCTGAGTTTGAAACCTGCCTCAGACATTTCCTAACTGTGTGACCCTGGGCAAGTCTCTTAAGCTCTTTCTCAGCCTCAGTCTCTTCATCTGTGAAATGAGTATTGTAAGAATGCCTACGTGATTGTTATGAGAATCAAATGATATAACGTTTGCAAAGCATGTATTATCTTCTACTCTCTCTTTCTTCTAGTCTGACTATAAGGCAGCTAGGTGGAACAATGGATAGAGTGCTGGACCTGGGGTTAGGAAGACCTGAGTTCAAATTTGGCTTCAGACACTTACTAGCTATATGGCTCTGGACATTTCATTTCAGCCTCAGTTTCCTCAGTTGTAAAATGAGGGATAATAATAGTATTATTATGACAAAATAATAATTTTGTAAGAATCAAATAAATAATATTTTAAAGTGCTTGTAGCATTGCGCCTGGTAGTAGGTGCTTAATAAATGCTTTTTTCTTTCCTTTTTTCTCCTTTCCTCTTTCCTTCTCTTTGTCCAGAACGGTGTGGCCACTTGTGGGTTTTATTCCATCCCCTCCAATCATCTCCAGCAGACTGCAACTTCAGTCAACCCTGCCTTGACCCTTTCTCTTGAGAATCATCAGCTTCTCCCTATTTACTGACTCCTTCCTTCAGCCTTCAAACATTCCCACATCTTCCCCATCTTTAAAAAATTGTACCAGAATCTTCTGTCCTCTCAAGCTATCTTCCTATACTTTTCCTTCCTCTCTCAGTCAAACTTAAAAAAAAAAAAGCTGTCTACCTTCACTTCTCTGCTTCCTTTCTTCTCAAGAAGCTTTTCCGTTTTTCACAGTTTGGCTTCTGACCTCATTCAGTTGAAACTGCTCTCTCTATAGTCATTAAGGGGCTTTTAATAACTGCATTGGATGGTCTTTTCCCAGTACTTATCCTTCTCACACTGACTACTGTATTTGACATTGAGGACAACTCCCTCTTCCTTGAGGATCTCTCTTCTTTGAGTTTGGATTGAATGAGATCTTATGTACAGTGTTTTACAAACCTAAAAGTACCGTAGAACTGCTAGCTGTTGTGATTTTCATGATAACCATTCTTTCCTGGTTCTCTTCTCTCCCTCTGATGTCTCCTTTTCAGTCTCCTTTACTGTCCCATCACCCACACCATTCCCTTTATCTATGGTCATTCCCAATGTTCTGTGTTCTCTTCTTTCCCCTCTTCATCTTCTCTTAGTGACCTAATTACTCCCATAGATTTGATTATTTTAAGCTGATGACTCCCAGACCTATCTATATCTACGTCTACGTCTACGTCTACCTCTACCTTTATCTTTATCTCTCTGTTTCTATCTCTTTACAACTCTAATTTCTCTCTTGACTTTTGCTTTTGCATTACCAATGGTTTACAAACATTACCAATTGTCCTAGAAACATCTTAAATTCACCATGTTGACAAAGAAACCCATCTTCTTTCCCATCAAACTACCCCTCTTCCAAACTTTCCTATTTTTGCTGAAAGGGCCCCCATTCTTTCCTTGACTTATCCTCAACTCGTCACTTTCCTTTACACTACGTGTCCAATCACTTGCCAGATCTTGCTGTTTCTACCTTGACAACATCTCTCTTCTGCTCCCTTTGCTTTCTTTCTACAACTACCACCATGGTTCAGGTCCTCATCATTTCTTGTCTGGACTATTTCAGTGACCTCTTAATGATTCTCCCTGACTCAGGTCTGGTCTATCCTTTAGACTGCTGCCAACATGATGTTCCTTAAGAGCAAATCTAACCATCTCACTCCCTTAGTAAACTCCAGCACTGACCTCTTTCCTTTAGAGATAAGATATAAGCTTCTTTGTTTGCCTTTTAAAACCGTTCACAATCTGGCTCCTGCCTATCTTTCTAGCCTTATTGCGTACACTCTCCCTATTATGCTACAGTCTAGTCAGACTGACCTCTCCATTCTTCACACATAACGCTCCATCTCTTGTCTCCATGCCTTTGACTGATTGTTGCCCATACCTGACATGCAATCCATTCTTAGCTTTGCCTCGTGAAGCCCCTCTCCCCTTTCAACATGAAAAATCTTCCCCCCAAAATGGTATGTAAGGCACTTAAGAGAAATGAGTATTATATTCTTTGTATTTGTGTCCCCAGTGCCGATAGCACGTAGTAGGTGTTTAATAAATGAATGCTTATTATTAACAGTTGAAAGAATTATCTTCAGACTGATAGCACTTATCAAGAACACTGTAAAAAATTACTCAAAATGTAGAGTCCCTTGAAGGAAATATTGGAAGTGATTTAGCTATAGAAAGGTAAAAAGTACAAGAAAGAAAAAAAAGCTATATTCTTTAACACCTGCTTTATTGAACATCTTCAAAGGGGATTCAGGAAGTACTAAGTACTGAACTCCAAAACAGGCATTTTAAATTTCTGACTTCATATGCTAATTAGGTAATTCATACAAAATTGTTTTATAATATCTTCTAGCTCTAAATTTGTGATCCTGTGAACCTAGAATATGCTCAGAAAGCAAATTAGGTTTTTGAGCCTCTCCACTATTGTTACATAGGAGAAGAAATTGTAAGCATTTGTCTTTGAATACAGGGAATGTGTAATATCTGGATTTTTTAATTCTTTAGTGCACGATAATTTAGCACTATTTTGCTTTTTTTAATTCTATTTTAAAATTTATTCTACTCTAACATACCATATTAACAATTATTCCTAAGACGTACACCTTTCCTTTACATTTGCAGAGCACTTCAGTGTTTTTAAGAGCTTTCACAAACACTGATTTGATCTGCAAAATAACATAATAACCAAGAGAGGGAAGTGTATTACTCCAATTTACGGATGAAGAAACTGAGTTTAAGCAAATGAAGTTAATTCTCTAAACTAGTAAATGACAATTTCATGACTAGAACTGAGTTCAAGTTAGTACTGTTTTGAAAGAGAAATTTACCTTTTTGTTATTGTTAGGTAGAATATTTTGCAAATATATAGATAGATCATCAATAATTTGGCACATCTTACCCCTCCCCCTCACCTCCTGTCTCCAGTATGATGTGTGCCCAAGTATGCAAACCCTTCAGAGCTGAGAGGGAGCATCAGACTTATTTCACCATAGGGAACTAACTGCATTTAAAAGAATTCCACTCTGGGTCTTTGCATAGATTTTGCCCTGTAGTTTTGTTTAATTGTAATTGTCTGTGGAGGGAGTTTACATATTGGAAGTTCTTTTCACTGATGGATTTCCCTCTAGTCTAGACACTCCTCTCTCCTAGTTCTTTTCTCCCAATATTACCACAGACTTTTAGATTTGAAAGAGACTTTAGAAGTTATCAAATCCAACCACATGAATGCATCTAATATTTTGACCCTTTTAATCTTTGAATCAGAGTTAAAAGGGGCCTGTCATTGATCATCTATTCCTCCCACCTCATTTTGATAACAGGAATCAAAGGCCTTCAAAGGAAATTAAGTGACTAAGATCACACAGATAATACTTGTAGAAATTACCAGAATACAAATCTTCTGTTTCCTGGTCACTCTATATTAATCTTAGTCTTCAATCAATCTCTCTATGTATCTTATCCTTACCCTATCCTTCAGACTCACAGAAAGAGCTGTTATGTTTAGCTTCCCTAAAACTAGTCTCTCTATTTTTCATACTCAGAATCTCCCTTTTTTACTTTCTTTACCCCAAAAAGTTTATACTACCTTGCTGGTAACTTATCTCTCACGAAATCACAGACTTTCAGAATTAAAAAGAACATCAAAAGACAGCTGCTCTGATGTGTCCCAAATGTTGGTATCCCCTGCCCCCTAACCCCACTCTCCATTACAGCATGCTTAAAGGCCTTCTGGAAGAGGGATGATTAGCCAGTATCTATTAAAACAGCCTAGTCCAATGTTGACAAGTTTTAGTTATTAGACAGTTTTTCCTTATATCCAACTTACGGCTGCCTTTTTGTACTTTCAAAAAAAGTTATTTTATTAGTCTTGCTTCCGTCCTCTGGGACCAAAGAGAACACGTCTTATCCTTCTTCCACATGGCATACACTTGAATACATCTCTCATCTCCTATTCCCTTTGCCATAACCCCAGTCTTCTAAGTTTTCTTTTCTTCTAACTAAGCATCCCCAGTCTCTACAAGCACTGTTTACTTTGATAGACAAAGGGGAGGAGAAAAAGCAGACCGAACTGAATCATGTTCTGTCTAGCTCATTGTCCTGACCCAGAGTTTATTCCCATGTATAAAGGAATATAAATATAGGTGATTGCTTTCTGAATATACCCTAGGTGTGTAGGATTCTAGATTTAGAGTGGCAAGGTATCACGAAGCTATTTTCTATGAATTACCTAATTGCTATATCAAGATAGAAATAAACATATTTTTACTTATTTTAAAAATACCGTTTTTTGACACCATCATCTTGTGTAATAACTGCCCAAACCATTTTCTCCTTTTTACTCCAGGATTCTCTTTCCTTTGCCTCTACCTCCATTGCCATTGTACCTCTGCCTTCTCTTTGCCATTCCCAGTGGGCTTTTTTTTAGCATCTTTATCCACCTCAACCTTTTGGGAAAATTTATAATTTGGCCATTCACTGCCTGAATTATTCTTCCTCCTCCTCCTCTTCTTTTTCTTCTTCCTCTCCTCCTCCTCCTCCTCCTCCTCCTCCTCCTCTTCTTCTTCTTCTTCTTCTTCTTCTTCTTCTTCTTCTTCTTCTTCTTCTTCTTCTTCTTCTTCTTCTTCTTCTCCTTCTTCTCCTTCTTCTCCTTCTTCTCCTCTCCTCCTCTCCCTCCTTCCCCCTCCACCCCCTCTTCCACTCTTTGATTTCTATTAATACTCTTCTTTCATGGTTCTCTTTCCAGCCATCTGACCCCTTCTATCTTATGTTGATTCTAATTCTTCCCTTTGTTTAATTCTAATAACCTTCCACAGATCTATGCTTGGCTTTCATCTCTTCTCTCTGTGAATCTCAGTCAATGGTAAAACTTCTCCATTTTCGCTTCTTCAGTTTCAATAAATGAAGAATTAAATTTGAATTATAAACATCTTCAGCATATACATGGGAATTATCCTTGGAACTGTTATCATCTGTCCTGACCTTTTGGCTATGCTCTAGTCACATATTTTCAACTGCCAATGAGTATATCCACTATAATTACTTGATGGTATATAGATGAGCAATATGATCTTCCATGTAGGTCATGGCTATGAAGTCAAGGGTGCCTAGAATAAAATCCTACCTCTGATACTTACACTTCCTGTTGGATTGAGGGCAGGTCACTTAGTCATACTAAGACTGTTTCCTTTCTGTAAAGGAGGTATAATAATTCTGTTCTCCCCAAGTTATTGGGAAGCAAAAATGAGATTGAAGTATGTGAAGTAAAACTTTACATATAAACTTGAAGTCCTATATAAATATCAGTTATTGTAATATACTCTTATTACCTCAAAATCAGCACATCTAAAATGTAGTGCATCATCCTTGACAATTTTTTCTCCTCTTTTGAACAGATTTCACTTCTAAAGTTTGTCTCTACTTATTCCATTACTTCCTCTCTTTCAGTTATATTAGCTAACATTTAAATAGACCTTCGAGGTTTGCAAAACACCTTACCCATGTTATCTCATTTGATTCTTGTAACAATTCTGGTACGTCAGTATTGTTATATTACCCATTTTGCAGATTAGGAAACGGAGTCAGACAGATGTTAAGTATCACATAGTTGTGTGATAAGTATCACATATCACCACTGCCTGGCATCACATAGCTACTAAGTATTTGAGGCTAAATTTGAATTCAGGATTTTCTGACTCCAGGTGCAACATTTTTCTTATGTCAGGATCCAGTTCCTACCAGCTCTTCCATGAAGCCTTCCCTGATTCTAATAATACTTCTTGGTCTTTTCTGAACTTTTCTTGTACTTTAATTGTTTTATTCACATTAGATCTGTCCTACTAGATTGCAGGTTGACAGGAACTTTGACATATATGACTTTTGTATCTCCCAGAACACTTATCACAGTGTATCCTTAACAGTGTGTGAACTTTTTTTGATTGGTTGGTAAAGTAAAAAACAATTATATCTTCCATTTGTAATGTCTGCTCCTTTTAATAATGATGATGATGATGATGAAATTTATATAGTACTTTATGATTTGCAATGCTTTTTACAAGTATCTCATTTGATCCTTACAATCCCAGGAGGTGGGTGCCATTATTATCCCCATTTTACATACAGGGAAACTGAGTCAAATAGGTTAAGTGATTTACCTAGAGTCACATCTAACATTTTTTTTTTTTACATTTTAAGTCAAGTTTTCCTCCTCCCCTCCTCCCCAAGACAGTAAGCAATTTGATACAGGGCATACATGTGCAATCATGCAAAACAGATTTCCATGTTAGTCATGTGGCAAAAGAAGACATAGACAGGGTGACACATCTAATAAGTCTTTGAGGCTGGATTTGTACTCAGGCCTTCTGAATTCCAAGCCCAATTCCAATTCCAAGTGCTCTACTATCAGCCAATATTTGTAGAAGTAATTTATACAAGTCAGAGTCTGAGTTTATTGGTTAAGGAATGATCAACTTGACATTTTTCTTGGTAATTCTTAGAAGCAAAGGTACTAGCAAGAATATTTTTCTTCAAAAATCATAAGAATCCCCTGTCTGCAACAGAAGCAGTTCTAAACTCTTTGTCATATTCTAAACTTCTTTTGGACTGGGATTTGAGAAAAGTAACTTACTTTGATGATTTATTATATTTCTATTTTGCATAATTGTAAGTTGTGGGTATAAAATACATAGACTGGTGTGGAATGACTGAAATTCATCACTATTTTAATGGATTCTTTGGCTGTTTCCTAACATGACCCCTCTGCTCATGCTATTTTCCATTGCCCCCAAATATGCCCCATTCATCGCCAATCCCAGGTCTTTTCTCAAACTGTTGCCTTTACTCGAATTACATGGGGTACAGATAAGGGCCTGGTCAAGGCCTATCTCAAATCTCTCTTACTCCTTGAGTACAGAGAGGTCCAATCTATGGTATTAGAATTAGAAGAGGTTTTAAAGATGATTTAGTCATTTTATTGCTGATGAAACTGAGGGTTAGAGATGTCAGAAAATTTCTTCCTTCAGTTCACAAGAGCTAAAGAGTGTGAAACTGGAGTCAGGCTCAATACTTACTGGCTGTGTGACCCTACACAAGTCACTTCCCCTCTCTCAAGCTCACTTTTCTCATCAGTAAAATGGGTATTAATAGTAGCAGCAGAGTAGTGAGGATCAATTGAAGTAAGTTACATACCACGTGTTTCAAACCTTTAAGTGCTATATAATTGCTAGCTATTATATTATTGTTATTAGTTACTGGCAGAGTTGAAACTAGAATCTAGTTTATAATTTCCAGTCTATTCCACTTTCCTAGGATTCGATACCGCCTTTTCCCATCACTCTGGTGCATTCCTGCAAATGTTCATAACTACTTATTTTTATTGCTTTTAATTTTTAAATTAAATATAATTAATAAATAATAATAAATACAAATAAAGGTCTAGGGACTGGACTTCTGATTTCATTGATATAGGGAACTTCTAGAAGAAGAAATCCCTTCTACAATTTACTGACTTAAGGAGTTACCCAGAGTACTGAGAGGTTACTTGTCTTGCTGAGGGTCACAGTCACTATGTCAGAGGAGAAACTTGAACCCAGGCCTTCCTGGTTCTTAGACCAAGTCTCTATTGTGCCATGCTTCTTTCTACCTAATTATCTTTATCCCTCACCTGGCACTTATATCCATATTTCCTTTTTCACTTGTTCAATTTATTCAGAAAAAAATTGTTAAAGGCAACATACTGTAGAGGGAAGAATGTTGGACTTAGAAGCTTGATATAGAGCCCTGGCTCTAAAACTCACCGCTCTGTGACCATGGACAAATCACTTATCTTCTCCATGCATCAGGTTCTTGATGGGAATATAGGCCAGTGCTTTGTATAAATGTGAGCAGCTGTTGTACTACACAGTGCTCACCTTAACATGAAAAATTGTATGCTATTATAAAACATAGTAGGGGTGAAAAGTACTCATCAAAGTGCAATGAATTTAACTGAAAAATCTGATCATGAAAAACTGAGGACTAGAAAGTAAGAATATTATATTCTATTTTTGACAAGACTTGTTAATTTATTATATAACCTTGGGAGAGACCTATAGTCTCTTTCTTCCTTATTTTCATCTGTTAAATATTTTATTTATCTGAGGTCTTTCACTTCAGAATTTTAAAACTGAAATTATAGGAAAGTATGGGGTGGCTAGGTGGTGCAGTGAATAAGAGCGCTGGCCCCGGAGTTGGGAGGACTCAGGACCGGTTCTGGCCTTAGTTACTTAGTACCCACACATAAATAAATAACTAGCCATGTAATCTTGAGCAAGTTACTTAACCCCAATTGCTTAAAAAAAGAAAAAAAAAGAAATTATAGGAAAGCGAGATATTTACAAAATATTTTGATTTTTCTTTGAAGAAAGGCTCATCATATTCAGTGTTATTACTGAATTCAACTCTCTTAGTATCTTATCTGTGTCCTGGGACTAAATCAGGCAGTTTTCGGTCCTTCATGGTGAGGTATACATTTACTAAATACCATCCTAGCGGACTGAATGAATAACTGTATGTGTATAACTTGAATTTACATGTTTGGCTGTGTGATCAACACCATTGTGATGAAAGTCTTTGTAACAGAAAGGTGTTCAAACCTGATTGGATGGGTTTTGTTAGCGATATTTGTGGAATTCCATTATAGTAAAATAATTTTGTTTCTGTTTTTTTTTCTTTTGCTTTTTGGAGGGCAATTGGGGTTAAGTAACTTGCCCAAGATCACACGGCTAGGTTTTTGTTTGTGTGCGTTGTGTCTGAGGCCGGATCTGAACTCAGTTCCTTCTGACTCCAGGGCCAGCTCTCTACTCACTGCGCCACCTAGCCGCCCCTGTAAAATAATTTTGGTAGTATCTCTGAGTTTAAGGTTGAAACTCTCTTTTTTGAAAATATTTTTTATAATGTTCGTATTTACAATTTATATAAATAACCATCATAACATTAATGATGTGAAAGTAGACATTTTTTTCAGGGGTACATTTATCAAAACATGGTGTAATCTTAAAGCACAATTCAGCTCATGTTGCTATCTCCTTCCCACCCAACTGTGTGCCACTTAAGAAGTTTCGGTGGCCCACTCCCTAGCCCAATAGGTCTCCTTGCTGTCCTGTGAACTTGGTATTTCATCTTCCATCTCTGAGCTTTTGCATAGGTTGTCCCCAGTGTCTAGAATTCTGTTTTAAACTCTTAATTCCCTTGCAGCTCTAATTCTGTGATCTTGGGAGACCCTATGACTAGTTTAGATTTCAATCCAGTGCATGGTTTGTTCCTAAGGAGACAAATATCTGGATTGGATATCTTCAATCTCAGAACAGAATCTTCCTGGACACACCTAAACACTCTCATGCCCATATACAGGGCTTGGAAGACATGCTGTAGAATGTGCTGGCACATGGGAAAGCGGTGAATTTGCAGTTGGATTTGAGTATCTTGCATGGAATTTATGCAGGACTTAGCTTGCTAGCCTAAAAATAGTGCCAGTTTTAGGTGATCTCTTATAAAAACAAACCAAGCCTAAATAAATGTCAGAGGAGGGATAATGCATCATAATACTCTTGCTTTGTCTTTTTTTTTCTGTTTCTCAGTTTTTTTTCTTTTGGTTCTATTGTAAAGGCCAGTTCATACCTTTTGCTATTTTAAAGTAAAATGATTAGCCTCTAGTTGATATTTGCCCCCAAAAAGTATACAGATCTAATTCTCATTTTTTTGTGTGTGTTTGTATTTCTAGTCCCTAGTATGGACCTCATAGCAGTCAATTAACAAGCTTTTATTAAGTGCTTCCTACATGCCAGGTGCTGTGCTAAACACAGAAGAGACGTTTAATAAATGCATGTTAAGTTGAATTGTGATGAGCACCAAGTTAGGTTAGCATTATAGTTTTGATAGTAGGGTTCACCTAAGAACTCGCTCCCCCCAGGGGATGGTATTACTGTTCTCATAAGAGTCAGATCACAGAAAGTGAGCAGTGATTAATGTTGATTAAATCCAGACATTTTAATGGTTTGCTTTGTAAAAATTAAAGGGAAGTATCTACATTTTTGTCTTTTTTGGGGAATTCCTTAAGGAATTAAATAAAAAAGTTTTTTATTAATATAAGTGACCCTGGGCAAATCATTAACCTTTTAGTGCTCTAGGCAACTCTTTGAGATGATGTGTATGAGAGAAGATGCTGACCTACCCTGGTAGGGATTCCTTATGCTATCTAAATCACAGGTCTAATCTGTTTCCAAGCCTTAGTGCCTAGTTCAGTGTCTTGCACATAGTAAAGCCCAGTAAGTGTTTATTGAATTAAAGTTAATCTCTTCTTTACCAGTAATAATAGTGGAACCACTGGTTCTAACACATCTTGGAAAATGCTATACTCTGTGAGGAAGTAGCAGTGATAGTTAGGAAGACAGTTGGGAAGAGATTGAACTGACCAGATATTTATAGAAGAAATCTGTGTTCTGAGCAGCAAAATCTCAAAGGCATTCAGGATTTGATTTTTAAGATACTGCAAGTTAAGATGATTCCAAATGAATGGAAAAGATCACAGACAGTTCTTTTAAAAAATTAAGTGATTGAGGTCAGTAGCTATTGGTTCATATGGCAGACTTCTCATTTTATCAGATCTTTGTAAGAAAAGAATTTCTCTATCCCTGTGCACAGTCTGAGTTGGCAAGCTGAGAGACTTTTTCAAACTCTTTCTTTGACTGACCAGTCATATCCGACTGAGAAGTTTAGGGGATGTTAAGAACCTGCTGTGTCTATTGTACATTGATTTAGAAAAAGTGAAACCTTAAACAGTGTGTCTTCCAGGCATATGTTAAAGTCATAGTAGATTATATGATGCATATGACCATGAAGATTTTCCATTAAATATTAAAATCAACTGAGAAACGAAATGGGACAACTGAGAAACGAAATTGGAAAAATTGTGCTTAACTAAGGTATTTTCTAGAGTGACAGAAGATGTTCACAGAGTTCAAAGAGAAAGACTCCTTCTCGTTAATGCAGTTCTTCAAAGGCTCCTATCACATGATGCTAATTGCATCAAGTCCCAGAACTGTATTGTGTTTTCTCAGTTTATTTAGTTTGGTTCAACAAATATTTATTTTCGATTGCTAGAGATATACCCCCCAGCCTCCAGACTCTGCTACACCCCTTCCCCCGAAACAGTCTCTTACCAAACTATTCAATTTGGAAAAACAAAGTCAATAAAGAATGCTCTCCTGGCAAATTGAATGGGTAGCCTATTAAGTTAGGTCATCTCTCTATAGAATCTTACTATATGAGAGGTTCTGTAGATGGACAATGAACTTGGCCCAGGATTGAGTGAGAGGAGAACATTAGATTGTATTGCAGTTGGGAAGTCATTCAGTTCTTATAGTGGGTCCATGTTGCTTAAGCATTGCCCCACCCCCCCAACCTCATTCTTTCTATATCATTTTTCTCCCAATGATACTACATGGCTGCAAACTATGGAATACCATTATCTCGGGAAAATCAAAATTACAAGACTGAATGGGTGATTATTAGTTGACTGTAGCATGTTTCTGGTGATCTACTCATGAAAAGTAGCTTGGATTTCATCAAAGATAAGTAAGGTTGGGAAAGGAAGTGAGTCTGTGAAGTAACATCTTATAATATTAGTTCCATCCACAGAACAGTGAACAGGAAGATTGTTGATAATAACTTGGTAAGGGATTCCTTACTATCAATGATGATGATGAGATATTCCTTCATCTGCTAAGACACTACAGTCCTGAGCAATAGTCCATTTGTTGTCTGACATTATTGGGATGTAGGGATCCCAGACCACCTTGATTCTTGGGTGTGTTAACTCATGTGAGTTAATCAAAGTTAGAAATCTCTAAACCACCAATTACTTGACAGTTAAGTTTCTCAAACTCTTCAGCATAGTCATTGAACAACGTATTATGTCCCAAAGACACATGAAATATAAGTCCAAGGGATAAAAGAAAAACATTTCCCTTTGTAGTCAGAAAACCTGATTCTTTGAACTTCCTATCTGGCATTCCAGCTGAAGCTTTGAAATTAGGGGCTGGGTACTGAGCTTTGTCATTTCTTACAAACATGTTGGCATCATGTTTGTATGCACTGCATATGTCTCTCTAGGGACACATGAGATGGTGAAGAGGTAGGTAGATTCCTTGTCTGCATTTTTCCATAAAGACTCCAGACAGGTTTCACTCACACATAGGAGGCTTTCGTGCAGTTCTGCTCTTGGAGGCATGCCAATGTAACATGCATTAGGTTAGTTCATCTCTATAGGGAATCTTACTATAGAAGAGAAGCTGTACACGGGCAATGAACTTGGCCCAGAATTGAGCAAGAAGAGGACGTCAGATTGTATCTCAGCTGGGAAATCATTTAGTCCTTACAATGGGCCCATGTTGCTTAATTGTCCTCAAATCTCATTGGTTGATTTGTTGTCCCATCATAGAAACTCAAAAGTTTGAAGTGTCCTCAGAGACCATCTATCTAATCTAATCAATAATTGAATAATTAATGGGGGTGGCTAGGTGACACAGTAAATAGAGCACCATCCCTGGAGTCGGGAGAACCTGAGTTCAAATCTGGCTTCAGACACTTAGCCCAAAAACTAGCCATGTGACCTTGGGTAAGTCACTTAACCCCAATTGCCCTCCAAAAGCAATAAATAAATAAATAATTGGATGATTAAGCAATCGGTCAAACAACAAGCATTTATTAAGCACTTACTGTGTGCTAGACTTAAGTGCTAGAATACAAATATAAGAAGAAAGAAAGATGGTTCAACCCCTCAGGAATTTACATTCTAACGGTGGAAGACTAAACATAAAGGAAGCCAAAAATGATGGGGGGAGACTCAGGGACCCAGCACTGGGGCATGGTAGAGAGAGTCTAGAACGCTTCAAGGAGAGTACCAGGAGTACCTTCTACAACACACTCACTAAATAGTTCTCCAGTCTTTGTTTGGAGATCCCTTGGGACAGAGAACATATTACCTCTTGAAGCAGCCAGTTATACTTTGGGATGGTTCTAATTGTTAGCAAGGTTTTCCTTATATCAAGCCTACTTCTACCTCTTTGTAACTTGCAGCCACTGTGCTTAGTTTTGTCCTCTGGGTCCAGGATCATATAATCACAGATTTAGATTAGAAGGGACTTTAGAAGGGCAACTAGGTGGTACAGTGGATAGAGCTGCAGGTTTCAGACTTACTAGCTGTGTGACTTTGGGTAACTCACTTAACCCTGTTTGCCTCAGTTTCCTCATCTATACAGTAAACTGGAGAAGGAAATGGTAAACCTCTCTGGTATCTTTGCCAAGAATACTCAAATGGGGTCATGAAAAATGATTGAACAACAAATACAACTTAGAGGTCATTGAATCCAATAATCTCATTTTATAGATATGGTCCAAAGACAAGAAGTTTCCTGTTGAGGGTCACATAGGCAATAAGTGACAGAACTAGGATTCAAACATAGGTTCTCTGACTCCAAATCCTGCTCTCTTTCCATTGCTGCTTGTTGATTAATTCCTCTTCTGCCAGAAAGTACTTCAAATAATAACAATAGAAAGTTTAATAACAACTCTCTTAAGGTTTTCAAAGCACTTTACAGATATTATCTCATTTTATCCTTACAACAGCTCTGGGAAGTAAGTGTTATTATCTCCATTTTACAGATGAGGAAACTGAGGGAGACCAATTAAGTAACTTGCCCATAGTCTCACAGCTATTAAGTATCTGAGGCTGGATTTGAAGTCTGGTATTCCTGACTCCCAAGTCCCGTGCTCTATTCACTGTACAAACTATCTACTTCTAATAGGCATTGTGTTCTTGAATCTTCATTCTTATCATGTAATTGATTGACTTTCTATAGCACCAACACAATATTCACAGTGCTGATGGCAACTGTGAATATGTTGGCATAGTGCTTAATCACAAAATATAACAGATTCTCCATATAGAAGACAGAAATAAAACATTTATCCAGACACCAGAAAACCAAATCCCAACACCAAGAAACTGAAT
The DNA here is from genome assembly GCA_011680675.1 of Gymnobelideus leadbeateri. Taxonomy (NCBI): domain Eukaryota; kingdom Metazoa; phylum Chordata; class Mammalia; order Diprotodontia; family Petauridae; genus Gymnobelideus; species Gymnobelideus leadbeateri. Next base: position 467,373 of record WOXC01003626.1, on the reverse strand, counting down.
CCATTGTAGCAATATAGAAGTTAATACACCAAGGTAACAGAGAGTCACACCATCCTTTAGTCTTCCCACAAACAAACATTTACTCACAAGCCTTTCTGCTTGCTTACAGTCCTCTCTCCTCTCTCCTGTCTCCTCCCTCCTGTCTAACTGCTTTGACTCCCAGCTTCCTGTGGGCTCTGCTCCACCCTTCAGCAAACTCCTCCCTCTACAGGCTCCAAGTGATTACATTCAGCCTATTAGGGGGAAGATCTTCAAGTCAGGGAAGGTCTTCAAATTCCCTTAGTTTTATTAAGAGGCAGAGAAGATCTTCAAATTCCTATTACCATTACACTTTCTTGTTTGGTCATACGTGAGCTTGGTGATGTTGTCGCTTTTCTCCCGTATATCATTGTTAGTGACTTGCTGTATTCTATGCCCATGTATGTCTTGATCACATTAATCTCTTGGAGGTACAAAGGTGTGTTTGTGAATACCCACCACCCTAGTAGTAGTCAGGATGGCCTGTGGCATATGTGAGTATCTAGTACAAGGTGTGCTCTCCCACAAAACACAGAATTTTCCTTGACACATTAGTCATAGGAAAATGCTTTTCACATCAAAAAGCTGTCAATTTCTCTTTTGTTAATCACTATTCCTAGATATCGAATTATGTTCTAAGCACTGATTGAGTATGAGACAAAAAGGAATAATAATTTGTTTTACATTATCTATAATGTTTTTTAAGTAATCCCTTTTCCACAGGTTATTCTATTCTCTGTTTCTTTTTCCCCCTCCTGCATTGAGATGTTTAAAATCTAAAAAACAAAATAAAATTTAAAAAACCACAATCCACAAGCAAATGGGGAGGGAATGTATGTTCATTTAATCCTCAGGCCTCACAAGGGATTTGAAAAGAGGATTTGTGTAGAGGCTGTTCTTTCTGCACTTGAAAATATCAAGCAAGAATTTGGCAAAAATTGCAGTGTAGGAAGATGCAAGATTCTTGGGCTGTGAGATGTTGCTGGATTGGCATTTTATCTTTGGCAGCTGTTGCCACACTTGATATCTTCAGCTGTTTTTTTTTTTGAGGATTCTACAAAGACATAATTATTCATTTAATATACTAAAATTCATCTTGCATCCTATTCCCTGAATTCATGCAGTAATGTGCTGACAACTTTTTTCTTTTGAGTATTCTACTCTGGACCTGCAGGAGCTTCTACTGCTTGGTTGTTTGACCCCTTCTTCAATTATCTTTTGACTCTGGGGAAGCAGTTACAAATTTTAAGGTTCTCAGCTAGAAATATTGGGTAACACATGTTTACCACTTGCTTCGGGCATTATTGGGTGGTGCTTTCTATGTTAATTGGTTTCTAAGGTCTATTTGATCACTGAAACCAAAGTTATCTCCAGTTACTGAGGTTTTCAGTGGAGACAATCAGAAGTCTTCTTTGGATACCATGTTGTCCTTGGTGTAATATATCACTTTGGGTTTTTTTGGACATTATGATTAGTTATGAAACCAATTATCTTTTACTACTACAACTGTTTTTCTAATTATTGAGGACCTTCCGAAAGAGCACATGATTCAGGTTGTTCCCCCCCCCCCCCAGAGGAGTGGGTGGGTAGTCAATCAGCAAAGATTTATTTTAAGTCACTACACATGCACACAAACACACATGTGCACACACACATATATGCTAGCATATATATATACACACACTAGTATATATATATATATATATATATATATATATATATATATATAGTATATACACACACAAATACATATACCCACATACACACATGTATATATGTGGTATGTGTGTATGTATATATATATTATATACATATCTATTTCTGTCCATCTATATCTGTCTGCCTATATCTATCTATCTACACACTAGTATATTAGACATTTGGGATATAGACTGAAGAATAGGTTTTGTTCCTCAGATTTTCAGTCAGAAGGAACCTCAGAGCACATTGAGACTAACCTGTATCTGCACACCTTCTATAGTATCCTTCCCCAGGGGTCATCCAGCTTTTATTTGAAGAAACCAGTGAGGGGAAATCCACCACCTCCTGAGGCAAGCCATTTGACTTTTGGTTTGCTCTAATTCTTAGAAAACTTTTCCTCTTTATGAATTCATAGTGTCATGGGATCATTGAAGAAATTATTACAGTCATCAGGGCCAACTCTTTTGTTTTGTAGATGAGAAAACTGAGGCTGAAGGACATTAGAAGTGTCTATCCCAGGGTCACCCAGTTAGTAATTGTCTGAGGTAGATTTCAGCTCAGGTCTTCCTGCCTCCAGGTCTGACTTTCTATCCCCTGTACCTCCCTCCCTCTTCCACCTGTTTCTCTTAGATCTTCCCTGTGGAGCCAAATGGAACTATTCTATTTTTCTTGTTGTTGTCTAAATCTTGGGGCCATTAAAAATATATATTATTTCTGGATCACTCTATTGCACTTACCATATTCTATATATGCCTTAATACTTACTCTAGTCTAGTAGTTGTTCTATCCTAGACAAGTCAATTAGCCTCATTTAGCCTCGGTTTCCTCATCTGCAAAATTGGTACAGTAGTACTCTGAGGCAGCTAGGTAGTGCCAGTGGTTAGAGCACCAGCCTGGAGTCAGGAAATGTGTTCAAATTTGGCTTCAGGTATTTACTAGCCATCTTACCCTGGGCCAGTTGCTGGAGTTCTGTCTGTTTCAGTTACCTCAACTGTAAAATGGGCATTATAATAGTACCTACCTTGCAAAAGTATTGTGAGGATCAAATTATATAATATTTGTAAATCATTTAGCATAGAAGTAGACACATAATAAATGCTAGTTCCCTTCCTCGCCTTCCTTCCTTTCCTTCTTCACTCACCTCACAGGGTTGTTCTGAAGATTGAATGAAGTAATGTGTGTAAAGCACTTTGTAAATCTTGAAGATGCTTGAAAGCATCATATTGTTATTTACATTATAAACTTTCTGATGGTAGGCACCATAATTACTCATCTTTGTATGTGAAAAGTATGTTTTTCACCTAGTATTTAAGCAAATACTTATAGATTTTAAATTGATTTGAATGGGATTCTTGGCTTCAAGTAATCTGTGGCTTAAATAGAGAAAGGATGTAGATCCATGCTCATTGGTGGGGAGTAACATCCCTCCAGGAAAGCCCATGTTTCTGACTGCCAGGTGTAGGACATCTCTTTGCCATGATACTCTGATGTTTGCTAATGCATGTCCTAGTCAGACTTTGATTGTTTTTCCCCATGGACATTTTGGAAGGACCTTGAATTTGAGTCAGCATATTGGTGATTCTTTTGTGCATTAATAACATCAGCGGATTTTTTAAAAACAGTATCTATATGCAGCAAATGATTAAGCACTGTCAAAGGGACAGAGAAACTGAAAGCAGAGTATGCAAGAATGAGGAGATTCACAAGCCACGATCAAAACCGATTTGACTGCCTTTTATTTACAAAGGAATCTTGTGTAGAATGATAGAAGGGAAAAAACCAGGGATACTAGGTAAAGGTTTGTAAAGGAAGAGGAAGGGATCTGGGAAAGAATGGTTGGTGCATTGTACAGAGTATAATCTCCTCTTCTTCCTCTTCCTCTTCCTCTTCTTTCTTCTCTTTCTCCTTCTCCTCCTCCTCCTCCAACCTAACCCATCAGACAAAGGTGAGACCTATTCTAGCTCCTCTCCATGGCCAGGAATACCTCCATGAAGTAACTGTTGGGTTGCTGGAGAGCATGTAGAAAAGAGGTGCCAAAACACTTGCCCAAATCAGATTAAAATGTAATTGGAAAACATTTAGCAAAATAAATAAAAACAGTAAAAAATAGATAATGTTAATATGTGGTTTTCAAAATCAATATGCCTCCCACAGGGATCCTTATATTTGCTTTAGTGGCCTTCCCCATTTCTACTTGAGTTTAACCACACTTTTCTTCAAGAATTACAGGGTATCTCAGAAGTGTTAGTGCACTTTAAACCTGTAATAGCCTCACAGGTGCTGTATGAATGTAGCTATAAGTAAGTTTTAATAGCCTAATATTGAACTGTGATTTGGGGGACACCCATTATGTGTGTTGAGTATGACATATTGGATGCCTCCACTCCTGGAAAGAGCTTTACACATGGAACCAATAATAGACTGTTTTCCAAGGAATAGTCTGAGGGTAGAGACCCACTGTTCCAAGGTAATGAGTTTTTCATTCATGGAGGGTTTGTGATTTGCTTCAGGAATGGCATATCAACACCCATAAAATAATGGATATTTCAAAGAATCAAAAGAAAGTTTAGGTGACTGGTGCTTCTGAAATTTTGTTTCTCCTCTAAGAATTGAGGTTTTAATTTTTATCTTTTTGAAGTTATAAATTATAAAAAAAGAGTTGCTTTTGAGTAGGTGTGATAATAAAATAATCTTGTATATTTCACAAAAGGAGCTCTTTTTTTCTTTTAGCAGCTTTATGGTTTCATTTATTCTATTGAATTTCCCCCCAGAGTGTACAGATTACAAACTGCATTATTTGTTACTGCTGCATCTGCAGGCTCACCAAATTTTTTAGTATATTATGCAAACCAGCTTAGCCACTAACCTGGCCAGTTACCAGAAAGGCAGATCTCTGAGTAGTTGAATCATCCTGCTTCCATATGTAATTTAAGGTACCTTTTCCCACAGTGGCATTGTGGGTAATGGTATAAACACATGCCTTTCAGGGCAGACAGGTGTATATTTTGAACTGATGAGTCAAGAGATATCTATTAGTAGCATAAGGGAGACGAGCCTCTGGATTTATTACATGGTAGGAATTTAGATGAGAGGTTTTTAGTTGACTAATTAGCAGTGAGCCTTATTGTACCTTTGTTTGTATTCCCTTTACCCAACAAGATCATTTAACTCCTCACAGTTGGGGCCCAGCTGTGATTTATTTCTCTAAGTTTATAATTTGCTGCTTGGTAGCTCACAGAGGTAGGTTGAACCAATTGCCCACAGAGCAAATGGACCATATCAAAGCAGTGTTTCTGACCTCGCAGTGTGAACAGATATCTGACTCCTCTGTTTGATTAGAATTTCAATGAGCTACAGGGCAGACGGATCACTTGAGGTTCATTTCACCTATCACATACCTCTTATCCAGGATCAGGGATCCATATGTAAGTGCAGAAACAACAAGGAATTGACTGAGTTCTGCTATTCAAGAATGTCCTGGACAGAATACTGAAAGAAGTAACATATGGGCTGGGAGTGTCTGCTCCACCAAGCTCCAACTAAGTAGATCTTTTTGCAAACACTAGTTCTTTTTCTTTCCAAGATTTTATTTCAAAAAGCATATGGTGTATAGACTTTGCTTTTGAGGCATATAAATGTAGTAGTTTGGAGGTAGTTAGTTTATGGGCTTGCAGTCAGTAAGATCTGAGTTCAAATATGACCTCAGATGCTTGCCAACAGTGTGACCTAAGGCAAGCCACTTAACTTTTGTCTGCCTCAGTTTCCTCAACTGTAAGATTGGGTTACCAATAACACCTACCTTCCAGGGTTGTTGTGAACAACAAATTAGATAATATTTGTAAAGCTAGTAATACTGTCTGATACATCTAGTGACTACTTAATTAATACTCATTCCCTGCCCCTAATACAATAATTTTTTTCACCTCTTCATTAGTTCTCTAGATTATTTGGAATGAGAAATTATTTCATTAATGACTTATAAAACTCTTGTGGATTTTGGACTTCTCAGTGAGGGATAATGTACCTATTTTTTATGAATTTCTTTTTGTGAGAAATGAGGGGTGGTTATATTAGAAGTCATCCTTAATGTACCAGCTCTTAAAAATACTCAGAAAATTCAATATCCAATGAAATTGTTATAGATTGCCTTGATATTGCATATACTAGAAATTGTAAGTTCAAAAAATGGCATGCATATTTATAAATCAGTACACTGAATGTCATATTTTGTTAAGTATAGTTAAGCTAAAGGGGTGTGTGTGTGTGTGTGTGTGTGTGTGTGTGTGTGTGTTTACATTTTGTTAAAGTCCAGCAGGGAAGAACCACATGTTAATTTGAAGTCCTGGAATGTGGCTATGAAGATATGCTCATTATAACCTGTACATTTAGAACCTCCATGTAGGTTCTTTTGATCTTGTTTGGTGAGGGAGAAAATCAGCTTCATGGAGGATCTCTACATAGGCAAAATGAAGTAGAGAATTTAATAAGGATGTAGTGAATTTACACAAATTGAAATGACTATTTTGCATAGTTAAAAATGACTGGTTTTATTTGGCATTTTTTTCTTAGTGGCTTTTGAAAATTGAATTAATTGAGGCAAGTAATGTCCAAGTTGTCATGTTCTGTAGGTTACATATGTATTTATTTATTTTTAGCGTTCATTTTTAAAATTTTGAATTCTGAATTATGTTCCTCAAATCCCTCCTCCACTCATTGAGAAGGAAACAATATGATACCCAGTATACATGTGAAGTCTGCCAAACACAAAATTCCTATATTAATTGTATTGAAAAAAAAGCAAGAAAAATAAAGTATAAATATGCTTCAGTTTGTACTCAGAGTTCATCATTTGTTTCTGAAAGTGGATAGCATTTTTCATCTGTGTAGATAAGAGCTAAGTCTGTCACAGCGGATCACCATTACAATATTGCTGTTACTATATGCATTGTTTTCTTGGTTCTGCTCACTTCATTTTGAATCAGTTCATATAAGTCTTCCCAGGTTTTTCTGAGAGCATCCTGCTTGTCATTTCTTATAGCACTGTAGTATTCCATCACAATTATATACCATATCTTATTTAACTATTCCCCAGTTGATGGGCATTCCCTCAATTTCCATTTCTTTCCCACCACAAAAAGAGCTACTATAAATATTTTTCTATATTTAAGGCCTTTTCCCTTTTCTTTTATGTCTTTGGGATACAGACCTAGTAGTGGTATGGCTGGGTCAAGGGGAATGCAATTTATAGCCCATTTGGGTATTATTCTCCAAATTATTCTCCCAAATTAAGTCAGCTCTTAATACTTACCTGTTTATATTCACTCTGGTAGTTGTATGACTTTGGATAAGTCACTTAACCTTGACATTTATGTAGCAATTTCTAGCTTACAAAGTTCTTTGTCTATATTATCTCATTGGTACCTCATGACAGGGCACCTGTGAGGCAGGTTGTGAGGAAACCACTATAATTGTTACCCCCTTCTTACAGATGAGGAAACTGAGTCTCAGAGACGTTAAGTAACATGCCTAAGGCGACACAGCTAGTGTCAGAGGGGAGATTCCAACCTAGGCTTCCTGACTTCAGTCCTAAGACTTTAATTCAGTGCACCAGTGGAAATGTCATGCTTATTAAGTTTCTGGCTGACACAAACTTGAGAAGGATTGTTAATATTTTCACTGACAGAATCAGGATTCAAAAATTATTTAGCATGTTGAACCATGTGTGGTTAAAATTAAATGAAATTTATTAAGGATAAAAGTAAGTCCCATGCTTAGATTGGAAAAAAAAATTTACAAGTATGAGATATGGCAGATGTGGCTAAAAAAGCAGGGCATGTGAAAAAGATTGGGTGTATTAGGTGACTGTAAACTCTAGGATTCAACAGTGTGGATTGGCAGTGAAGAAAAGCTAATGGAATCTTCAGCTACATTAATTGAATCTCAGTGCTTAGAGAGGACAGTTGTACTGTTTTCTGCACTCTCAGACCTCATCTGCAGCATTGAGTTCTGATTCACTTTTTGGGATAGATATTAACAAATGACCGCACATTTAGAGAGGTCTTCAATCAGGGCAGAAAGAGGAGTCAAAGTGATGTTGTCTGGATATCCCTTGGAGGCAGCAGAAGTACTCAGCCTGAAGAAGAGAAAACTTAAAATTTCCTCTTCTCTTTCTTAGATAGTTTGAAGGGATAGTTTGCAGAGAGATCATACTCATTTTGGTTGCCCTCAGAGGAGAGACAATATGGTTAATGGATGGAATGTTGCCCTCAAAGCCATGGGTTCAAGTTCCCTCTGTGACACATTAAGGTTGTGTGGCCATGGTCAAGTCATCAAGGCAACTAAGACTATCCATTACAGAGAAGGCGCCTGCCTGCATTGGCAGGGTGAGTTTCATCATTTGCTTTTTGGAGGGAGGAAGGTAGGGCAGTTAGGGTTAAGTCACTTGCCCAAGGTCACACAGCTAGTAAGTGTTAAGTGTCAGAGACTCAGGTCCCCCTGACTCCAGGGCAGGTGCTCTATTCACTGTGGCACCTAGCTGCCCCGAGTTTCATCATTTGAGAATTCCCTGTACTGATGAAGTCACTGATGAGAAATAGAACTAAAGTTTAATCTTATGGGGACACAGATTTAGGATCAATGTGAATGTGAAGAACTCCAGAAGTGGTTTTATTTGCCTCATCTGTTAATGAGTCCTTATATTACTGGAGGTATCCAAGTAAGGGCTGCATGAATATTTTGGGTGGGGCATATATTGAACAAACTTTTGTTTCAAGTTCAATTTAGATTAGATGAACTTTAGATTCTTTGATTCTCTGGGGGAAAAAATAATACCTCCAAATACCCCTCCTCCCATTAACGTATGGATGCCTACGTTATTTACGTCATTTAGTGTCTGTCATCAAGGAAAGTTTAGATACTCATGCAAAGGTGATCTGTAATGTTTAAGGAAGGCATGATGTTTGGGGATTTTCTTTAACCTTTTGAAGCAGATGATATGGTGGACAGCCACCGCAGATCATGGTCAGATACTCAGAACTGGTTTTCTTGAATTGTGATCTGACCTCCACTATGATAGTATTTCTGTTTTTCCCATTGCCACTTGTTCCCTTTTCCTTTTCCTTAGGTCCTAATTGTATGGTCTTAACATCATGTATGTACTCCAAGGAATGTACTCTTTTTCCTTTCAGCTTCCAGATTTCATTTTCAAGTTCTGTCACTTGCCTACATCAAAAACAATATGGCAAAATATCTTTTTTTGGGGGGTTTGGGGTTTTCTCTTTGTGTCATCAGCTTTCCTCGAAAGGATATCATCCCAGGTTAAGTTATGGCTTTCTCCCTTTCCCCACTGGCTTTGATGGAGACTTATAGATTTGTTTGCTCAAAAGCTTAATTTTTAAATGTGTCCATACCTAATGATATAGAGTTGGAGTGAAAAGAATAATTCTGGATCTGTGAGTAATAGTGAGATTCTCTTCTCTCTCCTCTAAAATGTGTTGTTTAGAAAAAATAAAATCTGGAATAACCCTGATTAAATTATAGGTTATTATTAGGGAATTTATTATACTTATAAACTATACTTGTTCTCCCTGTAATTTGTTATAATTAATGCAAGAGTTCAAGGGCAGAAAGCAAGGATCAGGTCATGGCATGCCTTCCTCTCTTGCAATACTTGCTATCACTGGCTTTTTTTCACAGCATAGTTAAGAAAGGTGTGTATATGTGTCTGTATTTAAATTTACATCATCCTTTTTAGGAGAGAATTATAATTCTTTGACTCACAGGAACCTAAGTTTTTAGGAATCACAGTTGGAGGTCAAGTGACCCTCCCAAAATAGGATTAGTAGTAAGTGAATGTGGGAAGCCAGTGATTCCCAGAATTGAGCTTTTGTCATGTGTGTGTGTGTGTGTGTGTGTGTGTGTGTGTGTGTGTGTGTGTGTGTGTACCAAGCAAGCCCCAACAAGATGACTGCTTGTGGTCTGCAGTAGATTGGTAGAAAAAAAAATAAGACACTGAAAGGTTGTCATTGCCAGATTTTAGGTTTTCTCTGTCCTCTTTTCCTAAATGATTCGCACCTTTGCATAATCACAGGTATGTTGACTGTAGGGATCCAGTGCAGTGATTTAATTGTCTGTTAACTCAAGCCTGGATTAAAAAAACAAAACAAAACTGAACACCTTTCAGTAAGTGTGTGAGACAAGTACAAAAGACTAAGTGTTAGAGTCAAATGTTTCTAAATAGTATATCCATTTTTATCTTTTTAAAACATCAATCAAACCACCTTTGTTCCTAGAACTTTTATTTGAGAGCTTCTAAGGTCCGAACAACTCTCTGAGATGTTGAGGGTGGACAGTCAGAGGAGGAAGCAAGCCAATGGTTTGGTTGGGTTCTCTGCCTTCCCAGGCATTGTTCATCTGGTTGTGGCAGACATGGACAGTCGGGTTAATCATTAGGTTTTGTAACCATAAAGCACCCTCTGGAAAAGATGGAATGTGGTTTCCTTAAGGTTGATATGTTTAGTGACCTAAGATTTAAAATTACTTCTTTTGTTGTCTTCTCTGTTGGGCCATGTGGTCCCATAGGCATCTCTACACCCCAACTCCCATTTAACAAGTGGTTAAAGTACACAGACTTGCTCTATCTTCTTTCCTTACCCCAGCTGTTCTCCCTAGTATCTAGGAGAGATGTTTCTGAGCAGTAAAATGCCAAAAAAGGGGGAAAGCAAGAGTCTTGGATCACCTGCAAATTAAGCAATTAAGAATAACCATTAGCACCAACCAGGTGAGTCTTGTTTGATTCTTCATTTCCCATCTTTCTCACCAACCAGAAACCGATCTTTGAGGAACATCCATGAATGTCACAATCATGGGGCTTCTAAGTCTTCTTAGAGAAGACAGTGATCATTGACCAGGCTTGGCAATCATTGTCAGGAAGATATACGGTTGCCTCTTCCTTCTGCCCTATAGTGTGGTGCTGAGTACTATTGAGAGTCATAGGCCAGAAATAGATGTAATAGGGTTTAGATGAATAAATTAATAAAAGAATTCTAATGGATTATTAAAGGAAAGTCTGAATCAAGGAAAGTTCTTGATTTTGGAGGACTTTGTCATGGAAATCAGTTACCTACTTATTTGAGAAAGCATATCTGTGTGTCATTTATAGAGATAAAAACCATGTAAAATTGGTTTGACTTCTTGTGACATTTCTTACTTTTGATATTCATAGGGCAAGAAAAGAATCCTGAGACTTTATCTTTTCTTAGTCTTAGGCAAAAACATTCCAGTTAGATGAAACTTGCAGAGAATATTTTCCATCATTCCTCAGTAACCAAGCAAAATATAAAAAGGGAAAAAAAGAGCAGTGTACCAGACACTGTATTAAGAGCTGTACAAATATCTCATTTGATGATGTTTGACAATTTCAATGGTCAGGAAGTTTTTCCTCGTATCTCCTTGGGAAATTAACCTTACTAATAACTTTGGGAAATTAAATCAATAAGCTTATCTTTTCTTTAGATAAAAAAACTCTTCAAAAGCAATGACTATGACTTCTCTCAGTAATCATACCTAGAGTCACTTGATTTTTTGGAGATCCTTGGAGAGAATAATTCTAATGTTTCACTCTGTTAGAGCAGGTTGTTGCTGAAATTTTTCATCAAACTCACAACCAGATATCATTACCTATGTCTTTGAATTATGGAAACATTAACAATATGCCACTGTTCTTCCCTTCCCACTATTAATGGTAAAACAATTTTTTAATGTTTTAAAAAAAATTTTAGTTCAAATTCTATCCTGCCGTGCTCCTGCTTCCTGAGATAGTAAATAAGCAGTCTGATATAGGTTGTACATGTGCAATCATGTAAAACATTTTCATGTTAGTAATTTTGTACAAGAATCGAATAAAAAAAGAATGAAAGTGAAAAATAGTACTCTTCAGTCTGTATTCAAACAGTATCAGTTCTTTCTCTGGAAGAGGTTAGCCCTTTGAGATTGTCTTGGATCATTGTATGGATGAGAATAGATAAGTCATTTATAGGTCTTCATTGTATAATATTGCTGTTACTGTGTACAATGTTCTCCTTGTTCTGCTCACTTCATTTTGCATCAGTTCATGTAACTCTTTCCAGGTTTTTCTGAAATCATCCTGCTTGTCATTTCTTATGGGATAATAATATTTTATCATAATTATATGCCACAGCCTGTTTAGCCATTCCCCAATCAATGGACATCCTCTCAATTTCCAATCCTTAGACACCACAAAAAAGACCTGCTTTAAGTATTTTTGTATGAATAGATCCTTTTCTTTTTTAATGTCTTTGGCATATGGACCTAGCAGGCAAACCCAGATCTTTTTTGACTCTACCACTCTAGCCAAACCAGATCCAAGTGTAATTTGAAAATGCTTGGCAAAATAAATAAAGATTCAATATAGATAATGTTAATTTATGATTTGCCAAGTCATTATGCAGGAGGTCTTTTCTCTGATAATTTAGTATCACGACATTACGCTGTGCTTTTCACAGAGCAAAGACTTGGGTAGGTGATAAAAATGGAAAATATTATAAAGAAAATGTTATAAAGTATGTAAAATAAAAAGGAGAGATGACATCATGTTGCTTGAAATGCAAGAAAAATATGAACTGTCTTCTCTCTTCCCCCAGATTTAGTGATTTGATTAATATGATGCATTAGGTTATTATATTGGACACAGCTGAATTGCTACTGACAGATTCAGCTATACAACCAAGAGGCTTTCTTGTCATTGACAGTGTCTAAACTTCTTGAAGCAGTGGAACAAATGTAAACCATTTATTTTCCAGGTTCCATGTTTGCTAATTGGAGTGACTGGACCCATAGACCTACCAAGACCATTTTCTTCAGACTTGTTTTCACCCTTCTTTCCCCTAAGAAAGAGAAAGGGAAAAAGCAGTCACATTTAATAAGGGACACCTTTAAACAATGTTAACTTAATTCTAGGAAAAAAATTTAAACATATGACTGGTTGGGTCTCTGCTAAAGGGAAGGACAAAACAAAAAATGGCTCCTGGAGGCAAGTTTGGGTGTAAACAATGCCAGATTCCTTTGCTTTGGCTATTTAGACTCTGTATTGAAAGCTTGACTTCAACATGTTCCTTTTTTTTTTGTTAAGTGCTTTCTTGTTCCCTAAGATGACTGAAGAGGCTACATCATCATCTTTTTTATTTTATTAAATTTTATGTTTATTTTTAGTTTACATTGTTCATTTCCACAAGATTTTGAGTTACAAATTTTCTCCCCATCTTTCCCCTACCCCCACCCCAACACAACGATCCCACTGTAAACCCCCTCCCCCAATCTGCTCTCTCCTATATCCTCCCCCAATCCCCTCCCCCTTTTCAGTAGGGCAAGATGGATTTCTGTACCCAGGTGCCTGTATATCTTATTTCCCGGTTGCATATATATTTTATTGTTTGTTTGTTTTTTTAAAGCAATTGGGGTTAAGTAACTTGCTCAAGGTTACGTGGCTAGTCATTATTTATGTGTGGGTGCTCATTTTCTGAGGCCGGTTTCGATCCTGGGTCATCCCAACTCAGAGGCCGGCGCTCTTACTCACTGCGCCACCTAGCCGCCCTGCATATATATTTTAAACATTTGATTTTGAAACTTTGAATTCCAGATTCTTTCCCTTCCTCCCTTGTCACCCACCCTTACTGGGAAGATAGGTAATTCAGTATAGGTTGTATGTGTGTAGCTATGCAAAACATTTCCATAGTGGATATATTGTGAAAGACTGACTATATTTCCCTCCATCCTATCCCACCCTCCCACTTGTTGTATTCTCTATTTTGACCCTGTCCCTTTTCAAAAGTGTGTGCTTCTAACTTCTCTTCCCCCCAACCTGCCCTCTCCTCCATCATCTCCCCCCTTACTCTCCGGTAGGGTGAGATACCCTATTTAGTGTGTATGTCCTTCACTCCCTAAGCCAAATTCATTGAGAGTAAGGTTGACCCATTCTGTTCTTATAATTTTTGCCTTCCTATTCTTCCCCTACATTGTACCTCTTCTATATGAAATAATTTACCCCATTCTATCTCTCCATCTCCTTTCATTATATTTCTCTCTCACCTCTCAATTTCACCTTTTAAATATCATTCCTTCCTATTAAGTTGGTCCCATGCCCTCTGTCTATGTATACCTGTACACACACTCACATATGTATTCATACTCCCATTTACCCTCCTATATAGACATATGTATGTATGTATAGATAGATAAATATACACATTTCTATTCCCTTCAACTATTCTCATACTGAGAAAAGTTTCATAAGTTACAATTATTGTTTTTCCATGTAGGAATGTAAATAGTTCAACTTTGATAAGTTTCTTATGATTTCTTTTCCCTGTTTACCTTCTCACGCTTTTCTTGCTTCTCATATCTGAATGTCAGATTTTCTATTCAACTCTGGTTTTTTCCTCAAGAATGCTTGAAAGTCCTCTATTCCATTGAATGACCATATTTTTCCCCTGAAACATGATACTCAGTTTTGCTGGGTAGATGATTCTTGGTTTTAATCCCAGCTCCTTTGACCTCTAGAATATCATATTCCAAGCCCTTTGATCCCTCAGGGTAGAAGCTGCCAGATCCTGTGTTACCCTGATTGTGTTTCCACAGTATTCAAGCTGTTTCTTCTTGGCTGCTTGTAATATTTTCTCCTTGATCTGGGAACTCAAGATCCTGGCTATAATATTCCTAGGAGTTTTCTTTTGGGGATCTTTTTCAAGAGGTGATCGGTGGATTCTTTCAACCTCTATTTTGCCCCCTGGTTCTAAAACATCAGGGCAATTTTCCTTGAGAACTTCTTGAAGGATGGTTTCTAGATTCTTTCTTTGATCATGGCTTTCAGGTAGTCCAATAATTTTGTAATTCTCTCTCTTGGATCTATTTTCCAGGTCAATGGTTTTTCCCATGAGATATTTCACATTGCCTTCTATTATTTCATTTGTTTGGATCAGCTTAATAGCATCTTGATTTTTCATAAAGTCACTAGCTTCCATTTGCTCCAATCTAATTCTGAAGGAACGATTCTCCTCAGTGAGCTTTTGAGATTCTTTTTCCATCTGGCAAATTTGACTCTTTAAGGCATTCTTCTCCTCATTGGCTTTTTGAGCCTCTTTTGCCATTTGAGTTAGTCTATTTTTAAGGTGTTATTTTCTTCAGTCAGGTTGTTGACTCTCCTTTCATGATTTTCTTGCATCTTTCTCATTTCTCTTCCCAATTTTTCCTCCACTTCTCTTATTTGCTTTTCAAAATCCTTCTTAAGCTCCTCTATGGCCTGTAGCCAGTTCATATTTTTCTGGGAAGCTTTTGAAGGCACTGCATCCTCTTATTGGCCTGACAATTTGTACTCCTATTTACTTATATGTAATTCTAATTTGTAACTTGTATTTTCTCATCTTTGTATTTGTTCTAATTTGTATTTTCTCATCTTTTAAGTGTGACTATTGAACTAGATATCCTCTGAAGTCTATTCTAGTCTAAATGTATGATCTAAATCTAAATCTATATGTATCTCTGTACATATCTAATCTCCTAGTACTAAACTCTGACTTAATGTCAGAAGCTATGTCTGTTTATCCTTGATTCTTCTCCAGATGGGGCTACTAGGTTGTACAGTAGATAGAGCCCTGGGCCTAGAGTCAGGAAGATCTGAGTTCAAATTAGACTTTGGACAATTACTAGCTATGTGACCTTGTGTACCCTATTTCCCCTTCCCAGTTTATAAATTGGAGACAGACTGACTGGAAAAGGGAATGGCAAACCACTCCAGTATCTTTCCCAAGAAAACCCCTTGGAGTTGGTCCACTGGGAGTAGTGTAGAGTTGGACACAAGTAAACAGCCTAACAACAACAATTTCCTCTAGAAACTCTCACAATGCCTTGGGGGCAAAGGAGAGATTTGTGTGTAATATATACCAGGGGGAAAATTCACATATATGTGTGTCTGTGTGCATGCATATATATATAGATAGATAGATAGATAGATAGATAGATAGATAGATAGATAGATATACACACATACACATATATGTGTGTATATAATATTATATATGTGTGTATCAGTTATCTCTCCGTCTGTCCATGATTTGATTGGTATGGGAATTTACTCCACTAATATAGCAACTCTTCTGTAACTAATAATATTAGAGTATATCATGGGACACAGAGCTATTAAATGACTTGACTATTATCACAAAGCTAGGATGGGTCCATCAATCGATATACATTTAGTAAGCACTTAACTATTTAAACCAGCCACTGTTAGAAGCAGAACTTGAACCCAGGTCTTCTGACTCTAAGGTCAGCTTCCAGTTGACTATAAGAAACATACTCATTCACAGATTGAACTTGCCAGTTGAATTATCAGAACAATTTGTTCTTTTATCAAAATGAAACATTGATTAACTTTATAATTTAATAGGAATTTGGACAATACCATATAATCCTTATGGCAAACGGTGTCTTTACTCTCTAAGAATTTAAGATGAGAGGAAAGCGTACAGGAATTCATTGCTGAGTAAAAACATAGAGCTTTTATATGAATAATAGATAATAATTGCTAACATATAGTGCTTATAGGTACCAAGTACTGTGCTAAGCATTTCACAAATATTATCTCATTTGATTTTTACAACAACCCTGAGAGGTCAGGCCTATTATTATCCCCTTTTTATAGATGAAGAAACTGAGGCAGACAGACATTAAGTGATTTTTCCACAGCCAGTAAGTGCCTGAGGCTAGGTTTGAACTTAGGCCTTCCTGACTACAGATCCAGTGCTCTCTTTACCATGCCACATAGATGCCAACTCATGTACATGTCAATGGTAAGTGCATTATGGGTGATAGGTGGGTGGGCCATAGGGTTGACTTGGGGAGAGTAGCATTGGGAGTTTAATATTCAGGTCAAATCAGGCAGCTCTTCTCTGGTCTGTCTTGTATATTATTTGTTAAAGACATATAGACAGACAGACAGACATACGGACATACATACATGAAGAGAGAAAGGAAGAAATGAAAAAAAATTATTGAACACTTACTATGTGCAAAGCATTGTGTTGTACTGGTGATACAAGTTTAAAACCAAGACAGTTCCTTCTCTCAAGGAGTTTATATTCTAATATGAAGAGACAACATATACAACAGATTTTAGCTTCAGGTTAGATGGAAAGACCTTAGGGTATAGGGGCAAAGCATCTTCATATTGTTTCTGTTGATAAAACCATATCTGTTTCTACTGTTGAGCCATTTGTTGGTATCAAGAACTTAGGTGATGAAAACTCTCTTTTCCTTTTTTTTCATATTTAAATATATTTTATTATTTTCCCCCCAATTACATGTTAAAACAATTTCTTGATTTTTTTTCATTAGCTATGGCTGTTGGGAAGGGGGTAGGAGGAAAGCAGCAGCACCTACAGAGGCAGTTCCCAGATCCCATCGCTACAAGGGTTACTTTCTCGATGATGGGTTTGGGACCCATGGTTTAGGGGGGTGCTGCTATTCCTGGGCTTCTGGGTTGAACTTCCTATCTTTGGCAGTTGATTGGTGATTAGTGTTGGTGGTAGAGGATATGACAGACCACTCTACCCGATGTGACTTTTCTATATATGCCAAAGGGCATATATAACATAATAAGATGACAAGGTTAGTAAGATAATCCTAGAATGCTAAAACTGGAAGTTACTGCAGAAATATTATGTACCTGATTTCTCCTTGTTTTATAGAAACTACTTAATTATGGAAAATAATTCATTCTTTTTATAAACCTTTATTATCTTTATTATTTTTATTTATTATTTACTGCATGCAGGGCACTGTACTAGATGTTTCAACACTTACAAAGGTAAATAAGAGATGGCCCCTATCCTTAAGAAGTTTATAGTCTAGGGGCAGGTAGGTGGTGCAGTGAATAGAGCGCCGGCACTGGAGTCAGGAGGACCTGAGTTCAAATCTGGCCTCAGACACTTAACACACACACACACACACACACACACACACACACACACACCCCCTAGCCTATGACCTTCGGCAAGTCACTTAAACCCAATTGCCCTACCTTCCCTCTCCAAAAAAAAAAAAAAAGAATGATTAAAAAAAAGGTTTATTGTCTGATTAAAAAAAAGTTTATTGTCTAGTAGTCTTTTTGATAAGAAGTGCTATAAATTAGAACGTAGATGAATAAGAGAAATATAAAGTTCAGTGATATCAGATGAAGAAGAAATGTCTTCCAAAGTAGAGGGGGTGATGGGGATGGGGACTGAGAAATCAAATTAATCTCATTGTTTTAGGGAAGAGAGAATGTTCTCTTCATTTATCTCTCTCTGTCTCTGTCTCTCTCTCATACAAATTTGATAGAATTTTAATAAGAATTCACTTTTAACTTTCATCAGCAAATACAAATATTTAAATACATAAATAAGAAAAAAAATCAGTCAATAGCATGCAATGGCAATAAATAAAGCTAATGCAATCTTGGACTGCATTAAGAGAAGTATGTAATTCAGGGCCAGGTATGTGAACTCTCACCATGTCTTCATGTGGTCAAATTACATTTGGAGTATTGTATTTGGTTTTTGGTGCCACATTTACAAAAAGACTGATAAATTAGAGGGTATCCAGAAGAGGACATCCAGGTTGGTGAAGAGAATGCCACATGATGAGAGGTTGACAAACTGAGGTTGTTTAGCCTGAGGAAGAGAAGACTTAGGATCGCATCATAGCTGTTTCAAGAATGTGAAGGACTGTCTTTAGACATAGGGGTTAGATGGTTTTGGGGTTTTTTTAGCCCAAGGGTAAAAACTAGGAACAATGGATAGAAATTCTAGAGAGGCTGATTTAGACTCAATGGAAAAACTTCTTAACAGCTAGGATTATCTAAAAGTAAATGGGTGCCTTTGAGAGGTAATAGGTTACCTCGGACTTAATGTGTTCAAGCAGAAGCTTGGATGAAGACCTATGAGGTGTATTATTGAGTCTTACTTAGTTTTGAGTTGGCATGTGCTGATAGCTTTGGAAGTCCCTTCCAGATCTGAGATTCTATGACAAACAACCAACAAAAGTAATTATAAATTATGTAATTTCAGTTCTTGGCACTTAAAACCCTTCACAATTTGGTTCCAGACTATTTTTCCAGACTGGTTACTCATTAATTCCATTGATGAACTCTGTGATCCAACCAAATAGGCATCCTCTCTTCCTGGCTTTTAGGATCATAACTTTAGAGTTAGAAGGCATCTCATAGAAGCCATCAATTCCAATTCTGTCATTGTATAGGTGAAGAAACTGAAACCCAGGAAGTTCAGATATTTGCTTACAGTCATGCAGGTAGTGAACATGGTAAGTGGGATTTCTCCACTGGTTGCTCCTTCATGTCTTGCTTACTCCCACCTCTTGGAACCCTGACTCCCTTTGAGGATCTGCTGAAATGCTGCTTCTTTTTTTTAAGTCTTAAATTATGTTCATATGTTAGTATGCCTCCCCTTATTTCTTTGTATTTTACAAATTATTTTAATAACTATTTAGTTTTATTTCCTTGCCTGTGAACATGTTGTATCTCTCCCCCAAAATGTAAGCTCCTTGAGGGCAACAGACTATATGGATTTGCATTTGTATCTCTAGCCCCTAACACAGATGCTTAATAAATTCAGAGCTTTTGCTCTCTTATTTCAATTAGAATATGTAGTTTTTAGAGAGGCAAAAAAAAAGAATTCTTAGTTACACATCGGTAAGTAGAATTTAAAAGTATTGTATTCCTTGCCCATCTGACAGTTGAGACTGTGTGTTCCTCTCTCCCTCCCCCAAATCCACTTAGTACCTCTTCTGTTTCTTTGATTTAGCTTAATGCACTGGGCATTTGGGAGAAGAAATTGAAGGGTTATATACATAGTTCTTAAGAGTGGTGGTCATGGGGTGGCTAGGTGGTGCAGTGAATAGAGCACTGGCCGTGGAGTCAGGAGGACCTGAGTTCAAAACTGGACGCTCTCTTCTCTCTCTCTCTCTCTCTCTCTCTCTCTCTCTCTCTCTCTCACACACACACACACACACACACACACACACACAGCCCTAGCCATGTGACCTTGGGCAAGTCACTTAACCCCAACTGCCCTGCCCTCCCCCCTCCAAAAAAAAAAAAGCCAAAAAAAAAAAGAGTTATGGTCATTTATCTCAAACACTATAGTAATGGCTAATGGCGCCATTTGAAGTATGATTCATAGTAAATAAGGGTGCAAGGGAGACTCTTTCTTCCTCTTTCTGTCCCTAGAATAGGCCATGAGTTTTGGCCTACTACTTATACATCTTTATTTAGAGTTCCTTAATATGTAATTGTTCAAAGGGGATAGAATATTGGTTATTACTAGGCATTGATGCTGGAGAGCCATAGCTGGGGGTGTGTATAGGCAAAGTGAGGGAAATGTGACAAAGAAGAGGGATGAGTATTAGAAGGGGTGGTGCTAGGGAGGGAACATGTGGTGTAAGGACATTGCTGAGTGTTGAGTAGTTCTAAGAGGCCATTTATAATGGCAAAGAAAAATAAAGCACCATACTTAGCTCCTGAGATCAGTGGTCTAGTCTGAGGCTTGATGTTGTCTAGCAGCACATTCCTCTGTCTGTCTGAGGTATGCTGTTGTGAGACAGAAGATGTATGATTGCATTAGATTACCACCTTATGCAGGTAGGTGGTTTGAAGCTATATTGCTCCAAGTAGTTTGTCTTTACCTTGACTTTTAAGAAGTAGCTTGCAATCATAGGTAGTCAATAAATCTGTGTAGAATAGAATTGCATTGTAGATTTGGACTGATAATATAGGTCTAAATTGTATTATTGTTGATTATGGTTGTAAAGGCCAGATAATTGTCTGTAGCCTCCCCCATGGTGTTTTAGTAAAGAAAAAAAAAGTCCCTGCTGCTTTCAGCTTTTATCCAGGAATCTGTTCTCTTCATTGTTGACTCTGGTTCTGGCAACCTCTAGCATTGTGGGTGACCAGGTGTAGAAAAGTATTTTGCTTTCTTAATCTGTTGTGGAGAACTGGCTCTTATCAACATTTCAGCCTGGTGGCGTACAAGCAGCTGACTGGATGAGAATATTCTCCAGGTGAGAATGAACAAGATGTGGCACCTGCCACATCAAACACAGATAAACACTGGCAAGGCTCTTATTCATCTCCTGCACTGATAAACCAAGAGGGAGGCATTTTATCAATATCGTCAATGCCATTGTTGTGTACACAAAAGTTTTATGTCCAAAAGCCCCTCCATTGCTGGGCCTAGCTGCCAAGTGTGTATTCTTATGGTTCTCTGTTCTTCCTATATACAGGTATCAGTATTACCTACAAGTCAAAAAAGACGTCCTGGATGGGCGCTTGCGCTCTACCCTGGAACAGGGGATCCGACTAGCTGGCTTAGCTGTCCAAGGTAAGGTCCAGTCAATTAACCTACTGCACATGCTACTCTGGCTGAAATCATAGTTTATTTTTTATTTTTTAGTGGTTTTGTTTTTCTGGATTTGTAGTAGTAGAAAAAAAAAGCTCACATACCTCTTGCCAAGTCATTCTTCCCTTCCATACAATCTCCTAAACTAAGCTAGGCTAAAAGGGGAAAGTTAGGGCTCTGATTTAGGGGGAAAGAATTTTCTAGAACTTTTGAAAATCAATTTTGCTTTTGTAATCGTCCTGGAATTTGGACAACTCACAGCTTTCATCCTGCCATTAATTAAAGTTTCATTTCAGTGTCTGTGGCCCATTTTCTCCTGCTTATTCTATGTCTTGTGTTTTGTGGGCTTATGATAATTTAAGTTTGATGGCCATTAAACATTAAAGTGTAATTTCCTCTAGGCTAATTACAGAGATAAATAGAAACATATGACTGTTATGCAAGAAGATAGACACATAATAGGGTAAATTTATGTTTCAGTCTGTCCCATGTAGATGGATCAAAATTTTGTTGCCTCTGTAGATAAAAACATAGATGCTTTACTCTGTTGAATGATAATTTGCTTTTATCTTTGTTTAAGCCAAATTTGAAAATGAGCGTGTAATATTCCTTTTTAATTGTTTTTTAAAAACAAGCATTCTTTTTTACTTATTATATTTAAGTAGAATTAATATGCAAGAATGAGTCCATCAGTAGCTCACTCTGTCTGGGGCATCCTGAATTTTGGACATTAATTTTCAAGAATGGAAATTGTGTCTTGAACCTCATTCCAAATACAGAACTGAATTTGAACCTTAAGGTTAGAAAGCCTCCAATACATGATTTCCCCATGACTTTCTGTACTTCACCATCAAAGCCCTTTTGAAATTCTCTTGGGCTTAGTGTTCACTCTTGGGTGTCTTGTCCAGTCCCATGAGTCTCTTGTGTTGCTCTTAGGTTAGTATTTCAAAGTATCTCTACCCTGTTAAGCAGATAGGAAACTGGAGACATTAGCTCCAGTCACAGTGGCATGTGAATGACTATATTCTCAGGAATTTTGTAAAGGTATATGTATACAAAATAGATTGAGAGAATAAAAAAGAATTTAAATATGAATGTTGACAATCTAGCTCAGGCCTATGGGCCGTACTCAGTTGAGATCACAGTCATGATATTCTACCACTTTCTTTCCTATACAACTTTTTATCTTTCTCTTTTTCTTTTCCTCTTCTGGCTGGTTTCTGCTTTCCTTTCTTCCTTCTCACTTTATTTCTCCTCTTTCTTTCCTTTCCTTCTTTCACCTGCCCTAATCCCCCAATAATTTTTGGCTGTGTGCGTGTGTGTGTGTGTGTGTGTGTGTGTGTGTGTGTGTGTGTGTGTGTGTGTGCCTGTGTGTGATCTTTGGATTTTGGTGACATTTAGCACTGAAATGGTTTCTGATAATAGTTCTTTTAGAATATAAAAGAATGTGAATACCGTGTTGGGCCTCTAGTCAGGAAGACTCGAGTTCGAATCCAACCCAGATACTAGCTGTGTAATCTTGGGCAAATCACTTAATTGATATTTGTCTCAATTTTCTCAGCGGTAACATGGTGATGCTATTAATAGCAGCCACCTCCTAGGGTTGTTAGGAAAATTAAATGAGACAGGATCTGTAAAGCCCTTAGCACAGTGCCTGGACCACAATAAGGGCTATATTAAAACTGTTATTATTGAAGCTCAGATTTTGATTGCACTTTAAGATTTTTAAAGCTTTTTACTCACAACAGTCCTGAATTAGATAGCATTAGTGATATTAGACCAGAATTACAGGCGAGGAAACAGACCGAGAGAGATTCAGTGACTT
The DNA here is from genome assembly GCA_011680675.1 of Gymnobelideus leadbeateri. NCBI lineage: Eukaryota > Metazoa > Chordata > Mammalia > Diprotodontia > Petauridae > Gymnobelideus > Gymnobelideus leadbeateri. The sequence goes on along the minus strand of WOXC01003626.1, from coordinate 444,363 downwards.
TTCTGAGGTCACACTGACAGCAAATGTCTGAGGCAGGATTTAAACTGAGGTTTTCTGACACTCATTGTAGCACAGGAGAATATAACAAAGATCTTCATCTCACATCGAGGAGACTCTAAAGACCAAAAAAAAGAAAAAGATATTTGTTCAAACACTCAGCAACAGTTTCTTTAGTAGAGCCACGAATCATAGAATTTTAGAAGTAGAAGGGACTTTCAGCTTCATCTGGTCCCATGTCTCCATATTACATATGAGGAAATGGAAAACCACAAAATTAAATGACTTGCCCTGAGTTATTTAGTGCAGCTAGTTAGTGGTAGGATTAGAGCCAGCCAGTTCTCTTAACTCAGCCCTTTAGACTACACTGCTTCTTGGCATGGACTCTCCTCCCCCATTGCCTTTTCATTACAGTTCAGTTCAACAGTAACCCATAACCCCCCCAAACCTCCCCCTCCTCCAAATTTCCCTACTTCTTTTGAAGGTCCCATCATGCTTCCAGTCTTCCCGGTCTGACTCTTCCTTCTTCCTCTCATCTCCCCCTTCTACTCCCTCCTCCCATGTCTAATCAATTGTGAAGGCTTGTCCTTCTTACCCCCTCAGTGCATGGGCGATCCCCCCTTCTCTTCACTCACCCAGCCTGTACCCTAGTTTGAGCCCTTATTATGTCTCAACAACATGTTGGCGATAGCCTCATAACTGATTTCCTCCATCTCTGGTTTCTTTCTTCTTTAATCCCTCCTTTGCACAGCTGCCATATTAATATTCTTAAAACATAGTTCTAACTAAGCCATCCCCTTGCACCAAAATCTTCAGTGGCTCCCTGAGATCTTTAGGACAAAGTGGCAATTCCTAAACCTGGCATTTAAAGCTCTCCACAGTCTGGCTGCCGCCTACATTTTCAGCCTTGTGCCATATGCTGCGCTTTTCTGCCCACTCTCTTTTCTAGTCCCATTACACAACATTTGACCTCCTCCCTCCATGTCTTTGCATAAATGCTCCCCTGTGTCTGTATTGCCCTCCTTCCTCCTGTCTCAGAGTTTTAGCTTTCTTTGGAGCATAGCTTACATACCACCTCCTCCTGCTCACCATCTTTTCTTGTTGCCTCAGTTATTAGGATTTTCTTCCTCTAGAAATTATTTTCTTATTTTGTATAATCTTATTTTTGTTGTTTGTTTGTTTCAGTTATGACCCCATTTGGGGTTTTCTTGGCAAAGCTAAGATACTAGAGTGGTTTGCCATTTTCTTTCCAGCTTACTTTATAGGTGAGGAAACTGAGGCAAACAGGATTAGGTGACTTGCCCAGGGTCACACAGCTAGTAAGTGTCTCAGGCCAGATTTCACCTCAGGAAGATGAGTCTTCATGACTCCAGGCCCAGCGCTTTATCCACTGTGCCACATGGCTGCCTGTAAAACGTTCTACATATGTACTTATTCACATACACACATATATATACACCACACACAAACTTTACATACTTATTTACATACACATATATGCACACAACACTCTTTAAACATACATGCTTATGCACATACGCATATACCACACTCTTTATACATGCATGCTTATTTGCATACACCACATACATGCACATACAAGCTTTATATTTACATACTTATTCACATACACACATAGATACACCACTTACACACAAACTTAATACTTACATACTTATTTACATACAAACATATGCATACACCACACACACACACACACACACACACACACACACACAATGTTTACTGGTATGGTACATATTGTATCCCTACAGTGGAAAGTATGTTTGTTCTCTGAGCACAGGTCCAGTTTTCTTTTTGAATTCCGCTGGCCAGCATAGTCCCCTGTACATGATTAACAAATGCTTATTGAATTAACTGAACAAACATTTACGAAGTGCCTAAAATGTGAAGTGCATTGCACTAGACACTGAGACCCTAAAAAGTTGCTACTAATAGCTGTGGTAAGATTTCCAATTATACTTCATCAGCTTTTCCCTAAGAATTCTCATTGTGTAATTAGAAAAATTTTCTTAAGAGCTCTGTTAACCATTTGAAGAGATGGACTCTCCAGTTCTCTGCACTTGAGAACAGATTGACAGACAGGAGAAAGTCTGCCATCCTTGAACGTATCCCACCCAACATGTAATTAGTACCATGCTGCCCTTGTAGGTGGCATGAGTAATAAACTCTGCTTTCTCTTTGTATACATGGACTTATCTGAAAGCCATCTGATTTTTTAATACTTCTACATGAAATCTAATAAGATACTGAAATAAAATCCTAAATTTACTTCTGGGTATGAGGGGAGTGGATTAAGAACTACTGTCTCTTTATGGTATAGACACATTTGATTCTCTTCATGTATGCTAGAACATACCTCCGTGAGCTGAAAACAGGACAGAACAGCATTTTTGGCATCTCTCAACATGTGAAATTGTCTAGGAGGTGTAAAGATTTCTAAGGGTGCTTGCCAAGGGTGATTTATGGTGGGGATTTCCAGCTTCAGAAATATGAAAAGTTACGAATGGTGTTTGCTCTTCAGCTCTCCGAATTAAAACAAAGTTTAAAAGCCCCCTTGGCAAATTATTCTTAAGACATGAATAGTTGCATATTTAACAAATTGATAAATGCAGGCTTGACTAAATTTTTAAAGGGAATCCCTTTTAAAAATCCCTACTCTCTTCACATGCATACTTTGATGTTTAGCTTTTCGATAAGCATAAGTAGCAACTATTTGTGAACATACATTTGTCACCATCTTCATATAATAGTCAGGAAATAGGAGGAAGTGAGGGGGGAAAATTCAGGTCATAAATGCAGTGAGTTAGTATCTGGTTTAGTGAAGCAGTGGCTAGCTTATGACCATGGCGTTTTAGTATTTCCGTTTCCTCATCTGTAACGTGCAGATAATAATAGCTCCTGTCTCCCAGGGTTGTTGTGAGGATCAAGCACTTCACCATGCTTTAAAGCTCTAAACAAAGTTTCCCAGAAGTCTTGGTGCAGGAACCTGCACTTGTATAAATGCAATTATTGTTGTTGTTGTTATTAGTATTTCATCTTTTACTGATGCTGAGTCAACACTCTAGAATGGGATAATGAGGGTTTTAGCCTAAAGACAGAGGTATTGATTTAATTTTGTTGCTTTTGTTTAAAAAATTCATTCTTGGGGCAGCTAGGTGGCATAGTGGATAGAGCACCAGCCATGGAGTCAGGAGGACCTGAGTTCAAATGCAGCCGCAGACGCTTAACACTGACTAGTTGTGTGACCCTAGGCAAGTCACTTAACCCCAGTTGCCTTGCAAAAAAAATAAAATTTTAAAAATATATTCTTGTAGTATTTGATTAAAGAAGCCATCTATTCCTTTTTTTGTTCACGGAGGGAAAAACTCTTCCCTAGAAATCTTAACCTGATGTAAATTTATAGATTTGTATTTTCCTCCCTCTCACCTTTCAATCCATTATATTAAAACCATTTTCTTTCTTTTTTTTTCCTTTTTTTTCTTCAGCTGATTTTGGGGACTACAATCAATTTGAATCTCAAGATTTCCTCCGAGAATATGTGTTATTTCCTATGGTGAGTGTATTTCCTTACTTCTTATTTTACTCTGTTTCCAGATGGACTTGGATCCTTCCTTTGAAAAGAGAAACACAAAGCGTGATATGTATGTTCTCTTGGCAAGCTGAGTGATATTCTTTCAGAGTTGGGACACTTTAAAAAAAAAAAAGCATTGTTTGGGGAAAGGGTAGGCGTGGTTAGTACACACAGGATGGGACTTGCAACTTGCAACCCATTTCTATAGTGAACTGGCAGGGGCGCTGGGTTCTAGTACCAAGGGATATGCCTATAGCTACAGAGGATGGAGAGAGCTGCCCACAGTAAGAAACAACTCTATTCTTTGTCCAAAAAACTGAGAACGTTTCCTGTTAGAGAAGATCAATGGTTCTCTTTCTATGGAATCTCCATCTGTATATTTTCTAGTTCCTAGTAAAGGACTTTGGATGTACTGGGTACTTAGCCAATGTAAAATTGTACCCCCATTCACAAAGAAATTGACATCATAGACAAGATTATATGCATCGCTGTTTTTTAGTTCTAGAGTCATTAAAAAAAAAAGAATGTTTTTTGTTTGAAAAGATTCTGGAGACCATCTAGTCTAGTCTTCCATGGTAATCTGGAGTCACCTCTACAAAATTCTGGAATGACTAGTATCTAGTCTGTTTGAATGTAATAGAAAACATATAGATAGAAGTACTGTCACTAATTTGCTCTGTGACTTTCCAAATTTTTTTTTTTGGAGGAGGGGAGGCAGGGCAATTGGGGTTAAGTGACTTGCCCAAGGTCACACAGCTAGTAAGTGTTAAGTGTCTGAGGCTGGATTTGAACTCAGGTCCTCCTGACTCCAAGGCCGCCCCTCTGTGACATTCTAGATGTCACTTAATCTATCTGCATCTCAGTTTACTCATCCATAAAATTAGGAGGCAGGCCAAATGATGTCTGTAACATTCCTTCTTGCTTCAAAATTTTAAGATATTATAAACTATTCTGAACAGAGCAAAGACTAGTAAAAGGATAAAGCTGCCTTTCTCTGGGTGTCATATATTTATATTAATGAGTACCATGATTTTACCTTTTGGGAAAATATCTCTGTTGCACCCTTGACTCAGTAGAACTTGAGGTCTACTAACACATCCCTCCTCGATTTTTTCCTCTATGATGAACTGCTTTGTAGCCCTATCCCTCCCATCTTATATTTGTTGATGTTTTGAACCACGGAATAAATTTTACATTGATTCCTTTAAATTCTCTTCTTTTAAACAATAATGTAGTTAACAGTGATTACAACCTTTGAGTCACAAACTGTGTTGGAAAAATTAGCAGAAACTGTCAGCAGTGCAGATGTTAGCACTTGGTATAAATTGTTATGAGGTCTTGTCATCAGCTTGGTGTTCTTTAGGCACTGAATTTTTCAGGGCATTCTACTAGGCACTAATTCCATATGTGGTATAAATGTATATATATTGAGGTGCCCCCAGCCCTTAGCACTGTGCCTGGCATATAGTAAGTGCTTAATAAATGATAGCTGGCTGACTCCCTACTAGCTGTATGGTATGTAGCTAGTAAGTGTTGAGTGTCTGAGGCTGGATTTGAACTCAGATCCTTCTGACTCCAGGGCAGGTGCTTTATTCACTGCTCCACCTAAGTGCCCCCGCTGTGTGTTCTTGAAGCCTATTTTGAAGCATGGAGCAAAGGTGGTCAGGGACAATGATTGACTAATGGGTTTTATGTAGTTCTTTTTTTTTTGGAGGGCAGTTGGGGTTAAGTAACTTGCCCAAGGTCACACGGCTAGGTTTTTGTTTGTGTGTGTGTTAAGTGTCTGAGGTCGGATCCGAACTCAGGTCCTTCTGACTCCAGGGCCGACGCTCTACTCACTGCACCACCTAGCCGCCCCTTTATATAGTTCTTTTAATATTATGTTCCAGGGGGTATTTTAATAAATTACTGGTTGGTGATTTTAAACTCTACATGTTATAAACATATTTTCTAGTTCTAATCAGAGCATTGAGATAGAAAATTCATGATACTGGTGAACTAGTGAAAGGCTGTAATTAAATACTGTGAATATCTGTGGAGTTTCAGTTTTTTTGGACTGAACCTGTAATTTAATCAGTATAGCGATCTCCTGGTAAAACACACTGTACAAGTGCAGAGCCAACATCTGCTCTCCAATGTATAGGCTTAGAAAATTGCCCGGGACATCAAGAACTCAAGTTAACTTGACCCAGGACATGTAATCAATCTCTTTCAAGGGTGGGACTTGAACCCAACTCTTCCTGACTCAGATTTCTGTCCTCTATCCCATGCTCCCTCTCCTTTCAGACAGACAGAGATGCACACACTTGTTAGGGGGAGAAGGAGCTACGGATTTTAGTTCTATTTGATCTTTTAAGGTTCCTAAATATGTCATGGCATTTTTTCACCAGTTGAAAGAACAGAGTTAAATGAATCTCATAGGTGGGTGGTTATGTACAGACATGTACCCCGCCATTTTTCATTAGCACAGTACCACGCTCACATTCTTCTGTGGCAGAGACAAATACCGAAGGGAGGCCCAGGAGTTCTAGACAGAGACAGTTTAACTAAGTACAATAGCTAACTTTGTTGTTCTTGTTTAAAACCTAGATCTGAGGTTTTGTAAAATAGTTTCTCCACCCTCCAAGGCTGCTTTATTTCTTTAATTCTCTTAAACTCTGAGTTTTATAAAATGATTGCAGAGATAGGCACACATATAGCTGAATTTGTAAAATGTGTAGTATATTTTCTACTCAGAGAAAATCTGAAAATTCTCTAGGATTTGAAACAAGTCACTTTAGTCAAAAGAGTCAAAGAAAGCATGTTGAAGTTTGAAGGTTGGAGTGTCTATGATAAGGGTTTCCAAAAACTCTGTATCTCTATGTACAGGACAGTTTCCAATAGTTGATCTATATGTATCCTGCCCCCTACCCTTACCCTAAAAAGCAGCATAGAGCAATAGATGGAATGCTAGGTTTAAGTCAGAAAGATCTGAGTAAAGATCCCACCTCTCAAATTCATTAGTTGTTTGACAATGTGAAAGTCAATCTCTTTGGGTCTCAGGCAACTCTCTAAGACTCTAAGATATGGAAGGGTTGTAATCTGTGTAGGTGGAAGGAGCCACATGGAAGATTTGTATCTCCTTGCATAGTAAGTAGTGAAATTCATAGCTTATTATTCAGTTTTCTTGCTTCGATTATCTTGTCTATTTCCTGGCAAATTCTATATATCTAGGATGATCCTTAGTAGTCATTTAGTTTGATCACAATGTTTTGGTTCTCTCCTGGTATTCCCTTCAGAACTCAACATTGAAACAAAGAGCTAATTGATGATAGGTCTTCTACTTCCCATTTGGTGTAAAGGTGGGAAGAATCTGGAGCAACTATAGAGTTCAGCTATAATCTCACTTGCTTGGGCAAGTGGAAGTGCTGCACCTGGAGTTAAGAGACCTGATTGTGAATCTTGCCTTTGAAACTAGCTATAGGGCTATGAATAAGTCATGTGCCCTCTAAGAGCTTCATCTCTTTCTACATCTATAAAATGGGCATGATAATTATGCCTAGGAAGGAGAAAACCTCATCGTTTCCTCACATGATCATGCTACATTTGGAGAGGTCTGTTCTTCATGTCACATTTAAAGAAGAACACTGGTAAATGTGAGGAGGGCAGCCTGCATATTGAAGGGTCTTGAAATCATGCCATAAGGATAGATTGATTTAGTTTGAAGGAGAGAGGACATAACTACCAATGTCAAGAATAATACCCATCTATTTCATAAGGTTATTGTGAAGATGATAGAATCACAGGATTTAAGAGTTAAACGAAACCTCAGTGGTCATCTAGTTCAGCCCATGATTGAAAATAATTCTTTATGCAGTCTCTACAATAAGCAGTCATATGTCCTTTGCCTGAAGACCTTCAATGAAGAGGGTGACCTCAGTTATCTCTCAAAGCCGATTCTAGCTTTGAACAGTTTTCCTTTTCCTACATTTCATAGTTTGATCACATGTGATCATGGCTTTTATGTGTCTGTTCATCATCTAACTATCAGAAGGTGAGCACCATGGTTCATCATGAGGCCCTTGGGATTGTTAGTTGACCATCATGCTGATCAGTGTTCCTTAGTCTTTCAAAATCTTTACAGCCTTCTTGTCATAGAAATTGTTTTCCTGGTTCTATTCACTTTACTTTTCATTAGTTCTTATAAGTCTTCTCAGGTTTTTCTGAAACTATCCCTTCTAATGTTTCTTTTAGCACAATAATTTTCAGCCCCATTCATACCGTTTAAGTTGTTTAATTGTTCCTCAGTTGTTCGGAGTCCCTCATATTTCCAATTCTTTGCCACCACAAAAAAAAGCAGCTGCAAATATTTTTGTACATCCTTAGTCAGAACTTTACTTAGGACTAATCCCTTGCTTTTGGACTCATCTTCCTGAGTTCAAATCTGGCCTCAGATATTTACTAGCTGTGTGACCCAGGGCAAGTAATTTAATCCTATTTGGCTCAGTTTTCTTATCTGTAATATTAGGTTGGAGAAGAAAATGGCAGATCACTCAAGTACCTTTGTCAAGAAAACCCCAAATAGGGTCATGGAGAGTCAGATACGGTTCAATGACAACAATCCCTCATTTAATCTGAATCTACCCTCCTTCCTATTCCTTTTTTTCCCTTCTCCCTTTTCCTTCCTGATTCACTGTTGAATGAAATGTATATATGTAACTAACTCTGTGTGTGTGTGTGTGTGTGTGTGTGTGTATGTGTGTGTTATTTCTTTCCTTGGACAATTTAGATGACAGTATGGTTGAAGTGTGTTCCCTCCCCCATCCTTTTCTCCTTATTTGTTTAAACTTCTACTCATTTACCCCAATTATGTGAGATAAATTTCTCTTTCTCCCTCCATTTCCCCTCTCACAGTGCATTCATCTTCCCCTCTCTTTCCATTCTTGTTTTAAAATCATAAACATATAATAGACACTCCTAGGTTCTCTGGATAATTAGATTTCTATGACCCTGGACGATGCTAAGGTTCTGATGAGACACATGTAGTATCTCCCCATTTTAGAATGTAAACAGTTTATTCTTTTTCAGTCCCTTAGGATACTGTGTTTGTACTTCAAAGTTTCTGTGTAACTCTGGTTTTTTCATCAGGAATGCTTAGAAGTCCTCTTTCATTAAAGATTCATTCTTTTTCCCCTTATAGGATTATACTCAGTTTTGTTGGATAAGTTATTCTTGATTGTAAGCCTATATAATTTGCCTTCTGGAGTATCACATTCTAAGCTTTCTATTTCTTTATAATGGCAGATGATACAATGTGTGTGATGCTGACTGTGGCTCCTCAGTACTTGGATTCTTGATTTCTGGTTGCCTACATTATTTTTCTCTTTGACCTAGAAGCTCTAGATTTTGATTGTACTGTTCCTGGGAGGTTTCATTTGGAGTTTCTTTTTAGAGGTGACTGGTGGATTCTTTCTAAGACACTTGAGCAGTTCCCTTTTGTAATTACTTGGAATATGATGTCTGTCTTCCTATAGTCATAGCTTGAAGACCATCCAGTCATTATTACTTTTTCTCTCTTAAGTCTGTTTGTTTTCCAGATGAGTTATTTTTGCTGTGAGATAACTTACCTTTGCTTCTATTTTTCTTGCTGTCTTATGAAATCATTAGCTTTTATTCAGTCCATTTTCATTTCATAGCTTGTTGCTTGAGCAAGGATTTGTGCCCCTTGTGCCAAACTGTTAATTCCTTTTCAAAATTTTCTTCCATAGCTCTTATTTCTTTTCTAATTTTTTCCTCTAGCCCTCTAATTTCATTTATAAAAACAATTTTTTAAACTTTTAAAAACCCTTGCTTAATCTCTTCCATGAATTTTAGTTGAACTTGGACACAACCTGTGTTTTTCTTTGAGGCTTTGCTTGTAGATGCTTTGGAGTCATTCTCTTCTGGGTTTATATCTTGAGTATTCCTGTGATCATATTAGCCTTTTATGGTCAAATTTTTTTGTACTGCTTATTCTTCTGGCCTCCTTCATGACTTTGGACTTTATGTTAGGACCAGGTTTTCTGTAGTTTCAGATGGCATGGGCTGAGCTTGTGCTATCTTGGTGGTATTGAGTGTCATGTTATTCTAGGATCTCAGAGATAGCTCAGGCTGGGGACCTGCAAGCTTTTTTTTTTTTTTCAGAGTGGTCTGATCTAGGACAAAGTCTGATACCTGCCCTCCCAGGCTCATCTCTGCAAGTTTCTGATCTGGATTTGAGTCAGAGCACTTGTGAGCTTGCTTCCTTTGGAATTTTGGAAGACTACGGCTAGACTCAGCTACTATCATCTTGAGAAGCTTTGCTAGTTCAGAGCAGTAGAACTGCAGATTACCCTTTGGTCTGATATCCCTTCCCTGTGTTTTTTACTGTATGTTCAGACTGGAATGGAGGCTAGAGCTGAGATTCCATTCAGCCCTCCATTCTGGCAACAAAGCCACATAGTCAACTATTTGCTTCTGAAATGGCTCCTTGCAAATTCAGAAGCAAGCATGCAATAAGTATCCAATGTAGGGCTTGTGGCTGTTCATCACCCTGAAATGCCACCTTTAGGCTCAGGTACCCTCCCTAGTCTGCACTGGATTTGTCACTTGGACCTGGGTAGTGAGTGAGTGACAAAGCTGATATTTGGCACCTGTTCCTGTGCTCTGCACTAAATCTGGGACCTCTGCCGGTGCTGGAATGTTCCATTCTGCCCCTCCTCCCCCTACTTCCACTAACTTATTCTCAATCAGGCATTTGTATGATTACTTGTATTATTTGTATGATTACTCAATCAGGCATTTGTATGATTATTTGTATGATAGTTAGCTTATGTGTCCTAATGTTATAGCAAGTGCAAAGATACTTTGCACATTGAAGTTGGTGTGGTTATAGGAAATATATGAGAAGACTTATTTCCTGCCCTCTGTAAGCATATAGTCTTATCTGTTTGGTAGTACAAAACATGAATAAATGCAGTGCTTTAAGAAAACTTACAAAATTATCAGCAAAATATAAATCATTGTGGTATGCAGGAAGCCTTAAAAGAACTCAGAAATGTATGCCACTGGGTGACTTTGTCAGGTGTGATTTCCTGGAAAGGTGCATTTTGGAAGAGGGCTTTGAATTGGGGAAGGAGAGAGAATGTTGAGATCTTTATGACACTTGTTGGTGTCTATTTCTGTAGGACTTGGCACTGGAAGAAACCGTCCTGGAGGAACTGACTCAGAAAGTGGCCCAGGAGCATAAAGCACACAGGTAAGGGAGAGATGGGGCAGAGGAAGATGATTGCTGACTGTGTGGAATGAATGAATGAATGAATAAATGAATGAATGAACAAATGGAGGAATAAAAAAATTAAGTACATATTTTGTGTAGAGCGCTAGGCTAACCACTAGGGATACAAATAGAAAAGGCAGGACTCTCCCTTCTGTCAGAGAATTCACATTCTAAAAGGGGAAGACAACACTTAGATTGAGGTTTAGCTGCAAATTAGGAGGAAAGGCCCAGTTGTTCTTGGAGTCCAGAAGCAAGACATCTTTAGTGTCGTTTCCATCGATAACACATTATCTGATTCTGTGCTGAATCTTTTAATGGTGCCAAGGACTTTGCTGTTGAGAACTTTCTTTTCTGGATCTTCAATAGCTTTGGCTACCACAATAAAGCGAATATCACAATAAAGTGAGTCACATGAATTTTTTTGGTTTCTCAATGCATATGAAAGTTATGTTTACACTATACTGTAATCTATTAAGTGTGTAATAGTATTATGTCAAAAAATATACATACTACAATTAAAAATATTGTTAAAAATGCTAACCATCATCTGAACTTTTAGTGAATCATAATCTTTTTTTCTGGTGGAGGGTCTTGCCTCGATGTTGATGGCTGCTGAGTGATCAGAGTGGTGGTTGCCGAAGGTTGGGGTTTCTGTGGCAATTTCTTAAAATAAGACAGCAGTGAAGTTCACCACATTGATGGACTCTTCCTTTCACTTGAACACTTAGAGGCCATTGTAAGGGTTTCAGCATTGTTGAATTTCAGTATTGTTGTGTGTTAGGGAATATGGAGCCCCAAGGAGAAGGAGAGAGATGGGGGAATGACTGGTGGATAAGTCAGAACACACACAACATTTATCACAGTCTTATATGAATATAGTTTGTGGCTTCCAAAACAATTACAATAATAACATCAAAGATCACTGATCACAAATCACCATAACAAATATTATAATAATGAAGGTTAAAATGTTGCAAGAATTACCAAAATGTGACACAAGAGACATGATGTGAGCACATGCTGTTGGAAAAATGGTGCCAGTAATCTTCCCTTGACACAGAGCGGCTGCAAGTTTTCAATTTGTTCAAAAGAGAATATCTGCAAAGCCCAATAAAGCAGAGTGCAGTAAAACAAGGTATACCTGTATAAGGTTAGAATTAGGAGTAGGGTTGGAATTAGGGGTAGAGTTAGAATTAGGTTGTGAGGGTAAAAAGGGACTGATGAAGCAGGTAATTGCCAGTTTGTATCTATACAAATTGCTCCCCTATGGTCTCAGGGGCCAGGCTAGAGTCTGGACTGGCATTCTGGGGGGATCTCCAATTGAAGACTGTGTTTAATATAGCCTTCAGTAGAACGGATTCTTAATTTCTATACATTAGGATGTATTAACATTTACATATCCTTATCTCTCATACATACTCTTGCATTGTCAGCATAAAAGATCAAGTTAGAAAATCTATTTCAGCCAGCTTGTGATTCAATCCTGTGTTATTTACTCTTGGAGTTTTAAGTTTTGTTGGAGATTTTACTTTTAATTGTTTTGACGCAGAATCATCCTACTACTATAGAGTCCTTGATGGCCACTTGGCTGGAGAGAGTCAGGAGAAATCTTTATTCTATGAATTTGTTCCATATGCTGCCAGTACTAGAAACTTCCTGGCACTCCTTATCCTTGAAATCCTGGGAGTATGGGATAAAAATATTGTTTTGAGTAGATATCTCTAGGTTTAACCATTACCAATAGTGACAAAGATCAAAGGACTAGACTTGGAAGGAAATGATGAGAATCTTTGAGTCAAGGAAGCACTAGAGAGCTTGATGTCACAGAGAGCTACTAGAAGCTCTTCTAGGCTATTGCAAAATAAACATCCTTCCCATCCTATCCCATCCCATCCCATCCTTCCCTTCTATTGTTAGAGGGCAAGTGTAGTATATCTAAACTTTCATCTTGATTCTTCACATCCAAAAATAATGTTTTCTTATTTTTAAGGTAGTGGAGAATTATCCAAAATATAGGAAATAACTTGTGTTAGCCTTGAGCAGGCTACATTATTCACAAGGCCATTTGGGATAATTTTTTAGTGTTTGCAGCACAGTGCTCTCCAAGAGAAGATTTTTGTGTAGCTCTCCTTACATTCTCCTGCTTAGCTAAAGTACACTCCAGGGAGAAGCAGTTCTTGGGATTATGGAAATGGGTGACTGGGTGACCAGCCTTGTGATGATTGCTACTCCCAAACTGGGCTAGCTAAAAAACAGTTATGGAAATTGGCATCATGAGGGTCAAATCTTCCACTGGCTTTGTCCTCCTTAACTGTTTCCTCCTTTTGATACTATTCTGGTTCTAGTGGAATCCTGCCAGCGGAAGCTGAACTCATGTATATCAATGAAGTGGAACGTTTGGATGGGTTTGGACAGGAAAGCTTCCCTGTGAAGGTAATGTACTCTGGCTTTTTCTTTGTGTGGCTTTCTCAGAAAAGGTGCAGAAATTTCTAAACTTTAGAGGACAAAGACTATACAGTCCTCTCTTGTATATTTTTTTTGAGAAATTTTTCATCTTTATCTCATATAATAACTACTATAATAACATTGAAAAAAAGGTACAGTTGATAATATAATCCCCCAATTATTTTTTGTCTTAATTTGTTTGTTTATTTTTAGTTTACAAGATTCAATTCCATAATTCCTTCAGTTTCAAATTTTCTTTCTCTCCCTCCCCTTCCCCCTTGTATATTTTCCATGGTGCTTTGCACAGTGCCTTGCCCAGGGTAGATAATCAAATATTCAATGACTGAATCAATGTTTATTGTTTGTGATAAATAAAATTTGAGTGTCCAGTGACTACTGTGGAACAATTTCTCTATTTAATAAGTGAGTACTTTCCATTCACTAATTCAGCAGATGTTTGTTGAGGCCTATGTTCACAGAACTCTTCTAGATGCTGTGTGTGTACAAAAAGATACAAGATCATGGTCTCTTTCCCCAGGGATCTTAAGATCCAGTATGGAAGATAAAACATACAGATAGCAAAAGTTAAATAAAAACCAAAAGGACAAAAGTATGCTGTTCATATAATCAAGATTTTATGAAATATCTGTGTAGTGGGCAGTGTAGTAGGCCCTGGGGAAGAAGAGTAGAAAAAGTTTCTACCTTTTAGGAGCTCACAGTCTATTGGGGGAAACAATGTGTACACATGTAAGTAAATACAAAATATATACAATATAAATACATACAGTAATTTTGTGGATGGGGAAGAGAGTAGGCATCAGGCATGGCAGCAGTGGAAAGCGGGATAGAGTCAGTAAAGGCCTCAGTTAGGAGTGTCACTTGAGCTGAACTTTCAAGAAAAGTAGAGATTCTTAGAGTAAGAGGTGAAGTGGACATCCATTCCAGGCATAAGAGTCAACCTTTGCCAAACTACAGAGGCAGAAGGTAGAATTCTATGTGGAACATATAGTGCTGGAAATGGGAGTGATAAGCAGTAAAACTGGAGAGCTAGGCTAGAGGCATGTGGTGAAGGGATTTAAATATCAGAAAGGGGAGTTTGTGTTTTATTCTTGGTCAGCAGGGAACCAAGGAGCTTTTTTTAGGAAGAGTGACATGGTCAAATGAGTGCTTTTAGGAACCAGTTGATAACTGGGTAGAGTGGTGTTATCAACTTCAAATAGAAAAAGGGGCCACTAATCTATACATAAGGAACCCTGCAGGTTTCATATTGACTTAGTTTTAAAATGTAATATCTATGTTTATTGTATTTTTATTTATTTTGCTAAGTATTGACCAATTATTTTTTCCCCAAGTAGCTATGTTGATTTTACTATATGTGTGTGAAATTTGGGGAATCCACTAACATCACACTATAAGGAATGTGTATGTATGTGTGTGTGTGTATGTACACTTTTTTTTTTTTTGAGGGGTCAAGGTAGGGCAATTGAGGTTAGTGGCTTGCCCAAGGTCACACTGCTAGTTTTGTGTTAACTGTCTGAGGCCAAATTTGAACTCAGGTCCAACTGACTCCAGGGCTGGTGCTCTATTCACTGCACCACCTAGCTGCCTTGTGTGTACACTTTTAAAATATATTATTATTTATTTATTTCTAAAATTCTTTATTTGAAAAGAATTTTGAATTCTAAATACTCTCCCTTCTTCCCATTCCTCCCCTACCCACTTAGATGGTGAACAATGTGATTTCAATTATACATGTGAAATCATGGAAAGTGTATTTCCATATTAGTCATATCAGATACATTTTCATCTGACTTGGGCCATTCTTGGGAATGTTTGTGGGATGCATGGACCCTGTATTTGATACCTTTGGTATAGAAGACATGCCAGAGAAGGGAGGGACTTGAGGTCGGAAGACCAATTAGCAAGCTATTGACATAGTCCAGCAGAGGTTATGAGGGCATTATCTGGATGGGGATGGTATAATGGTAATGGGATTTGAAGATCTTCCCTGCCCCTTGTATTGGCAATCAAACAGGTACTTAGCACCTTGTTTCAAGTTCATGATTGTATCAAGTATTAAGATCCAGAACTTGTGAATCCCACAGTAGGAGGAAGTTGCTGATGTAACTGGAAGGGGTAGACTAGGGAGGAGCTAATACCATATATAAGGAAAAGCCCAAGCTAGAGAGCCAGATTTAGAGAGAGAGAGAGAGAGAGAGAGAGAGAGAGAGAGAGAGAGAGAACTGCTAGGATCCTGAGAACTTTTGAGAACTACTATGAATTGAGAACAGAATGGAGAACAGAATTTGTGGTAGCAGAACTGAGAACTGAACTGAGAAGAACTGAGAAGCTGAGAAGAGAATTGAGAAGAGCTGAGAAATGAGAAGAGAGGAGGGGGAGGAAGCATGACCATGGTGCTGGTATTTGTCTGTTTTGATATTACTTTGTCAGATTTGTCTGCTGATAGAGAACATTGCTGTTGTTACCAGAAACCCTGGGACCTTACTGTTGGTTCAAAAGCCCTAAAAGAGGATTTTCATGTTGTGTGTTTACAGAAATCCTAGAGTAGGGTCTTGCTGACGTTTTCAGAGGTCCTGGGACTATACTGATGATTTGTATTGATTTCGCAGACCTTGTTGTTGGGTCTATGTTGATTTCACGGGCAGAAAATGAATTGATGAGGATGCCAGTAATGTTCATGATTGTTATTGTGGCTTTGTTAAGCTTTGTCTTCCTAGGAACAGAAATTGTGAAGGACTTGAGGTGGACCAGACACTGTTGAGCTTCAGTATGGAACAGGAACTGCACAAGGAGCTAGACAAGGAACTGAGGGCTGTCTGCCTTTGACCTCAGGTGACAGTTGGGTAGATTCGGGCAGGAGCTGGGACCATGGAAGAGGAACCATGGAAGCTGAGAGCCAGCCTCAAGTCTAGATGAAAAGATCTCTTCTTGGGTACCTGATGCTGACTGAGAAGACTGTGATTTCCTGTGACCTAGGGGTGGAGAACTTTGACCTTTGTACTTTGTGTCCATTAAGGAGACAAGCCTGCTTAAGGATGATTGAATTAAGGACTTACTGAATGATTGTTCTTTGTGTCCCAGCCTCCTTAAGGATGATTGAATGAAGGACTTACTAAATGATTGAGTTACTAAATGAATGATATCTTTTGGTTAAAACTCTGTGGCCGGTAAGTGTTAAGTGTCTGGATTTGAACTCAGATCCTCCTGACTCCAGGGCTGGTGCTCTATTCAGTGCACCACCTAGCTAGCTGCCTCTTTTAGATTATATCTTAGACAACAGTCAAAATCTAGGTGATTTATTTCTTATCACCACCCTACCCTCAAACTCAAGATTTCATTTTCTTTATTGAAAGTGCAGAAATAAAGACTTTAAGAATTCTTTGAGGGGGCGGAGCCAAGATGGTGGTAAGGAAGCAGTAACCTCGCTGAGCTCCTTGGTCACTAAGTCTCAAAGGGTGAATCTGAGCGGATTCCGGAGTGACAGAGCCCACTGGAAGACAGAGCATGGCAGAATCCAGCCCAGGAGGTTGCCCAGTGTGTCCGCACAGGTCAAGCGCAGAGCGTGTGGGGTCTGCACAGCTCAGAACTAAGAGCAGACAAGCAGACTACACCAGAGAGAGAAAAAACCCCAGCCTGCAGACTTACCAAAGAAGAATCGCAGTCATCTCGCAGAGGGAACGGATCATTGGAGCCAGGTAGGAGAGTCGGGCCTCCAGTGGAGAGAGTGGCTTCTCAGGCTTCATTCAGCCCCCAGCCTGGAAGTTTAGAAACTGCCTGCCTGTATAATACAGGGGCTGGAATGGCAAAGTAAATTCTCGCTGCTCCGATCCTCCCATCCCTCCTTCATGAAGCAGAAAACCCAAAGATAAGTCTCCCACCCAGATTGAAATCCCAAGTTAATGGAAATAGCCTCAGGCTTGAGAATCTCCAAGAAGGGGTGTAACTGAGACAGCCAGGAGTCTGAAGAGAAGAGAGGGAGGGGACCCAACAAGCCCTACCTCACCTCACCAACAAAAGCCTACTTATAGCCCAGGGGTATAGCGGCAGAAATCTGAAGTGGTCAGACTCATCCCCACCTACACATCTACGTTCCTCACTGACTTCCCTGACTTAGCCATAAACTAGCCACCCAGAGGTATTCAAAGTCAAGGATCAGGCCCCAAACTCATAGCCTGAGAAACTAAGAAACAGGAAGTCACAATGGGAAGGAAGGAAGCTGAAAAGGAGAAGGGGAAGGCAAGAAAGTCTATTCGAGCATACTATGCAGGGCAAGAACAACAAAACACACAGGACAATATAGACTCTCTGCCCACACCAGAGACCACAGAAGGAAACTGAAAACTCCAAGAAATATAGTAGCCAAATTCAGAATTACAAGATTAAAGAAAAATTCTACAAGCAGCCAAAAAGAAACAATTCAAATATGAGGAACTACAGTTAGGATCACACAGGACCTAGCAGCTTCTACATTAAAAGAGCGGAGGGACTGGAATTTGATATTTCGTAGGGCAAGAGAGCTAGGACTACAACCAAGGATTAACTACCCAGCAAAACTGAGCATAATCTTTCAGGCAAGGAGATGGATGTTTAATGAAGTAAGGGACTTCCAGACTTTCCTGATGAAAAAGCCAGAGCTCAATGGAAAATTTGATCTCCAATTACAAGACTCCAGAAGGACATAAAAAGGTAAACAAGGGAAACATAGACTCACACATGCAGAAGTGCACACACCCACACCCACAAATACACGCTCATTACTTGGGATGCAACAAGAGCAAAATGTTCACATCCCTATATGTGGAGCTGATAACTGTCAATATTCGAAATCTTTATGATTATCATGACCTCCAAAAGGGTTATACTTAGGAGGGTGTGGGTATGAATGCACTAACATGGAGTCTAAAAAAAAAAAGACTATTAAGGGAATCAAAGGTACTGTAATGGGAAAAAGGAAAGGATGGGCTAGGAAAAGGTAAAATGTGCCATCTGAAGAGGCATCAAAACACACTATAGAAGAAGGGAAAGAAAGAGGGAGAAGAACATCATTTAAACACTATTCTCACTGGTTCTGGTTCAAAGAAGGATCAAATTAATCAGTGAAGTTTAAGATTCTAACGTGAATAGACACATAAATTCATTAAATAGAGGAAAAGGAGGGAGGGAGAGGAGCACTGTTTGAAATTTACTCTCATTGGTTTGGAATCAAACGGGGAGTAATTTACTCTGATAAGTATAAAAATTTTTGTGTCCTATAGATAGTGGGAGGGTAAGGGGGGGTGTGAAAAGGAGGAGACTAAAGGGAGGGATTAGAAGGGAGGGAAATAGTAGTAAGGGGAGAGGGTAGGTTAAGAAGGGGGGTCACTGGGTGGGAACACTGAGGGAGGGGGCAGTCAAAAGGGAAAACTTCAAGGAGGGGAAGGGAGAAGGAAGAAACAAAAACAAACAGGGAAGGGAATAAGATGGAGGGCAAGAGACAGATAGTCATCATTACTGTGAATGTGAATGGGATGAACTCTCCCATAAAACAGAGGCGGATAGCAGAATGGATTAAAAACCATAATCCTACAATATGCTGTCTTCAAGAAACACATCTGAAACAAAGGGATACCCACAGGGTAAAGGTAAAAGGTTGGAGTAAAATTTATTATGCCTCAGCTAAAGTAAAAAAAGCAGGGGGTAGCAATACTTATCTCAGATAAAGCAAAAGCAAAAATAGATCTAATTAAGAGATAAGGAAGGAAACTATATCCTACTAAAAGGCACCATTGAGAATGAAGCAATGTCACTACTTAATATATATGCACCAAGTGGTATAGCAGCCAAATTCCTAGAGGAGAAGTTAAAGGAATTAGAGGAAGAAATAGATAGCAAAACTATCCTAGTGGGGGACCTTAATCTCCCCCTCTCTGAACTCGATAAATCTAACCTCAAAATAAACAAGAAAGAGGTTAAGGAGGTGAATAGAATCTTAGAGAGACTAGATATGATGGATCTCTGGAGAAAACTGAATGGGGATAAAAAGGAATTTACATTCTTTTCAGCAGTGCATGGTACATACTCAAAAATAGACCTTGAGCAAGTCACTTAACCCCAATTGCCCTACCTTCTGTCCTTCCCCCCCCCCCAAAAAAAAAGAAAATTAGGGAGAAAGGAGGGTTTATGGGCAAAGATAACGAGTTCTGTTTTGGACATGTTGAGTTTGAGATGCCTGTGAAACATCCAGTTGAAAACAGGTAATTGACATTTGGTGATATAGGACTGGAGCACAAGAGAGATACACAGATCTGTGTAAAGGGCATCTGTGTAAAGGTTCTAATTGAGTCTGTGGGTGATAATGAGCTCATCAAGAGACAGGATGTAGAGGAAAGATGGCCTTGGTATATACTCATGGTTAAGGGGAGCAAGATGGATGAAAATTCAGCAAAGGAAACTGGAAGAATAATCGGACAGGTAGGAGGAAAATAAATCAAGGTCACTGTCATGAAAACTCAGAGAAGAGTGAATATCTAGATGGAGAAGGTAGCTAATATAATGTAGAGATGGAGAAAGATAAGGACAGAGAAGAATCCTTGGTGTAGTGGATAGAACATTGTCCTTGAAATTTAAATGAAACAGAAGAATATTGGCATGAAAAACCATGAGTCTCTGCAAAAAAGCAATCCAAACTCATTGTCCTTCTTTTCATTTCTGGGCCCAGTTCAGCAGTCATCTTTAGTGTTATTCCAAGATTCATGTACTGATGGAAAAGCTCTATAGGCTATCTGTCTAACTGCATTTCATAGTCTGGACAATTGACCTTTTTCATTGTATTGAGGAGATGTCATAAAAAGTATTATCAAAGAATGCCTGACTGGAAAAAGGAGATGAGCTTATTACATAGCAACAATGGTAAGATGGCCCCCAGATAGCCTCTCTTCTCATTTGGTACCCTTTTGAGGTCAAGAGATATAGAGAATAGCCCTTAACATGTTGAGTGAGCCTCCTGAAAAGAATTTCCATAAGGACAAACAAGAGTTAAGCAGAATGAATAGGCAGAGATGTTTTGAGACCTGCATCATTAGAAAGAGATTCCTATATCAGTGGGATCATACATTCATTGAAGTATAATGTGAAATAACATAAAACCCAAAGCAGCCTAAAATTTTATAGTCACAAGTTTACAAAATTTGTCTAAGTGTAAGGCAGCTTTCTAGGTAGACACAAAACATTTATCAGCCTTTTCTGCCTGTTAAATATATATATTCATTTGAAAAATGAATGAAGTAGTCATTGTTATTTATTTGCAGGGCAGACACATTGCTATGCAACCATGGCAAGGAAGTAGACAAATGGCTATTTCCCAAGTTAATGTATAGTATGTATAATTAAAGGTGGCCACCTGGGACTTCTTGGCCAACATTTGTCATCTTTTTCTCATCTTTTGGCTTATAAGCCAGTTCTGCGAACCCCTTCTTTTCTGTTTTGTCTGCTCTTGTCACAGGGAAGGGCATCTGATATGATACAGAGAGCACATTTCTTAAGGCAAGAGAATATTGTGCCTCTGTGCTCAAGGCCAAGTTTGTTTTTTCTTTCCATCCATCCCAACCCCCTACCAGTAGAAAAATGAAACTTCATCAGACACCTAAATACCACTGGCTCATTCCAATAATTTTATACCTGACGGCAATTTCATCACAAGCATTACAGTTAAAACTGACTTCATTGGATGGGCTATAAGTGGCCTGTTCCTCTTTGCACATGTGCAATTTGCTTTTAATGTGAACTACCCATGTGTATCGGGGGGAGCCTAAGAGGGTGGCCAAAGCTTGAGAAAATGGCTAAATGGTCCTTTTTCAGATTTGTTTAATTTTCTTTTGTGTCTCTAATGACTGCCCTTTGTAGGGTTGTAATCCATTTTCCCAGCAATAATGCCTTATGATGCCATCTGCAACCTACTTATATTTCAGCAGCCCACATACTGTTATGATATGCTGGGTCACTGAAAAATTAGAGGAAACTTTTCTATTCTGTCTGGAAAATTGACTTTCCAACTGCCAACTATTTTGCTTGTTTTAGACTGGGGGGTGGAGAGCTAATGTTTCCCCTAAGTGCTGGTTTAAAAGTTTAAATTTTTTTCCCCATTCTGGACTTTTTAATAAAAAACTTAGTATTGAGATATTTTGAAGTTGGAGCTCGTATCAGGGGATAGAAGCAGCCAAGAAGTTAAGATGGGCCTCCTTGTTAATACAAGCTGCATTACTAAGTTTCTTTTAAATGGGAAAATCAGAGAAGACCTCTGGTGCCACCTCACTTTTGCAAATAGAGAGATATTACAAATTTCTTTTGGTGGCACTGTGATTTTTAATAGAGTTTCTAATTACTCCCTCTCCTTTTTACCTTTGCTTTTTGTGACTTAAAAAGAAACTTTTAGACTGTAAGATTATTGGAATCCCTATAATGGTAGTGGAAGGAATGACATAGAGCTAAATTATGTCAAAGAGCAGTCTGAGGAAAACTATATCATAACCCACTCCCTCCCAAAAAAAGTATTTCTTTTCTCAAGATGCTTCGGTTCCACTGCATTGATGTATTGCCTCTTTGGGTAATGCAGGTCATTACTGACCTTATAAAGTAAACACTTGGTAAATACCTTGATTTGGAAAAAAGACTCCAACATAATTTTTCAGAAGATTAAAACATATCATCAATTACCGACCTGTTCTAGGTATGTCTTCATCTAAACCATTTCATTAGGTGTAAGTTCTTTCCATACTCACTTAGTGTTTGCAAAGGTTAAGAGTGGAACCCTTTGCAAAATATGACTTGTAGGCCTCAATTTTCCATGGAGAATGATGGTTTCAGATAATTGATTAGAAAGACCAAGAGGAGAATTGTCTGTAATTTCTCACCATTGTTCTGTAATTGTCAATTTGTATTCTCATCATGTAACATGAAGTACCATGGTGTGGTCAATAGAGGGCTAGCCTTGGCATCAGGAAGACCTAGGTTTGGTTTTGCCTCTCGTGTACACTAATCATGTCATCATGAGCAAGTCCTATCATCTAGTTTCTTTAGAGACCCAGTGGCTCTTTAAGACTCTGAGGTCCAGATGACTTGCTGATCTGCATTGGTAAAGGGAATTGCTATCCTGGAACTTCTATAAGTGGGTGAAAGCCCTCCTTCAGATCTGTATTGTCCTCCCAAAACTTACATGCACATACATATACCCGCATACCAGAGAATGAGAATATTAGGGTAATAAATTATCCAGCTTTTTATTTTACAGAGTGGAAGCTGAGACCCTTAGATGTTATGTTCTTCTTCCTTTCATGACTGTTTCTATGACATCAGCCTGATTAATTCTTTGCCTTCCCTGTTCCCTGTTTCTATACCTTTTTCTATACATTCTTCTATTTTGTAATCTACATTTAAATCTATACTTTTTCTTGAAACCCATTTTCTCTGCTCTTTCAGAACCCTCTTTAAAAATATGCATTTCCTTGATCCATTTTCTGTATTTACTACCATACTTAACTCCTCTATTCTAGTCAACAAGATTTACTCTTGTTCAGATCTGAATTTTTAAAAAGATAATAGTCTCACCAAATAAGAAACTTGAGTTCTTTGAGTATGTGTGTTTGTTTTACAAAAAGATCATATATTTGGAAGTTCTATAGACAGTGATAATTCTGACACCCTTTTTGGGGGGGATCCTTGAGTTCATCAGTGCCCCTTCACCAATACCAATCATAATCTCTTTATAATTTCTTATCCCCTTGTAATTCTGATCCATATCATACCACAAATCTTCCATTGAGGCACTGCTCCATTTACTGGAGGCCTTCATTTGGTTCCTTACATATCTTGGGGTTACTAGTGTATTATTTGTCCATTAGTCATCTCATTCTTTTTTTTTATTCAAAAGATTATTTTAATTAATAAAAATTGACCTTTTCTTCCTCCTATTGACCATTCCTATTGAAAAAGAAAAAAAAAACACCCTTGTAATATATATATATATAATCAAGTGAAACAAATTCCTACATTGGCCATATCAGAAAGAATATTTGGGTAGCATGCTTTATCACTAGTGTTTTGGTCAGGCTCCCCATCCTTGTTTTTGGGATTGTGGTTGATTATTGATTAGAGACCTTAAGCCTTTCAACATTTTTTGTCTTTAAAATGTGGTTGTTGTGGTATAAATTGTTTTCTTGTTTCTGTTCATTTCGCTCTGCATGAGTTCATACAAGTCTTCCTAGCTTTCCCTTTCCCTTCCCAGAAACCATCGCTTTCATAATCTTTCAATACATTCCAGTGCATTCATATACCATAACATGTTCAGCCATTCTTTATCTAAAGAGCAGCCCCTTAGATTATAATTCTTTACCACTACTAAGAGAGAAGCTGTAAATATTTTTTTTTTTTTTTTTGGTTTTTTGGAGGAGGGAAGGCAGGGTTAAGTGATTTGCCTAAGTTCACACAGTTAGTAAATGTTAAGTGTCTGAGGCTGAATTTGAACTCAGGTCCTCCTGACTCTGGGGCCTGTGCCCTATTCACTGTGTCTATCCCCTGCTGTAAATATTTTTGTACACATGGGTCCTTTTCCTCTTTCTTTGTTCTCCTTGGAGCATAGCTCTAGATGGTATCACTGGGTCAAAGGATATGTACAATTTAGAAAATTTCATAGCACAATTCTAAGTCACCAGTTTATTAATTTTTGAAAAATCACTTAATAGAATGGCTTTATCAGTTTACAGCTCTACTAACAGTTGAACAACATCCCTGTTTTCCCGTAGCCTCTCTAGTATTTTTCATTTTGCTCTGTTTTTTGGGGGGGATCAACTTTTCCAATTTAATGGTTTTGAGGTAGAATTTCAGAATTGTCTTCTAATTTTTAGTGATCATTTTCATATGATTATTGATAAATGATTAGATTTCCCTTGAAAACGGAAAACTTCTTGTTTTGCTTTGTTTTGACCATTTATCAACTGGGATTCTTATTGTAAATGGAATCAGTTCCCTTTATGTTATAAATGTTTATCAGTGAAATTGCTGCAGAGATTCCCCCCCCCCCCATTTACTTGCTTCTTTTCTAATTTGAACTAAATTTTTTTAAATGCAGAAACTTTTAAAATTCTATTTGCTCAAAATGGTCCATTTCACCTTTTGTGATCCTCTCTATTCCTTGTTTTGTCATGAACTCTCTTATCTTAGCTATAAATCTGACAGGAAATTTCTTCCTTGTTCTAATTTGTTGATGATGGCACCTTTATGTCTAAGTCATGTACCCATTTGGAGTTTGGTATATGGTATGACATGTTGGTCTATCATTTCTTATTCCTGATATGTAACTGGCCACCTCCTTTCCTGATTATGTATGTCCTTGATGACAGTTTTCACAACAGCTTGGAAGTGTAAGTCATTGTTGGCAATATACCATGTCCTACTTACACCCAGCATTTACCTTTCCTTTGCCTTTTGGCAATGGAAAGTTTTGGTTCTACATTCAATTCTTCTGAGATTGTAGTATTACATAGGTTATATCCATAAAACAACAGGGGGAGATGCCTTATCAGTATTGTGGCATATGTCAACAGGCATATCAGGTCATGTTTCATCTCCTAGTGATGCTTTGATATATATGCATATATATGTGTATGTATGTATATATATGTAAATATATATTGTACAAAATCCACTTTGTAAAAAGGTGTTGAAGCATTTTTGTCTGCCTACAAATTAGTAATGTTAGTATTGTTACTTGGAGTATAACAAAGCTAAACATGTAACCACTGGGAAATATGATAGTGGCTGACTGGGGGATACTTTTGATATAAAATATAGGTGCCTTAGAATCTGTTATATGTATTCTTCTCCCAGGTTACCTTAGGTCTGCTTTATATATGCCACTATATGTGCATACTGGATCCCAGGTTTTTGAGGTTAAGGATGGTTTTATTTTTGTCTAGCTTGAGCAGTTAGTAGAGTACTTGGCACATAGTAGGCATTTAAAAAAGGCTTATTGCCTAATGGAGAGATATGTACAAGGAGCAAGGGGACGTATACTAGTGATTACTTTTCCACTGACCCCCTAATATTTGCTTGTAATGCCTGCTTTCTCTGAATTCTGTCCCATGTATAATCTTGTGGCATTATTAAATAACCACTCAAGCATATCTCAGTGACTTCTTTAGCTTCAAGGACCCTAAGTGGAGATAAGCAATATGCAAGGCTACCACTGGCTGGTCCAAAAGTAAATGCAAGGAGAAGTAAAAAAGAAAGGGATTGGGAGAAGGGGGGAAGTAAGGGAAATGGGAAAAAGAAGAGGGAAGAACAAAAAGAAAAGAAACAGTTGCATATGGTGGAGGAAAAAAAGAGCATCATCAACAGTTTGCAGGTGGTGAATGCCTTTGTCTATAAGATATATAACAACAGATGCAATCCCAGGAGCAGCAATGTGATGAAGCTTTTTATTTTCTAGCATTCACTAGAAATATATCCTCATTGTCATGATACCTGCCATCTACAAGCTATTTATTTCAGGAGCAAAATGGAGGAGTAGATTAATAGAAATTGAAACTTGACAGGGTCCTCCATGGCCACCAATTCCAACTGTACTTAACAAGGAAAATTTTTTCTCCCTCCTACCTGACCAATGGGCATCTAGCTTTTGGTCAAGATCTCCAGTGAGGGTGGACCTATTGCCTCCCAGCAAACTGAAGTGTAGATACAAATCTGCATTGTATTTCAAGGAAACCAAATATATCCTTTGTATTATTTTTTTATTCTCTCTCTCTCTCTCTCTCTCTCTCTCTCTCTCTCTCTCTCTCTCTCTCTCTCTCTCTCTCTCTCCCTCCCTCCCCCCCTCCCAGGATAATCATGGAAACAATGTGCACCTGGGTGTTTTCTTCATGGGAATTTTTGTGAGGAACAGAATTGGAAGGCAACTATCAATACACAGGTAAGGCTGGGCTGACAGTTTTTGTTCTTTGTTCCTGTTTTGAGTTTCTTTCTCTTCTGATGCTTAAAATAATGAAGTTAAAGGATCAGAGTTAGTTATCTGAGTTGCTCAGTAGGTGAACCCAGCTCTTTAATCTGAAAGATGGATTTCTTTCAGCATGGATAAGGGAAACTCTTTGTATGATTGAACAGTTATAGGGAAATTGACCTTCCCTTTTTCTATGAGATCACTGGAAAAAGGAGCTTTCTCTACTTCCCCCTTGGATTCAGGGAGCTCGTTTTTATATTCTACAGAGCCAAAATGGGATAATTGGGTTATGAGTCTGTAGTGCAAGCACAGTGCCTTGTAGTTAGTAGGGGCTTATTCAGTGTCTGTTGAATTGGATTAATTGGCTAATTGAAGAGGAGGGGGATGATAATAATTGCTCTTATTTATATAATTCCATAAGGTTTATAAAAGCTTTTTATTATCTCATTTGATCCTCACAAAAACCTTGTAGCTTAGCTGCTGTTATTCCCAAAAGGATAGTTAGTAAGTATCTAATAAGGGAGGGAGCACAGTGCAGTGAGAACATGACCTCTTCAATAAGAAAGACCAAGTTTCAAATCCTGCCTTGGATGCTTGTAAAGCAAGATGGCATCTGAGGACCCTTCCAACTTGATATCTAGAATCCTTTGCCTGAGAATTCAAACCTCAGTCTTTCCGATTCCAAGGCTGATGCTCTATCCACTAATCACATTGCCCTCACTAAACAACTTGATTCTCAAAATGGAGACTATCCATTTTGTTTATTATTCATGAAGACTTTCCCCCCCTTTACTCACAATCAGAAAGCACTTGAGATTCTAGTTTTGTTGTTAAGTTGTGTCCCACTCTCCATGACCCCATTTGAGTTTTTTTGTTTTTTTTTTTGGCAAAGATACTGGAGTGGTTTGCTGTTTCCTTCTCCAGCTCATTTTACAGATGAGGAAACTAAAGGAAACAGGGCTAAGTGACTTGCCCAGGGTCACATGGCTACTAAGTGTCTGAAGCTGGATTTAAACTCAGGTCTTCTTGATTTCAGGCCCAGCACTCTATCCACTGTGCTGTCTAGTTGCCCTGAGATTCTAGTTACATTAGCAGTATCTTTGACTCAAGATGACTGTGATGCCTATCAGGGGCCATCTTTGTTCCAAAAGCAGGTGACATATCACTGACAAGTATTTTAGTGTCATAGGATGATAGAAGTAGGATGGGCTGGGACCTGAGATGCCACTTAGACCAATTTTTTTCCTCTTTTTGTATGGTTCATAATTATCCCTTTTTCCCATATGCATCACTACAATTACCACAAGAAGAAAAGAGATAGTTATAGGCAATTTGTTCTGTAAAATTTAAGGATTGCTTTTATAAGTCTTTTCGTAACTTATAATTTACAGGCAGATAGGTAACCTAGAGAAGTCTGAAACTAATTAAATAGCAAATCTGAGCTCAGAGATGAAAATAATTTTAATACACTTCTTTACAATTATTTAGCCAACATGAGATAAAATTATGTTTAATTTATGGACAAAGTAAGGCATGTCAGTGAGAATAAGGACTTTGCTAGATTGATTCAGTATGGGGTCATTACCACCTAAAATTATGGAGGAGGGGTTAAGGGACTTGCCCATTATCACAGTGGTAGTGAGTGTCAAAGGTGGGATTTGAATTGGAACAACGTTTTCTGATTGTGCTGTATTAAGTACTTTTCTCTAAGCTCTTTTTAGAATGAATTGTAGTGCTGTTACAATACCCTTATTATGCCAGTGAATAAAGGAATACTGTGGAGGTGGCCAGTGGTCATAGTTATTACAATTGCTTATTTGGAAGGGGTAAAGCTAAAACACCCCACCACCTCTTTTCCTGTTAGGTAATTATGTTTGAACCTTCTAGTGACCAGAGAACAGATTTTGGTGGCGATTTTTGAGGTCTGACTAACCAGACTGTTACCTAGTAATTATTGAGTGTGGAAATGAGATGCCTAAATATAGTTGGTATTGGTGGAGTGGAGAGAACGCTGGTTTTAAGAATTTTGAAAGCCTGTTTTTGGGCCTTTGTGAGTTTTAGGCAACGTATTTACCATTCCGTGTCTGTTTCCTCATCCATCTGAGAAGAAAATTTTCATTCCCTTTAATCCCTTAATTTTTTTTTCTTTCTTAAAGACCAGCATTAACCCCAGATCAACTCTGGCTTTCATTGATTGGCCAACTCTAGGTCCCTGGCCAAACCCTATTTGGTCTTTGTTTGACCCTTGACTGACTCAGAATGAATGTAAATAGCAATTTTTTTTCTGTTTTGGCCAGAAACCCTGAGGGTCCCCTCCCAGGTGGATTTTTTAAAAATTAGGTAATGAGGTCATTCTCTGCCTCATTCTTACCTAGCCTTAATCACTGAATGGATTTTGCCTCAGTCAAACTGAGGCCTTAATTTAAAAAGGCCAAGATCTCCCACTGCCTCCAGGGCAGTCTCTGATGTCCTGGATGCCCTGATCCATATCTTGCCACTGGACCCAGATGATTCCAGAGGAAAGAGTGGGGTTGGTGACTGTGCACTGCCCTCCCTCACTTGCATGTCCTGGCTGAGGTTGTGGTCCTCTTTGAGAACAAAACACAGACAATAACAACCTCATCCCTCTACTCAGCAAACTCTAGTGGCTTCCTGTTACCTCCAGGAGTCAATTCAGAATGCTCAATTTGGCTTTCCAAGCCCTTCACAGCCTGGCCCCTCTACCTTTCCAGTCTTCTTTCACCTTACTCCTTGACACATACTCTCCAATCTAGGGACACTGGCCTCCTCACTATTCTGGCCCCAGTCATCCTGATGAATATCTGGTCCCTGGATCCAGATGACTCTGGAGGAGAAAGTGAGACTGGGGACCTTTCATAACCCTCCCTCAGTCAAATCAAAGTCAATTGCAAGTCATGTCATCATTTCCCTGATGCCATGGTCCTCTTCAAACACGGACAAACACAACAACCTGGGGATAAGACACTCCATTTCTTTGCTTCAGGCATTATCTCTGGTTGTCTTCAAGGCAGAATGCTTTCACTTTTCCTCTCTGCCTCCTGGCTTTCTTTAAATCTCAGCTAAAATCCTACCTTCTACAGGAAGCTTTCCTCAACCCCTCTGAATTCTAGAGCCTTTCCTCTCTTAATTATTTCCTGTTTATCCTGAATATAGCTTGCTCTGTATATATGTGTTTGCATGTTGTTTCTCCCATTAGATTGGAAGCTCCTTGAAAGAGAACTATCTTTTTTCAATTTTTTTGTATCCCCAGAACTTAGCATAGTTCCCGACACATAGTAGGTACTAAATAAATGTTGACGGATTGATTTAAAATGAGGATAGATTGCCTCAGATTCCCAGTGCTGATGATTAAAAATATTTCATTGAAACTGTTGTATGCTTTCCTGCAATTTTCTTCCCCTGAGCAGTTCCCCAAGTCTTTGCTGCAGTTTATCTTTGATTCCTCTTTATCTGTGGGTGGTACACTCTCCTTAGTTTATTCTGTTTCTTAATTTTTGTCATTGGTTTCTTTCTTCTATAATTTTTTGCCTAATTCTTGCAGATACTTTTGTATAGCAAACTAAATTTGTACTTAGATATTTCTTTCTCCCTCTCCCTATAAGCAACAATGTTGAGCTTAATGAGTTGTATTTTGACAGTGTTAGTGTACAATACAATCGGCAGTTTTGTGTTGTATAGTATCTCCTCCTTGACTCTACTTACTATAAATATTTTTAAGAAACTGTTGGGACTTCTCTTGCACCTGACCTATTCAAATGGGCACCCGCACCTGAAAATCATATTAGTGTAAGCTGGAAAAAAGAAGTATGACTCAGCAAAAACTGGGTCATACTCTCAAACAGATTGGGAGTCTTGCTTATGGCTTATGGCCACATTCTCTTCTGTCCCTAAAGTACCTTAGCACCCAGAGAGTTTCACACAAAGAAGCTGTGGTTGTAGTCACTTACAGCCATTACCCACTTCACTGCAAAAGTGCTTAGGCTGTGAGAAGGGAGACGTGGAAGTTGCATCCCTTCTGGTCTGCCAAGTCGGGCCACATTTGAGTGGCCAGTAACCCATGCATTATAGGTTCCTGTACTAAGAGAAAAGCACCATAATTCACTTTACCAACAGGTACTGTGATTTAGAGTAACTAATCAATAGAACCATGTAGTACTGAATGATGGAATTCTAAGATATTGAAGGCAAGGGGTTTACTATGTGCCAAGCACTTTGCTAAATGCTGGAAGTGTGAAGAAAGCCAGTAATACTTCCTGTTTCAAGGAGCTCACATTAAAAGTGGGGAGACAAGTTGGCCTAGAACTTTCAATCAGTAAGCATTTATTATGCACCTACTCTGTTTTAGGCACTGAACTAAGTGCTAGGGATACAAAAAGAGGCCAAGAACAGTCCCTGCCCTCAAGGAGCTTACAGTCTGTAGCATCTCTTCCCCCTCCATCTTCAGATTTGGTTGAGCATCTCCTTTCCAGGCCTTACTTTAAACACTTTGTTTCATAAGACATTCCATTTCATTTTGGCAGTCAGTCAGCCAGTAGATGTTTATTAGCATCTTCAACCTTCCAGGTATTGTGAACTAATGAATGAATAAAACAAGTGAATGAACAAATAAATGAATAAATAAGTAAATGAAGGAATGAATGAATAAAGACAAAAGACAGTCCTTGCTCTCAAGTTGCTCCCAGTCTAAAGGGAGAGACAGTATGCAAACAACCATGTACAAACTTGCCAGTCATCTTGACTTTTGTCTTGCCACTGGGTCCCAATGACTCTGGAAGAGAGAGTGAGGCTGACAGTTTTGCATAATTCTTCCTCACTTAGTGCAGGTCAAGAAGTCAACCCATGAAGTCCTTAGTCCTCCTCAAAAACAAAGGATCAACAACAATATATAAATTGGATAATTGGAAATCATCAACTGAAAGAAGGCTGTAGAATTAAAAGATTCCTGTAAAAAGTGGGATTTTAGCTGGGACTTGAAGAAAGCCAGGAGGCAGAGATAGGAAGGGGGAGAATTCTAGGCATGGAGGATAGCCAGTGAAAATGCCCATAATGTGTTTGTGTAACTCCTAGAAATGAGGTAGCTTATTAAATATTGACCTGGTACAGTCTTTAGTGAGCCTGACTGTATCTGGTGTGTGGGCTAACAAAAAATTAGTTTGAATTCTCTTGCTTAGATACACACAGTGTAGAGTCATTATTGGATGATGTGTCCATCCATTATTAAAAATCAAGAACCTCTTGGAAGGTGGTTGAAAAGAATAAATAAACACAAACAACTTTAGGAACAATCTACTTTTTCAGCCTAGGATAGTTAAAAACAAAGCACAAGAAATTCCATCTGTTGTATGGTAGACTAAATTCTTATTCAGGTTAGAACCAAATAGCCATGTAGAGGAAGCAAAATAGTATGGTGGAAAGAACACTGGCTTGGGAGCACTTGGGTTCAAATGATAGAGATAGTATAGTAGATCGAGCTCTGGTCCTAGAATCAGGATATACCTCAGTTCAAATCTAGCCTCTGCTACTGTATCAACGATGCAGTATTCACAGTGCCTACAGTAACTATAAATATGCTGATATGGTTATTAATCACAAAATATAACAGGCTCTCTACATGGAGGACAAAGCTAGAACATTCAAATCCCAGTAAACTAAGTCCCAAAACCTTCCTCCTGCCCCACCCCTTCATGCTACATCAGTAAGTTCAAGGGGCATGGAAGATCTTCAAATCCCATAACCATTACAGCTACTTATTAGCTGTGCGCTGTTGGGCAAGTCACTTAATCTTTGTCCTCTTCAGTTTCCTCTTCTGTAAACTGTGGTCTATAATGGCACCTACTTCCCAGGGTTGTTGTGGAGATAAAATTAGATAATTTTTATAAAGCACTTTGAAATCTTAAAGTTCTATTGAAGTTCTAGTTATTATTCTGCCTCTTATCCATACTACTTGTGTGATCAGGGGCAAGGCATTGAACCTCACTGAGTCTCCATTTCCTCATCTGTAAAATGAGGGGTTTAGACTGGATGCACTCTAAGATTCCTTCTAGTTTTCCATGTTATCTTTTCCAATGAGTTGTTTTGTTTTGTTTTTTTTTTTGAATTCTTTTTGGAGGGGGGAAGGCAAGGCAATTGGGGTTAAGTGATTTGCCCAAGATCACACAACTAGTAACCAAGTGTCTGAGGCAGGATTTGAACTCAGGTCCTTCTGACTCCAGGGTTGGTGCTCTATTCACTGTGCCACCTAGCTGCCCCTTCCAGTGTTTTTTTTTTTAAGATTAATAACAGGAGTCATAAACTCCAATAAACTGTTTGTGGGTATCATAGAACTAATGTGGTAAATATATATTTACTTAGCATCCTAAAACTCTGAGATCATATAATCAAACCCTCTCATCTAATTTATATTTTCTACTTTAAGAAAGTTACCATTTTCCATAAAAAACAATTTATCTTTCTTTGAGGAAAAAAATATATATATATTTTTAAAGCAATTGGGGTTAAGTAACTTGCCCAAGGTTACACGGCCAGTCATTATTTATGTGTGGGTGCTCATTTTCTGAGGCCGGGACCTATCCTGGGTCATCCTGACTCTGGGGCTGGCACTCTTACTCACTGTGCCACCCAGCCGCCCCTGAAGAAAATATTTTTAAAAGTATTTTTGAGGGGAATGTAATGGAGAGGAATCAGAGATTTGGTTTTCTTTTAATTTATTTGTAGTAGCATTAAATATATTTCTTTAAAAATATCAGTGCTTTTTCCTTTTGCATCATATTCATTTTCAGATCTACCCCCTCTCCTTCCTCTACCCAGAAAGCTTTCCTTCTATTTTTTTTTTATTGTGTTGCTTCAGTAATGTTCAACTCTCTATGACTGTATTTGGTATTTTCTGGGCAAAGATATTAGAGTGGTTTGCCATTTACTTCTCCAGCTCATTTTACAGATGGGGTAATTAAGGCAAACAAGGTTAAGTGACTTGCCCAGGATCATACAACTAGTAAGTGTCTTGAGGCCAGATTTGAACTCATGAGTGATGGGAAGCCTAGCTGCCCTGCCTGATTACAAAGATTAAAAACAAAAAACAAACAAAATAAGCTCTCAGCAAAACAAACCAATGCATTGCCCACATTGAACAGAATATGCAGAATTAATACCAATGCCTTTTCTAACAAAGTATAGTTTTTCTCATCTCTTCTTTGGGACCAAGCTTGTATTAATTATGTAGTGTTCAGTTTACAAATATGTTTTCTAAAATGAGATTACATATTGCCAACCTAGGTAGATAGCATGCCAGATTTGGAATCAGGAAGCCCTGAATTCATATCCTACCTTATACACTTACTAACTGTGTGACCCTTGTCTGCAAAATCAGGATAATATTTTGCGTTTATCTCTCAGGCTTACTGTGAGGATTAAATGAGGTAAATGTATGTAAAGGGCTTGAAAAACTTTAAGTGCCATATAAATGCAATTATTATTTCCCAATGCTACCTGGAAATATATGGTCAAACTCAGTGATGTTGTTTTTGTTTAGGTGGAATGATATTGGCAATATCACACATAACAAGTCTACCATACTACTGGAGCTAATCAACAAAGAAGAGACGGCTCTCTTTCACACGGTAAGCAGCTCATTCATTGCTGCACTTTAAAGACAGAAATAGTGAACTAAAACTCTTGCTTTTAGCAGAATGGAACTTCCTAGGGCATGCTCTGTTTTATGTCCTTATTTATATCTAGTACAGTAACTGCCTAGCATTCTCTAGTAGGTGTATAATAAATCAAATTCAATTATTTGTAGTCCAACTCAGTGGATTCTCTTGTCATGAACCAATAAATCTGCATTCAGAAAGACATTGTAGAAAAAATGGGATGTGCTTGCTTTCTCTGCAGACCTTGCCCTCCTAGTGTATTGTCACCAGAGCTTAGCCTCAGTGGCCAGAAAACCACTATCTATAACATTCCAGGTATGATAGCTGACTTGTAAACTACTGGTTTGGATTCCTGTACTCTCCTTCTTTGTCATGGATCATGTTCTCTGCTGTGCCACATTCTCTCGTACCCATCCTCCTCCAGTTACAGGCTTCATCAGGTCATCCCCCGGTTAGGTTACACCATATTTGCTTTCCTTAGCTGACCTGAGCTGTGATGGATTTTTCTTTTTTCATTGTGCCCCAGAGGCTAATCTGAAACAAGCAGGTTAACTGATCCTCCATGTAGTTCCTGGTTTAGGTCTTCGACTTTACCTGCCTCACTTTTTTGCCTTATATTTCATGATGGCTGGTGTTTACTACTGTGTGTTTATGTCCTTATTTTTGAAGCAATCCAATGGAAACATGTGAGCCTAGTAGTACTTTATATGTAACAGCTCCTTCAGCAACCACCAGACTTCCCATGGTAGGACTTTTTGGTTAGGGGAGAGGGATAGGATATATGTGTCATATGTAATTTAGAAGGTAGCCAGAATGAGATGTATGTGTAACCAAATGTTTATTATTCCCCCCTGTCTTCTTTTTTTTTTTAAAGGATGATATTGAAAATGCCAAATACATTTCTCGGTTGTTTGCTACAAGACACAAGTTTTACAAGCAGAACAAAATCTGTACTGAGTAAGTAAATATGTGCCCTTGTCTCCCTCGAGGGTTTAGTTTAATTGGATTTGTTTTCTTTTGTTCTGTTTTTAGTGATCTTCCTCTATCCCTATTACACATCCCTCCTATCATCTCATCATACTTTGCCTGAAGTTAAAAGAGCAGGCCAACACTAGGAAGTTAAGAACTTTCAGGGTCAATTCTTGTCTAATCTACATGAGATTATATGAGTGGGAAAAATTCATTTTATGAACTTAACTGCTTACTCTGTTCCGTGTGTGTTAGCCTTTTATACCGTCTTGCTTTAGGGGCGGGCATCCTGTAACTTCTTTCTCCAGCTTCCCCCACTCCCATCCCCACCCCATGCCACCCCCACCACTGTACTTCCTGATTTTGGAATGGCTGAGTTGTTCAGAATTTCCTAGGGTGCCTCACAGTGTCAAGCATGGAGTATATTCAGAAGTGTGTTGTGAAGAGAGGAGCCAACTTGAAAGAAAAGAAGTCCCTGTCATCTTCATCACAGTTTCACTTACACAGTTGGCTAGCCCCTGCATGTGCCTCTGGGTCATGTCATCTGACTGAAAATGAGAGGCCTGGGTAATTAGAGGAAAGCTTGCAAGACTCTAATAGATGGCACAAATCCATATTTTTAATTTTTTTTTCTTTTTGGAAATAAGGATGATAATGGAGAGTCTGATGAGGGAACTTCAGGATGACCTGACCTCGGGAACGGCATGCTGGGGGCTCATACTGTCATTACCCTGACTATGGTTGTCTTAAAAAGAAGTTTGTCAGCAGGGAGCAGGCAGCAATTTGGGAGCCTAGAAATATGGGGCGTCTAATTTTGTATCCTAGAGCTTCAGCAAAGTAAATGCAGAATGAGCAATTGCCTCCGTACTCCCCCAGTGGACACAATCAAGGGTCTGGAAAATGTTGGCCCGGAGCAATCCCTGCTGAGGCGTCTCTGTTGCTTTTGTAACTGTATCTTTAGGTCAGGGCAAAGTTTTTTTCCCTCCACACATTAAAGACCATTCATTTGTTTCATTCCAGCTATCACAAGTCACTGCCTTTGTGAAAGTTGGTCACCTTCGGGTGCTAGCTAACCAGGGATCATGGATATGCTTGCACAGCCTCACAAAATACATATGCACACATATGTTTGCATGTATATGTATTGTAGATATTGGCATGTGCATATCATAATAGTAACATGTATGTATGTACACATACATATGTATATACCCACATGTGTGCATTTTTGCATGTATGCTTACATACATGCACACTGATGCGCATTTGTTCTAGTGTTTCATATATAATGAAGTTTACCAGTGGAAACTGTAGGAGCTGCAGATCAAAGAGAGGCAAATTAAGTGTGGGGGGAATTTTATAGCTGCCATTTGAAACAAATACAGAACCTAGAGATGCCCACCCCTAGACCTCTCAACATATGGTTATCTCTTTGAAACCGCTTCCATTTATATGTGCTTCTGAGCCTACACTCTTGTTTTAGTTAATTCATTAAATTGCTCCTCAAAGTTAATGAGAGCTTTGCCAGTGATTCTAGTGAGCTGATATGAACCAAGAAAACCTTTTGTAAGCTGGTTCTCCTACCATGTTAACTCAGCTATTTTCTCAGATTTTCACTCAGAGTGATGGTGTTACCATTTGTCTTTTTCTGTGGCTTTTTCCTCAAATGGAAAGGTCAGCATAATTTGCCATCAATTAAAAATTAATTAAAATTAAAATAGATTTAAAAATTAATTTAAATTAATTTTTTAAATTATGAAAAGAAATCCTGATTTTCTTTTCTACACATAAATACCTCCATTTCTAAATGTAAAACTTAAGATCATACATTTAATGCTGAAAGGGACTTAGAGGTCATCTAGTCCAGTGCTCCCATTTTATAGATAAAGATATGGAAAGCTAGAGAGGCTAAGTGACTTGTCCAGAGTCACATAGGTTGTAAGAGGCAGTGCTGACATTTGAATCCAGGTCAATAACTGCAGGTCCAGTTCTTTTAGTGGCAGTTAGGTGGGTCAGGGGATAGATAGAGTGCTAAACCTGGAGTTCAGATATGTGCGACATGGGCAAGTCCATTAAAAACACACACACAAACCCCTGCCTGCCTCAGTTTCCCTATCTGTAAAATAGGGGTAATAGCACCTGGGGTTGTTTTAGAGATAAGATGAAATATCATTGTAAATTTATTATTTATAAGTTTACAAATTGTGTATTTGTAAAGAGCTATGCAAACCTGAATGCTAGCTATGATAGTTATTGTTAGCTATTATTTTTCTGTCTTGTCGTAGAGTTTGCTTCTTTTATAACTTTTCTTCTCAGGGGCAGCTAGGTGGCACAATGAATAGAAGCACTGGCCCTGGATTCAGGAGGACCTGAGTTCAAATCTGGCCTCAGACACTTAACACAAAAACTAGCTGTGTGACCTTGGGCAAGTCACTTAACCCCAATTGCCTTCCCCCCCCCCAAAAGGAAAAAAATAACTTTTCTTCTCCACCCAGTTACCTTAGTGCAGTATTTCCACCTGTGTCTCATTATTCCAACCTCCTATCTGGCTGTGTTAGTGTTTTTCAACCAGTGCTTCTCCTGACCCATCAGCCTTGCCACATGAGACTTGTCTTAAGAGTTTAGCTCCATAATGCCTTTAAGGTTTTCTGTTTGCCTATATAAAACTCCTAGGTCATTCTTCAACCATCAGCCCATTGCCCAGCCCTGCACAGGGCAGTTCTTCCAGTTACTAAGAATATACGCAAAGCTGAGGTTTTACTTACATGGCCAACTTTCTGAGCTGATTTGTAGACTTAAGTCTGACATATATGAAGCTCCATCATTGTTTTGAACTTGCCTCTAAGCTGTCACTTAAGTCATCATGAAACATTGCTCTAAGGTATCTTGCTTTTTTGTTTCTCAAGAACCTTCTACTCCTCCACCACCTTTTCATTTATAAATACAAAAACACAAAATTGTGTTTTTCTCTACTATATTGGGCCTTTTGGTGGAAAGGACAATCTAAGTATAGCAATGCCACTAAGAAAAATGATTTTCAATATTAAATTATGTTTTTGTGCAGTCATAAAGATTCTAAGTAATTTTCATCTATTTGAACTTTTATTTGACAAGAGGGTTGATGTTTATTTCAGAGTTTCTTATTTCCATCTAAGTATTTTTTCACAAATGAGACTTGCCCTTCAAACCTGGTGCCTAATGTGAGACTGCATTCACCTTTCCATCTTTCATGCAGACAGTCAAGTTCTCCTCCTCCCATCAGAAGACAACCTACCTGGAGCCGGTCATCACTGGTATGTAGAACATTGTCATTATCAAGTCATCTCACTGACGGAGTTAGAAATTGAATTTGGTCTTGTCCTCATTAGCAGTGGTCTCATTAGTATGGGGAGCTCCCATTGAGGAAACTCTGTCAGTTCAGATTAGCAAATATTTACAATTTTCTATCAAAGCCGGCAGATGCTCAGTGTATGGTGTGACATGGTCTAGCCTTTCTTTATCTTTTTTTTTTTAAAACAAGATAATTGTCCATTTTGTCACAATGTGCCAGAGATCCATGCCTAGAATTTCCTGTTAGATCTAGATCAGTATTCTCTGCCTTCAAGAAATCTAATCCCATTCCAACATGAATATCCCATGTCCTTCAGCACACATAGAGAGTTTATGCTACATTTTGAGTCTCTTAATTTATATTGGTTTGACATTCTTTTGTTGTTTTATGAATATGGACCATGTCCCCTCACTAAGTTCTACAAAAACTGGGAGCGATTTTTAAAAAATCTCCCTTCTCCTCGCTGTAAGGCTTAGTATACAATTGAATAAATGGTTTTTGAATGAACAAATAAATGAATTAAAGGATGTTAGATGGCTGGTTGGAGTAATAGATATAAAACAGAATGATACATATTTCCCTATGGATAGAATTGTTTCCACACAAAATTTTTTATTGTATTTTCCCCTAAACCCAAACTACTTGATGCTCCTTTTATCGACACTTAAACCTATTTTATTTTTAAGCTATCCGTTCCCCTTGACACTAGGATAGAGAAATGCCATTCTGATTGTAGCAGATACATGCTGCTCTATGTTGTAGTTTATGAAATTACAAATTCTCACAAAAAATCAAAACATCTAGGTACTATATAGCCTTAGATCTGATCATGCCTGTGTTTTCTAGATAGAAAATTACTAGAAAACAGTGGTAGAGTTTGGTTTAGATCTGCCTTTTGATTTTCTTAGAGCTTACAGTCTTGTTTATTTTAGGTCAAGTATATATTTTTGCCCCCTCCCCCCATATATGTGTACTGTAAACAAAATTTGATTTTTTTTCAGGAGTCATGCATATTCATCAGTATATCATTAGCAGAATCTCTTAAGGGAAATACATTGTTAGAAACATGTATTTTTTAGTGTTGCAAAAGATATTTCTTGTTTTAGTAATTACTTAGTGTCCAGATGAACAAAGTGCTCTAATAGGCATTGTTTTAAATAATGTAGACATTATCCCCACCCTTTGTTGTTGTTCACTTACGTCCTGTTCTTCATGACCCCATTTGGGGTTTTCAAAGATACTGGAGTGTTTTGCCATTTCCTTCTCCAGCTCATTTTACAGAAGAGGAAACTGAAGCAAACAGGATGGAGTGACTTGGCCAGGGTCACACTGCTTCTGTCTGAGGCCAGATTTGAACTCAAGATCAGTTTTCCTGACTCCGGGCTCAGCACTCTATCCACTCTGCCACCCAGATGCCCTACCCTTTAGCAATTTAAAAACCTGGAGTATCAATTTAAACTTGTCACCTGGACTGCCATTAGATCTATAATGATGTACTGTTTGAAAAAAAAGTTTTCTCCTTTGTTGCTGTTGTTTTCCTTTTTTCCTTTCATTAAAATCTCAGTATTTGAATCATTGAAATCATTTCCCAACAAAGGTTCATGAAGCACGATGGGAGGCCAAGAAACTATTCTATCCCTTGATTTAATCTCATATTTAGATTTATTTATAAAAAAGTTAAGGGCCTTCCTATTGAACCTGATAACCTAAGCCTATAAGGAAACATGATTCACAGCTTCCCCTTTCTCATATCAGTTGACTTGTAACCTTTCACTGATAGGAATGAAAACAAGACCAAGTTCATTTCCTTTTTGTATCTGTTATCGTTAAATAGGGTTGCTGATTTCTCACTTTAGGTCTCACTTTGGATTTAGAGCTGGAAGGGAACTAAGAGATCATCTAGCCCCAAATCCTTATTTTGCAGATGATGAAACAGCCTCCTAAAAAGATGAGATTATTTAGTCAAGGTCACACAGCCAGAACTGGACTATGAATCTAGGTCCTCTAACTATAAAGCTACAATCTTTCCACTATACCAGGATATTTCTCAGAGTACTATGTAGGATGAAGGTGAGACCCTTATAAAAGCTACACATATATCAAGGAGGAGATCTAAGATTCAAATTGAAGTACTGTGATTCTGATTCCTGGTCTTCTCACCTATGTGAGCCCACCACAGACTCCACCCCACTATTAAACCAGACACATCACATGTCCTATTGTCATAGAAACAAGTTAAAAGTTGATCCACTCTTTCTAAAAATGCAGAAAAATGCTTTTTGAGGTTTCACTTCCCAAACCAACCAATAACATTTGTGAATCAATATAGGATTAACAGACTTTCTTTGCTTCTCCCAAATACTTCCTTTCCCAAAACAAAGTTTTATCAACTTCCATTCTTTATTGCCTTTCTTCTCTTTTCTTTTCTATTTCCTTGCCTTTTCTTTTTAAAAAATTTTTTTTAAATTAAAAAAAAATTTAATTTAAAAAAATTTTAAATTAAAAAATTTTAATTAAAAAAAAATTTTTTCTTGCTTTTTGGAGGGAGGAAGGCAGGGCAATTGGGGTTAAGTGACTTGCTCAACATCACACAGCTACTAAGTGTTAAGTGTCTGAGGCCAGATTTGAACTCAAGTTCTCCTGATTCCAGGGCCAGTGCTCTATTCACTGTGTCACCTAGCTGCCCCTTGACTTCTCTTTCTTCTTTGTTTCTTCATTGAATGTTCACCATTTCAATCCTTTTGCTTTTTAAAAACAAAAGAAGCAAGGACATGGTAGACAGTTCCTATTTTCAACTCCAACAGCTGGCATGTATGGCATGAGAAATGCCAGCAGAAATTGGTGTCTCTTGATTTTGGTTTTTTTAGCTTTCCTGGTTGCTGTTGCTTTCTAAAGGCAATTACCATTTTAATAATGCCACTAAAACTTCTGTTTAAAATAATTATATAGAGAGTTACAGCTGTTATTTTTTAAGAACAAAAAGCTTAGATGAAAAACGTAGGACCCCAAGAGTTAGAAAGCACAATAAATTTCTACACACACACACACACACACACACACACACACACACACACATACACACACGTATATACACAGACACACACACATACACACATATACATACACACAAAGGCATGAGCTCACATACATATATGCACACACATATACTTCATTATAGACTTTGAGTCTTTGATTTCTGTGTCTGAAGGTCTCACCATCTACTATTGACCAAAACTAGTAATACTTTCTATTACACACTCACTTTGATTATCTTTTTCCAAGTCCACTGAATAGAAGAGAAATGAAACCTCTGATAAACAGCAGTAGGCTCAAAGGGTGGGCAAAGGCAAAAAAGAGCAATAGAGGCCAAGGGTAAGATTCATTTGTGAACCCTGGGTGATGTCAACCAGGTATCTTAACTCTCTCTTTGAAAATAGATAATTTTCATTTGCTGAGACTTTTCCTGTGTTTTATATGTTCTTTGTTCCAGCCGAGACAACAGCCATATATCTTGCCTCCTATGCATGTCCAATGTGGAGAACACTACACTGAAACTCACACTTCCCAAGGTATTTCTGGCTTATGATTTTGGAGTTTATAAGAAAAAGAAGTATACAAGAAATTATAGAATATAATAAGATAAAAGGTATTAATATATTTGTCTTAACTCTTCCTTATTAGGATCAGGAGAAATTGTGTTACTTTGTAAAGAATGCTGGATTTGGAGTATGAAGACCTGAATTCAAATCCTGATTCTTATACTTACCTCTATGACTCTAGGAAAGTTACTTAACCCTCCTTTTCCTCATCTATAAAATGAGAAAATTGGATTAGATGGTTTCTGTAGTCTCTTCCATACTGAAATCTATGTTCATATGATCTGTGATTTTATCAGGATATGGGAACTTCCACTAAAGGAACTCCTTCTACCTCAGCAGATTACAAACTCTTTGTGAATGATTAAGTTATTACTAGAAATTAGATTAATTAGAATAATTTATTAATTAGAATTATTAGATGAGTCTAGGGACTTGTCTGAGTTATGTAAGCGATAACAGGGTCCATTCAGCTTGTCATTGTCAGAAGTGGAAATTTGTACCTAGGTTTTCCTGATGTCAAGAGTCACATTCTGTCTTCTAAGCCACATTGCCTATATTATAAATGCTCGATCGGTATTATTCAAGATTGTAGGAGTTCATAGGTTCATAAAAAGTTAGATTTGAATAGGACTTTAGAAATCAACTAATTCAACCCCTTTATTTTATAGATGAGGAAGGAACATGAGGTTTAGAGTTTTCCTACAATTACACAGATAGTAAATAGCAGAGTTTTTTCATTTGTAAAGGAGATAGCATTTTGTTCCCCTCTTAATGATGTTCAACAAATTCAAGGCAATATTTCAATCCCTTCCCTCTGCTCACCCCCACCGTGTGTGTGTGTGTGTGTGTGTGTGTGTGTGTATGTACACACATACACATATACTTATATCTCTAAAATAAGTAATTTAGATATAGTTGTGTTTCTTTGAGGGTCTATACTGAAGAATAAGAATTAAAATTTGACTAATTAACTAAATATACACACATATGTATATATAAAAAAATACTGCCTTCAGTTTGCTGTTGACCATTATCTAAGAACAGAATACAAAGCTGGGACACAATGTTATCAAAAAGCTACTTTTAAAAAAATCATGGTTTTT
The DNA here is from genome assembly GCA_011680675.1 of Gymnobelideus leadbeateri. NCBI lineage: Eukaryota > Metazoa > Chordata > Mammalia > Diprotodontia > Petauridae > Gymnobelideus > Gymnobelideus leadbeateri. Next base: position 401,393 of record WOXC01003626.1, on the reverse strand, counting down.
ATTTCAATTACTTTGCATAACCTCATATCCTATTACTATGGAAATATGTAAATCCTCTCAGAGCCTAATTTTTAGCTGTTGCTTTCAAGTCTTTCCTAGCACCAATCACTTTCCCCAGACATAAGTTAATTCATTTTGACTACAGTTAATTCAGAGGAAAACCAATATCATGGTAAAGATGCTAATAAACTATAAAATAGCCAAAAAGGCAGAGGAATGGGGAAAAAAGAGAGATCTAGATTACAGATTCATTAGACAGTCAGCTTCTGCACAATTACTGTCTATATTAAAATAGCCCAGATCCCTAAAACTCTGAAAGCTAATAATGTTCCAGACTTTTAAAAACGGACTTGCAAGAGCCGATATGTTTTTTTTTTTTAATTCCAAAAGCTACTTAGTGATTCTGTCAGTAATTGATTGTCTTTTGTTCCTTCATGCCATTCACCCATGATATCTGGCATTTTGTCTATAATTTTAAAATCTAATTTTTTTCTCTCATATTTGAGTTTGCTTTAAAGTTTGTATTTTTGCTTAAATTACCCTATAGTGTTGCTCCCTGTCTTAAAGGGGAGTGGCCTAAGAAAGGATTTTAATTCTTATTCCTCAGTATAGACCAGGGGTGGAGAACCTACATCCTAAAGGCCACATATTGCTTTCTAGGTCCTTGGGTGCAGACCTTTGATTGAGTCCAAGTTTTACAGAGCAAATCCTTTTATTAAAGGGATTTATTCTGTGAAGTTTGGATACAGTCAAAGGGCCACACTTGAGGACCTAGAAGGCCACATGTGGCCTAGAGGCATCAGGTTCCCCACTTCTGGCATAGATCAGCAAAATTACGTAGCTATATCTATTATCTAAATTACTTCATTATTTTTCTAGTATTTTGATCCCTGCTCCATATTCCTTCCAGGGACACTACCCTTGTAGCTAGAAAAGATAGGCATCTCAGAGAAAACTCCAACATAAGACTTACCCAGAAGTTTTAGTTCTGTAATGTTTTTAAGGTTTTCCCAGCATAGACATCTCAGCAGTCCATTGGCCAGCTCCACACAAGGCAGGTCCTTTAGCTACTAAGCCTGTACGTGGAGTTGAGGTCTTGTTTCAGTGGTGAACTTTCTAAGCTGATTTTGTTCTAGAAGTTAGCCAAAGGACCCTGTGTCTGAATTTCAGTGTTTTTCCTTGATTAGGCTCCTGTTTTGCTTTTTCATTTAGTGTTTTATAATTTTCCTTCTGGGTGTTGATTATCTTTTTAAATATTTGTCATATAGGTTGGGATTTGTTTTATGTATTTTTTATGTATTTGTTTTATGTATTTATTTACTTATTTCCCTCTATCAGGGCATGTCCAGTTGAATGAGGAAGATATGCATGGTCAAATGGATGTTAGTCTAGTAAATTCACATGTCTTATTTAACCTTTACTCTAGACAGCATTTTCCATGGGAATGAAGAAGCCTTCTACTGCAGATCCCAGACCAGCCTGGACCGGTGTGCAATGGATTTAAGTTATTTAAATGGTACTGTCACAAATGGCAGTGTCTGTAGCGCCCACAGTGGTAACTCCCTCAATTGCTCCCAGAACTTCATCCAGGCTTCTCCAGTGTCGTCCAATCTCAGCATCCCAGGGAGTGACATCATGCGGGCTGACTACATCCCTAGCCACAGACATAGTGCAATCATTGTCCCATCATACCGGCCAACTCCTGATTATGAAACGGTGATGCGGCAGATGAAGAGAGGAGTGATGCCCGTGGACAGCCAGAGCCAGTCTCTTAGGAATCTCAACATTGGCAACACTCATGCTTACAACCAGCCAGAGGACCTGGTTTACAGTCAACCCGAGATGAGGGAGAGACATCCTTATACTGTTCCTTATGTGCCGCATGGAGGGTACAACAAGCCTGTGGGCCGGGCTGACCAAATCAAACCAAGTAATAAGACTGTGCACAGCAAGAAGGTGCCCAGTGCCATATCCCATACAGTGAGCACCCCAGAGCTGGCCAACATGCAATTGCAAAATAACCACAGTTACAATACAGCTCATATGCTCAAGAATTATCTCTCCCGACCACCACCGCCCTACCCCCGACCCCGCCCTGCTACCAGCACACCAGATCTTGCCAGCCACCGACACAGATATGTCAGTGGTAGCAGCCCTGACCTGGTCACTCGGAAGGTCCAGTTGTCAGTGAAGACTTTCCAAGAGGATAGCTCACCAGTGGTACACCAGTCACTCCAAGAGGTTAGTGAGCCCCTGACAGCCAACAAGCGCCATACCACCGTAAATAAGCGACACAGCCTGGAAGTGATCAGCAACATGGTGCGTGGAATTGAAGCAATGGCCCTGAAGACACTCAATGCTCCGATACCTCGTCGTAATACCCTTCGTGAACAGGTGCAGCCAGAGGAGGTGTCAATGAGTCACGACGTACAGGAGCAGCTCCCCCACTTCCATCACAAGAAGACCTCCTCTGATGCCACAATGCTGATCCATAGTAGTGAGAGTGAAGAAGAAGAAGAGGCCCCTGAAGCCGTTCCTCGTATCCCCCCGCTCCGTGAGAATGTGAGGTACAGTGCCCAGCTGCAAGCTGCTTTGGCCCGTATCCCTAACAAACCACCTCCTGAGTATCCAGGACCAAGGAAAAGTATTAGCAATGGAGCCTTGAGACAAGATCAAGTGAGCATGTCTACAGTCATTGCAAGAACCAGGGTCATGAGACCAGGACCCCCCAAAGCAGTGAGTGTATCTCGACCTGACCAGCTCACAATCAATGGTTCTTCTCTTGGCCCGTCAATCTCAGAACCTGACCTCACAAGTGTAAAGGAACGGGTCAAGAAAGAACCCGTGAAGGAGAGACCTGTCTCTGAAATGTTTTCTCTAGAGGACAGCATTATAGAGAGAGAAATGATGATTAGGGTAAGTACTGTTCTTTCACAGGCTGCTGTTCTTCTGCCCTTCTCTCTACCTCGCCATGCCTCCCCGTTGCTTTATATTTACATGTACAATCTGAAAATGCAGCTCCTCCAAAAACAGATAAATAGAGTGCTCACTCAGGAAATGCTTTAGAGGGGTCGAGAAAAATTGGAGCAAAATTTAAAAATGTAAAACTTACCTAGTAAGATCCACATTTCTGTAACTTTAGTAACTTTACATACGACTTTTCTCCCATAACCATGTATATATTCCCTAAATGTATGATTTTGTGCTGTCTCTTTGAGGGAGAAGGTTGTGTTGGTGGGGTTAATACCTGAGTCAGTCTTTTGCCTACACTCCCATTATATACCTTTTCTAAATAATAATTTTTAAATGGAAAACATTTTATATACATATATGTGTGTACACATACATACATATCTACATATACCTACACACACACATATCTCAGCGGATGAATACCTAAATTTCATCTTTTTCTGCTGGTTGTCATATTTGAATGCATAGTACATCTGGCCTCATTTTTAAATTGTGTTTTTGTATTCATATAAATGACTCAAGAGCACCATAATGCTGAGAAGAATGGCCAGAGTTTTCCCATCAGCAAAGTGAAGTGTCCTCTCATTTTAACAATTTAGTCTGTTTTGCTGCTAATGGTATTTCATATCCATACATGTGCACAGGCCATCTAGATACAATTTTATATTAGATGTGAATAATACGTGTTCCCTAATTGGCGGTCAGATGATGCTTCATGAGCAGAAGTGTTCAGAAGGATGGGGAGAGAGGTAACCTAGTCCAATGAGGTGGATACCTTCCTTGCTTATTTTGAAAATTGCTGATAATAAGGTTGGTGTTTAATAATTTATCTATCTATCTAAAATCAACAGTGTTGCTTAGTATTCTAGGAAGTTTTAATTCTCTGTTTGAGAAACCAATTTATTTTTGGTTTATATTAAACCATTTATATTGGTTTCTACTTTTAATTTTAATTAAATTCACCTTGTCTGTACTATTAGGTAGCTTTGGGTCATTTGAGGAACTCTAAACATTGGGATTTACTCTGGTTGTATTTATGCAGTTTCTTGCATTTATAAGCCTGTTTCTTCTACCTCCCCTAACTCCCAAAGAGTAGTCAAAGTGAATGTGTTAGGAGGCCCAAGCCCCAGAGTTTTAAAACAAAACAAGGCAAAACAAAACAAAACAAAACCCAAACAACAACCACTTGATTAATAGAAAACTTTTTGTTTTAGGAATTTTCTTATCCTCATGTTGGTCTAGCCACAGTTGCAGCAATACTCAAAATCTAATGGAGGTGTAATTCTCCACACCCACCTCCCATTCCCCATTTTCCCATATCTAGAGGAAAATGGCAGCTTCTTGATTTTATGACTTTGATGGGAGAGGTAAGGGGAAAAAAACCAGATAATCTAGCTTGCGAAAAGAAGTAATCTGTGGAAAAGGAAAAAGCTCCAAGCACTGTTTTTCTCAGACCTTGAAAGAGCATTAAAATGCTGCCTATAGCAGCTAGGTGGCACAGTAGATAGAGTCCTGGGCCTACAGTCAGGAGGACCTGAGTTCATGTTTGGCCTCAGACATTCAACTGACTGTGTGACTGTCTGGGCAGGTCATCTAACCCTGTTAGCCTGTTTCCTCATCTATAAATAGCAAACCACTCTAGTATCTCTGCTAAGAAAACTCCAAATGGGGTCACTAAGAGTAAGACAGAACTGAAATGACTGAACACTAGTTCTAAGGTAATTGCAGTCCCCTTTGCAAGGCCAGTCTGGTTTACCCATATCTATGGCATTTTTATTGCATCTTGTCACACTTAGCAGTTCCCCATCCTAGCTCGCCCTAATCACATTTTTACCCTTCTTCCAGCCATCAAATTGTTAAGTTAAAGAAATATAAGCAAGGTAGCTTGCAGCCTGGTACAGGCAATCCAGGAGGACCCCTCCTCCCCACCCCCAGAGTCTAAATAAAAAGGAAAACCAGAGCTTGTCAGATTTCTTTTAGCTCATTGCCTAATGAAAGGTAAAGCCATAGAGTCAAATTCCATGGTTGGTTACCCTCCAGGGGTGGGGAACCTGTGGCTTTGAGGTCACATCTAGCTTTCTAGGTCCTCAAGTGTGTCCCTTTGCTTTCAGGCTGCAGGGTTGCAGGCTCCCTGCCCCTGCTCGTTATTCAGTTAAGTTTTGATGAATACACTAATTTCCTATTTATTCCATTAGACATCATTCACATACACCTTTCAGAAGCTGTAACTCATGGTAGTTGCTGTGACTTTGGGCTACAAGGCCAATGAATTAGGACAATCGCTATCACTCAGACGTTAGCCAACAGCCCTATATTATAAGGAAGCTCTTATTCATGATTGTGGTACTCAGGAATGATAGAAAGTTCTTTGAGACCCTGCCTAGCCCCCCTAGTCCCTTCTTGCTTGAGTTAAAAGTAGAAAAACAGTGGGAAAAGAATTGTCTCCTGCTTTATTCCATCCTCTCCTCCATCCTGTTTATGCCGGTAGTGGAGAATTGATTGTGAGGATAAAGACAGATAAAACAATTATGTTAGAAACATCATATTTGTACCATCCTGCTTTGCTTCATCCTTGAAATTATTTCATGATTTCTATCCCCAAGATCATTCTCTTTTGTGACTCTGAAGTTAGATTAGAATACCTTCTTCACTAAGCTAGAATAGAGTAAAATAGGGCAGGGACATTGTTGGCATAGGTGCTAAGAAAGAGCTCAAGCTGAATTCATTAGTTTTATTGAGGAATCTCACCAAGCTGGTTCAGGTAGTGCCCGGACATCTCAAGGATTCCTTATGTCTTCTTAGACTTGTATAGCTGTACCTGGCCTATTTGGGAGGGACAAAGTCAGTGAGGATATAATAGCTCACATTTCTATAGTGTAAACTACTTTTCTTTATAATAACAGTATGAAGTAGGTAATAAAAATTTGATTCCCATTTTAGAGATGAGGTGATTGAGACTCAATAAGGGTGACTCATACCTGTTCATACCTCTCTTAAGTATCAGAATCAGATTTGAACCCAGTCTTAGTGATTTCAAATCCAAGGATACCAGCAGTGTGCAATACTATTGAAAACTATTGAATACTATTGAAATAGACAATTGAATACTACTAAAAAAGACAATGGATCTTGGTGTATTGTTCCTTTTTCAGTTGTGTCTGACTCTCCGTGTCCCCATTTGGGGTATTCTTGGCAAAAATACTGGAGTGGTTTGCCATTTCCTTCCCCAACTCATCTTAAAGTTGAGGAAACTGAGGCAAAAAGGGCTAAGTGATTTGCCCAGGGTCACACAGCTGGTAAGTGTCTGAGGCCAGATTTGAACTCAGGAAAATGAGTCTTCTTGACTACGGGACTGAAGCTCCATCCACTGCCCTGCCTAGTTATCCATCTTGGTATATTTTCTGTAGTAGGACTAAAAATATTTTAACTTGAGGGAGAAGGGGTTACAGAACGTTAGAATTTGCCCTGTGACAAGCTTGTAATGCTTCAAAAGGTGATTATCTAGTTCATGGATTTTTAGACCCTATACTTAAATTTAACTTCATCCTTCTCTGTCCTGCTTTTGGAAAAAAGAATGGAAAGGGTACTAATCTTAGATGCCTCAAGGAAGGCAATGTGGGCTAGTGGAAAAAGCAATATCCAGAGTCAGAGAACTTGGATCCAAATCCTAGATGTGATGCTCACTGCTGGGGTGTTCTTTGGGAAATCATTTTGTCTCAATGGTCTTCAGATATTTGCAAAAAGAGGGAGTTGGATTAGTTGGCTTTTGCAGACCCTTTTATCTCTAAATTTGTGATCCTATAATCAGTGAAAATACCCCTTAGGTAACTGGGTAGTGCCGTATATAGAGCACTGGACTTGGAGTCAGGAAGACCTGAATTCATATTTGACCTCAGATACTAATCATGACCTTGGGAAAGTCATTTACTCTCTGTTGCCTCAGTTTTCTTAACTGTAAAATGGGGATAATAATAACAGCTATCTCCCAGGGGTGAAATAAGGCTCAAATAAGACAATATTTGTATAGTACCTGGTACAGAACAGGTACTACATAAATACTATTTATCATTGTTATCAGTGACATGAAGTGCTCGTGCCATCCTTTATCCTACTAGATTAGATCATACTGGGTCAGAATTAATGCTTTAGGTATCAGGGCAGGAATTACTAGTACTTTTTGCCTAGGTATGACTTTAGGGATCAACACCAATAATGTAATCAAGAGCCACTAGTGCCATGAACCTTCCTTTATATTCTGGTTCATCAAAAAACAGCTTCTGGACTCAATTATAGAACTGTGCAGCCATGCTCAGTGCTGCATAATCCACATTTACTTCACTATATGACTTACACAAACTTTCACCCTGTATCTGACATCTTCCCTAACACCTAACATAATGCTTTGCACACAGTAGGAGCTTAACAGATTTTTGTCAATGAATGAGAGCCATTTATTCTGCCCTTATGTTTAGGATCACACCTTGGATCTCAGCCTTGTATAATGGCCTGTATGCATCTCTCTTTTGAAATTATTTCAGAACCCCAAAACTATTTATATATATGAAGGGTCTTCCCTTCTATGACTCTGGAGTTAGATTTGAGTGTATTCTTCCCTAAGATAGAAGATAATTTTAAATGTAAGCTCCTTGACATCAGGGACAATTCACTTTTTTCCCTCTATATCCCTCTGGAACACAAAAGGAGCTTAATAAATGCTTGTTGATTGATTGGGAGCATAAGAAACTATTACTTTCTTTTATATGGCCTAGAACTCACTTGGAACTGAGAACATTGTGGGTGGATGATTCAAATTATTGTCATTGTTAGGTCGGATTATACAGTATAATGTAATGGCCTCACCACATACTCCCTATTGCTTGCTTTAAAAAGAATAATCTTACAGAAACGTAGGGGTCCTCACCCAGTTCTATGAGCTCTCGCTGGTATATATTTGTTCCTCTTCAGGAGCCTTCATTTTGAAAGTAAAAGCTCATCACTCAGGTAGCAACAGGTCCCCTGGGGCACAAGGAGAAGAATGGGAAAGTTGTTTTTGAATTTACTCTGTTAATAGTGATCATCTACATTCCTTGGCTGGGGAGTTACAGATTTGGGGAGATTAAAATGCATTCCTGTATTCTACTGGTATTATAAACAATTACTCAGAGAGAATGAGAACATGCCTTTTCTTGCCAAAAGAATCTAGAGAAGCAGAAGATGGCAGGGTTGGAGGCTCAGAAGAGGCCACTCATGTTGGCGGCATTGAATGGACTCTCAGTGGCCCGGGTACCAGGGCGTGAAGTTAGTCAAGATGATGCATCTAGAATGACCATGGATGACAGGGTAAGTGTTGGATTTGCTAAACATACATTTCCTATTTGCATTTCTTTTCCCCATAATTTCCAAATTTTTAGGAAAAAAAAACACTTTCCATGATACTTTGCTCATCATGTCAGGCTTATGTATTTTCAGCAACACACTAATTGGTTTACTTAAGAATGTAAGAGTTGTGAAATTCTCGGGCTTGTTCTCCATTTATTGTATTTGGTTGGTCCCTTAACATTGCCTCACTTTATTTTTTGTATTTGTCAAGGGGGGTGAAGTGCCACTTCACTGAAATGACTGGTCCCACTAGCCATATGACCTATGAAATGAGGAGTTTGAACCAAGTGATTTCTCAAGTCTCTTCTATGGTTATTGAAACTACCTAACATATATAAAAATGTGACTTGTTTTAGGAAATTTGTCATATAAAAATCCACATTTGCAAAATAGATAACACAAAGGATTGATCACAGGATTCCCTTATTATATGCAAGATTTCCCTGTTGCATTAAAAATATGAGTTGTTGTACAACCATTTGCTTTACCCACAACTCTTTAGGGAACCTACTGATGTAAAAAATGTTCTATTCACTGTTGTTCATCCTTCATTCTTAAAGAGGACCAATGACATCATGAGGGTGATGTCTTGACTTGCTAGAGAATTGGATTTAAGTGAGGCAGGGCTATGCAAAGTCATCAGTCTTACTCTCTCCTCCAGAGTCATCAAAGTCTAGTGACAAGTCAAAACTACTGGTGATGGCCCAGGATGTAGTTGGATGACCTTGGTCTTTCTAAATTAAGGTCTTCCTCAGCAAACCTACACACTCAAACGATAAACAGACACAAGTACATATTCATCCTCTCCCTGGTAATTACTCCCAGACTCCCTTGCCTGGAGCCCATTTATTTTATAGTGGAAAGGGTCCTGAACTTGAAAATTGGAGTTCTTGAGTTCAAATATCAGCTCTTTTTACATATAACCTATGGCGCCTTGGGCAAGTTCCTTTTCCTCTTTTGTACTGTGTTTCATTGACTATAAGATAAAGGTGTTGGACTACATGACCTTTAAGGTTTCTTTTCACTCTGGCTCTATTATCCTATACTCTACTGCCATCAGGAAGGGGCAGAACCATGCTGGATGAATTTAACATAGTACTAACGGAGCTCAAGCTTTTAAATTCTCACTGAGTTGTTCTCTAGTATTATTTTCATATTATTAATGGGTTGATCAAGAAAAATGACTTTTAAGATATAAAAAAACTTTCTTGAAATGTGTTGAGAAAGAAACAATTGTGGTGAGGAGGAAAGGCTCCATGAGAAATAATACAGAAGTAGGCTCTTGGCCAATTGATACAGAGTGCTCAGTCTTCCAGGATTTAGGATTATAGAGGAGAGGAAGCCCAAGAGAAAATCTAGAAAAAACATCTTCACTCTACAAAACAATCAGTTAGTCTTTAAGCATTTGTTAAGTACTTAGTATGTAAGAAGCATTAAGTGCTAGGGATACAAAAGAAAGGCAAAAACTGGGCTCTTGCCTTCAAGGAGCTTATGTTCTATTCAAATAACTACATATATGCAAGATATCTAAGAGGGAAGGCTCTAGAAGTGGTGGGGTGGCAGGGAGGGAAAGACTGGGGAAGACCTCCTGCTGAGGAGGAAGAGCAAGCTATGCATGGGGGATGACAGCTGGTGGAAATGCATGGAGTCCAGAGACCGAGTGTTGTATAGGAGGAACAGCAGATGGTTCAGTGTGGCATATAAAGTATAAGAAGACTGACATGATGAGAAGGTGCCAAATTATGAAGGTCTTTAAAAGCCTAATAGAGAATTATATATTGATCCTGGAGATAGCAGGGAACACTGGAGTTTTTTGAGTGAGTCAGTAAGTATGTATGTGTGGGGAGTGGGGAGTAAGTGGGTAGAGAGGAGAGAAAGAAGAGACAGAGAAAGAAAGGGACGCAGAAAGATAGAAAAGAGAAGAGGAGAGGCAGAGAAAGAGACTGATGAGACAGTTGGAGAGTGGAGGGGAACTTTCTTGAAATAGGTTTAGCTAGAAACAATTGTGGTAGGAGGATGAAAAGCACCATGAGAAATGTAATATATAATATAGAAATAGGCTTTTAGTCAATAGTTACATAGTGTTCAGTCTGCCAGAATTTAAGATTATAGAGGGAGGTAGTCCAAGGAGGGGGGAGGGAGGGAGGTAGGAAGGGGGAGAGAGAGAGAGAGAGATGAGGGGAGGAGGGGGACATGGTCAGATGTACACTTTAGGAAGATCAGGTAGGCAGCTGACTGGAGAATGGATTGGAATGGGATAAACCTTAAGGTGGGGAGAACAGTTAGAAAGCATTGCAATAGTACCACATTTCAAACTATATTGCAAATTGGTAATCATTAAAACAATTTGGTATTGGCTAAGAAGTAAAATGATAGATCAATGGAATAGATTAGTAATATAATGCACAATAGTATATTGATTTGTAGCATATTAATATATTAATCTGCTGTTTGATAAACCCAAAGATCCAAGCTTTGGGAGGTAAGAACTCACTTCTTGACAAAAATTACTAAGATACCTGGAATGCAGTTTGGAAGAAAGTAGGTATAAACCAGCGTCTCACACCATATAACAAGATAAGATTAAAATGGATACATGATTTAGACATAAAGGATGATAACATTAAGTAAATTAGGGGAGCATGGAATATTTTACTTGTTAGATCTAGAATTTATGACCAAATCAGAAAGAGGGGACCACAGAAAGTACAATAGATAGTTTTGATTACATGAAATTAAAAAGTTTCTGCATAAACAAAATAAGACAAACAAAATTAGAAGGAGAAAAGGAAATTAGGGAAAATTTTTTATGATATTTTTTATGATAAGTTTCTTAGATAGAAGCCTCATTTATCAGCTATAGTTGGAACTCAATCACATTTAATAAGAATAAGAGCCTTTCCCTAGTTGGTCAAAGGATATGAATAGGCAGTTTTCAGAAGAAGAAATCAACACTATAACTAGTCAAATTTTTAAAATGCTCTAAATCACTATTGATTAGAGAAATACAAATTAAGATAACTGAGCTACCACCTCACATCTCTCAGATTGGTTAACATAACAGAAAAGGAAAATGACAAATGCTGGAGGAGATGTGGAAAAATTGGGACACTAATCCACTGTTGGTGGAGTTTTGAACTGGTTCAAGCATTGTAGAGAATAATTTAAAACTATATCCAAAGGGATATAAAATTGTGGATACGTTTTGACCCAGCAATACCACTGCTAGGCCTATACCTCGGAGAGATCAAAGGGACCTATATGTGAAAAAATATTTATTGCAGGTCTTCTTGTGGTGGCAAAGAATTGGAAATTGAGGGGATGCCCATCAGCTGGGGAATGGCTAAACAAGTTGTGGCATATGATTGTGATGGAATGCTACTGTGCTATATAAGAAATGACAAAGGGGATGATTTCAGCAAAACCTGGGAAGACCTATATGAATTGATGCAAAGTGAAGTGAGCAGAATCAAGAGAACATTGTACACTATCAGTGATCAACTGTGAAAGACTTAGGTACTCTGGTCAATATGATGATCCAAGATTCATGATGAAAAATGCTATCCACCTCCAGAGAGAGAACTGATGAACTCTGAGTGCAAATTGAAGTATAATTTTTTCATTCTCTTTATTTTTCTTGCTATGTTTTTTGTTGCAAGATGGCTAATATGGAAATATGGTTTGCATGATTTCATGTGTAAGATGGGTATCATATTGCTTACCTTCTCAATGTGTAGAAGAGGGGATGGAAGGACAAAGAATTTGGAGTTCAGTTTTTAAAAATAACAAATCTTAAACAAGAAGAAATCATTGTAATAGTCCTAGTGGGATGTGATGAGTGCCTGTAGAAAGGGGGTAATTGTGTTAGTGGGGAGGAGATGTTTTAAAGGTTAAAAATAGCATGATTTGACATTATATTGGATGTATAAAATGAGTGTGAGTTAGAAGCTGCAAATTCCATGAAGCCTGGGTGGCTGGATGGTACCCTCAATAATAATAGGCAAGTTGGGAAGAGAGGAAGGTTTTGGGGGAAAGATAATGAGTTCAATCTTGGACATGTTGAGTTTGAGATTCCTATGGAATATCTACTTTGAGATATCCTAGAGGTAGTTGGTGATTGTGGAAGCTGGAAATATAAATATGGGAATCATCTTCATAGTCTTGGTATTAAAACCAAGTGAGTTGATGAGATCAAGAGAGATAGAATAGGGTGGCTAGATGATGCAGTGAATAGAGCACTGGCCCTGGAGTCAGCAGGACCTGAGTTCAAGTCTGGATTCAGACACTTAACACAAAAACTAGCTGTGTGACCTTGAGCAAGTCACTGAACCCCAGTTGCCCTCCAAAAAGCAGAGAGAGAGAGAGGGAGGGAGGGAGGGAGAGAGAGAGAGAGAGAGAATATAGAGAAAAAAAGAGAAGAGCACCCAGGGCATATAAATTTGGAAATACCCATGGTTAGTGGACATGACCTAAAGATCCAGCAAAGGCAACTGAGGAGTGGATAGATAGAATAAAAACCAGAAAAGAGAAGTGTCATGAAAACATAAGAACATTCCAAACAAGAGGGTGATTGACTGCATCAGAGATGAGGATTGAGAAAAAACCATTAGATTTTTCAATTAATAGACCACTGATGACTTTAAAGAGAGCAGTTGCAGTTGAATTATAAGGTCAGAAGCTAGATTGTAGAGCTTTCAGAAGCTAATTTATTTTTCTCAAGACATTTGTTTGGAAAAGTGGGGGTTTGCAGAGATGATTGGGTCAAATGAGTTTTGTTTTTGTTTGGATAAGGAAAATATGGACTCATTTAAAGGCAGCAGCCAAAGAACTAGTAGAGAGGGAGAGACTGAAAATTAGAGAGTCAGAATGATGGTGATAATAGTATGCTGGAGAATTCTGGAGGACAGGCGACCAAGGGTGCACGTTGGAATGTTTGCTTCAGTAGTGAGTACAAGTTTTTTTATGTGAGATAGAAATGAAATAGGAGATACTGGAGGAAGACATCTGAGTGGTGTGGGAAAAGGAAGAGGAGAAAAAAGGTACCTTCAGTTTTTTCAGAGTTTTAGGCTAAGTCCTCAGGTGAGGGGGGGGGGGCGGTATATATGAGAAACCATGGAGTCTTGAGATATATAGAAAGAAATCTCAAGAGAAAACCTGGCAAAAGCCTGTCATTTAAAAAACAGGGAACTGAGACCCTTGAAGGTTAAGTAATTTATCCACAGCTATTCCCCTGTATTAAGAGTTAGATGGTCAATTTGAGCCCTTGTCTTCAAAAAGAAGTGCAAATGGATTGTTTAGCAAAAGTGAATTATCCCTTGGAGTTTTGTCTTCAGTCTGTGCTTAACATTATATTCTTTTGAAGGTCTTAATGAAAAATAATGTGGCCAAAAAAAAAAAGAAATGAGAAAGAAGGAAGGAGTCTTGATAATCCCCACACTTACTCAACTATTCCTAGTTTCATTGAGACTTAAATGTATGCTTTAGCAAACTATCAGTGCTGTGATTATAAGCATATTTTAAAAGATGTGTTTGTATTTGAATCATTTAAAGATGGCAAAATTGAAAAGAATTAAAATTTATGTCCTTTTGCAGTTTAGAACCCTGAAGAAGAAGTTGGAAGAGGGATTGGTATTCACAGAATATGAGCAAATTCCAAAGAAGAAGCCAGATGGTGTTTTCACTACAGCCACACTCCCAGAAAATGCTGAGCGAAGCCGAATCCGTGAGGTGGTCCCCTATGAGGAAAATCGCGTTGGGCTGGTACCAACCAAAGAAAATAGCACTGGGTATATCAATGCCTCTCATATCAAGGTAAATGGGCAAGTGTGTGGGGAGGTTTTGCAAAGAAAGACTTATGTGCTAAGGGAATAAAAGAATGAGGAAAAACTTGAGGGGTTCTCATTGTAATGTTTGGCTTTTTCCCAAACCCTTAGGGGACGTTTCTGAATGCCCATAATTTTCTTAGTAAACTGGAAGGGCATGCCTGTTATTGCAGGGAGGAAAAAAAAACAACCAAACAAGCTAATAGTCTCAGCAAGAAAGGAGAGTCAAGTTCACATACTTTGGGTGCCCATTCACTGCAAATGAATTGGATTTTGTACTTCCTATGTGAATTCTATCTCTGACTGAATTTATAAGAGAATTGTCAATCAAGTTATTTTCACTTTGTTATTACCTTATAAAACCTATTGGAGAGGGGCGGCTAGGTGGCGCAGTGAGTAGAGCGCCGGCTCTGGAGTCAGAAGGACCTGAGTTCAGATCCGGCCTCAGACACTTAACCCACACAAACAAAAAAACCTAGCCGTGTGACCTTGGGCAAGTTACTTAACCCCAATTGCCCTAAAAGGGGCGGCTAGGTGGCGCAGTGAGTAAGAGCGCTGGCCTCAGAGTTGGGATGACCCGAGATCAAATCCGGCCTCAGAAAATGAGCACCCACACATAAGTAATGACTAGCCGTGTAACCTTGAGCAAGTTACTTAACCCCAATTGCTTTAAAAAAAAAAAAAAACCTATTGGAAAAGTTAAAGATACATCAGAATCCAGTTTAAAATGAGTTGTGTTCTCAAAGTTCCTTCGTATATAAATCCCGTGTTTTCTGGTAGGGTGGAGGCAGAAGAGGCTGTAGAAATCCATGAAGATCAAAGATAGTTGGGCATTTCTCATGTGGCTGTTGGAAGCTGAGGCCCAGTGTTTCATTCTGGTGGGGAAGCTCTTGTTGGCCATGCCAGTGACTGGTCATTGTTGCACTTGATGCTGCTGGCCTAAGTAAGTGGATTCCTGTACAAAACCCAGCAGCTGGGCTATCAAACATCTGCCACACCTTCATACTGCTCTCTTGTGCTTCTGGGTGTTCCAAATGGTTGTTCCACACGGGACCCTGGCATTCTTCCTAGGGCAGAGGATCTTAACCTTTTTTTGGTATGTAACATGAATCCTTCTGCGAATCTGGTGAACCTTATGGAATCTTCAGAATAATGTTTTTGAAAAATTAGAAATTGAAGGAAATAATAAATTTCACTTAGAAGTTAGTGAAAATAAAGATGTAATTCTTTTTCTGTTGAAGTTCATGGTCCCCTTAAAATTTGTCCATGGATCCTGATCAAGGGGATGTGCAGTGCCTGTCCCAGAATAGGGTGTTTCAGCAATGAGAAGAAGGAGATAAGGAGCCTGTGGTCAAGGAGAAAGAATCTCAGGGAAAAGCTCTTTTGAGTAGTTACTGGTATGAACTATCTTAGAAATAGTTTTCCTAATTAGCCAGTACCTCATTTATGGAATGAATTTTACTCCCTCCTGTACCTGCTGGTACAACTTTCACTTCCACATTATGTACTATCCCATGGAGAAGACCATTGTTTTTCTGGTCATATAAATGGTTAATGGTCTTTGCCTCCTGTTTACCTTGCTAGGTGTTTTGAAGGAGGATGACTACAGCTTGCCTAGTCCCAATGATTTCAGGCTGAGTTGGAGCAAATGCACAGACAGCTGCATCTAGCCCTGAAGCACTTAGAGGTTGTATTATGACAGGGCTTTTCAAGACAGAACTGTGACTTCCAGAGATATTTCTGGATGAGTTGTTGGGTCTTCTCCCAGGTTGAGGAAGAAGTGAGAATTTTGAAATCCATAGGATAAAAGGCCTGAGAATTCTACCCTTTTTAAAAAAGCTTTATATTTTAAGTAATATTTTTGTGTTTATGTGTATGTTTGTATATCAGCCATGGGGTGTATGGGGCATTAAGGGAGGACTAGCAACTCCGATGTGAGGGCTTGCTGGGCCCTTTTTGGGGCTGCTGCTCATCTATCTTTGGTGTCCAAACAGTTACCAAACTCTCACTTGTGACTCCAAGAAGCATGTGTAGCAGCCGTACCCCAGTAAAACCATCGCAGCAGGTTGTGGGTAACCAAACAATAGTCCTCAAACCCATTGATGAGTTGGGGGTATGTCTGCTCCAAGCATGTGAAGACTTCCCCCTGGCAGAATGGGCAGATGGGAACACTTTGTTCCAATGGCCGAGAAGGCAGCTGAAGCAGGTGCTGTGGAATGCTCACATTTTAGTCAGACATTGAAAACACCAAGATCATCCCCTGCATCCTGGGCCATCGCCATTCATCATAACTTTTCTCTTGCCACTGGACTCTGATGACTGAAAGAGAAAGTGAGGCCAATGACTTTGTGCAACTCTGTGTCACTTAAATCCAATTAACATGCAAATCAGGACATCACCCCATGATGTCTTTGATTCTCTTTGAAAATGGACCAACAAGAACACCAACAACAAACAACGTATCAATCATGTAATAGAAAATAGAATAACTTCTTAGTCTGATGATTCCTTGAGTTAATTTTGGTAGTAATCATTATACTATGTGCATATGTGGATTGCAATGAGAATCCAAACTCTGGTTTAGGTAAGATTAGTCAGCTAATCATCTCATTAGCTATAGAGGGTTTATTTTTTGTAAAGTGTGAACAGATCTTTACAATGTTATTCTCACAGAGTTTGAATTATCGAAGACCTGTAATTAGTAGTTCTTCTTGTATATGGATGACCCCATTATGAGCAATCTTTTTGTGTTTTTCTTAGGATTTAAGTTTAATTCACTACATTCTAGCCTGAGCCGGAATTTGTAGTTAAAGAGTGTATCACAAGTGCATGTACGTGTATGCATACATACTTTCCGTAGCTAGTATATGGCATAAGTCAAGCTAATTTATTAAACCAGTTAGGATATTTTGTATACTTTCTCTTTTCTCTCCTTGCTCATTTCCACTATTTTCTTTTATCAGTGGAAGTGATAGGAATTCATGTACATGCTTTTAATGACAGTGTGAAAAAGCTGTGTATATGTTTATCATAAGAATTGAATGAACCACAGTCCTGAGATGTTTTTTGAGAGCACATTCCTCGTCCTCTAAGATTTTTAATCTTTGACGTTAACCTATAGCGATATTGGTACAATCTTTTTAACTTCTACTAAGTATTAAAGTACCCCCCCAGAATCTGTTATAATCACTTTCTTTTTGTAGTATAAAGAATGCGCTGTAACTAGACATAGAGATTTTGTGTCTGAAGTCAACTGCTACGAATTTCTTTGTATTTATGTATATCAGAAGAGTCCTGGTAAGGCAGAACAACCAACTCATCTTTCAGTTTATTTGTGGGGGAGAGAGAGAGAGACACACACACACACAGAGAATAAAATCAGTATCTTAGTCTTGATTTATGGTTTCAAATTTATGCTTCAAATCATAGTTTCAGAATGGAATAGTAGATCAATGGACAGTCTGCTGAAAGTTATATATTGCAATATTTTGATATCTCGTATTCTTGATAGAATGTCACCCACCATTTTCCATTATTTTCCCACCTTTGGAAAGTAACTGTTACTATTTAAACTGTGCCTAGGAAGCCCTATTACCAAAGAAGCATTCCCTGCACCAACCTCTTTCTGAGAGGCTTGTCATTTGTAGCCATAGTGGGCATAGCATGTATATAAGAGTTCTATAGAGCATGCAAAAACATGTAGTTTTGGATTTGGATTTGGAATAAAGTTTTGGATTTGGAATAAAGTTTTGTGTCTTGTCAGTATTCCCTCCCTGGGTTCCAAGGGGTGGCTAACAGAGGCCAAACAGATGTTCATTTGTTTAGAAGGTAGAGTCATATTTGTGAAATCTACATTAGTTGCCTTTATTGTCTGTATGTGTATGTACTTAATTCAGATTTTAATAAACTGTCATTGCATGAGAATGTGGCAAAATGCTTTAGGCAGCATCCTCTTACAATATTTAAAGGTTATGTGGAATATGTGCTAGAAAGGATAATGTTGAGAAATACACTTCCACAGATAAGCCTAACTTAAATGTGCATGAATTTTATTTCCCACAAATAATAGGAAAATGCAATTAACAGCTTTGCCTCAAACATGCCTAGATAATGGGAGGGCAGTTGAATTGATAAGATTTTGCCTAGTTAGAATCATGTTAATGTGTTATTTCCTGGGACATAAAAAATGGGATGAAAAATCAATGCCAAATTCATGCACAAAGTTCATTGCTTTCATGACCATTTAAGGATGGGCATTGGTTGATGAGTTTAAATGAACTGGCTTGTCGATTTTCAAGTCAGTTTTGTGGCTTAGGGCACAGAGACTCTGTTCAAAGCATCCATTTGCCCCTCTTAGCATAGCCTTAAGCACTTTGGCCAGTCCTTTTGTTTGTGGCTGTTTTCATCTGATATTTATAACTCTAGTGAACAGTGGCCATGAGCTAAATGTTAGTATCCTTTCAAGATTACTTCCAGCTGCATAGGGGTGATTTGTCTTAGTCCAAGATCACAGGCCTCATCTCTTCTCATTTTGAAGGGCATATGAGGTTGGGCCTGTGGGATTGTGATGAGACAGAGTTGCTGTGGAGTATGATGGAATAAAGATCTATGTGAATTGAGATAGGTCTGCCCAGTGCTGGCTACAGAGCAGCAGTTTTTACTTCCACAATAGGGATAAGTGTTCCCTAAACCAGTTTTTAAAAACCTTGGGTGTCTTTAGTTGTTATACTTCTAGAAAAATGAAAGATTTTTAAAGTGTAATATTTTGTTCAGTATTTAGAGAAACAAAAATTGTTTTTGTTTGAGACTAAAAAGTTCAGCAGAACAAGCTGAAACAACATAATCATTTTTATATATTCTCAACTCTTCTTTATAAATTATCCAAATCTGCATTTACAGTCAGAAAAATGAAAGCATTGGTGGGAATCAACTCTCTTCAGTTTATAGCTGACCAGCTTTGTGATTGTGGAAAGAGATGGGTTTTTCCGTTCTGCCCCTAAGTAAATTACCCCTTGGTAATTAACCAATATAGGAAAATGCAGTAACTCTTTCCAGCAGTCATATTCCATCCACTGCAATGAATTACTTTCCCCATGCATTTTTTTTGGGTACATAGCTGCATTCTACACAATTATTTGTATGTGTTGCAATAATGCTATTTGTGAATCTTCAACTTTTGGCTTGTGGTCTGATAAGAAAGCATTACTGATGATGTCCTTTCTTTTGTTCATAAGTTATCAAGGCAAAAAACTCTTCATTTTAAATGAAATTGGCTTTTATTGCTAGGTATAAAATGAGAGCATGATTTATGGATTTGTGCATTTTTTTCCTCTCACTTTATTGGAATTCCCTCATACTAGAAGCTGACTTTTTGTCAGAGAGAGAGAGAGAGAGAGAATGTACACGTGCATGTACTATTAGAATGCTAGGACTGAATAAGTGATTTGAATCTTCCCCAAATTTTCTGGAGTTTACATGTCTGAAAAGTTTTAGTATCCTTCATTAGATTGGAAACTCCTTGAGGATAGCGGCCTCCCCCCAACCTCCTATTTTGTATCCTCAGTGCTTAACACTCTTTATCTTTCATTTGGTAGATGTTTAGTAAGTATCTATTGAGGAGAACTGAATTAGCAGCAGAAACATCTAACTTATCTAAACACACGAGATGTACTATAGTATATTTCCCTTTTATTTTCAAAAATTATCATAAAATATATTCAAATAAGTATTTAGCATGTGACTAGAGCAGAGGATCTTTATGCTATAAGTATCTGAGTTAATCTGTATTAGAGTGTTGGGCCTGGAGTCAGGAAGACCTGAATTTAGATCTAGCCCCAAATATTTACTAGCTGCATGCCCACAGGGCAAATCATTTAACTTTGGTTTGCTTCAGTTTCCTCAACTATAAAATGGGAATAATAGCACCTTCCCTTTCCTTCCCTTTTCTTTCCTCTTTACCTCTCTGTCTCCTTTCCCTCTTCCTCTCCTTCCCCTCCTCTCCCTTCCCTTTCTTCCCATTCCTCTTCCCTTCCCTTCCTTCACTTTATCTTCTGGCTTAGTTATTGGAATTTTTATTAATATATATTTTTCAGATGGGGAAATAAGTTTGTGTGGGATTACTATTAATGATGTTCTCTCTGATTTTTAGGTAGCTGTTGCTGGAGAACAATGGCATTATATAGCAACTCAAGGTCCTCTGCCCCATACCTGCCATGATTTCTGGCAGATGGTATGGGAGCAAGGGGTGAATGTGATTGCCATGGTCACGGCAGAAGAGGTATGTGGAATGATGGCAAAGCTTTTAAATGAGTGCAGGTAACAATGCAATATGGTTGTTTTTGGAACCTCACTCCTCATCTATGTCTTCCCCATAGAGCCTCTTTAGATCATAGGATCACAGTCATAGAATTGAAAGGGACTTTATTTTTCTATCATCTAGTCCAAATCCCTTATTTTATATATGAGGTGGATGAGACCCTAGGAGGTGAAATCACTTGCCCAAGTTTGCACAAGTAATAAGTGACAAAACCTGGGTTTTGAACCCAAGCTCAGTGACTCCAAATTCAGCCCTTTTTAACCTAACCACACTGTCTTCTTGGCATTCATTGTTTTTCTCATCTTTTCCATGTAGGCTTTGTTACTGTTGTTGTTTTACTTCTAGAAATAATTTACTCTTGTAGCTTCTCCACCTCCGTCATCCTATTTTAAACTACTGCTTAGATTTCTGTGAACCAGAGAGCAAAAATAACAAACTTCAGTTCAGCTGGATGACTTTGTGTTTGCCAAACAAAGCAACAATCTTTCCATTGGAATCTGAGAACCTTGGACTGCACTTGGTTAAATTGACATATATTCCAACCCCTGGCAAGGCCAGCTCCACATACCATCATTCTTATCAGCTGAAAGGAGACCAGAAGCTGTTGTTCCTGTCTCTATTATTTGAGAAGAGGAGAGATTCTTTTTCTTCTCCTGCCAAGCCAAACAGAGTTATTCTATTGCAATTGGAGAATAAGACCACTGGTGGACGGGGCAGCCAACTTTGCTCATTGCTCTTCAACTGGAGGAAGATGAAGGTTTCTTCTCTCGTCGTCTGCATCAATTTTCCACCAGCTCTTTCCTTGCCTTTCATTATTTATCACCTGAGGTTTTACAGGAGTCCTACTAATTGTAAAATGATATCACTTTCCTGCCCCGATATCTAATATCAATAATAATATTAATAATATACACTTAATGTCTCTTTTCTGACTGTTGTAAAGAGGTGAGGAGAAAATGGAATTAAAAGAGATTTTTATTCTGCTTACTAGTTATTCACAGTAGGTACTTTGCCCTTTAATTTGTAAGATCATCGTAATGGAAGACACTTAAAGCAATGTCCAGACCTAGTTCTGAGTCTTGGGTCAAACCTTGTTCCATGACCATTCTGGAGAGAATGATTTACCCTTCTCTTAAAAATTTCAAGATCTTAGCACCTCATTAGAATTTATAATCCTGGACCCTAGAAATCATCTGAATCAACTTCCTTATTTTATAGAAGAGGAAGCTGATCCTCAGAGAGATTAAGTGATTTGTCTAATAATAAGTGACAAGACAGGGACCAGAACTGAGGTTTCCTGATACTCATTTCAGATCTCTTTTTGCTAGAGCGTGCTGCCCAAATGCTTCTAATCAGCAAGTATTACTTGATGTCTAAGCAAAATCACTCAGTCTAAAACTTAAAATCTCTCCTTTTTTAAATAGAAGCCACAGCTGAAATCAAGGGAGCTTCTCACCACTCCCCTCCCTTTGTTTCTCCTTTAATTTTTAAATGGACCCTTCTTCCTGTAGGCCTGTGGTGTCTAGACTTTTCCACTGTGGGATGATCTTTTGATTTCCAAAGATTCTTAGTGACCAGAGTGTGGGCTGGGTGTGGAAGTATGCTTAATGGTAAATGAGCTAGGGATTGGATAGTGTGTGGGGGAAGGTTGATGGTAAGATTATGGCCATGAGATTTTTCCCCTGTGCTGGAAATCCTGTCAAAGAGGATGTATGGTAGATACTGCTGACCTTGAAGACCAGCTGGATAATGGTATTTTTCTAGGTGGGTAAAGCATAGGTTAGGTTCATAATATGGATGTATCTCACTTTATGGAATAAAGAGCCTGAGAAGTTGTGTGTCAATTACATTTTAACAAAATTCCGTCTGGTTTCACCTTTTGCAGGGGATGCTATTCCTCATTTAAAGGAACACTGCTGAGAATCTTGTAAAGCCAAGAATCTTTGTGTAAAACAAATAACCGTTACCTTTCTGAAATATTTAAGAGATAAATTTTGAATTTTTTTAAATTGAAGCACACACACACACACACATATATATATATATCTGTAATTTGCTCTTTCCTTGGGTGTATGTTGTTGAGAATGTAAATTTGTGTTTCTGCTGCAACGAATGTCTAAATCAGACACTATTTTCTCTCTTTCTCTTCCCAGTATTCTCACTAAGATCCATATTTTTAGAATGATTCTAAGCCAGAATATACACATATTATACTTTTTTGTGTCTTAGGCCCCTTTGAGAATCTGGTAAAAGCAATATACTATTCAGAACATTGTTTTTAAATGCATAAAATACAATACATAGGATAATGGAGGAAACCAGTCATTTTGAAATATAATTATTAAAATATAAGAAAAGAGGGGGCGGCTAGGTGGCACAGTGAATAGAGCACTGGCCCTGGAGTCAGGAGGACCTGAGTTCAAATGCAGCCTCAGACACTTAACACAAAAACTAACCGTGTGACCTTGGGCAAGTCAACCTCAATTGTCCTCCAAAAAGCAAATATAAATAAGAAAAGAATTAAGTTCATAGACTCCAGGTTAAGAACCCCATGGGGCAATGAACACTGGATTTGGAGTCAGTGGAATCAAGCTTAAACTCTGGTTTGCTTAAGTACCTGTACAATCTTGGGCAAGTTTCCTTAATCTCTCTGAGTTTCTTCATCCTCATCTGTAAAATTAAATGTTTGGATTAGATAACCTCTGAAGTCCTTTTTAGCTGTGATTTGAAGGTCTTCCTAACCCATGATTAATTCAATTTTTTTTAACCTTACATTTCAATATTTTCCATCTTCTACAAAATCACACAGATTTGATTTTTCCCATTTGTCCAGATTTTTCCATTTAGATATTATTTGTAAGCAATGCTGTTTTGGTGACCAGATATTTTATAGCTTTTAGAGGTATTATGTCGCTGTTGGACATTCAGGATGGGAAAGTGTGTAGAGTGAGATGATAAGATCTGAGCTTTGGGATTGTGTTCTTCATGAGGAAATTTATGGAAGACCATTGAGGACAAGCAGGTTGTACTTGAGTTTTAGTATCAGGAAGATACTTTGATATTCTATCTCATGGAAAGTCATGAAACATTTTTTAAAATTTCTAAAGTTATACTTGCCTGTGTAATGATTGTTAAAATTATCTAAATTTTATGGAGAATTCATAGTCTGCTAGACATTGTACCAGGTTGCTTTTTTCATAGAGAAACCATTCTTCTCTTCTGAGCATTTGATTGGTTACCAGGTTCTCCCTGAGGGGAAGAAGACTGATGTCAACCACCTTTTCCCCGAGACCTCCCATCTAGCACTTTGCTTTGTGACTCAAAAATGCATTTATCATGTATTGCTGCCTGTTATAATGATCTACATTTAAGTCATAACTTCTCAGGGTTTGTAAGCTCCATGAAAGCAGTCACTGTTTGAAACTTATATTGTACATTACCCTTCGCAGCATAGTACTATATAAACAATATATGCTTAATGTTTCTTGAATTGAATTGAACCCATTTTCATTTTTGCTTTTTGTGTATGTGTGTGTGTATGTGTGTGTGTGTGTGTATGTGTGTGTGTGTGTATGTGTGTGGTTTAGGAAAGCGGAAGAACCAAGAGCCATCGGTACTGGCCCAAACTGGGTTCTAAGCACAGCTCAGCCACCTATGGCAAGTTCAAGGTGACCACAAAGTTCCGAACTGATTCTGGTTGCTATGCTACCACAGGTCTGAAGGTCAAGCATCTTTTGTCTGGGCAGGAGAGGACAGTGTGGCACTTGCAATATACTGATTGGCCAGATCATGGTTGTCCAGAGGATGTCCAAGGCTTTTTATGTAAGTTCTATGTTTTCATGAATGCAATTGCTGAATTGCTTTGCCATTTGAAGACAATCCATACAAGAAAGAGATTTCTCACTGAAGTGCTAAAGTGTTTCACTAAAGAGTCAAGGTTACAGTGATAACAGCACAAACAGGGGTGCCTTTTACCTATGTCATGTTCTTGGTTACAGTTTGTTTAAGTGAAAAATAATTTTTAGTTTCATGAATTATAGTTTGTTCTCTCAGGTTAACCTTCTATGCTTTTAGTCATAGAGACCCTAGGCATAAACCCTTTCTAGCTGTTCCTTTGCTCCAAGTTTCTATCCTCTTTTTCTCATTCCCCTTCCACTGTGACATTTGGATTCCTCCTTTTATTGTTGATAAATTCCCTTTCATCATTAGCTTTTCTCCCTACCCCCACAGCCAGCCCCATAATAGCTTTGATTTATTCCTCCTTGGGCTGGTTCACACCTTAGGCAGCCTTGTGTCCTCCCCGACTCCTGGTGCTAGCATTAGCAGGGGCACCTGATCAGCTTTAGCTTTACTACAGCCAAGAGACACCCTAATTTTTGTTTCCTCACTAACGGGGCTTCAGGTATGTGCCACCAAGCTTGGCCATCTCATCTTTCCCTAACTTTCCTCCTAACTACTTGCATTAACTGAAAACCTTGTTTTTCTTAAAGGATTCTATGCCTTTAATAACTCTCTTAAATACTGGTCACTCCTTTCTCCTCTCCCAACTTCACAGGGCTTATAGGAGGAATCTATGTCCTCCTGGCTTCTCCTGGGCACTTCCAGTTACCTGTTCTGCCAATATAGGTCTTTGTATTTCATACTATCTGCTGATACTGCCATACTTCTGATCTTTGTTGTTCTTATTTCCTAACATCCAGGGTAACCTTCCACCTCTCTCAATGACTTTATTGTGAGTTTATGATAGAGAATACAATTCAGTATATGAAGGGATCCACCATGGATGCTCATAAGCACTATTTTCCAACTCTAGGGAGAGAAAAGAGAACCTGGGCTTGAATGTCAGGAGGAGAGGTTTTAATTCAGTAGCAGAAAAAAAAGTTCCTAAGAGTGAGAGAGAATAGAAAGTCAATAATTTATTTTTTATGGTTGAGACTTTCATTTATCCAAAGTACCAGAGGATCTGGAGAGCACCTTTGAGATTATTTAGTTCCACCTTTTTGTTTTATGGATGAGGAAATCTATGTCAAGATAATTGATTTGCCCAAAGTCACACAGATTCCAAGTTGCAGAGCTGAGATTTAAACTCAAGTGCTCTGATTTCAAATGAATTGCTCTTTCCACTGTGTGTGTGTGTGTGTGTGTGTGTGTGTGTGTGTGTGTGTGTGTGTATAAAAGCTTGGTGAAGGGAAGGTTGTAGAATCAGTTTCTCTGAGTTTTTACATGAATGATAAATTACAGTTTTGAGAGGAATACTTTAGATGTTGCTCTGCCTAGAAACAAAAGGGAAGAAACAGTTCATTTCTTTTTTTTAAGTTGTTTTTTTTTTCTGGCTTGAACTTAAATACCAAAAAAGAACATTTCTATTCACACAATAGAACACAAAAAGATTCTCTATAAGACTCTGGATCTCCATTTCATAGCACTTACTTTGATAAATATATATGTATGTATGTGTATGTATGTATATATTTATGTGTGTACATGTGATAGCTTCTATGCTACCCTCACAACTGTTTTTCTTGCTTGTGCTTCCTTTAGTACTTCCTTCAGTTTTCTTTGCATTTGAAAAAAAAATTAAATGGCCTTTTAATTTTTGGCTTGCTAACCATTTCTTCCCTCCCCCACTGAAAATTGAGAAAAAGAAAGAAGACTGTTATAACAACTAAGCATAGTTAAGCAAAATGAATTCACACAGTGTTTATGTCCAAAAATGTGTGTGTCTTCTGTCCCTCATCTCCCTGTCAGGAGGGGCTTCAGCATGGGTCTCTTGAGACGTGGATTGATCATTGCATTGATCAGAGCCCCTGTCTTTCTAGGAATTGTTCTCCTGGTTCTGCTCACTTTACTTTGCATTAGCTCAGTTTACTCAGGATCATCCAAAAGGATCTTCATAATTTCTTACAAAACAGTATTTTAGTACTTGCACATATACTACAATTTATTCAGTCATCTTCCAATTGTGTAAGTAGCAGCCTAAGGTATTCCCTGAGATTCTAGTTTTCTTTATTCTTTTTTCCCCCTCTTACTCCCCTCTTCAGGATCAGGAAGGTTTTTTTTTTTTACTTATAGCTATCCTTTCCTTTAAGGAGCCATCATCCTCCATAATGCTGTGTGACACATCTCTCCTTTCCCCCAATCCTAGTTTGTTTCCCGTGTTGAATTTGATGTATTTCTACACCAGAGGGGGTGTGTGTGTGTGTGTGTGTGTGTGTGTGTGTGTGTGTGTGTGTTTCACCTTCCCTTTTTTTCAGATAAGTGACATTCATCTGATGCCCACACTCCTCATTTCTTGCTCAATATTTGTATATCTTTCTTTTCATGCACTTGAGTTATGAGTGCTAGCAGATTCTACCCCCTTCTTTCTCTCTTCTACACTTTTTTGTTGTTCAGTCATCTCAATCATATCTGACTCTTCATGACCCTGGTTGGGGGTTTTCTTGGCCAGGATACCAGAATGGTTTGTCATTTTTTTCTCTAGCTTATATTACAGATGAGGAAACTGAGGCAACCAAGGTTAAGTGACTCATGGTCACACAGCTAGTAATTGTCTGAGACCAGATTTGAATTCAGAAATGTGAGTCTTCCTGGCTCCAGACTCAGCACCCTATCCACTATGCCACCTAGCTGTTCCTTTTTCTATACTAGTATAGTCCTTTTAGCATTGTAACAAGCTTCCTTCTGTTTCCTTTCTCTCAGCCATGAGAACAGAACCCATTTACTCCAGAACCCCTGTTTCCCTATTTAATTCCCTAAAGACCCTTTAAAGGCAGTGAGATTCTGAAGGAATACTTATTTCCTCTACCTCAAAAGAAGGTGAGAATTATTTCACCGTACATCTCCTGCTATTTGCTCAAATATATTTGCTTTTCTAGGTTTCTCTGAGCTTTGGGGTTTACATTTCAAAAGTTCCTTCTCAGATATGGTATTTCTATCATAACTGCTTGGAAGTTCTTTATTCCATTAAAGGTCCACTTTTTTTTTCCACTTAGGGATTATAGTTTTATGTTATTCTCAGTTATAGGCCTTCATCTTTGCCCTTTCTCTTGTTTTTAGGTACAGCTATTGTAGTGATCCTGACTATAGTGCCTAAATCTAAATTGCTTCTCTCTAAATCCAAGGATTTTTTTTTTTCTTCTGTTAGGAGAACTTTGTATATTGGCTGTGACATTCCTGGGATTTGTTCTTTTGGGTTTCCTATCAGGAGGTGATTGGTAAATTCTGTTTTCACTTTGTCCCTTCATTTCAAAAAGATCTGGGAAGTTTTCAAAAATCAATGATTTCTTAAAATATAGTGTCCAGGTCTTTATGGTTTTCAGGGACTCCAATGATTTAAAAATTATTTCTCATAGTTCAATTTTAAAAATCTGTAGTGTTTTTTTTTAAATCAGGTAATTTAAATTTTCTTCTGCTTTAAAAAAAAATCTTTTGATTCTGTTCTAATATTTCTTGCTACCTCATAGAAGTATCATCTCTCTTTGGTCAGTTCTAGTTTGTAGGGAGTTGATTACTTGAGTAGGATTTGCCCCATTTAATTTGTAAGCTATTCTCTTTCCATTTCTTTCCTCTAGAGCTTTTATTTGTTTTTTATTTCATTTTAATCTCTTGCTTCAGTTCTGATACATAGTCATTTAATCCTCATGAATATTCCTTTATTCATAGTAGAGTCCAGGCCAAAGTTGGCCTGCTACCCTTTGCCCTGGGGCACAGCCTGTTTAAAAAAAAAAATTTGTCCTTTGTGGAGAGATTCTGTTGCACAGAACTGTTACCTATCCAGGTGAGAAGGCATAGTGCCTAGGTCCTGAAATTGAACTCTCAGTGTCCTACTACACTCCCTTTCACCCCTTCCTTTCTTTGGTTTCTTCACAAATTAAACCTCTACTAGAGTACTGAAAAAGGTGGGAAAAAAGGGCATTGCCTAAAACCAGTCAGTTTGGTAACTAAGAGCTCAAGGAAATGCTTTATCCCAGAAGTTAATTGAAAAGACATTAAGCTTTCTCCTATTTGATAGGTCAGTTTGAAATGGTGAAAAAATATGGATTAGAGAATATTATAAAATAACATGTTTTGTTACTTTTAGGTATGTGGGTAATTCAGTAAGTATGGCTCAACAGATCTTATATTCTCTAATGTACCTTTTAGCTATACATTCTTTAGGTTATCTGAGGTTTATCCTTTTTAGCTAGATCATCAGCAAGCAAAGTACCTAGATAGTATTATCTTAGTCTCTTAAGAAATTCTTTCATTAAATCACTCTATTATATCATAACCATACTTAAAGACAGCTAAGTGATGTATCATCTTTTTGAATAGGACTTTGAACTCTCTTATAAAATTGTTGAGCCCTGTCAAATCTCATTTCCCCTGTTCAAGAACTCATATGATAAATTTATCTATGATTTTATACTTCCAGAATAAAAGTTTTACATGTTGTCTTTCATATTTTGAATACTATGTAGTCTAGTATATCACCTTTTTTTTTTAACCCTTAGCTACTGGTAAACAGAGCCAAAACTCAGTCTTTAATAGATAATTAGTTTATCTAAAATGTCTGGTAATGCTATTCTTGCATTCCTCTTAAATGGTTTGTCCTATTGGTTTAATCCTTAATAATTCTGTCTTGCATTGTCTAGAATTTTGTAAAACACATCAAATCTTGCTGGAAATAGATTTTTTTTTTTAAAAACTAAGTGTTTTTAGGCTTCAATACATTTTCTTGACTAGATAAGATCATGGATTATTTTAACTTGCAGTATCTTAAGTAAATATTTAAATATGTGTAGAACTCTTCACTAGCTTAACCATTTTTCCTTTGACTTTATTTGTTTTAAATTTTGTAATATGGATGAAATGATTCATTGGGAAATTGGAAATACTTAATCCCTGCAAAATCTCAATTACGATTGACTTTTATCATATTTTTAAAGTGAGGCTTCTGGATAACACATGATTTTCAGATACTTATTCCCTCCTTATTTTCTGTGACCCATTTTGTTACTGACTGGGCCCCTGTAATATTGGTCTTTCCATCTTAAATAGTAGTAAGACAGGTGTCAGGCTAGACATTGGACAGAACACTACACAGCTATTCTACCAGGCAGAAGATGGAGAGGGACACATTTTGATGGGGGGGGGAAACATGACACATGTTGTCTCTAGATGGGAAGCTAATCTTAAGTCATTTAATTTAATGCCCCTGTCATAACAGAATGAAAACCGTAGTGAACAGTGGGTCCAGAAAAAGTCTATTTGATCTCCATTTTAGAACCAAAAAATGAAGTCAAGTCTCAGTTGACATTCAGGCTCATTCTACAAGGGAAGGGAAGAAAGGGGCAGATGGATGCTCTCTTTCCCCAGAAATTGGCTTTGACAGGCAAGAGTTTCAAGGGGACCTTGCTGTTGTTCTGATCCCAGTCTGTTAATAGCAGGAATTGCTGTAAGTAATGTCTAGAATCATCTGCTTTTGGGACTTGGGGATTTGCAGAAGGGAAAAACCAGAATTTAATTTTTAAAAAGAACTATTTAATTTAAAGGACCAAACTCTCCCATGGACTAATTGACTCCCAGCTGGTACTTTCTGGATCCAAGACTGCAGAGTGGGTACTGGCCAAATAATTAGTGTCTTGTAAGAACTGTAAATTATTGTCACTTAAAAGGAAAAAAAAATTACTCCATGAATTTTTTCAACCTTTATATAAAACCATGTAGGATTTTTGCAACATGATTTGCATTTTGTCTTACAGCATATTTGGAGGAAATACAGTCAGTGCGTCGCCATACCAACAGCATGTTGGATAATACTACCAAGAATTGCAACCCTCCAATTGTAGTTCACTGCAGTGCTGGTGTGGGGAGGACAGGGGTGGTCATTCTCACTGAACTGATGATATGCTGCCTGGAGCACAATGAAGTAAGTTGGTTTTCCATGTAACTGTCTTATCTTAGGGAGATAAGTCTACACAATAGAAAAATGGCATTTTGTCAAGGAGAAAATATTGTGTATACAAATTAGTCTGCAAATGCAAATGGTATACTCCCCTCCTTTTCAGTCTGCTCCTCCCTAAATTCTTATTTCCAGTTTTCCAGACCAAGCTTTCCTGATGACATGACTTTACTAATTTGGGCTAAATTTTCCCAGTTTGTCAAATAAAGAGGTTGAACTAGAATGGGGGTCCTTAAACATTTTTGTTTATAGGATGCTAGGTTTGGAGTCGGGAAGACCTGAATTCAAATCCAACCTCAAACACTAGATAATATGAATCTGAGCAAGCTTAGCACTCTGTACCTTGATTTCCTCACCTGTAAAATGATGATAATAATAGCATCTATTTTCCAGGGTTGTTGAGTTACCTTTGCAAAACACTGTGCAAGTCTTAAAGTATAACAGAAATACTGATCATTATTATTACTTCTATTTTTATTATAATGGATCCCTTTGGCAGTCTACTGAAACCTATGGATCTCCATAGAATAATGTTGTTTTTGAAAAAAAAAATTTTTAACTTTTTAACTTTTTTTTTATTATTTTAGTCTTCAATATTCACTTCCCTAAGATTTTGAGTTCTAAATTTTCTCCCTTTACCTCCCCCTCCCCAAGACTACGTGTGATCTGATTGATATAGGTTCTACATATACAGAATAATGGTTTTAAATGTATGAAATGAAATGCATCACATTACAAAGGAAACTGGATTATACTGACCAAAAGTTTTCCTTATCTGGAAACTTACCCTACCTACAAAGATTCTTGTGAGAATCAGATAAGCTACAATCTATGGAAGTCCTTTTTAAAGTGACAAGCACACAGATACAAGGGGTGATAGAGAAATGAAAATTTGGATCTAGGGGTTTTAAATTCTTTTCTTATTTTGTATCTGCTTAAGAAACTTAGACTCTTTTTCAGACCCTCTAGTTTTCTTGTGGGATGTTTTCATAGTGAGTTATCCCACACATCCAGATGCTGGTCACAATGGAGATGCCTTATGAGCATGTGTTTTCTTTTTCTGGTAGTAAATTCTTTTTTAAAAGAGGTAAATTTGCTGTATTGTAGAATCAGCTGTTAATTTGCTTTATGATAGCCCATCCCAAGGTCTCAGTATATATAGATATGACTTCCTCTCTACTTGTTAGAATAGTTAGCTGTTCTGAATTTTCAATTCACTTAGGCTATCTATCATTCCATTACAGCTGTGGGGTAGAGGGACTGCACAGAAAGAATTCATACTTCCTACACTCATTGAGTTTTCAATATAGCTTAGATAAGACTAGCAATTTAAAGTGTAAATGGTAATAATAGAACCTTCCTAGAACAAAGTAGGTCTCCACTGATTGAGGAATAGCTCATTAAATCACAGTACGTGAATATAAATATTAATATGATGTAAGAAATAGCAAACATGATGAATACATTTGACGTTCAGTCGTGTCTGACTCTTTGGGACTTCATTTTGGGATTTTCTTGGCAAAGATACTGGAGTGATTTGCTTCTCTAGTTTATTTTATAGATGAGGAATTGAGGCAAACAAGGTTAAGTGACTTACCCAGGGTCACACAGCTAGTAAATGTCTGAGGCCGGGTTTGAACTCATGAAGATGAGTACAAGTCCAGTGCTCTATCCACACCACCCAGTTGCACTTGATGAGTACATAGAAGCATGAAACGACTTAAAAGGATATAAAATGAAGTACGCAGAGTCAGGAAAACAGTATACAGACTGACTTAAAATTATGTAAATGCAAAGAACGACAATCACAAAATAATTGAAAATTAATGATGCAGAATTACAAGAAGCAAAGTTTGGCCTAAAAGAAGAGACATGAGAAGGCGAGACATCTCCCTGCCAGCCTTTTACATAGGAGGCTGTAAAAGTTTGAGTACAGCCTTAAGCTTAAGCAATTCAGAAAATTGATGGAATAGAAGGAAGTTTTGTTTTAAATGCTAAAGCATAATGCACAGTCTTTATCAGAATCTGGATTACTATTTATATAATTACCTTGTGAAGGCTAAAGTTTGAAATTCACATTGAATAATATCTTATGAAAGATGTTTATATTGAAACCTGGAAATTTAGACATTGTTCTGTTAAACATTTTGTGCTGTTCAAAGGCATATAAACACCTTATCTGTGAATGATTAGCTGTAAAATGTTAGGTAATATAGATGGGAAATGGGTGAAAGAAGCCCCATCCATCTCTTACTGTGAAAAGGCACTCTTAAAAAGAGGGGGGGGTGGACCCTCTCATGTGGCATGGGGAACTAGCTAACTGAACAAAAATTTTCATCACCTCCTTCTGTTTTTCTCCCTATGTTAGAATTCTTTCTTGACTCCCTTCTTCTCTGTTCATTGTCACCCACATAGTGCCTTTGATGGAGAAAAAAAGGGGGCCACCCAAATCCAAATACAGCTGTTATTGGTTAGGTAAAATAAATGAAATCACTCTATGTGGGGATGTTTTTTATGTGTCTGTAGCTCATAACGGGTGGGAAAGTACAGGATAATCCATAGGAGAAAGAAAGGCATATTTAGATGCCCCTCCTTTTTTCTGCTTTGTTGTATCCCTTTCATCTCCCCATTTCTACACCTCCCTCTATCCCTCTATTTTGTTCAACTTGAGGAGCAGTGTTTAGTCGGCTTTTCCTGACATGAAAGGTTGTTCTGTTCTGGGCTCTTTGGAGAGCCATCAAAGCCTGAGCCATGATGATGTGATGGCACAAGGGCTCATTGATCTCCAGATGTCATTGGCCCAGTAGAATGCAAACAATGAGCGTCAAAGCCAGGACAGGACTGAATGATGGGCTTGGCTACTAGGGCCTGGCTTTGACTCATTTTTGTGTGCTTGGCTCAACCAAGCTCTCTATGGTGTGGCTGAGCATAACTTAATTCCTAAGCACCTCGTTGTGTGCCAGAACATTCTTTGGTGGAACTTAACAAAGCCAAAGAGAACTTCAGTCTTCTTTGATAGCTTATATATAGATAGTGATGTGATAACTCTTATTATTTTTCTACAAAAAGCACAGATAGAGACAGGTTCTCATCTGTCCCTTTCTCCATCATAATCAATTGGTTAAGAAAGCATCTTAATTTTGTTATGGCTCAGTGGTCAGGAAGTTCAGTCGTCAGGTTTGCCTAATTGAATTCAGGCCCCATTATTTTTTAAAACGGATCTCATTGGTGTTATTGTTTTTACATGGCTTAAATTTCTCTCATCACAAAGAATTTTTTTAAAAGAAAAACTAGAGAAAAAATCAACAAAAGTGATGAATGCGTTGAAAAAAATCTGGAAATGAATACAGTTTCATACCTATGAACTTCCCACCTCTGCAAAGGAATGGAAGAGTTATCTTCTCATATTTCTTCTTTGGGGTAAGACCCCATTCTTTTGCCAAAAAATAATTGTTATTATTTTTTATTTTTTCCTGCCTTTCCTTTTTTTCTCCTCCCTCCCCTCCCCCCAAAGATAGACCTTGGACCTTGCCAGGTTAAAGTGCAGTCCTTTGGCACTGTGTTAGAAAATTAGATTCTCCTGTGTCCAGCCAGTTTTCAAATCATACTCAGTCCAATGTCTGCCATTCTCAATAGAGGAAACCTTTAGTACCGTTAGATTAAATACCTCAGCATTCTAACTTGTATGTCTCTTAGAATTTGTTCTTCTGTGTTAGGAAGATGCCTTTTCACTCTGGGAATTCAGTTTTCTTTTGCATGTTTTTCTTACCATGAAAGAAATTATTAAGACCACTGAACCAAAAGCTTCTCTATGATGGTTTGACAGATTCTAGGGTTTGCAGTAGCATGTAGCACATGGATCACTGGATTGGGAGGCAAGATTCAGCCCAAGATTCAAATTCTGCCTTATTCTTGGCATAAATTTGGGCAAGGCATTTTCTTTCTCTGGACCTCTGTTTCCTTTTCTCTAAAATGAGGGTTATTGGACCAGAGGTCAGTTCCAACTTTAATTCTATGATCCTATGAATAACTTCACCGTTCTCTATAATCTTGTTTTCTCATGCTTTCACTTATCTAAATGCTGCCAGTAAAATTTTAGTGCTCAGTTTATTTTTTCCCCCACAGGAAATGGCAGTTCTATAGTTTGCAAGACATTCTATTCACTGAACAGATTCAACTGCCTCCCCTGCCCAGATAAACTAAAATTTTACTTGGCACATGGCAGATAGCTCGAATGTAATGTTTTTGTAGTTTTTTAACCTATGTTGAGAAGGAAGCAGAGAGGAATCACTAGCAAGACTGAGCAAATGCCAACTGCCTCAGTTGATCGTTTTAACAAACCTGCCCCTTGGAGTTGGGGGCGGGGGG
This sequence comes from Gymnobelideus leadbeateri, assembly GCA_011680675.1. NCBI lineage: Eukaryota > Metazoa > Chordata > Mammalia > Diprotodontia > Petauridae > Gymnobelideus > Gymnobelideus leadbeateri. The sequence continues at coordinate 366,592 of WOXC01003626.1, read as the reverse complement.
TCATGGAGAGATCCCATGAAGATCTTCCTGAGGAAATTGTGTTATTACCTAATCAAAGAATCAGGGCTCCTGTAATCATCCATGCCCTGAGCTAGTAACTTAAATTGTAGACCTGTGGAATAATGGAGCTAAAATTGATTTTAAAGATTATCCTTTAAAAAATCTGAAGATTTTAAAAAGATTTCCTAATTTTGCAAATGAGGACACTGAGGAAGGACCCTTGAGAAGTTAAATGACTTTCCTGAGTTTATACAACTATTAAATTTCAAAGCCCAGACTCTAGTCTCTGTGTTTTTCTGCTATACCCCATCCTTCAGTATCTTTAGCAAGACTGGGTAAGTTTTTACTGATTAAATTTATTTCTGTTATTGCTTTCCGGAAAGTCTCTTAATTGAGTCTTTAGGGTTCCTTATCTTCATGGAACAGAATAAAAGTTGTCAGAAGCAAAAAGATCCCCAGCCTTAAGGAACTTACTGCCTGGTCTTTGATTTTTGAATATGGGGGAAGCTCAGGGCCTCTCTCCCATTAGTGAGCTCTTCCTGAAACCTCCATTTTGGGGAAGGGCCCCCAGATGACCAGTCAACCATAATTCTCTCCCACTCCCCAAATGGATGCCTTCCTTTTTTCAGCTTTCCTTTGATGTGTTATCTTCCTCAATTAGTATGCAGTCTCACTAAGAACAGGGAATAACTTTCTTTTTTCTTATATTTGCATCCCTAGTACTTCACATGGTACCTAACACATAGTAAGAGCTTAATAAATACTCCTTGACTTGTCTTGTGTACAAATCCTTTTTTCCCTTCTCCTTAGTCCCTTAAGGATTCCATTTTTAAGTCTTTAGTGTGCTGTGTTTAGTTAGGCATAGAAAACACTTTGTGTTAACTTTCTGTATATTTTCTATCTCTTTACCTTTAAGAAGTTAATACTTTAATCTTTAATCTTTAAGAGTTCATGTTCTTCTCCACCAATAGAATAAGGTCCTTGAGTACTGTTCTGTTTTTTTGTTTTAGTTTGTTTGTCTCTGTATCCCCAGAGTCTCTGTTGGGCACATAATAGACACTTAATAGATCTTGTTGAATGCATTAATATGTGTGTATAAGAGAGAGATAGCAAGAATTTCCTTGTACTGATATTTTTTTCAGGGATTTTTTAAAAACGATTTTTTGTGCTTTAAATGCTGTTACATGAGCAAAAGTGCACTACTGGCATTGTGTCATCCCATTATTAGAAGCTTCAAGATTGTCTTTGCCACTTTATGTCATAGATTGTAAGGGCACTGAAGCTTGGGACCCTGCATCATTAACTTAGACATACAGGTGTCATTCTGAAGCTTTTGCATTTCTTCCTGAAAAAGGTTTTTAATGAATGGAAATGGTCATTGCGGTCTAATAAGAAATATTCCCTGACCTTGCCTCCAGCCCCACAAACCACTTTTTCATCCACTACATGTTTAGATTATAATTTATATAATTACTTTGTGACATTGTAGTTTGAAATGTATATTGAATGATGTTTCATAAAAGATGTTTGTACTAAAACTGGAAATTCAGGAATTGTTTTCTGTTAACAATACAAGGACTGTTTAACCATTCAGAGGCATTAAAGCCTCCTTGTCTATAAAAGATTAATTATGAAAGTATATGTAGTCTACATGATATTCTATTCATACTGTAATAACTTTATACTTCCAAAGTACATGTTCAGATAGTATCTCATTTGATTCTCACAATGTTCCCATGATTTAGATACATGCTATTTCACATGAGGAAACCCATGCCCAGAGAAGGTGAATAACTAAAGTTACACTGTTGTGTAATGGATATTATAGATTTGAAACCATTCCCCTCATTTTACTGATGAGGAAACTGAGGCTCAGAAAATGTAAGTGATTGGCTCAGGGTCACACATCAAGGAATTGTCTAAGGTGGGTTTTGAACTCAATTGTTTTCTTTCCCAAGTTTAGCTCTTTATCCACTATACTACCTTAATCAGTGGCAGAACAAGAATTGACTTACATCTTTTCATCTAATACTGCCGTCACATGTCAGTAATGACTCGTTGGCTGAATTATGGAAGGTAAGGGAATAAGCATTTATATAGCACTTGCTGTGTGCCAGCTATTGTGCTAAATGCTTGGCAAATATTATTTCATGTGATCCTCACAACAACCCTACAATGTAGGTGCTATTATTGTCCCGATTTTACAGTTGAGGAAATTGAGGCAAATAGAAGTTAAGTGACTTGCCCAGGGTCATACAGCTAGTAGATGTCTGAGGCTGGATTTGAACTCAGGTCTTCCTGACTTCAGGTTCAGTGCTCTATCAGTGCTTCACCTGTCTGATGTGATTATCAACCATATCAACAATTATTAACCAGGATTATCATTTTGCTTTCTGGAAATATGACTGTTCTTTTTAGTAAATCTTACACAGGAGAGTGAGTACTCTTGTCTTTTTCTGTTTGAAGATTTAATGCTTTCTTTTCCCTTCAATTTGCAGAAGGTAGATGTGCCTATGATGTTGAGACACCTAAGAGAACAGAGAATGTTCATGATCCAGACCATCGCTCAATACAAGTTTGTCTACCAGGTCCTCATCCAGTTTCTCCAAAACTCCAGACTCATTTAATTTCTCCTGAGATCCAATTCCTTGTGGGAATGGGTCCTCCAGAACCTTGTGGAATGAAAAGGCCTCCAGACAACATCTGGTGAGCCAGTATGGTGCAGATGGCTGGCAACGAGCACACCCTGATCTTGCCAAAGTTAGGAGCTCAAGGGTTCCTCATGAGAGGAACAGGAGAGATCATCATGGATTATTTTATATGAGATAATTTATTTTTTCCCTTTGGAATAACTTTTGTGAATTTCTGTAATATCTTGTTGTACCATGTATAATGACTCTGTATTGAACCACATTTTGACTGATCTGCATTGTGACTTCTTTGTGGGGAATATTGCCTGTTGGGTCACCTTAGGGACTGAGGCTTAAGGTAGGAAGCACATCTTATCATTTGTAGTTTTCTAACAAACTTTATAATTCATCATCAGTTATAATTGTTCAAATATGAAGAAGGCGAAGGAGTGATTCCTTCACCAAAAAAAACAAGGAAAAGTCTCCCTGAAAGTAGAGTAATTTCATTGAGTATTTTTGCTTCTTAGACTTTCTGGCTTCTCTTCTCTCCCTTCTAATTCTCTTTTCATTACCCTCAATAGCTTCTTAGTTTCTGGGGTTGTTAGTGTTTGGGAAACTTCTTGGTTTGAGCAATACAGACTTCCAAGCTAGATACAGTACACTTGTCTCAGCCACCCACAATTCTAAGATTAGTATTCTGTGTTTTCCTCCCAGGGACTATGTTTCTTGTAGTTGCTTCCTTTGGTGGGTTCATTTGATGAGCCCAGTGGCCTTTGGGGCAGTCTGCCAACCCCATCTGTTCAGTCAGGCTAGCTGCCTGATTGATATCAGCTGATGGACCAAAGTGGCAAGAGAAGATACTTGACATTTTTCGTTATTTAAATATGGTGGATAGGTGCCCGGTGGGGTAGGTGATAGGTGCAGTTAGTCTATCCATCAGTCTATCAATAAGTTATTGGAAATGTTGCAAAGGAAACAGTTGGGCGATCTGATTTACAGAGCTCTTTGGCACTCATATAGCTAGTGCCTTGGCAGGAACCCCCCGAAAAGCTTAACCACAGTATGTGTTAGTCATCTCTATCTTTCAATGACCTGTAAGGACAAAAGCCAGGGCTACCAACAGCCTAAGAGCTAGTCCAGGTGCACTGCCTGTTTCTTTCTTGGAGATCATATCCGTGAATTCTTCTAGTGAAATACCTTCTTTAATTTTAATGCACTCAGTACAAGCTAGTTCCATTACCACCACTATCTTGAGATCTGTTTGGCATTCTGTCTTATCAGTTGTACCATCACTACCCTTGTAACTTTCTTGCATTCGTATATAGTGTTTCATCTTGTTTGCTTCTGGCATGAATTTAATTCAGTGCTTGACTAGACTTGTCTCTGATGCCCCCAATTCTTTTAGGAGACAGCCATATTGCAGTGCCTTTACAAAAAAAAAAAAAAATATATATATATATATATATATATATATATATATATATATATATATATCTGCCAGTCCTTAATTGGTATTGGTATTGTGTTGGTGTCGGCATTCTTTTTCATTATGTGCACTCGATGTTCCTTACAGTATATTTTTCCCTTGTCCAAAGGTAAACAGAAGGAATGCCTCCAGAACAGTCAGAAGTATAGTCTGTCACCTTTATGAATTCATTGTTGTTGTATGGTAGGAGCTATAAGTAGATCCTTAGAAATCAGATCAGAATAGGAATTGCTCTTCTTGTATTTGTAGCAGTTTGCATCCGGCCACATGTGGCAACTTCATTCATGTTTACTTCATTTCAGTCCATTGATTTGTAAATAAGAAAATGTGGACTTATAAAACTCTCCTCCCCCCAAAAGGACCACGGATTACTGAGGAGTGTAGATTCATGTAAGCTTTGCCAGATTCTGGGAATCTTAGCATATGTGTTCCAAAATCAAAGCCATAAGTATGAAATGTAGGATAGAAAGAGAACAATCAATTTTCCCATTGGACAAGGCTTTAGAACTAGATGAGCTATTTAATTGACAGGTTTTTTTTTTTTAACATGGCTTCAATGTATGATGATGAGAACATTTTTTTATTTAAGTTTGGTCCCTAAACAGAAGGACACCCAGAACTTGTTTACATGAGGTCTCAAATGGGTGCTTTCTTTTTTTTTTTTTCATAATTAGCTCCATTCCCATGAGCTTCACTTAAATTAGTCCATGGGAGCCACATTGAGCTGTTAATAGTCTTCAGTACACCAAAAGGAGGAGGGAAAGAGAGATAATCACAAACTTTGTGGGTGGTGTTTACGTCAAATAGCAAATAAATCCAAAGGAATGTTTTTTTAAACCTATTCTATAGATTTTGTACATATTTTTTAAAAGTGCCTTTGGTCCTTGAGCACATTTTGCTTTTCTTTTCAGCTCTCCAGCAAATGCCAACACATCTCTTGTTAAATTAGTGGCAACCGTTTAAAGTCCTTTTTGTGGCATCTGCATAATAATTGCCCAGAGATGCTTTATATCTGGGAAGCAGGCCAAGGTATAAACCTTGAAGCAAAGTGTATTAAATTAGTTATCTAGTTAGAGCTTTTGGAATAATTTCCTGATGATGTATCAAGTTTGAACCTCGAGCTGTCGGGTTCCATTGCTGCAGTTTGGATTTGAAAGGGAGAGTATTAAATGGGGGTGGGGGTGGGAGGTGTGGGAGGTAGTGGGCACTAGCCTCCGGATTCAGAACTCTCTGATGGAAATATTTGTTTCTTCTGCAAAAGCCTTCTTGTTTAGACAGATTTAAATGAAACAACATGATCCATAATCCACACATTGAAAAAGGAAAATTTAAGCTAGGCAGTTATATAGATTTAAATGTACAGTGTATAATCACTAAGTGGAAGGGAAAATGTTAGCTGTCAACTATCCCATATACATCCTTAGCAGACACCAGACTCACTGAGAAAATAAAAGGGAAATGAGATAACGGATGACTAGTATACTTAGACTCTCCCAAGGCCTCTTTCCTTTTTCCAGTTTTTTGCTTTCATTATAATCTTACCATTTTTGGCCTTTGCATTTTTTTTTTCTCTTCCTCTGTGTAGAGGCCTGGTGTTGTATATAGATGCCAGGAGAATCTAGAGAAAGAGTGAACTCATTGCTGTCTTACAGCTGCCACTGTTGAGTATCCTGGGCCAAATTTACTACAGAGTTATCTAGTTAGAGCTAGTTATTATTAAGTTACTGAAAGCAGATTTCCTGCACAATAAGGAGAGACTGGAAAAGTCACTTTCTGCTCTTCACTTTTCATAGTACTGTAACTTTAAGAAACAGCACCTTAATGTTTGCCCAAGTTTGAGTTAAAATACTTGCCTTATAGCCTGAAATAGCCTTAGTTTTTCAAAATTTTCTTCCCCCCCAATTTTAAAAAAAATTGTCTTCCAGCCCAGTGTTCTTACCAACTCGTGGTCTTTAAATAGAGCCAGGGTAGGTGACTACCAGTATATCACATCCCCTTTTCATTCAGATCATGTGACTCCTCGGAAATAAACTGTTTTAAACCATTTTTTCTGTAATTTCTAAGTTTCTGAAACAGTGCTTGGTACATAGTAGGTACATAATAAGTACTAGTTGACTGACAATTGAAATGACTAAAACTTCCTCAAGAAACAGCCAGAGAAAAGAAGGTTTTCTCATAAAGGGAACAATCAAAGAGGAAGAATATTCTTTAACATGTTTGACATTCATTTAACAAAGTTCCTACTGTCAGTTAGTGATCTAGGCACTGGGACCACAAAGACAAAGCATGAAATAGTTGTTGTCTTCAGGGAGATTACATTCTAGCACATACAAATTGTAGCCCAATCTCTTGAATTACTATTCATTCATTCATTCATTCATTCACAATTACATGGCACCGTGTTGCTGTGAAGTAAGTACTTGTAGAATGAATGAATGAAGTTTGCTTAGGCTAGATCTTTAAGATCTGTTCTAATTCTAACAAGTTTTTGAGTCTACCACAACATCCTTTCAGTTCTTACAGCTTATTAATAACAACCATGATCTCTTTTATTTGTCACTGGAAGTCAGTTGAAGACACTTTGTCATGCTTATGATGGTTCCCTAGCCAGTCAGGTGAAGGGGCAAGTAGTAGTATTATTACAATACATGACAAATTTTATGGGGAAGTTGACCATTGTCCCTATTGGAATTAAGTTAATTTCAAAGGAAATATCCTGCTTGATTAATTTGTGTGTGTTTGTAGACTGAGGATTACTTGTTTCCTTAGATTTTTATCCAAGTTAATGATGGGGGGAAAGTACATTATTAGTGCACATAAAATTGCTTGGAATTCAGATCGATGCTTTCTGTGACAGTGCTCAGTATTGTACTCCTGATCTGGGGGGAGTTACTGTGCTGCTGTTGAAGGTTACAGAATTGACCCCTAATCAGAGAAGGTCAGATAGACGCAACATAACTTGAAGCTGAAACACTTCTCCACGAACTCTGTTCAGTATTGCCCTTTCAGCATGCTTGATAGATAGTGGCAGGAAGGATTGAAAATTGGATCAAACTTTACTGCTTTCACTTACATAGCCTTCTTGAAGGAAATGTCTTCTTCTTGCCTAAACATGAAATGCTTCTATCAGAGTCTTTGTTTTTTTTTTTCTCTGTAAAATGGGGAAGTGGGTAGAGTTAACCTCCAAGCTACCTTCCATCTCTAACTTTCTGTGAGTCAATTCCAGCTTCTTCTTCTATCTTATTGAATAGCTGGCCACTTACCCAAAAGTGGTTGACTCTGTTGTAGCATTTTGGTTTCAAGTATTTAATTAAAAGATTGCCTAATATTCACTTAGCCTTTACTGTGGCTTCTTTTGTTTCTTGGGCTTCACAGAAATAAAAGCATAGTTGGGTTCAGTGATGACTTTAAAAAAAAATCTGGACCATATCTTTTTTGGGGGGAGGGGGAGGAAGTAAGGGGAGGAGAACAGACCAGTGATTTAATTTTGTGAAACTTTGGAAATCCCCTCCTCATCCGTGGAAACCACAACTCGTCTGTTAGACTCTTACAGACTTGGCTGGGGGCAATGAGTCTAGAATACATACAGCTAGTATATAGCAGAGATAGAACTTGACTGCCCAGTTATGCCCCCAGTGCCTCTTAAACTTTGCTTAGATCATCGCTTTAGGTCTTTCCAAAATTTACTATTTCTCTTTTGTTTATGCTAGATTTTTCTTTAGATGAGTATGTGCTAATTATCAGTCATCATCTTCTTCATCATCTTACTCATACTTTCTTTTCAATAGCCCTGTGAGTTAAGCAGTATGAGGATTATTATCCCCATTTTACAGATGAGGAAACCAAGGTTCAAGTCAAACCAATTCAGTAAGCATTTATTAATTGTACAGTGAGAGGCATCATGGAGTATTGGATAGAGTTCACAAAATCTGAGTTCAAATTCAAGTCCCTCCTCTGACATGCAATGGCTATGTAATCCTAGGCAAGGTGTCTAACCTCTTAGTGCCCCTAGACAACTTTTGTGACTATAAGTTGCAGGACAATTGTTCATATTCACTGGTGGGGGGAATTTTCCTTATGCCATTTTAGATTACAGGTCTAGAAGAAAAAGAATCTGTAAGGCACTGTGATTAGAAGTGTTAAAGTGGCTTGCTCAGATACCCTTTGTAGCTCTTTGGGGCCTAGGCTCATACTCAGCCTTTGATTGTTTAAAATCCAGCCTTCTTCCCACTATTCTATGCTGCTCCCATGAACCTTCATTTCCCCAAGTGAGTGCTAACAATCAATAAGATAAAGTTATATATAGGTCAGTACCCACTACAGCAAACACTACAGGTGGATGGTCTATATATTTTTGTTACAGTGTGACTGTTGTTCTTCGAAGGCATCTCTTAGAACATGGAAGTGGTTTTGTTATATGGAGGGTCTTGGCAATAATCATGATTATTCAAGCAAGATCTTGTACATTAGTGGATGGGTCTGTTGACGCTCCTAACAACCCCCTTTTTCTGAAATGCAGTCCTGACCACCTGACCTCAGCCAACGGGAGGATCCTGAAGGCCTCCCTTAGCCAGAAAAACAGAATTTGCCTTTTGATCTGGTTCTTTGATATGGTTGCTAGGAAAAGCAGGTGTAACCATTTACATTCTCTTTATGGAGAAACAAAAATCATTTTCAGGGCATGCTAGGACCAGTCTGTGTTAGGGAGGTTCCTGTTGGGAAAGAGGAGTGGTTCATTCTGCTTGGAGAATGTTGTTCTCAGGCCCATCTTGGTGTCACTCAAGCATTTGTCAGTGCCAGTGAATGCCTCCCTGGGCTGGTATGGGGCAGAAGGGCAATATTGGCATTGTAAAGTAGCAACCTGAATGTCTTTTAGGTGATACCAAGCCATATTGGGCCCTCGTGGGAGCTCTGTGGGGTCTTGGCTAGTGACTCCTGCTGTACTTTTAATGGATTTTATCAAGCACAAGTCACCTTCAGTCTTCAGATTTTTCCTGAATTAGCCCTGAAGCCATTGATAGCAAAAGAAAATTTGTGCATCTTCTGCATCCCATTAAGTTTGCTAATGCAGATAAGCTTAAGAGTGAGAATACTTTATCTGAATGGGCAAAAGCGGTCAATGCTACCAAGAGGGTTTCCCCACCTTCAGGTTGACTTTTCACCTGTAGCATTTTAAAAGATATCTAAACATCGTTGAACTTTGCCCTACTCTTGGTTGACTAGAGGCTTAGAAATACTACAGCAATATGCCTGGAGGAAACAAGAATAAAAATGGGAGAGTGCGCCCTTTCTGAAGAACGAATGAGAAAGACACTGTACAGCAAGTTATATAGTGCTTTAACAATTTGCAAAGTACTTTTTACTTAGACTATTTCATTTTGTCTTTATGACAACCTTGAGATGTAGGTGCTGTTATAGAGGTTAAGTGACTTGTTCAGGGTCATGCTGTTAGCAAGTGGTTAAGGCAGGATTTCTTCCTCTCACTGAAGGCCAAATGTTGAGCAAATCTGGAGTTAGCATCCAGGACAAAATGCTATTTTCCAGTTATAGTTTTTCTTCTTCATGTCAGAGAAATTATTTCTTGAACCTTGGCTCTGATTTAGGCACACTTCTCTTTGTTTCTATTTCCTCAGACTAGGGCCTTTTTTGTTTTTTGGAGAGGGAAACATGAGCATCCATCCCACATAGTTTGGAATGTCAGTTAACCCAGTTACTTGAAAAATAAATTCATGGTTCCTTTGTTGTATCTCTCTTGAAGGCCAGGATCTCTGTAACTGTCCCTGAATGCAAATGCCTTTGGCCATGTCCAGATGAAAAGCCATAGCAGATTCTGTCTAAAGTATAGCAAAGTCACACTTTGAAAATTGTTTTGTAAATTTCCCAGTGTGATGGTTCATGCGTTTAGTTTAAGGCAGTAGAGAGTGGGAAAGTAGAGAAGCATTGTTTGAACCTCAATTTTTTTTTTTTTGCCATCACTGGAATGTTCGGTTTCTAACTGAATACATACTTGCCAGTGAGAAAACAAGTGCTCTGTGGGCAGAGATTGTAGGGAGCTAAGAAGACTGTACCTCTGTTCTCATTTTTTTAGTAATACTTTTACTTGATATTTATGTGAAATAGAGATCTGAATGAGGTAGACTGCCAGACTGTTCAAACCCACAGTGGATTTTTAGGTTTAAATTATTGTTTGTCTTTCTGTACTGATCAGTTGTACTAAGATGACTCTCTACTTTCTTTTGTACTGTGGAAATATGATTTTATTTGTCCAACTGACTGTGGACTATGCCTGTTTGCATGGTGGGCTTCATATTACTAATAATTAGATTTTACAGGCTTAGACTTTTCTGTCCCTAGGATCATTAGAGTATAGCCACTGTCATCCCCTTTGAATAGAAACTATTCTTATGGTAGAGAATGTAAAACCTAATCTGTGATTGAATATAGTGACCAAATGAACAGACTATCTTAGGTAGGTTGGGTGGAGGGAAAGATGGGCAGAACTGCTCCACTACTGTCATTGTCAACATCATCATCAAGAAACCATAATTTCATTCCAGTAATTGTATAAACTGAATATACTGTAGCCTTTATTCATGGAAGCTTGCCCATTTGGTCTAATAATTTCCAAATGGTACTGTTTATTAGTAGAAAAATAGTCATCTAAAATCCCTAATGAGTTCCTACCCATTGACTAACTAGCTTAAAGAAATTTTATTTTTAATAGACAAGCTAACCTAGTTTCAGGGGATAGCACAGTTTTATGTGGTCTCGCAAATAGAGTATTATGGTGATCAAAATATCCAGATGACTGGTAGGACTTAATAATAGCTCAGGAACGTGAAGTTACACTTTTGTTTCCCTGTTGGTAGAGATGAGTGACTGGCTGCTTAAGCTCTGCTCACCATCTGACAACTTAAGAAAAACTATTACCCCAGTTGCTACTAAGGGTTTGGTGCTATTATTTAGGACATATTTTGTAGTAATTAGTCAAAGGTTGACTTCCTTTCCCATAGGATCACTGTGGTTATGGCCAGCATTGTGACATTTATAATTGGAAACAGAACCTTTGAAAACTAATCTCTGATCTCCATGTGCTGAGATGTTTGCTTTTAAAGACTCTTTGCACACATTTTTCTTTTTTTCAGCCATGAAGCTGAATGAGCTATAGGTCCATAGAACCTTAACCGGTTGAAGTTGAGCAACTAACAATGGTTTGGGAAAGGTGGTCAAAGAGGCTAGTTATCTAATCAGGGCTTACCAGCCCCTCTGATGTCCCTTTTCCCTTTTCATGTAATAAAATATAAGACATTATCTGTGATAAGTTCTGATAAAAAAAAGTTGGGTGGAAGAAAAAGCCAGAATGTTTGGTTTGCTTTGCTTCCTTGGTCCTTGTTCTCAAGACACTTGCCCTTGATACATAAGTGTGATGTGTCTTTCATCAAAGGTGGAAGCACTGTGAATCAGTACTAATGTCTCCAGGAACAACAAAATTTAAGTCACTATTCTTAGGCCTGAGGTCTGTCTGTCTCTGTCTCTCCCCACTGCCATCAGTCTTCCCTGACTTAAGTCCATAAACATCTTCGAAAACCTACTTACCTACTGATAGAACTCATCGAAATAGTCTTTTCCCCATCTAGCCAAAGAAATCACTCCTGTAACCTTGTACCTATTTCTTTTCTTGCTTTTCTCTGAAGTCTTACATACCTAAGTAACATTTTGGTTACGGGGTTGTCCTCCCTGGAGAGGATGCCCTATGGGCAAGCTTTGCTTCTTGAATAGCAAAAATATTAGATGGTTGGATACTTAAGAAGGAGAAGTTTACACATGCAGATGACTATTAACTCTGTAACTCTGTAATTTGTATTATACCAGATAACTTGCTAAGTTAGCTTTATATGTCACTGGATTTTATTGTCCTGTTTTTTACTTTAGAATTCGGATGTTTCCATTGGTCTATGTTTATATCAAACACTGTAACAAAGTAGAATAATTCAAGGCAAATGGTGATTTAATAAGTATTTTGTCTGGACACTATGTACAGGTAGTCCCTAGCTGACAAACAATTTGTAGTCATTTGTAAGTGGGTTGTTTGGAATTCAAAAGCACATTTTGCTCGCCAGCCAGGCCACAGCACCTTATTTGACCCATGATATAAGTGAAGAACAATACTGTTACATTTAAGAGGCCTGAGAACTACACCACTTTCTATTGGAGACAGTGGAATTTGGAATGTTGAGTACATAGTTTTTACTCACTTCTATCCCTCCCACTGTCAGTAAAAAATGTGTCTCCCTTGGCCTCTCCCCTTAGCAGCAGCCACTGCTCATGTGGCAAGAAAGGAACATGATTGCTATGGGAATATAGTATTTCAGGGTTTACATAGGGTTTTCCTCACAACCACCTTAGGAGATACAAAGTGTGTGCATTGTTACCATCCTCAAAGAGAAACTGAGGCTCAGAAAGTTTAAACCATTTGCTTCCAGTGTTGGAGCTGGTACCTAAAACAAAAGCATTTTGAGGCAATACAGTGGAAAGCGGAGCTGGATTTAGTCAGAAGTACTGACTTCAAATCCAGCTTCTGCCATTCACTACCGGTCTCTTGGTCACATCACTCCTTTGCACCTATTTCTTCATCTGTAGATGGAGATAGCAGGTGTTCTGTCCATCTTCCATGGTTGGTGTGGTTACATGAGAGAGGGTGTAAGTGAAGGCACCTTGAGAATCAGAAAGGTTGCAAATGTCAATTATTATAGGGATCATTGGAAATGTTTCTTGTTCTCTTGGTATTGAGATCTCCCCCACTCCTGCACATCTGAAGTTTGTTGAAAGGCTGGCCAGCTATCTGTATATACATTTAAGTCAGGGAGTATTGTCATATGTATAGAGGTCATTATTAATTTGGTATGGATGTCATACCAGGTTTATAATATCGAAAGTCTTTAAACGAAACAAAAACTATGCATGCTATCATGGTATTCATCAGTAAATAAGCTTATGCTTGCCAGTTTTATCCTGTGTATAAAACTGACTACTTTTGACAGTATTTTTGCACTGTTTCCTTTCTTTCTGTTTTTATAAAATTCTGTTAAGCATTAGTAACTTAGGATAATGTTTTACGGTGCTCACTGCCTTGTAAATAGTTTCGTATATGCTTTTTCAAATGTGAGACTTTATACTCGTTTTTTTTTTTAAAAGATGTCTGTCCTTCATATTCATATGTAATAAAACCCTTTTTCAAAGAATTTGGTTGGCATTTCTCTCGTTTCTTTGCTTTTTTATTCTAAAAAAGCTGATAGAAAAAGGTATAATTTCCTGTTAATATATACTTATACATATGTGTGTGTATATATTTATGTACACACACACACAGAGCAATCATAGGGTTAAGTGACTTGCTCGGGGTCATTGCTAATAAATGTCCGAGGCTGGATTTGAACCGGGTCCTCCTCATTCTAGGGCCAGTACTCTATCCATTGTGCCACCTAGCTACCCCAACACATATTATTTTAAAGAAATAATTACAGGGATTTTTTGCATTTTTGTTTTTCCCCCAGAAGTTTACTGATTTTATTCATCCATGTTTTACTCTGACTTAACTGCTCACAGTAAAATTTGGTTTGAAATGGACTAATTTTTCTTCCTGGGAAGACTTCAAGAAGGCCAGAGAGAAAACAACTGCTGCTTTTGGTGGCTTTCTCATGCATATGCTTTCCCAAACCAGGAAGACACGGGAAGACAAACACCTTGATGAGAATTTGGGGAACAGCATACCACAGTGGGAAGAGAATTGAGACACCTGGTTTTGAATCTCAACTTGAACATGGACCACTGTGGAGTCACAAACTCTCTGAATTTGTTTCCTTCTCTGTAAAACAGGGATGATACTTGTACTACCCACTTGACATTACTGATGAGAGGGAAATGCTTTGTAAGTCTTAAAAATAAATAGGAAACATATTCTCTAACCTATGGGTTGCCAAGGCCAAAGAGTGCATTTTCTAATGTTAGGCTATTCTTAGGAAAGCTGATTGTGGGTCACTGAGACTGTACTCAAAGCTTATCCATCATGATAAACTCATGTAGATGCTCATCATTTCAGGCCTCAACTACTGCACTGAGTTAGCCTTTTTGGCCACTAAGTGTCACCACATTCTAGTCCAACTGTCAAAGTGATATTCCTAAAGTTCTCCTGATCACCATTCCCATCTGAGAAGCTCTAATGGCTTAGAGACACTGCCCTCTCCATGCATGTGGTGTAAAGGACATCATCAGACTGATGTATGACTGCACAAGAAGGTATGCTGGGCATGTAGGAAGAATGGGGGAAACTGATATGCCATGGGCTTCAGTGGCAACAGGGACAGCTCTAACCCTGGATATACTGGCTGTGTGGGCAGCCTGCTTTGGGTAAGTCACCCTTTCCATTTGCCTCAGTTTCCTGAACTGTAAAAAATGGGGATAAAAATAGCACATAGCTCCCAGGTGTGTTGTGAGGATCAAACAAGATAATATCTGTAAAGTGATCAGCACAGTGCATGGCAAGAAATCAATAAACATTTATCAGGCACCCACTGTGTGCCAAGCACTGAACATAAAAAAGAGGCTAAAGACAGTCCCTGTCCCAAGGAATTTGCATAGTAGGTGCTACATAAACTCTAACTATTATTATCACTAATATCATTGTCATCCTGTACAAAGTGAAGTAATCCCTAAGGATTTAAGGGAAGATAGGGAACGAATAGCAAGTCCTGAAGCTGGGAGATGGAAAGTTTCCCAAACCATCTATGAAGACTTTTTGTAAAACAAAACAAAAAAAAAAGCCACTTCTTAGATAGTATTTTAGTACCTACTTCTAGCTGACAGAGAGGGAAAGAAAGGGAATAAGAATTTACATAGTACCTACTATGTGCCAGACACTATGTAAAGCGCTTTATAAATATTCTGTCATTCAATCCTCACAAGAGCCTTGCTATTATATAAGTGCTATTATTATCCCTGTTTTGCAGTTCGGAAACCATGCAAATTGGTTAAGTGACTTGCCCAGGGAGAAACAGCTAGTGTCAGAGTCTGGATTTGAACTCAGGGCTTTGATGGCAGTTAAGTACCATGTATCACCTACAGAGGCAGGGGAATTAATAGGCCACCTTCTACCCAATGAACTGCTTAGGGGTACACAACCCAAAGGCTACTGGTTATTCCCCACATCCCCATTTATGTTTCCTGCATTTTTTCTTCTCTTTTCTCCTACTGGTCTCTGGATACCACCTCTGTTCCTCATCATCAGAGAAGTAACAAGAATTCAGAACACAAAGCAATACAATCATTTAGAGAAATCACTTCCCCTGTCTGGGGCTCAGTTTACTCAATCATTAAATAAGAGGAGTGGCCTAGAATGATTTCTAAGATCTCTTCCAGCTCTAAATTATAGAATTTAGGCTATCCTAGAAGGCAGTGATCAGACTTTCAAATTAGGTTCTAAATCCCTCACAGGATCCTCTATCCCCCATGATCTCACAAACCAGCCTTACAAGTATCCCTAGAAAATAAATTAAAAATAGACAACAAGGGTTTTCATTATCCCTTTTATTACTTTACACCACTCAGATTTATTCTGAACATTAAAACAGGCAAAGAGGAAGGGAAAAAATGGATTTTTTTCCTCTTCCAATTTGATCTGTCAAAAGTATATTGTACGAAACCATGGCATTATCTCTTAGAAAAAAGCATTCAAAAATTAATTTCATCTGAAGGATTAAGAAGTTTAAAACAAACCTCTGAGTAAGCAATAGGTAGGCAAGATTTTAAGTGCACTGAATGTTTCTCATTCCAGTTCTATTAGAGAAATGCCAGAGGGCCATGCTTCCAAAGGACCCTCATGCACTCAATTCTCTGAGGCTTCCACAAAGAATTTAAATAAAAGCTAAAGGGATTGCATAGGTTCAGTGGTCTTCAATTTCCTTTTTAATCTCGGAAATATAGGGATGATCTTTGCCATGAGCTACTTCCATAATAGCGACAGCCTAAAGGAAGAAAAAAACGGCACATGAGAGAACTGCCCATTCTCCTTCCAGTCCACCCCCTCACAGCCTAAATGAAAAGATGGTAGGGGGAGGTTTTTTCATGCTTAACCTGTGGCCCAGGTTGAGAAATGAGATTCTTTACTTTTACTGAAAACAGGTAAAATAATCAAATGATGCAGGCTCTGCTATCATAGGGTTATGGTTAAGGGACCTTAGGGGTCATCCAGGCCCACTCCTTCATTTACTGATCAGAAAAATGCAGGCCAGAGAGTAACTTCCCCAAGGTCACACCACAGATTTCTTTTTACTAGGAAATGGAATAAAATATTTATGAAACAAACTTTCACATTTTTGCGTGTGTTATGAACCTCTTTGGCAGCCTGGCAAAGCCTAAGAACAGTTCAGAGTGTTTTTCAATGAACAAAATGTGAAGATTGCAAAGGAAATCAATTATATTGAAATATAATTATGAAAACATTAAAACAAAAAGAAACAAAACAAGTTCTTAGTCCTAGGTAAGAACTCCTGTTCCAAAGCTAGTCTACACAGGTCAATTAAAGTAAAACAACCACGAGAAAGCTTTAGGAAACAAACCTCCCCGTATCTCCTGGAGTGTTTCTCAAGGGACCTTGTGTGCTGGGCCTCTTTAGCCTCACTCCTCTGGATATTTTAGGAGAAAGAGGTTCTCCACATGATTTGGTCACAGGTTTTCCACTCTGCTGGTTGTGCTCAGCCAGGCCTAGAGGCATTGATCCAAGTGATCTCCAATGTGTTAAATGACTGTGTTTCCCCAGGAAAGGGGAATCTTACCAGGATGGAATGGGAACTGAAGGGTGGGTTTGATTTAAATCTAATTGACTGAAATTACAATTTAAATCATTAGACAGGAAGAGCTGATTTAATCTTTTCCACCAAGTTTGTCCTTTCCTAGCAAAACTATATCAGAGTTCTACTCTGATATATGGCAATGTTAGATAAGCGCTAACAGCCCCTATCAAAATGTAAAGGCTTCAAGTGTGTGGTGTTTTGCAGTTATGTTCGACTCGTTGTGACCCCATTTGGGATTTTTTTGGCAAAGATACTGGAGTGGTTTTCCATTTCCTTCTACAGTTCATTTTACAGATGAGAAAACTGAGGCAAACAGGGTTGACTTACCCAGGGCCACACAGATAGTAAGTGTCTAAGGCTGGATTTGAACTCAAGATGAGTCTTCCTGACTCTAGGCCCAGCATTCTATCCACTGTCACCTAGCTGCTCTAAGGCATGTACAGTCTAAACTCATACAGAGCCACATCTGACTGGACCACAACCATGTTTGAAAACTATCTTAGAAGTTCTTATCCAGAGCCAGGAAATTACAGTTCTCTGAATTTCAGGGAACAGGAAAAAAAATGTATATAAGTCACAGGGAAAAGTAGAGTAAGAATTTGTTTGAGTATATCTAAAGGTATGTGGGGGCAGCTAGGTGGCACAGTAGACAGAGTGCTGGGCCTGGAATTTGGAAGTCTCATCTTCATGAGTTTAAATCTGGCTCTGTGTGACCCTGGGCAAGTTACTCAACCCTGTCTACCTCAGTCCTTCATTTATAAAATGAACTGGAGAAGGAAATGGCAAACCACTTTAGTATCTTTGCCAAGAAAATCCCAAACGGGGTCATGAAGAGTCAGATCAGACATGACTAAAAAATGACTAAAGGTATTCAATTGAATTCCACAAACATTTCCTAAGTGAACATTATGTGCCAGGCTCTAGGATATAAAGATAAGACAAAAGGTTTGCCTTCAAGGGGCTTCTATTCTACTAGGGGATATAATATGTCCACAGATACTAAACATGAAGTAACTTGAGGAAAGAGAGAATATCAACCACAAGAGGAATTGGGAAAGGCTTCCTGTAGGAAGTGGCACATAGGCTGAGATTTGAAGAAAAGTAGGGGGTCCAAGATACAGATGTGAGGAAAGGGTACATTTAAAGCCCAGGACCTTGTCTAATCAAAGGTGTAGAGGTGGGATACATAGAATGTCACATGCAAGGAGCAAAAACTAGGTCAGTTGTATCTGAATAATATAAAGACAGTAAGAGGGAATATCTGGAAGGGTGAACAGGAGCCAGATTACAAAAGGCCTTAAGTGCCAAGAAAAAAGAGTTTTCACTTTGCCCTGGAGGCAATGGGTGGCAGGCACTGAAGATCTCCCTGTAGGAAAGCTTCATGGTAAGAGCTCAGTTTTAGGAATATTAATTTGGCTGTTTTGTGGAGGATAGGCTGAAGAAGAGGGATATTTGAAGCAGGAAGCTCTAAATTATTCCAGGCGACAGGTGATGAAGGTCTGCCTGAACTAGAGTGGGTGGTGGTCATGTGAAGAGATAGGTTTGGATGTGAAAGATAAAGAGTGTGGGTAGAATTCTATGATGTGGCCGCTGATTAGACATGAGAAAAGAATCAAGAATGACTCAGTGGTTACAAACCTAGGGAACTGGAATGATAGTGATATTCTCCATAGAAACAAGGAAGTTTGGAAGAAGGGTAGGAGGAAAGGTAAAACGTTTTATTTTGGATATCAAATTTGAGATGCCTATGGGACATATTGGGCAGAGATATCCTGTAGGTAGTTGGTGATGTAGGACAGGAGCTCAGGAAAGAAATCAGAGCTGGATATATTAATAAGAGGACCATTTGCATAGAGATAACAGAACCCAAGAAAGCTAATGAGATCACCAAGAAATAGTGTAGAAAGAAGAAGAGAAGGCCCAAGACAGAATTTTGGGGGACACTCGTGATCGGCCAGCAGGAGATAGATGATGTGCCAGAAAAGGAGATTGAGGAGTAGTTAAAAATGTGGCAAGAGAACCAAGAAAAAACAGTGTCACAAAACCAAGGGGGGAGAGAATGTAGGAGTGATCCAAAGTTTCAAAAGCTTTGGAGAGAAATCAAGTAGAATGAGAACAAAAGATTAATCATGGGTAACCTTGGAGAAAATAGTTTCAGTGCAATGACAGAAGGAACTGAAAAGTTAATGAGAAATAAGGAAATGGGGGCAACAAAAATAAACTGCTCTTTCTACCAGTCAGGCTGTCAAAAGGAAAGGAGACCTAGGCAAAGAAATTCAGGGCTAGTTAGTGAAATGAAGGTTTTGCAAATAGGGGGACCCAGTCATCCTTGTGGACATCACAGAAGAAACCAGTGAGTGAGAAACTGAAGATAAGACAAAGTTAGAATGACTGATGAAGCAAGCAAGCTAGCAGAAGAGACAGGAGTGGGTGGGATCATTAGTAGAGGGGTTGACCTTTGCAAAGAGAGTAAAACAAAGGAAGAGAGAATGAGGAGTGATACAGAGAGGTTTTATAGGCAGAGTAACCTATCAATCAACAAGTAGTTATTTGAATTAAGTGAGAGTATACAGTGGATGGCCTCTGCTTTCTCAGCAAAGGAGAGTTGAGGTCTTCTCAAAGGGTTCAGGGAGGGTACTGAAGAGGAGAGGCTGGGATTAGCCATTGTGGGGCCACAAAGATCTAATGTCCCATTCTCCTCTTTATGGCCAGCATTTATATACGGCATCAAGGTTTGCAAGTGCATTACATGTGTAATGGTCCTTTGGTCCTTACAATACCTTAAAAGGTAAGTGCTGTCAACATCCCCATTTTACAGATGAGGAAACTGAGACTAAGAGGTTAAGTGTCTTGCCCAGGATTACCCAGCCAGTAAGTATCTGAGGAATAATTTCAACTCTGGTCTTCAGGACTCCAAATCCACACTCTCCACTGTGCCAAAGCTTAGCACGGGTACTTCCCTCCTCATGAAGCCTTTCCTGACACCTCCCCGTCCCTGTCCCCCACCTCCCATCCCTTCCCCCAGCTGCTAGTGCCTCTTCCCCTCCCTAAGATTACCTTGTATTTATTTTTTATACACATACTCTTCCTCCCAAAACAACAGAAACTCGTCGAGGACAGGTATTGCTACACTTTTGTCTTTGTTCCCCCAACTTTTGGCATAGTGGCCCTCATATCACAGATACATTAAATAAAATGCTTTTTGATCAATTATATTAGTGAAGAGCTCCAAGAAAAAATAACATGTTTTTAAAAAAACATTTTAAGATTTGCAAAGTACTACAGTCCCATGTAACCCTGCAAGATAGCAGTAAATGCCAACAGTTTACTTTTACAGGTGAGTAAAGCATGCTTGGCTAGGAGATGGTCCCACCCCCACCTTCCACAAGAGTCAGCAGAAAAGCCAAGTTACCGGGGAAATTAAAATTACCTTTTTCAGGGCTTTCACTCCTGAAGCTTTGTGTTCTAGTCCCATATATAGCCTTCCTAGCTTGAGCCACATAGAGGCCACATTTAGGGAATACAGTGGATAATGTTTGCTGAAAGACAACAAAGAAAGACAATTGTTGGGTCTTCCACAATAGCATCTGTGTGTCCAACCTGGAGAAACAAGAAGCTGGAACATGCACCTTTAATTCAATGTGTCTGTAGTGGGTTGAACCCCGTAAGTAACAAACGGCTTTCTTCCATTCTGTGGCCACAGACTTCCAGTCCCAATCAGTAATCTCAGAAATGCTTACCAAGAGATGAGAGGAGTCCAGTTGGGGATCAGCACAACCCAACAAGTACTTACCACTTCAAGGGTTTTATGCAAAATAATTTAAAATGTACCAAGAGAGGATGCTCTCTGGGAAAAGCCTATAGCAAACTTATTTTTAAAATAATGGCCCCCCTTACTTGTTACGGAAATTCACATTAATATTCTGAGTTTCCTTAAGGCCAGGCATATCTGTACTGGAGAAATAATCCAAAGGAAATGGCCTACTGATGGTGGCTCAAAGATGCCATTACATATGAAAGACAGCATATTATTAGAATAAACCTAGGCTAACAGTCCTCTGGAACTTAGTCCTTCTGGCTGTGTGCCAAAATGGAGGAAGCATTGCTACTCAAGCTCCATGAAGCCAAAGCCCACTCTTCTCATCCATTTCTTCCCTGCCCAAGGCAAAGCAGAGAACTAAACTGTATATATTGCACATACTGTAGTAGATGCTCAGGGTAATTTTTCAAGCAATGTATGAACTGGTGGGGCATTCCCACATACTGGGCAGTTGTGCCATACAGGGTTGGGGAACCTATGGCCTCAAGGCCACATGTGATCTTCTAGGTCCTTAGGGGCAGCCTTCTGATTGAGTTCAAGTTTTACAGAACAAATCCTTTTATTAAGGGAATTTGTTCTGTGAAGTTTGGATTCAAAGAGCTGCACATGAGGACCTAGAAGACCACAAGTGACCCCAAAGCCACAGTGTACCCATGTTTCCCTATACTGGCAGTATTAACCAAAGAGGGGAGATTCTACCTTGCTCGTTGGATAGCTAGAAACAAGTGAGGTGTGTGGGTCTGGGACTCTGGAAAAGGGTTAGGGGGATGTTAGGGAGGTCTCTATGGGAAGACTTTTTGTTTAGTTCAGTGCTCTGCCCTGCAGAGGATCTGTTGGAGTTGGGGAGGACAATGAGTGACCCTGGAAACCAACTGGGAACTAGGCTGAAAGCTGGGTCTTCCCTTCCAAGAAGAGTGGCTGGGTATTTCTGAGCAAAATGTGGGGAGCTTTTGAGGAATCCCAGAGCTTGCACATTCCTGGCCTCACCCACTCCAGGGTGCTGGGAGGTGGGGTTGAGGAATTTATCTAGAATTTAAATGGCAAACCCAATCTCTGGGCAGTTTTCAAGAGCTGCTCCCTCTGCTGGCCAGTCGAAGCAGTGCTACCGAAGTACTGAACCTTCAGTGTAAAGCCCCATCACAAAGGGAGGGTGAAATTAGACCGAGTCTCAGGGCTTAAAGGGTCACTGACCACTTTACCTTATGCAGCTTCCATGCAGTTACCTTTCTGTTCCAAACCAGTGAAGTTCTTTCCTGCTTTCAGAAATATCTGGAGGGAAAAATGCCTTGGTCTTCCTCTGCCACCCATCCTGGAGTCTAATCACTCTGTCAGGAAACTTTCCTGTGTCTAACCTTCAGAAGGCATCTAGCAGATTAGATTCCAAGTCCTTCTACTCTGTCCTTTGCAGAGATCAAGAGCAGGGATGGAGGAGTAACTGCTCTCTGAAAGAGGGTCCTTCAGGAATGACCACATAATGAGTCACTTCTCAGGAAAACTGACAAAACAGCCCAAAAGCGGACAAAAGATTTTTAGTGGCAAGAGAGCAAATGGGAAAAATATGCAGGCAAGCATAATTCCCTACCTCTTTGTGATTTACAATGGGCTTTCCTCTTAAGGAGAGGCAGTCATGTTGTAGTGGACAGAGAGCCAGCCTTGGGTTCAAGTCCCACCCACTGGCTATATGAACCTAGGCAAGTCATTTCACTTTTTAGGTAAAGGCAATTCTTTGTAAGACTATAAATTGCAGAGAAGGTACCTGCCTGCATTGGCAGAAAGTTTTCTTACCTGGGAGTTCCTTGTACTAACTAAATCACTAGTCCATTCCCTATCTCTGTCTTTCCTCAAGATAATCCTGTGATGTAGAATACTATAGGGTAGTTGCCTATCCTGCCAGTAGGACACATTCATTTTATATTGAAAACAATGGTATTTCAGGTAGGTCACATGACTTGCCTAAGGTCTCTCACATTCAGCAAATTGAGTACTAGAGGTCAGGTGAAGCCTTGGGCCTGAGACCCTTCCCTCTATACCTCTCTAAAAAAGATCTGAAATCTTTACACGGAGTTTATTGCTATTCCCACTGCGCATGTGTGTCAAATTCTCTTTGCCTAGCTTTGGGATAATAGGAGAGGTAAAGAGTCATTTAGACCTCCAAGGCTGTGGGCTTACACAAGGCAACAAGGCTAATAAGCCTCATGGAAAGGTAGTGGCTGAATCCCTACTAATGTAAGGATCATCATGGCTGGTGGGGGACTTTCCCCAACACCCACCTGCATTAGTGATAGCTACTTTCTTATAGGGTGCCCAGCTGTCCCTGAAAGCAGAGCTGCAAAGAGATGGAATAGCTCTGAAAGAAGGAACACAGACTTTGTAATTCTATCCTAGTATTTGTGGAGAACCAAAGGCTACCCTGCTAGACACATTCCAGGAAGAAAAATCCCTTCACTTGGATTCTGATGATGGCAAAAAATTCTGAAATAACAATTCCATTTCAGCACATTGTGACCTGAATAACCACCCCAAGTTACCTGTAGGGCTTAATGATTTTCTGTCCATAGCGCAAGGCACCTTCCCAGTCCTGCATGTATAGGCAGACGCCCATGGCCTGGTACATCATGTGTAACATGTACACATTACTATCTTCAAACAAGGAGCCCATCTTCTCCTGGCTGAGCTCACAGATCTCCAGCAGCTCGCTTGGGGTTGCATTGGAGTCAAGAAAAATAAGCAATATGGCTGGCTACCCAAAATTATGGGGCATAGACAAGG
This sequence comes from Gymnobelideus leadbeateri, assembly GCA_011680675.1. Classification (NCBI taxonomy): domain Eukaryota; kingdom Metazoa; phylum Chordata; class Mammalia; order Diprotodontia; family Petauridae; genus Gymnobelideus; species Gymnobelideus leadbeateri. The sequence continues at coordinate 343,039 of WOXC01003626.1, read as the reverse complement.
CTACCCAGGATCATAAAGTTTGGTAAAGTGTTTGAAGAGCACCTGCCTTACGTCCTTAAGAGCTTGCAAATTCCACATCCAAACCACCCCAGACAGAGAATAATCTACATTGCTATTAAACATTTCTTGAACACAAAACAATTCTAATTAAATGACTTGTTTTCTTTAATAAAAAAAAAAAACTGAAGGCACTAAATTACAATAGAAACTAAAGAATTTTAGCCACATGGAAACTGATTTTTTAAATTAAAGGATAATTTGAATCATGTCTCAGAGCTGAAAGGGAAAGTAGAAGTTACTAAGCTAGACATACAGCTAGAAGGGACTAGGAAATCATGGGAGCCAATTACCTCATTTCCAGAAGAGGACAGAAGGGACAGATCTGACTAAGGGACAGAAGGGCTAAGTGATTTCCCCAAAGTCACACAGGTAATAAGGGGCAAAGTCAAAATTGGAAATCAGATCCTGGGACTCCATGTTCAGTCATTTTTTTCTTCTTTTTAAAGTAAAAAAAATTCTTATTCTGAATTGAAACATCAAGTAAAACGTACGTTTCTACTAACAGAGTCAAAAAGAAAGTGTATATGAAACTGAATAACTATTAAATACAGCTTTTTTTCCCTTTAAGTATAATAACAAATTCAACACATAACTTTCAAAGCTATCCTCATCTGTTTTTCCTTTTGACCTTTTTTCTGTTCCCTTTTTGCGTTAAAAAAAAAAAAAGCCTAATGACCCTTTCAGGGCTACTTTCAATGTACCATAACCTCCAACCCAATGAAGTCTCCTTTTAGATGATCCCAGTAATGGTGGCCCAGCCTCAAAACGCAGCCCATTCCAATTTGAAAGAAATCTAATTGCCAGGAAATTTTGCCTTATATCAAACCCAAATTGGCCTTCCCTGTATTTCTACCCCCAGATCTTGATTCTGCCCTTCTGAAGCTACAAAAAGTAAATTAAACCTCTTTCCTACAATAGGAAAGATTGCTACTATATGGAATTATGTTATTATTCAAGGAATGTAGCTGAGAAAACATTCTGGCCAGGGTTTTGGTAAATGGGGAAAGTTTAGAGACTCTTGGGCAGGTTTTCAAGCTCTGACCATTACCACAGGAAAAGCTGGCTCACTTAAATGTAACAACCAAAGGAAGTAAGAATGCAGATAATGCAAAAGCCATGGATAACACCCTCCCTCCTATTTCCTTTCCCACCTCAAGCCCCTGAACGCTTAGATCTGCCTCTAAAAAGCAGTCAGGGGCACATGTGGACAGACACAAGTCCCATGGTGCCCCATCCTGACTCTTCCCATTGCCCATCCCCTTTATCTACACATTGCTCTGTACACAGTAAGCGTATAATGTATGCTTTTTCATCATCTAATTAATTACTTAATTCATGCAGATAACTCAAGACTGGCTGCACAATTACTGAGTGTCTACTATGATACTTGATACTATAGGGCTCTATAAAGGTGCCATCAAGGAATTAAGGAGAACTTGCAAAGAATTTCTTCAGACCCTTTGCAATGAAGCAAATGATCCTACCTGAAAGGTGAATTCTGTCCAAACTAGTCAAATAAGAAATGGGGGAAGCTGTCAACTATAAAATCTACCAATTAAAGAGGCTGTCTTCAGTCAGGATTCAGACCCCCTGCCCCCCACCTTTCTCTTCTCATCTCTTGTAGGGAGAGGGAGAAAAGGATATATTTATAATGCTTGGCCCTCCTAAATTCCTCGATGACGTTCCGTGCATATTTCACCATGTCTCGGATGCTTTCAGACTTTGGGGGCTCGCTCAGTTTTCGGATTTCTACCTTGGCTTTGTCCTGAAAGAAACATTTATGAATTCCATAAAGGGAATTACATTGGTAGAGAAATCTTTCAAACATGAAGAATTCAAACATCTTTGTATCTGAATTTACAAGATATTAGATGCCCACGGGCACTAATGGAAAAAGGGAGTAGGAGACAGTGGGAAAGGATCCTGAATGACGAGACGGAAAGCCTGGATTTGATTCCAGCTCTGCTGCGCACTACGTTCTTGTTGCATTTCCTTTATTTCTCTAGGCCTCAGTTTTCTTATCTGTAACATGGGGGTCGATCTTGTAAGTGATAGTTTTTTTTCCTTTTTAAATTAAAAATGGATTCCTGTATATGAATGCAATGGAGTGTTGTTGCATCATAAGAAATGATTACTACAAAAAAATAACAGAAACTTGGGAAAAATCCTGTGAAATGATGCATAATAAAATAAGAACCAGGAGACCAATTTGCACAATGACCACAACATAAAGGAGAATGATACTGAAAACATCAGAACTCTGATGTAGCAGGACCAAACCTAACTTGGCAGAGGTGAAGTAAGTACTCTAGGAATGGAAGGAGGTATACACCTTTAGATGTGGTTGAAATGTTGATTTTGCTTAATTGTATTTTCTTTGTTACAGGAGAGAAAATTACTGCAGGAGGCAGGGCAAAGAACTGGTCAGTACTGGGCAATACAAAAAAAAAAAAGGCATCAATAAAACGTTTATAAAATTTCTAAATTTTATGAATTTATAAAAATATAATTATAGAAAAATACTTTCGAGTTTGAATACTCTATTTCAGTGATTCTGAATCAGGCTGGAATGAACAGAAATTAGGCAGGAGATCTGAAAGAAATATAGTCCTTTTTACAACATCTTGTTTAAAAAATTGGATTTCGTGGGAACCTTTGCCTAGGGCAAGGTGCTCTGTATGTCTCTGTGGCCACACAGGGAAGAAAACAGGGCAGGGCTGGCATTAGTCAACATCAGGTTTGATGTGGGTGGTGCTATGGTAAATTCAATCTTTCTGGTCCCATGGCCTAAAACTTCTCTAAACTGGTTTGTGAAGTTGCTGGAATTCTTCATTTGTGGCTTTGCTTCCCTCCTCTTCTCCCATTTTTTCCCCTCCCACTTCCAAAGGTATATTCCATTTTAAGAGATGGCAATTTGGTAATTCCTTCCTATTCCCAAATTCTCATAGGAAATTTCCCCTACATCCAATACTGAGCTGCCAGAAATAGATCTGAGTAGAAGGAAAGCAGATCAGTAACCGAGGTTCCTAGGAATGTCTTGGCAAAGTTGGTGCCATCTGTAGAATGAGAGGATTCAACCTGATGCCCGCTACAGCCCTGGCTGGCTGAAACATCAGACACACAGAAAGGCCACCTGGATCAGCTCATTGGTCCCTCTATAAATTTTAGAGTCTATCAGGCATATATGCAAGAAACAAAATAAAGGAGTTAATTAGTTTTCATAAAGAAAAATGACCCCCTTGACAAATTTCTCGTATTTTGGTGGGGCATATTTATACTAGGACAGGACTGTGTCCTAGCACTGAAAGGGACTTTCAGAGTTCATCTATCCCAACTCTGCCATCTTAGAGATGAATAAACAGGCTGAGGGACATTTTCAGGGACTTGTCCAAGATCACAAAGTTGTCTGGAGACAGAAGGAAGAGAACAGAACCTGCAACTCCTAGGAGTATGAGCCTTCCCCTCTACAGTGCTGCGGTGGTCACAGACCTCTACGATGTCACTGTCTGAAAAGGGAGAAGGGAACAAGCATTTCTATGGCACCTGCTATGGGCCAAGCACTATGCTATGTATTATTTACAAATATTATCTCACTGGATTCTCACCAGCACCCTGGGAGGGATAGGCTATTATATTATCCAGATTTTATAGATGAGGAAACTGAGGCAGGCAGATTATGTGTCTTGCCCAGGGTGGCACATCCAGTAAGTGTCTGAGGCTAGACTTGAACTCGGATCCTTCTGACTCCAGGTCCAGCACTCTACGCACTGTGACAACACCTGCCTCTAAAAGCTTCTTCCTGAAAAGGGATGGAAAGAAGCACCTTCTCTTAAGATGAACATTACCAGGATCTGGGGAGTCAAATGTCAGTTTGGAAGGAGGGGGAGAAGGCTGCTTCTAGAAATGGATCTTCAGAAGTCCAGGGATGTCTGGGTGACCAGGCTGTCCACACTACAGAGGCCTTACCTTTGCTTTGGTAGTACATTCCCTGCATTCGCATGTAAAGAAATAGGAGTCTTTTAATCGGTCATTTCGATCCTCTGTAGGATATAGCAGGTCAATATAGCTAGTAAAAACCTAAGGAGGAAAAGAAAAAGATGATTATGGTGTTCAGAGGGAACACAGTGCAAAACTCTCATGACCAGAGTTAGTCTGTGGTAGTAGACAGAACTCTGGACTTGGTGCCAGGAAGATTGTTTCAAATCCTCCCAGAGATACCAACTCTATGAATCTGAGTAAGCAACTTGACTTTTCTGAATCTTGGTTTTCTGATCTGTGAAATGAGGGGGTTGAATTCAATTATCCCCAGTCCCTTTTCACTCTAAATCTATGATCCCATCTGTTAATATATCAATAATAGTCTAGGAATTCTTTCATAAACAGACCCTAAGGCAATGACTTCCAGAATGAACTCTGAGTTGTGGCAGAGTACTGTGGGTGGCCCAAGGAATGGGCAAAAGTTCCCTTATATTGGCTCCTTCTTGCATTGGGAAAATTCCCTGCTACCAGGCTAAAATATCCCAATTCTGAGGGGGTTCTTGGTTCTCTTCTGGGGTCTCCCTCAAAAAGGTCCTTGCCTCTCCTACTCTAGAGAACCAACTGTGGACTTTCCCCAGCCACCCATGACTCCCACAGAGAAGAAAGGACCTTTTGGTTTGGCAAGTGCATACTATCCTTGGTACTAGCTGTCCACACTTTTTAGCCTTTTGCACTTTTGTTGCATCAAATTAGATTTCTTGGATGCTTTTATTGTAGCCTCTCCTGCATGGTGAAGAAATTGGTGGTGAAACATTTCCCCTTTCCTCCTAAGTCACACTGCAGTGGACAAAGAACCTCAAAGTTACAGCTTTTGCTGCCAACAGTTCTGTGTCCCAGCCTTAGGGCAGCACCAAGAACGAGAGGCTTGGGAGATGCAGAACTATCGTCCTGTACAGCTGGCTGCTTTCGACTTTGCCAGCTGTGCCCAGGAACTTGGGAAACTCTTACCTTTGGTGCTCATCAGGTCTGCTCTTGAGTTTTCTAGCATGTTCCTATCACTAAGCCTCTGAGCATATGGAAGAGGCCAACATTTAAATATCCATTATCTATTCACTGGGACCAGCATTTGCTGATCATCCCACATAATCAGGCAAATGTCTGACTGAACAGATGGATCTCAAATAGCCTTTTAAGTGCCAATAACCTTGGGTTCCAACACATAGATATGGGAAACAAACTTGCAGAGGGCACCTCTGGTCTTAATTATAGCACCCCAAACTCAAGGACCTAAATAAGCCAAACACCAGCTATTTATGACATGCTACTCAATGGACCCCTTCCCTTTCCAGGGCTGGAATCAGGGGAAAAAATGCCTTTCTACTTTACTTAGTGGGATCACTACATAATTTTTCAAAAACTTGAGTAAAGGAAAAGAAAGCAAAAATTAGCACAGAACAAGCCTTTCAAACATTCTTCCTCTTCAAACATTCATCCCCCCAAACAGCTTTTCTTCTTGCAAGGGTTAATGGACAAGCCTATGCAATACTCAAACTAGCCCAGAAGATGGCGACAAAGTCCAGCAGACTGTCCCTACACATCTCAGCTGGTCACTGCAATGAATAGCTCATCTTTTCAGTCTGTCCCCAAATGAGCATTTCTGTCTTAAATGACTTAATTATTCTGACTAATTGGGATTTTTTTTTAAACAAAGAGGCACTAGGGTAGATTTTATGTGACAGATATTCAGGAACCTAGACATTTCTGCCAAGAAGAGCACATTTCTCATGTAGTAAAAAGGTGCAAAGCCCTACCTAGCTAACAGCTTGGTTTTTCAGAGAAATCTGTATATTTCAAGACCCTAATAGATACGTCTAAAATACCCAGATTGAAATTTGCATTAGAAATTGTCAAACCGATATTTGATTTAAACTACAGAATTATAACAATTGATGTTCCCTCTAGTAACTCCAAAGTAACTATAATTTGTTTTTAACCCAGACGCTACCAAGCAGTTTAAACTACTTCACAAGAAGCCATTTAGCAGGTGAGCAGAATCTATTAGCACAGGAGTGTTCGTGTAACTTTGGCAGCAACTAATCAATACTGTATGATGACAGTATAGAGGGTATATAAGAAGAATGATACAAAGCATCCATTCACCAAGAGAGTAGCCCCTCTAAATCAGGGCCACCCAAGAGAACTTAAGCTCTTTCAGGGCAGCGACAGTTTCATTTTTGCCCTGCATCCTCATCTAGCTAAGTCTGATCCACACAATCCTTTGAGTGAAGCCACCTTCTTTTCTATCTAGGTAAACTGCTCACTCTGTTCATTCCTTACAAATGCCAAATATTTGACAGTCCATCTTAAATATATTAAAAAAAAAAAAGCAACCACAATCTTTGAAGCATCAAAATAATTTCTGTTGACCACCAAGGGCAAGTTAGTGGAGAGTATGAGCTACAGCACATTGCCAATGATCATTTCCACATAAAAATTAAACAAGGAATTTCAGCCAGGATACGTATGATTTGAAAAGAAGGTGGGCTGGTCACTTATGTATGCTCATGCATGGAAAGCAAGGACTAACAAACAAATGGTCTAAGTATTGCCCACCTGATGTCAAGAAATCTATGGGGAAGGCATACAAGGAAGCTCTAATACAGGAATTACAAAGACATGGGGGAAAAATCACACAGGATGAAAAGATGTGAGAATCTGGGGGAGGGGGGCAGTCTGTAAAGAACATGGACCCACTGAAGGAGGATACAAAAATAAAAGACAAATAACAACAAAGTGAACCCTTAAGTGTAGAGGGATACAGAAGACAGATGGCATTGACATTAATGAGGCTATTTCATATACTATTTAGGGAGGACCCTAATTCCAAGGCTACCTACCAAACTGCAGGTAAGAAATAGGAGAGAGTACCATGTTATAGCCTGCATAATCCACAAGCCAGATAAATACTCCCATGAAGAAACTGAGAAACAACGGTCACATTTAGTGAGTGGAATTCCTGGCCATTATTTCCAGTTCTATTCACTTGACTCTTCCTGCTGACCCTGCACTGATTGTACCCCACAGGTCAGCCGACCAGAAAGGCTGGCTGACATTCATACTGCAGTCTACGCTGGCCTGTACTCACACTTACCTCATCTCCAGGGTTTATTTCCTGTACAGCTCTCACTTCAGCCAGGGTCCCCTTATAGGTGACAATCACATTGGGACAACAACTGTGGTTCATCAGTGCAACGCTATTGTCAATGGAGGAAAAACAAACCATTTATTTCAAGGTGATTGGCAGGAAGTTAAGCACCACTCAGCAGGACAGAAAATTTTAAAGAAAGACTGTCACTTCACAATACTAATCTTTTAAGCTAATAATTAACAATTTCACTCACTCTAAAGGAAGTATAATCCTACCGAGGGATTATAACCTTTAATGGCACTGAAAGCAGAACTGCTTTGTGGTAAATATGAAAATAAAGTGAAAAAAGCCAAGTCAGAAGAATGGAATAGACACTAAGGGACTGAGTATAAATGAACCAAGAATTCCAACTGGGGGCTTCAAAAGAAGGACCGACAAAGTTTTATGATACTTTATGTCCTGAAATTATTTTAAATAAAATTGTTCCTAAGCAAGTTTAGTTTATTTCTATTGATGCTTAATATTGATTTCTAATAAAATGACTTTTAAATGTGGGTCCCCCAAAAATGTAAATTTCCTCCCCATTAAATGCATGATTTAAAGAGCATCACATATTTAAGCATGTACTCCATAATAAACTGTAATAAATAAGCAAAGGCCACTTATCGATAATTTTCCAAATCACTTTTTACATTAATGGACTCATTCCAAAGCCAGCTGTCTTCAGATTCTGAAAAATCCTCATTCTCTGCAATGCCTGGTTTCCTATGTCGCTCTGCTTAGGACTTCTTGGCTGATCTTGACTGAGCAAATTCATTTGAGCCTTTCCGCACCTCAATTTCCTCATCTGGAAAATTGGGACAGGGCTGCCCCTGCTGTTCTCATTCTACTTCTCAGGACTGGTGGGAAGGATAGACAGGTTCATGTATGTGAGGGGCTTTGAGCTTCTTCTGATTGTATCAAGGTCAAAGTTCTAAGAACAAAAATTTCTAAACTACAGGGGAAAAAATGCTTGATCTCTGAAAATGCTACCTTTGAAATCCCAAGGCCGACAGGAATTTCAACCCAGAGGACTTTTTTCCCCCCAATTAAAACTGTCTGAAAACTGGGGCTCATCCTCAGACAAGCTCTTACATCTATAAATGTTATTGTTACAGTGCCTGATATTACAAATTCCTTACCCTTTGATTACTAAAAGAAAAAAAAAAACCTTTCTTCCATTTGCACCAAGAATACAGAATGACAGTACTGACTCAGTAGGTCAGTTTGCTCCTTGAGGTCTTGGGGAGAGCCAGCAATGTCCACTCCTGGGCACAGAAGAGACACCAACCACCTTCTTCTTGCCTTCCTAAGCTCACTGCTACCAGAGACTTGCAAAAAGGGAGAAATTGGCTATGTGGCATCCTGCTGAGCTCAGCTCTACTGGAATGTGGTGAGGAGTGGCTCAGTGCCCCCCACTCCAAACTCAAGACTGAAAGACCAGCGGCTTGACTTATCACACAGAAAAGAAAATCAGACTCTTAAGTATAATGAACTCCCAGGCTTAATACATCCCATTAATAATGCCAAAATAAAGCTACTACGGTAGGTCTCTTCCTGGAAATACGGTACCTAGTTTTTTAGGGGATTTTGGGGGGGAGCCTGGGAATGTGATTTTATTAATTTAGGGAGCTCCTCTGAGACACCTCATCTAGTAATTCTGACTGGTACTTGCAATATTAGACAGCTGACAGGAGCCCCAAGAAGTTACGTGATTTGCCCAGGGTCACATAGCCTGTGTCTATCAGAGGTGGGGCTTATGACTCTGATGCCAACTATCTATCTATATCATCTACCCCACTACAGTGCCTCATACCTAGCTCATTAAAAATATATATATATATATATATATTTTTTTAAGACATCCATAACTTTAGAAACAGAAACTTTTTAAAATTAAAAACAAACATATCTAAACCTTAAAAGAAATGAAAAGAACCTAAAACTGTTTGTTTTTATGGTGCCATAATTATTTTTAGTAGCTGTTCAAAAGTACTAAAAAAACTGCCTTGCTCAAAATGTCCTAATGGCTCCCTATTGTCTCTTAGATCAAATGCTCCGTTTAACATTCGAGGTCCTTTCCAGCCCAGTTCCAGCCTTCTTTTCTAGACTTCTTGCACCTACCTTGAGAGGCAGTGAGACACAGAACACAGGGCGCTAGGCTTGAAGTCAGAAAACCCTAGCTTCAAATCCTACCTCAGAGCCTGGCTATGTGACCCTACGTTCCTTCCAGGACTCTACTACGTAAGACACCTAACTTGTATTTCTGGCTCCACTCAGTGTTTCCTGCATATAACATTTAACTCTCATGTCTCTGTGCAGGCTTGCAATGGACTTCTCGCCTCTGCCTCTCAGAATCCTTGCTCACTTCCAAACTCAGATAAAATGTTCCCTTTCATGACATAACATTAGATCCCTATCTAATGAGATAACATTAGATCCTTCCAATTGTCGGTTCCCCCTCCCTCTCAAATTAACTTTGGATTTACTTTTGATTAACCAATCAATCACCAAGAATTTATTATGCTCCTATAATGTTCCAGGCATTGTGCTAAGGGCTTGGGGTACAAAGACAGAAACAAATCAGTTTGCATCACCAAGCTGCTTACATTCAATGTTGGAAGATAGTATTTACAAATATAAGTATATACAAAATAAACAATTTATAGATACGTATATATATAATATATGTATGCATGTATATCTGTGCGTGTACATTCTATTTCTTTATATCTGCATGTGTATCCTCCATCCACCCCACCCTTGATAGACGATCAAGGGCAAGGCCCTTTTTGGTCTTGTCTGAGTTGCCAGTAACTGGGCACCATGGGCAGGTATTTAATACATGAATGCTGATTAATAAATGTCTACTTTGGTCCCTAAAGAGACTGGCCTCAAAAGAATTCACTTCAGAACTAGATTTGTTTTCAGTGAGACCTCTACAGAGAAACTGTCCAATGTCTTCCCTCTTCCCGAGGGAAAATGTCATGAAGTCACTCCTGTGTGGCTATCAGAATCCAAACTGTGGCTAAGGATTCTGTGTGATCCTCCAGTGCTATTACTAATGAATAAACCTTCTAGTTATTTTAGAGGAAGCACAGTCACTGCTGTCCACCCAGCACAAAGCAACATATTAATTTGTTGGTGACTTCTTGTCACGTTTTCACGCATGGGTTATGCAGCAAATTGGCAAAGTCATAAAAATACGAGAAACAAACAGACATAGAAGATGAGAGCCTGAACCATGAACAAAGACAGGGGTATATGCCTGCTTGCATGTGTCCATTCAAATATGGAGCACCTCACTTCTTTTGTAGGCAAATCTTATTAAATTCATATGACACTAACTTGTATTTTGAGATAATTTGGATACAGGCTATGTTGATTGTTCCTTTGTTCTACCTCTGAAAAAGGGGGCATTAAAAGGTCATATGTATTTGTCCAAACACAAATACTGGGAAGATCATATAAACTATTTATGAAAACAGACTGTTTTTAAAGCATCCATTTTCATCAAATAAGAAGCCTGCTAGTTATAAACTGTTATTATGTCTAGTAATATCAAGTGATCAAACGAAATAAAATACACAAGGCAATTTGTAAACCTTAATACACTCTATAAATACTAGCTATGTAGCTATATGTACATTACAGCAGGTTCTGTAAGGATGATAACTGTAGGATGCTTAGTATAGCTGCTGGCACATAGTAGGTACTTAATAAAATATTGATTGCTTCTCCCTTTCCTTTCCTACTCAGAAATACTTTGCTAACCTCATTTGAAACACTATCTCTTCAAAAGTGTGTGTGGGGGGTGGTGGTGAAAGAAACTGCATTTCTTTAATAAGTTTCTCTATTTCACTACTTCAGCTGGGCCACCCCCCCATTCAGTCTGAATTAGTGAGGTTTTTCTGTATCTCATGCTGTGCTTTTCCCATATTCACAATGATCAAAAGTGAAGATGAAGCAAAAAGCCAATATTTCTTCTAAGCAAAGCTATAGAAATATCTTGGCTGGCAATTAATTGTTAAAACTGAAGATTACTTGAACTGAAGATTATGTAGAAGGCAAATTTCTCAGTAGGGCACGGAACCATTCCTCCTATGAACACTATAAAGAGTTCTTTAATAACAGTCCTCTACCTGGCAGGACTTAACAAGCAACTGCTCTGATAACTACTACCTTCAAATCCTTAAGTGCAGGGGAAATATTTTGAAACCTGGCAGAATTAACACAGTGCCTTAATTTACTTGGAGTTTTATGTCTGCCACATGCAGACACTAAGTAGATTATTTAAAAATCAAAAAATTCAAATCCATGTTAAGCTAGAAAAAGGAAAGAAATAAAGGAAAACCCAGCCTACTCTGGAAATATTGCTGATCCCAAATGTGAAAGTTCTTCATCTTCAATTGTGAAGCCATTGCAATTAACCTACAAAAAGAAAAAGGGAAAAAGAAACAAATGAACAAAATAACAGGCCAGAGCTCCTGGGGGATACAAACCATTGCCTTTCTTTTTGACCTCTGTCTGTCACTAGAAAGACAGTCTAATGAGCATCTTTTCATTTCTGCCCAATGCTCCTTCCACAACACGAATGCACATCCTTTCTTTAAATATGGCGGTTTTGCTGCTGACGCTCGTCAACAGGACACGTGCTTAGAGTTCTTTTACCAATAAGGGGAAGAGAGAGGAGGAGAAGCACTTTCTACTTCTGTCTAAATTCTTTATTGTTCTGGAGCTTTGTTACATTAAAAAAAATGTTTAAAATCAATGAGCCACTAGCTAAGGCTTGGAAATATTTTGGTTCTATAGACAAAGAGATTAGTGTTTGGATGGCACTTCTTGACCTTACAGCTCAACACAGGGTGGTGTGGGCTATTAAGAGATGAAGAGATTTGTTTCTGACTATTTTGACCTTGCCCTACTCCCCAATGACTATTGGTCTACCAGACTGGGCCATTTCTAGGTTGGCATTAAAAAAAAACCCCATACTACAATTCATGATGCCCATGACTTGGCACCCCCACTGTTAACTTCCAAAGCAGCAAGAACTTGAAGAGGTCCATTCCTTCACCCACTCGAGTCCTCTCCCCAGCACTTAAAGCCCTTCACAATCTGACTCCAGCATGTCTTCACAGGCTGAGTAGACACTACTGCCCATCTTGTGCTCCACGATCCAGTCAAACTGGCTGTTTGCTATTTCCCATACCTGACATTCCCTCCCTCCTTTGGGGCTTTGCATGGGTTACCCCTCAATTTTGAATGCTATCCCTGCTTACCTTGCGTCTTAGTATTCTCTGATGCTTCTTGGCTCAGTTCTGGTGTCACCTCCCTTAAGGGTCCTCTCCTAATTTCTTAAACTGCCACTGCTCCTAACCCCTACACCCCCAAATCACTTCCTCTTTGTTTAGTACATTCTGCAAATTCACATATCTGTGAATATACTGTATGCTGAAGTACAATGTAAGCTCACTGAGGACAGAGTGAGTCTTTCATTTTTGTATACATGTACACAGAGCCTCAAACAGATGTTTAATAAATGCTTACAAATTGATTAAATCACCTCCTATATACATAGTACATTTTTTCAAGATAACTAAATATAAATGAGCTGTGGCTGTCTATGGATACCAAATATTCTGCCACAACTGTCCGAATAATTAGCTTCACTTGGTTTGGGCACAAATAACTATTGTTTCACTTGGGTACACCACAATTCCTTGGGTAACAGACTGATGCTATACTGTAATGAAAAGAAAAAGTGCTCCATGATAAGCCATGAGGCCTGGATGCTAGTGCCTTTAGGAAATTAATTTGTTTATTCAATAAGCATTTATTAAAAGCCTACTGGTAAGGCAGTTGGGTAGCATAGTGGATAGCGCATGAGCCTGGAGTTGGGCAGACATTAGTTCAAGTCCAGTCTCAGTCACTTACTAGTTGTGTGACCCTAGGCAAGTCACTTAATCGGTTAACCTGTTTCCTCATCTGTCAAATGAAGATAATAACAGCATCTACCTTCCTGGGTTGTTGTGTGGATCAAGTGTGATGATACTTGTAAAGTGCTTGGCACAGTGCCAGGCACAGAGGAGACACAACATAAACATTAGCTATTATTAATATTACTCTACCAGCTTACTTTCTGTCCCACAGCCCATGCCCCTGTGGTAGACATTCCATAACAGGACTACACTGGGGTGGCTAGGTGGTACAGTACATAGAGCACCAGCCTTGGAATCAAGAGGACCCCAGTTCAAATGTGACCTCAGACACTAGCCATGTGACCCTGGGCAAGTCACTTAAAATCATAATTTGGGGGCTGGGAAGGACCTCAGAGGCCATCTGGTTCAAACCCATCGCTTTTTAGATGAGGACACTGAAGTCCAGGCAGGTTATATTACTTGCCCAATGTTATATATCTAAGGAACCAAGGTAGGGTTCAAATCCAGTTGCTCTGACTCCAAATCTGGCACTCTTACTAATAATATGTCATACTACCCTTCAGATGACTAAATGAGCAAACCAATGAAATAGCTATTTGACCTTAAGCTACTCATCTAAATTCTCTGCCCCCCCCAACTTCCCTCTTTGTACAAGAGGGGGTCAGACTTAGACAACCTTGAAGAGCTTTCCCAGCTTTACTACTCCATGAATCTATTCTTCTATAGCCCCACCTTTAGTCCTTCTCCTTTCCCAACTACAGGGGATACAGAAGGCCCGGAGTTTTTCATGATGGAAAGGCTCTCTAAGCTTCTTTCTGGGAGGTCATTATGGATTATCAAGCTCCAATTCTACAGCAATGTACTAGGCAAGTTCCCTTCCCCTATTAAAATAGTCAGGCAGAAGGAAATCATATCAAACACATCAAATTAGAAGCACTGGGCATAATTCTTTTTTTCCCACCTAAGTCAAATCAGACACGCACGCCTTTGCTAAAGTTATTCTCATAATTAGCATTTAGACTAGATGTAGGCTGTGCACCAAAAATATATTTCCCAGCCATGTGTATATTCGTGGTGATTAAAACACACCTCAGTCCCAAGGAGGGAGTGTGGACATGTCCCACCCCCAGCCACAGCTCTGCTGGGGGCAAGCTCCCTCACCAACACCCTCTTCACGCACTTATAGAAGGAAATAATTGAGAAGTTGGGATAGAATAAAAATGGGTCATCCAAGGCAGCATCAGAGACAGATGACATTTACCTTTTTCTTTTTTTAAAGGATTTTCTTTGAGATTTTTGAGGGCTTCCTCCTCTTTTTCTTTCCTTTACATCACAGGCAGGAAGAGTATATTGAGCCCTATACTGGCAGCAGCAAAACTTTTTTTTATCAGGATAAAATACAAATTTTGTATCATAGAAATGGTTTTTCTTTTTTCATTTAAAAATGGCCATAAAATTCCACTTCACCTGCCTACCCTGCTTGAGGCAGGACTGCGTTTTTCAACCGCTCCTGAAAGAATCACATTATCTTGTTCTTTCAAACAAGAGACTGGAGACTCAGGTCCTTGACCTGCCATTCACTCTGCCCTCATCTTTTCCCTGAGTTTGTACCACATCTACTACTCACTATCCACTGGACTCAACCTAGGGATCCTACCAGGGCTTCAGTTTCCTAATCTGTAAAACAAAGGAGTTGAACTTAGGAGACTTTTGAGATTCCTTCTTAAGCTCCAAATCCATAATTCTATGCTCAATACAAACTCATAGGATTACAGATTTAGGGCTGGAAGGGACCTTAGAAGGCCTCTACTCCAATTTTCCAGATTAGCAAATGAGGTCCAAAGAAATTAAATGACTCACCCAAGGTCACACAGGGTAGTAAGTGTCAGAGGCAAGAGTCAAACCCATATCCTGTCTAAAACTGAGCTCATTCTCTGCTCTGAGGGCATTACTACCCCAGACACACAGGATCAGAACCTTGGAGTCTCACTGTCCACATCCAATCAGCTGTCAACTCCCTTTGATTCTACTCTGCATCTCTCTCCCCCATCACCTTCTCTCCACTCAAAAAACTCTTATCACATTTTGCCTGGACTACTGTAGTAGCTCCTTTTATTTATTTTTTGGTATTTAAAAAATAAATTTTATTGATCTCTTTTGTTTTATTACATTATCTAAATTTCCCCTTGCATCTCTCTCCCTTCTCCCTCCCAGAGAGTCATTCCATATAATAAAGGATATTTTTAAAGGAAAAAAAAAGAGGAATAGAAAAAAAAATCAGCAAAACTAGTCAAGACAACTAAAAATTCTGAAAATATATGCAACATTTCACCCCCAGGGACCTCAGACCTTTGTAAGAGAGGGAGGACATGTCTCCTCATCTCTCTTTAGGGCCCAGCTGGGAATGGGTTTTGCGTTTTCTGGAACTCTGCAAAGTTTCTTTTCAATCGTTCTGAGGGAGCAGCTCTTCCTATCCACATTGCTGTAGCTATTCTGTATGTTATTTTCTTGGCTTTGCATCTATTCATGCAAGAGCCAGCTAGGGGCAGAATGGATACGATGACAGACCTGTAGGCAGGAAGACCCAAGTTCAAACATGGCCTTGGACACTTACTAGCTGTGTGACCACAGGCAAGTCACTTAACCTCTATGTGCTTTAGTTTCCTCAGCTGTATAAACGGAAAATAACAGCACCTACCTCTGAGGGCTGCTGTAAGGACCAAATGAGATGTTTATGAAGTGTTTTGTAAACATTTAGGTGCTACATAAATGCTATTATTAAGTCCTTCCATACTGCTCTGCACGTCATGCCTATCATCTCTTACAGAACTATAATATTGCACTATATTCTTGTACCTCAATTTGTTCAGTTATCCCCTCAATTGATGAGCATTTACTTTGTCTCCAAGTCTTTGTTACCATAGAAAGTGTTACCATAGATGTTTTGGCAAACACCGCTCTTTCTTCTTATTAATTACCTCCTCAGGGTATATGCCTAGCAGTGGATTCTCTGGGTTAAAGGGTAAGGTCATTTTAATCGCTTTATTTGCATAATTCCAAACTGCTTTCCAGAATGGTTATACCAATTTACCGCTCTACCAACGACGCATTCATGTTCCTCTTTCCATAACCCCTCAAACACAGACTATTCCAATCTTTTGTCATCTTTGCCAATTTGCTGGGTGTGAGGTAATACCTCAGAGTTGTTTTCATTTGCTTATTTCTTATTATCAGTTATTTGGAGCATTCTTTCATATGGTTTTTAACACTCTGCAATTCTTCTTTTGAGAACTTTGACCATTTATCTACTGGGAAATGTAACAGCTTCTTAATTGGTCTCTTTGCATCCACTCTCTATCAGCTGCCAAAATAATCTTCCTAATGATTCCAAGCATCACCCTCGTGCTCAAAAACCTTCAATGACTCCCGGCTGCCCCTAGGCTCAGGCTTAATCTGACAAGACAAGACCCTCCTCAATCTACTTTTCCAGTCTTATTTCACTTTCTCCCCTTTCATACACTTTGTGTTCCTGCCAAACGGGACCACTAGCTGTTCCCCAAACATTCTCATGCAGTCTTACTGGCCATTTGCCATGGTGGAATGTACTAACCTTCACCCATCAAAATTCTTCTCCCTTGAGGTTTTGTCCAGGTGCCCCCTCTTCCAAGAAGCCTTTCCCTGCTCCCCTTAAGGTATTGGGACTCACCCTCAAAGTTTCCAAAATATTTTGTCTGGATCTCTCCTTTGTCCCTGTCACATTCTACCTTATCTGTGTACGGTTTCCTGTCTGGTAGAATGTAAGTCACTAGAAGGGAGGGACTTAATTTTTTAACTATGTATCTCAGCACCTAGAAAAATGCTGTCACGGGAAGTTTAGTTCAACAAACATTTATTCATTAGCTCACTGTATAACTCGGGCAAGTGACTTTTTCTTCTCTGGATCTCAGCAGAACAGAAGGAATGGACTAGACAGTCTAGTACCTTTTAAAATGCTATCATCCCACAAAATTCCTAAAGTGACCCAATTCACTCTCTCACGAGACTCAGAACGATCTGATACACAAATTCAGAGTGTGATACCATGAGGGCTTTTCATTATGGGTACTCTAACAGTATCTTACCATAACTTCAGCCCATCTTCTCTCTCTTCTCTGGAAACCCAAACCACCCACATTAGTATAGGTACCATCTCCCTTTATGTCACTGAAGCCTGAGGTTGAATTCCCTTCACCCTTTCCTTCCCTTGTCTAGTAGGGCTCAATTCCTAAGTCTTTCTTCCATACACTTATTTTCCAACCCTCTTTTAGTTCCAGTCCTTGTTCCTTTTATTTTCAATTTTGGTCATCTAGGACCCCTTTTCCCTCAAACCAAGAGAAGTGGGAAATAATTCCCCAGCTCATCATTCTCCTCTCCTTGACATGTATTTCCTATGATAAATAAAGCAACTTTGAAGCAATCAGGGTGGGCTTCACCCTCTAGTCACATCTCTTCTTTTAAAATATCTGAGCAATTATCAAGTATTTATTAGGCACCTACTATATTTTGGGTGCTGGGCAAGGCACTGGAGATACAGGAATAAATGAACAGTTCCTGTCCTCAATATCAACAAGAAGAAAGGTGAGAAATGTTCTCACAAAATAAAAATTTTAAGTTTAAAACTGTCTTTGAATTGCATTCACCACCCAAACTTTCCCAAACCCACAAGAAATGGGTCGTCACTAGTTTTTTGTGTACAATGTCTTCTCTTTCCTATTAGATGATAAGGCCCTTGAGGGCAGGGGTCGGGTCTTATTTTACAGCTTCGATCACAGGGTCTTGCTCCTGGAGGTGCTTAATACTTGTTGAGCTGAATAGCAACAATGAATTTTTTAGAATTTATACAATGTCTTCCCCGAACTCCCAAGATGGTCAAATAAATAATGCCTAGGTCATGTATTTCCACATTTCTTTTCACTGGATTTATCAGAGGCAGAGTCTGGCCAGTGTCACATGGACAAGTAGTGACAAAATGAGGGCTGCTAAGTGATGACATCCTGCCTATGCTGGTCTCATCTGCAAAAAAACCACTGAGCATAGTAGCGGCAGAGGAAGGGATGAGTAGGAGAGAAAAAGGCATGAATGAGACTATTTAAACCTTCTTACCTGTGCAAAAAGCATAACCAGGCTAGCATTGTCCGGGTACTCTATATGCTTGGAATAAAAGTGATGAAGAGCAGCGATGTCGCTCTGGATCAATTCTCTCTTCTCATTGTCCAATTTATCCAGATCTAGGGACAAAAACATCCACATATCACCTGATTGATCACTGAAGACCCTGAGAGTCAGGCACCGGCCTTCCTTATCACCATCAATGGCAAACAGAAGAGAGCTCAAGAACTGGGATCTCAGGAAACAGCCCTCATGACCAGTTACTGTTCTCCATTCTAGCTCATTTTTAGGTTCCTTTTAGGCCAAAAGGTCGATTATCTTTCAGAGGAAGAAAGAGGCTTATTACTTCCATCTCCTCTTCTAACCTGAAGCTCTGTGTGCCCTGCAGGAGCTCACAGTCTCACAGGGAAGACAACATGTAGACAACTATGTACAGACTCTTAGAGACAGCATTAAACTGGAAATAATCATCACAGGGAAGGCACTAGGATTACAAGAGCCCTTCCACAGCAAGGAAGGTCTCTCCAAAGACCCCCAGAGTCACACAATCATAGGCTCTTAGATGGAGAATTGGAAGGGGCCTCTTAATACTTAAAGTCATTAAGCCTAAGCTCCTCATTTTGTAAGTGAGGAACTAGGGCTGAGAGAGGTTAGGTGATTCTGATTCGCCCAGGGTCACAGAGCCAGTAAGAATCTGGGGAAGGATTCAGACCTAGGCCTTCCTGACTGTAGGTCTAATGTTCAATCCACAGTCACACCCTGCCTTTCATCAACCTGGCCAACGTTAAGAAACTACACAGTGACTCCCTGATGAAACCTCCTTTGGACATCTGCTAACAACTTAATTGCAGTGCTAGTACTCCGGTAAAGTTCAAAAACTATTCTGCCTGACAGGAAAGCTGACATATGACAGAATCAATGCTGTATCATCAATTCTGCAGGCTACCTCTCCTCCTTTTCTATTTCTTAATAATCCTGTTTACTATGGAGAAAGGTTAACTGGAAGTTATTAAAAACAAGCAAGCAAAAAGCATGCAAGCAAAATCAGGCCTCTCCCCTATTAGTCCATAATTACATTCATAGATACCATGGTTTCTAGTTTGGAAAAACTTAAGGTATTGGGACTTACGTGACTCAAACTCCTTTACAGCCAACAATTTCTCTGATGGTGTTCTTTCATGGTGTGTTTTCTAGTTAATTGGGAAAGAAAGTATACAGGTTCAGCTTTTGCCCTAAGTTCAAGATCACAGCTAAAACTTTAAAATCAACAGTCAAGACTTAAGTTTCAATATCATCCCTCCTTCCCCCATCGCATGCTTTCAAATGAGGTCACTGTACAGTTAGTTTTGCTTAGTTGTTTTATATTGTTACAAGAGACCTCTGAAGGAGTAGGAGGGGTGTGTATGTGTGATCTGTAAATGTTTGTAATGTTAAAAAAACAAACACAAAACAAAAATAAAAATCACATCAATAAAACTTTTTTAAAAAAAGTTTTATATAAAAAAAGAGTTTTATCTTATTTAAAAGACCAACATTAAGCCTGAACATAGTATTTTAAAAAGTGACCTGGTCTATGCTTTCCCTGTCTTTTGTCCCATCCCCCTGGTGTTCACTAAGTGCTGACATCAAGGAACTCTTGACTGAAGAAGGGAAAGATGAAGTAGGAACACATGTCATGTTATTTTCTGAAGGACAGTGAGAAACCAGCACTTAGCATAGCACCTGGATTGTAGTAAGTATTTAAGAAATGCTTCCCTGATGCTGACTTGATCTGACTTTTGGTCACCCAATTAACCACCAAGATTATAGATTTAAAAGGAACCTTAATGGTCAAGGTCCAACTTTCTCATTTTACAGAGGAGGAAACTGAGGCACAGAGTGACTTCCCAGGGTTGTACAGTTACTAACTGTGTGGGGTGGGATTCGAACCCAGGTTTTCTTGACTCCAAGTCTAGTACTATATCTACTCATACCTCTCTAGCTACTTAGTTTTTCCATTGCCCTGACACAAACCTAGCCCAGCTCTATCTGTCCACTGATCAACATAGAACACTGCCTAAAATAAATTCAGATTTCCTATTCAAACAGAAACTCTTCTTACATGCAGAATAAAAATAGCTAATAATGGCTAGCATTTACATAGTGCTTTAAGGTTTACAAAAACTCTTTATGAATAGTATCTCATTTGATCTGCACGATTTCAGGAAATAAACGTGTTTAGCATTAATAAAAGTACTTAATAAAAGTATTCAGTACATAGTAGGTGTAATATAAATGCTTATTCCCTTCCTCTTTCCCTCTCCTGTTGTAATCCCCATTTTATAGCTGAGGAAAATGAAGCAAACTGAGGTTAAGCGACTTTGAGTGTCTGAGGCTGCATTTGAATTCAAGTCCTCTTGACTCTATGGCCAGTGTTCTCTGCATTGCACCATTCAGGTGCCTACTACATGCACAAGCCCAGCATCTGTGCCTTCTGCGTCTTCTCTCTCACCCCCAGGGTGCTTGCTATAATGCCAGGTAAGGCTTTAAGTATATCAATGACTTTCTTCTAAACACTGGGAGAGGACTAACAGATGCTAAGTGGGTTAGGAGGTGGGGAACAAGAATAAATAATAATGTTCCCAAGAATTCAAAAGTAGAGCTCACCAGCTAACTTGAATCTCCTTCTTGGCCATCCTGACTATTCATCCAATTCAAGGATGAAGGTAGTTCAACAGAAAGGCACAGCAAATATGTAGCTTCAACGTTTAGCCTCAACTGTTCTACCCCACCCCACCTCACCTCCATCCCCCAATGTACAACTGTAATACTGAAGGCCTGCATGGATTTGGGGATCCTTAAATTGAAGACTTTTGGCAGATTTTTGAGCTGAGTAACTTTCATTTGAAATATATGGTATTTTTATTACTATTATAAATATATCTGATATGAATGCCTATGATGGTTTAGTAACTACTGACAATAGTTTTTAATTGTAACAAATTATTCATTTGTGAAAAAACTTCTAGAAGAGTGTTATTATCAGATGTAACTGAGCTTTAGAGCAATAACAGTAATAAAACCTGTAGGTGAGCTAAGTAAGAGAGCACAAGACCATAATCTGCTTTCCCTAAGAGGACCTGACCACAGCCACCCAAGAAGGAAAAGTCTGAATTCTTTCTTTCTTATATAATACAAAACAATCTCATTAATAATATATAATCTTAAATATCTGTAAGCATTACATTGTTATGTATAGTATAGCATAATATTGAAGGTATATATAAATATAGGTAATATGGATCATATAGAAATCTGTGTGTACACATACTCTCTCTCTCTCTCTCTCTTTTTCTTTTAAAAAGGGACCTTCAGGAAAGGCAATTCCATTACTGCTTTTTCCTTTTAAGTTCTCTGTCTGTCAGAAAGTTCTCCTTCTTAGCTAACCTCTTATTACTAGAGTGTAAGCTCATTTTCTCCTTTTCCTATCCTTGGTGAAAAATAAATTCTACCTTTCAACAGGATCTGTGCACATTCTTGAACACTGTTATTAAGCCTTCCTCCCTAGCGCCCATTAGTCTCCCCTTTTCCCAGCACGAAAAAAAAACCACCTAATTCCATTTTTTCAACCCTAACCCTGTTATTCCCCATAAGCTGGTGGAGCCCAGAAGAGGACAGGGCACTCCAGTGAGTTTCTGACCATACTGAATGGAGGAGAATTTGCAGAAAGATAATCTCAAGAGTTCCAAAATGCTACAGTCCTATTTACACCCTTCATATCATATTTGAGCTGAGGATATGTGCTAATCCTTGTGAATAAATCTGGCTTAGTTGAAAAATAGAAAAATGAGATAGGGAAAGGGGGAGAAAAGGGGCTGGCAAAGGGGGGGATGAAATTTCACCTTTACAAAGATTTACAATAGACCGTCCCTGCCAACGATCTCACCCTAACCAGAAGAGCCTTCAAAGTATTTCTGGTATGCTCCGCCTAGCCCACTCCATTGCAATATAAGGACAAGTCATCTGGCCCTTTCCTAAGCAGGACTCATTCTGTCATTCTGAGATCAGATGCTCCTAACAGGCCTAACAAGCAGGGGAGGGCAGAGCAAGAGCGGGGCTGGCAGGTGGTCAGTCACCGTGCACTGGTAGTCAGGTACGTTAGGAATCTCAAAACAATGGGCAGCCTTACACTGCACCCCACCAGTAAGCACATATGGCTTTTGTCTCCTCACTCTCTTTTCTTCTTTCTCTTTCCTCCCTCATACAGCGCTGGGACCGAGGTTAGGAAGACCTGAGTTCAAATTTACCTCAGAAACGTACTAGCTGTGTGACCCTGGGCAAGTCACTTTGCCTCCATTTCCTCAACTGTAAAATTGGGATAATAAAGCACTTACACTTCACAGGGTTGTTATGAGGATCAAATAATGTTTGTGAAGTGCTTAGTACAGTGCCTGGCACACCGTAGATGCTACATAAATGTTTATTCTCTTGCCTTTCCTCTTCCTTCTTCACCAACTCTTTCTTTTTCTTATCACTTGCACCGTATTTCCCAGCTATACCTCAGGCTTGTCAACACATACACAGTTTGGAACCACTGAGGGTGGGGGTGGGAGAAGGGGTGCTCAAGGTTAGACAAGTGCAGAGTATATTTCTTATAACTGTAACTTTCAGGGTGGCTAGGCAGCGCAGTGAATAGAGCACCAGCCCAAGTCAGGAGGACCTGAGTTCAAATCTGGCCTCAGACACTTAATGCTTACTAGCTGAGTGACCTTGGGCAAGTCACAACCCCAAATACCCTGCCTTCCCCCCTCCAAAAAGAAAAAAAAAACTATAACTTTCTTGCTGTCAGGAACAAGAATGCTGAAACGATTTAGAAAAAATATGCCCTGGCTTCTGCATCCTCTAAATCACTAATAATATGGGAAATGAAAATCAAAATAATCCCTTTCACCAAGAGTGGGGAATCTATAGCCTTAAGGCCACATGTTGTCCTCTAGGTCAAGTGCGGCCCTAGATTCAGTCAAAGGGCCACACTTGAGGACCTAGAGGGTCCCTGCCTCACACCCAATAAAGTAGCAAGGACATCAAAAGACAGTAATCACCAGAGACAAAGAAGCTGTAGAAAGACAGATAAAGTAATGCAGCTGTGAACTGGTATAATCATTCTGGAAAGCAAGGTGGAACTGTGCAAAGAAATTGACTAAAATGTTCATACCATTTGGCTAAGAGATTCTACTGCCAGGCATATAAACTGAGGAGATTATTGACAAAAAGAAAGTCTCCGTGTATACCAAAAAATTTATAGTTGTACTTTCTGTAGTAAGAAAGAACTGGAAACAAAGTAGATTCCCATCAATTAGAAAATAACTCAACAAAGTGTGACACAAAGATATGATGAAATATTAATATGATGAAAAAAAAACTGCGAATATCATGAATACAGAGAAGAATGGGAAGACTTTCATGAACTGATGCAAAGGACAGGAAGCAGAACCAAGAAGACAATTATAGAATGACTCCAACAAAATACAAATATATGTATATGCATAGATGACATATATATACATAACAAACATGTACAGTCAATATCATTTATATGATCCACATTGTTATTTGTAGACACATTTATATTGTATGCAAATATACATATATGCTATGTGTGTGGATACACAGAAGACTGATGTTACATATACAATCACCACAAAACAACAGAAACGAATGTTAGATAAATTATAAAGACCAAGCTTAGCCACAAGGAAGAGAGAGAAGAATACCATGTCTGGCTCCTTTGCAGTGACTGGGATCCAAAGGTATGGAGCACTGCTTGTAACATCAGATATTATGTTGATAAGTTTTACTGACTTTCCCCCCCACTCTTTTTCATCTTTTTAAAAAAGAAATTCTTTGTAATAAGAGATGATTTTCTGGGAGAGAGGAGGAAGAAATATATGGGGGAAATCTAAGTGATGTAAAAATAAAAGATATCAATTAAAAATTGATTTTAAAGAGAACTTATTGAAGGCTTTGAGAATGACCAGGTAAGCCCTCTTTTTGCCCCAGGTCCACTCCATTTGCTTCTACCATTTTCTTTGTCTGACTACAACAAGGAAGTGACAGAACCCTGAGGGAGGTGGGGGGAAGAGATAGAAGCTTTTCTTGTAAGAGAATCTACATTAGGAAAGGGAAGCTTGGGATGTCTCAAAGGATTCTCAAGGAAACTCTGGAACCCCAGGATTCTTATAAAATGAGCAAGATTCCTTAATGTACTTGGAAGGTCACTAAATTCCATTGAAATCCTTCAAAGTAGTGCTCAGAACAGGCCTCTTTTTGCTGTAATCTTGGTCAGGTTTTAGCCATGCACTGACACCCACAGAGATGCTTCCACAGCACAAACAAGACTCTGTACTTGGGCTTTGGTTGTTTTCCCCCTTCAGTGGCCTGATGTGGATATAAATAGGAAACTGAGTCAAAAAAGTTTTTACAGGAGTGGAGCATAGCAGGTCAGTCGCCCTTCTTCCTGACTTGTAACAAAGAAAGAGAACAAAATGGCTCTAGAACTCGGTCCTTTCCCTCACCTGTTTGGCCAGGATCCTTGCAGTCAGCCTCACAGTCTCAGAGGGATTCCAGTTTTCCCCAAACATACACATGGCAGAACACTCCAGCTTGTGCATGGGCCAGTCTTCTTTCTAAAAGGTTAAAGACAGCAATAATCGTCAAAAACAAAAACAAAAACCACAAAACACTGAAATAAAGTGAAGGAAGAGAGGATGCAGTCAGTTCCCTGAATTAAGGTCAAGTGAAATGTGTTTCCTTTTGGGAACCACGAGGACACTCACCAATGCTGAAGATGAAAACATCTTTTTAAGATAGAAAAGAACTCTAACCTTGAGCTGGTCCTGACAGATGTTTCTGAAATGAGGAAATTTACTTTGTGCTGTTTGCATTCACATCTTGCACATTTCTATGGCAACTTCCCTTAGGAATCCAGTTTACTGCTCTGAACAATATACAGTCCACTCTCAATTATTCATCTGGTCTGTCATGTCCAACTCTTCGTGACCCCATTTGGGGTTATCCCAGCAAAGATACTGCATAGTTTGCCATTTCCTTCTTTA
This sequence comes from Gymnobelideus leadbeateri, assembly GCA_011680675.1. Taxonomy (NCBI): domain Eukaryota; kingdom Metazoa; phylum Chordata; class Mammalia; order Diprotodontia; family Petauridae; genus Gymnobelideus; species Gymnobelideus leadbeateri. The sequence continues at coordinate 317,633 of WOXC01003626.1, read as the reverse complement.
GCTCATTTTACAGATGAGGAAAATGAGGCAAATGGTTAAGTGACTTGTCCAGGGCCACACAGCTAGCAAGCATGTGAGGTTGCATTTAAACTCAGGTCTTTCTGGCTCTAGGTCTGGGGTCCATCCACTGTACCCCCTAGCCACCCCAATTATCCACAACTGTGGGTTATTCAATTTACTAGATTATCCATGAAAAATTTATAGTCCCCAAATAGCTTTTCTTTTTTGCTTTTTTTTGGAGAAGGGAAAGTAGGTCACATGGCTAGTTTTTGTGTTAAGTGTCTGAGGCCAGATTTGAACTCAGGTCCTCCTGACTCCAAGGCCAGTGCTCTATTCACTGCACCACCTAACCGCCCCATCCAATATCTTTTCTTTGCTAGTTTGGAAACCCCTTAGACCAGCTCGCCTTACAGCCAATACTCAGATTGTGGTAACTAATTTTAAATCCCCACGGAGGCCCAATGTAACTAGGAAAGACCCAGCTGAAAAGAAAATGATTCCCTAACCTATACTTAAGGCCATACACTAAAATTCCTCCTTAGAGTCTCCACTGTGGTTTGCAAACAGCCCTGGACTCTAGCACGCTGTGCCAGCACAGCACCAATGCGAGAAGACCTTTCCAAAATGGACAGTGACAGATAGAACGTCTGTCATCTGAGCAACAGCCTGGCTAAGTCTGGAGAGGCTTCTCGCCAGCTGGTCGCAGGGAGATGGGATTCTGAGCCACAAAGAGCTCTCAAAGATACCCATTAAGGTGAAAAGAGGCAGAAATCCACACTGATAGGAGTATCCTTACAATAAAATTACAGGCCTTAAGGACTGGAGTATGTATTCTCAAGTCTGAGAGAAATTAGTTTTGTATCATTTAAAAAATATTTAATATCACCGGGCCACTGTCCTGGGTCAGCTATGTCCCTGTTCTTATCACAATGAGAGAACAACTGGAGACACTTCCTAGAGATTTCCAACATCCTGTAAGGGAATAAGGAACAAGCATTTATTAAGCCCCTACTATGTACCAGGCACAGTGCTAAGTGCTTAACAAATAACATCTCATTGAATAAATAAAGATGCCTGTGAGAGAACTTCTTCCAGATTCCAGAGAGAGTCAGAGACAGATGGGAGGGGAAGGAGGGAGAGAGGGCAAGAACACATGTTAGGACACAGCTCTCCTGACTGTCTGTGCAGCTACGCTTTTCGTACTGTGATATGCATATATCACCAGGGTCTCAGGGAAGCCAAATTCTGGAGCTATGCTCTTTTTGCACTTCTTTCCCCCATTATTATTTAAATGAGAAAAAACTCGTGGCCTGATTCCTGCCGTGAACAAACAGGTCCATCATGTTTCTCCTCCTCCTCTTGTCTTTTTTTTAAAGCCATGCCCCTGAACCCTAGCACACAGCAGGTGCAGGATAAATGTTTACTGGTTGACTGAAAGCTCACTCTGGAATTCACACAATGGAAGCACCTTCTAGCTTGCTGTACCACACTCACTGTACCACACGGCTTCTCCCAGAACCTCCCCTGAAGGAGAACACCCAAACCAACTTATCTTCATTTCTCACAAGGCTTCACTCCAGACTTCTCTACCATGTCCCACGCAATGGGTATTTTTATCCCTCCCACAGTCACTTAACCCCAATTGCCTTGCCTCCCCCCCCCAAAAGAATGTAAGCTCCTTGAGGGCAGGGACTTTCTACATTTTTTTGTACTGTCCATCCCCAGCAGAGTGTCTGGCACATAGTAAGAGCTTAATAAATTGCCTTGCCTCCCCTCCGCCCCCAAAAATAATGTAAGCTCCTTGAGGGCAGGGACTTTCTAAATTTTTTTTGTACTGTCCATCCTCATGTCTGGCACATAGTAAGAGCTTAATAAATGCTTGCTGACTGAGTGTGTTAACACCTGTAATCAAGACAGAGGTACTTAAAATAAGCATTAATCTTGGCGGGGTGGGAGTGGGGTGGGGGGGTGCATGTGTAAAGCACAGTTAGTAGATTTGCTAATTGTTTTTTTTTTCTGCTATGGACTTTATCCATCCAGCTATAGCTATAGCATGCACAAACACAAAGACCAGCTTTAAATGTCAGCGGGCAGAGACAATCCCTGTGGTTATGCTTAGAAATGCCATCTAACCACTGATGAGACAATATGGTCTAGAGGGGAAAAAATCTCTAAACAAGGTCAAAAGACCTCACTTTCCTGGCTGTGTGACCTAAGGCTTCTGATCCTCAGCATTCTGATCTGTAAAATCCAGATAACAAACTGCACTCCAGTAAATAGTGCTGTGGGCAGCAGGGAGAGGAGAGATCGAGAAAGGGAACAAGGACTTAAGTGCCTAGTGTGGTATATGCCAGGCTTGTGCATACAGTTTTAAAAGTTTTCAAGAGTGGGGCCACTAGGTGGCGCAGTGAGTAGAGTGTTGGCCCTGGAGTCAGAAGGACCTGAGTTCGGATTCCGACCTCAGACACTTAACACACACAAACAAAAACCTAGCAGTGTGACCTTGGGTTGGGCAAGTTACTTAACCCCAATTGCCCTCCAAAAAGGAAAAAACATTTTTAAAGAGTTTTGTAAATTTAAAAGCTGTATAAATATTATCTTGTTCAATCCTCAAAACGATCCTGGGAGGCAAGGGCTACTACGATGCACATTTTACAGCTGAAGAAACTGAGACACAGAGAAGTTAAGTGACTTGCCCAGGGTCACACAGCTAGTAAGTGTCTGAGGCTGAATCTGAACTCAGGTCTTCCTGACACTAGACCCAGAGCTCTATCCACTATGGCACTACATCAATGTGTGGTATGAGTCATTTTTATCACTCATATAGTTGGTCCTAAGACTCTGAACACCCATGAGAGAAGGCAGCTATGAATCCATTTCTGTCCCATTATCATGGGATTAAGGAAAACTGAGCTATGCAGGACGTTCCTAAAATGGCAGTCACTTTTAGGATACTTGGATGGGAAAGGGGTTAGGCAAGAACACAGGGAACCTCAGGCTTGGGTCCTGGTTCTGGGTAGATGGGGACAGTGGAAGGAGAACAAGATTCTGAGTCTGAAGACTTGGGGCTCAATCCAGACTACCATATTCTACCAGTGTGACATCAGGGAAGTTATCCAGGGACTTCTGGTTTCCCTTTTCTCATCTGTAAAACAAAAGGGCTGTACTCTATGACCTTTCTAAGTCTCTACCAACTCTAACTCTACATTCCTATGGGTGGATCCAGACTTTAGCCTTTTAAAGTGAGTATTAGAATATGGCAATGTGGGTATCTGCCGAAGTATTTTTGTCTAAACAGTCTTCATTGTCTGCTATTTGGGAATCATGATTGACTCTTTACAACTTAAAATCAGAGCAACTATTAGTGGCAGCAATAGTTAAATGAATATTAGTTTCTCACAAAAAAGAACCTAAATTATGGAATCAGTTCCAGATTTCCAAAAAAATCATATTGACTACACATAGAAACTTCAAGCTCTCCAAAGAAACCCAGACACTGTTAACTTCTCCCTGGTATTTAATGGTTATAAATAGGGTAATATTTATGCACAAGATTCATAACTAGAAGAACCTTTAGGATATTCTAGATGACAGAACAGAAGCCCAGGGAGATAACGAGGGTCATATACGTACACCAAACTAGGTCTTCTGACTCTAAGATCACTATTTTTCCATGGTGATAAGTTGCTTCCTACACCCCTTTGGTGCCAATTTTTTTTTGGTCCAGAACTTGTGATTGCACTAATGAAGAGAAGCTCCAGTATGGAAACTCCCTCCACCAGCACACAGTCTCTTTTCTCTAAATGCCTACTGGTTATCTCCAGCTGGATGTTTCACAAACATCTTAAACTCAACTTGTCTAACACTGAACTCATTTCCGTTCCTTCTACGCCTTCTCCTCTTCCTGATTTTCCTATTACTACCAAGGATGAGGAAGTCACCATCCTTTTAGTCACTCAGGTTTGTACCAGCCTCAACTCGTCAGTCTCTCATCCCTCACATTCAATTTGTTGCCCAGTTCCGTTGATCCTCTCTCCACAACGTCTCTCCTATTCTGACACTGCTGCCAATCCCCTCACACCTGAATCACTGCAAGAGCCTGCTGGCTGGTCTCCCTGCACCACTCCAGGCCAGCCTTCACTCAGCTGTCAAACTGATCTTTCCAAAGTTCAAGTCTGACCATGTTAACCCTGGTCCCTACCCCCTGCCATAAGCCCCACTGGCTCCCTATCACCTATGATCAAATATAAAATCCTCCATTTGGCATTCAAAGTCCTTCATAACCCAGCCCCCTCCTCCCTTTCCAGTCTTCTTACACCTTCTTTGTATCCACAGCACTTAGCACAGAGCATAGCTTAATTATTACTTAGACAGCTAGGTAGTACAATGGATAGGGCACTAGGCCTAGAGTCAGGAAGACTCACCTTCATATAAAGCCTTAGCTTTACTAGCTGTGTGACCCTGGGCAAGTCACTTCACCCTGCTTGCCTCAGGTTTCCTTCATCTATAAAATGAGCTGGAGAAGAAAATGGCAAAACACTCTGGTATCTTTGCCAAGAAAACCCCAAATGAGGTCACAGAGGGTTGGTTAAGACTGAAAGATACCATCACTAAACAACAAGAATCATTACTTGTTGACTAACAATGAAGATCAGCAATTTGTCTATAATTTCTATATTTTTTTTTTTGCTTTTTGGAAGGGGGAAGCTAGGGCAATTGGGGTTAAGTGACTTGCCCAAGGTCACATAGCTAGTGTGGTGTTAAATGTCTGAGGCCAAATTTGAACTCAGGTCCTCCTGACTCTAGGGTCAGTGCTCTATTCACTGCGCCACCTAGCTGCCCCCTATAATTTCTATTTTAAGAGAGTTGCCTGGGACACTGAGGACTAAAGTAATTTGCCCCTGAACATACAAACTAGTGGATGACAATCACAAAACCACAGAAATTGGGAGTTGGAAGGGACGAGTGATCATCCAGCCTTTACTTGACAACATCCAGTGAGGGGGAACCCACCACTTCTAGAGAGCCAGCTTTACCTGTTGGAAAGTTTTGCTGGCATCTAACCTAAAACTGCCTCTCTGAAACTTTTACCCACTGCTATTGGTTCTGCCCTGTAGGGCCAAATGGAACAAGTCTAGTCCATTCTTCACATGTGACTCTTTAGATATTTGAAGACGTCTATTACTTCCCCCCTTCCCTGAGTCTTCCTTTCTTCAAACTAAAGATGCCCAGTAACTTCAATCAATCCTCATAAGAGAAGGATTCAAGATCTTTCATGGTTCTAGTTGCCCTCCTCTGGACACCCCAACCTATCAACATCCTTAAATGATAGTTCCCAGAATTGAATATAAAAATCCAGATAAATTCTGACAAGGACAGAGTACAAAACCAGATCATTAACAACTACTCTTTGAGACTGACCATTAGACCAATTTTAAATCCATCTGTTTGTATTACTAATTTCCATCTTCTCCACTAAAAAGTATGAGATAATTTTATCCAAAGATTTTCTATAATCTAGATATCCAAGCATTCCCTTCATCTACTACTTGAATAGTCAACAAAGGAAATGAGGTTAGTCTGGCACAAACTTCCCTTGATGAAGCCAGGCTGGCTTTTTGTGATTAATGTTTCCCTTCCTAGATGTCCACCAATGATCTCCTTAATGCTCTACTCTAGAAATTTCCCTAGGAATCAGTCAATCTGACTGGCACAGAGTTTGTTTGTTTTTAACCGGAACAATATTTGCTCTTTTCTAGATTTCATTTTTCTATGACCCTTCAATAAAACAATTCCTCAGCATTTACATCTCCTAGGAAATAGTTCATCTGGACAAGCTGACCTGAATTCATCAAGGGCAGCAAAGTGTTCTCCTGATCTCTCTTTACTTATCCTGGGTATCAACTCCCCATCAGTGATTTTTGTGTTCTGTCATTTCCAGGATAAATATCAGTCTCCTTTGTGGAGAAAACAGACCTCAAATATGAAAGCTTTGCTTTCTCTCTGTCATCAGCCCTAAGCAAAGATCCTATCCCTTCTTTGACCCACATTTTTCTTCCAATAGTGCTAAACAAACAAAACCTATGCCCTTTTTGTGGTTCTTAGCTTCCCTCACAAGACTCAGCTCATTCTAAGCTCTAGAATTTTGGACACTATTTTTACAGGACTACACTACAATCTTTTACTTCTGTTACCTAGCCTTGTTCCCATCCTCAGCACATTTTAAGAAAAATATCTAAGTTGGTTGATGAGTTCCCTGTGCATCCACATTGGCCTATTTAGCACATCCCTCTTTTCTTCCCCAACGGAATTATTTCCCTTTACGTCTTTAGAATTTCTTAAGTATGTTCCATCCATCTCTCCTGGACTAACTTCCCCTAGAGCATTTTAAGCCATAGGTTCCTAGTTATCTTTCTTCTGAACTCTGAAATCTGCTTTCCCAAAATCCTGCGTGCATGTCAACCTCTACCCAGACTTTCTCTCCTTCTCTATTACAAAGTCAAGGATGGAAATGTCTGAGGTGAGACTTGAACATAGATCAAGGAGACCAAGGCCACCTCTCTTTCCACTATACCACACTGCCTATGTCAATCATGTGGTATCTTTTTCCTCCCTTTTTTGAAGGGCAGTTGGGGTTAAGTGAATTGCCCAAGGTCACATGGCTAGTTTTTGTGTTAAGTGTCTGAGGCCGGATTTGAACTCCTGACTGCAGAGCCGGTGCTCTATTCACTGCACTGCCTAGCTGCCCCTATCACATGGTATCTTAAAAAGAACAGCAAATGATTTTCATAGAGCTTAACTTATCTATTTGGTTATTAAATTAGGATGATTTTTTGAAAAGCAAGTCCCAATTCTGAGGCATGTCCTAAAATAAATATTCCTCCACAGTGACTATCCTAGCACACCACATATTCAGATTAGCCAGCCACATGCTATCTATGGGTAAATTTGGTTACCTTAAATAGAGGCTGGATGGTTACTTATGGGACTATAGACAGGTTCCTTTTCAAATGAGGGTTGTATTAGACAGTCTCTGAGATCTCTTTCAACTCCAAGATTCTGTGATGCTATTACAGAAAGGAGGATGAGCTCTAATACAGTGACATTTTAAAAAGAAACAGCCAATCAGAGTTAAAAAATCAGAACTACAGTCTTGTTCAGTTTGCAACTGTGTCCTATTCATCTGAAAGATTCAAATGGTCTTCAAAAGATCCTTTTCCTCACTATTCTCTGTTCCTGACCCTCTCAGACATTCAGATCCAAGATCCCGATGTTGAAATCTGATGATGGATGATCCTAACAGATAGTTTCCAATCCCCACCCCTCTCTCCCCACACCTCCTCAAATAGGAAGGACTTAGTATTATTGAATACAGAATGTAGCACAGGTCCTTGGCTTAAGTTTTGTGCCAAGACACTCTGCAGAGTTAAATAACTCCGTGACAAATATAACCAAGAGCAGAGGGAGAGAGAAATGACAAGATATGCACAAGGGAGATGAAGATCTGTTTTTAGCTGAAGCCTGAAATGAGAGTGTTATGATAAAGCACAGAGGTGGAGAACAGGTGGTTGGTTCCAGCTCGCTGAAGAGAAACAGGCTCTTTTGGCAACTTTGGGGGTCCAGGGAAAGAGTGAAAGAGGGAGTGAGAACAAGTAAAGGAGAGGAGAGGAAGTTAGGGGAGAATCTGAGGCAGGAGCCAAATAATCTATAAATATTTATTTAATGCCTATTGCATAATGCATGTGGCAAGCTCGTGGGTGTGGGAAGTGGAAAGGAAGAAGGGTGGAAGGCAGGGAAGGAGCCACAAAAGAAGTGTTGACCATAGCCCCTGACTCTGGAAAACTTGAAGTTTTTCCCTAATTACAGATTATTCCCTAATGATCAGAGGTGGCATGGATTAGAGTATTGGACATAAGAGTCAGGAAAATTCAAGTCCAAATCTTGCCTCTAACATGTGACTAGATAAGTGACCCTAAGCAAGTCATTTAGCCTTTTAAGCCTCTGTTTCCCCATCTATAAAATGGAGATAAGAGCTGCTACCTTAGGGTAATTATACATGTACATGTGTGTATGTATGCACATATGTATGTGTGTATACACGTGTGTTGAAGTACTAACTCATACCTTAGTGCTCTTCTTATAATATGCGTCTGTCAAATTGATAGACATATACATACATGTATGGTGATCTCATCAGCTCACATGGATTAAAATTTCATTCTATGCTGATGATTCTATTTATTGAGCACTAACCTCTCTCTTGACTTCTACTCTTCCATCTCCAACTGCCTACTGGACATTTCAAAATGGATGTCTCAAACACACCTGTCAAAAACTGAACTTTGAGGGATCTTTCCCCAGAAATCTTCCCCTTCTAATTTCCCTATTACTGTAGAGGATACTACCATGTTACCAGATACCCAGGCCCATGCTCTCATTCTTTTTCACTTGCCATGTCCAATCTGTTGTCAAGTGATATCGATTCTAATCTTGCAACATCTCCTGTACATGCCCCCTTTTCTTTGTAGACACTGCCAGCATCCTGGTACAGACCCTCACCACCCCATGCCTAGATATGGCAAAAGTCTGCTAGTTGGTATGTCTGAATCAAGTCTTCCCCACTCCTGTCCATCCTCTGCTCCCTTTCCTAAAGTGAAGTTCTAACCATGTCACCTCTTATTCAATAAACTCCAGTGGCTCCAATATAAAGTCCTCTGTTATGGTATTAAATGTCCGTCATAATCTGCTTCCCTCCTCCCTCTCCAGTCTTCTTATACTTTACTGACCCTCCATGTACTCTATATCCAGGAATATGCCTCTCCTCAATGTTCTTCTCACAAGACATGCCATCTTCTGACTCTTGACCATTTTGGGGTTTTTTCCTCCTTATACTTAATATTTTATCTGTTTTAATCAGCCAAGATCTTCATTCTCACTACCACTGCCACCTTGTTCCCGTATCCCTCAAAAACACAAGAAAAACACTGCCTATTACAAATACGTATAGACAATCAGAACAAAACTCCACAATGGCCATGTCCAAAAAGAAAATGTTTGTTTCAATCTGCCCATCAGGAAGTGGGTAGCAGGTTTCATCATTAATCCTCTGGAATTCTGGTTGGTTATTATACCAACAAAAGTTCAGAACAATAGTATTCCATCATAATAATACACCAGAACTTGCTCATCCATTCCCTAATTTATGGGCATTCCCTTCACATCCCCATACTTTGCTACATCAAAAAGAGCTATAAATATTTTTGTACATTCATAAGAGTTTTGGGTTGTTTTTGCTTAGGACTAATCCTTTCCTTAATCCACCTACTCTCTTAATTTTCCTTCTGCCATTTTCCCTTTCCTTCTTATTTACTTGTTGAGCAAAATGTAAATTTCTATACCCAATTGTGTGAGTGTGCATGTATGTGTGGTCTTCCTTCTTTTGACCAATTAAGATGAAAGTGAGGTTCAAGCATCAGTCACTCCACCCAACCGCCTCTTCCCTGTTTGTACAAATGTGTACTTGTATTCCCTAATTATATGAGATAATTTCCCCTAATCTTCCTTTCCCTTCCCCCAGGATACTCCTCTTTTCTCTCTTTTTTTAAACATCATCTAGACATAACATAACCACTCCCAGGCCTTGTCTAACTGGACTCGTTCTAAGAACCTTGATGATGATAGTGCTCAGAGAGGATTCATGTGCATCAACTCCCCATATTTGAATATAAGCAATTTACTCTTGTTTAGTCTTTTATCATTGTTCATAGATGTTTACATTTTGGTTTCTTTTCACTCCTTTGAACTTCAAAGTTTCTCAATAGTTCTGATCTTTTCAACAGGAATACTTAGAAATCCCCTAGTTTAATAAAGGTCCATTTTTTCTCCTGAACCATTATAATTAGTTTTTCTGAGCAAGTTATTCTTAGTTAGAAGTCCATATTTTTTTGCCTTCTAGGATATCATATTTTCCAGGGTCCCCATTCTTTATAGTGGTGGCTGATAAATCATGTCTGATCCTGACTGAGGCTCCTTGGCACTTGAATTTTTTCTTTCTGGATGCTTGCAGTATGTTTTCTTTAACTTGGAAATCCTGGACCCTAACTATGATGTTCTTAGGAGTTTTCATTTTGAGGTTTCTTCCAGGAAGTGACCAGTGGATTATTTCTGGTAAGAGATCTGGGTATTTTCCTTTTAAGATTTCTTGAAATATAAAGTTTAGGGTCTTTTTTTATTCATGGCTTTCAGATAGTCCAATGATTCTTAATTTCTTTCTCCTCAATCTGTTTTCCAGGTCAGTTGTTTTGCTATGAGATGCCTTACATTTTCTTCTATTTTTTCTTTCAGCCTTTAGACTTTAATATTCTTGTTATCTCAAAGAGTCATTGCCTTCTACGTGGTCCATTCTATTATTCTTGGAATTAGTTGTTTGGGCAAAGTTTTGTACATCTTGTGCCATCTTTCCACTTTTTGTTCTATGGTTCTCATTTCTTTTCCATTTTCTCCTCAAATATTTTAATTCATTTAAAAAACCATTTTAAAAACATAAACCCCTTGCTTCTTATTTTCCAGGACTTCTGTATGCATTTGTGTTCTTCTCTGAGAGACTGTGGATATTTTGGGAGTCATTCTCTTCTTCTGTGTTTGTGTCTCAAGTGTCCCTGCCACCATAACAGCTCATTTTGGTGGGATTCTGTGTTTGCCCATTCTTCTAGCAACATCTTCCTTTTCTGGAGGGAATGTCAGACCCTGTTGCTGCTTTTCTGTGGGGGCATCGAGCCCTGTTATTTGAGGATCTCAGGGACAGGCTGGGGACCTGTAAGTTTTCAGTGTTCCCCAAACAGTCTGGTCCAGGGAAATGCTGCTCCCTTGGTCTGAGTTCTACAAGTTGCTGACCTGGGTTTGGGGCTGACCAATAGTAGACTTTTGCTGGACTCTGACCCTATCAGTCAGCTGGAAAGTTTTGTTAGTTTATAGTGGTAGAGTTGTAAGCTCCCTTTTAGTCTGGGATTCCTGCTTTGGTTATTCCTCTGCAGTCTGGGTAAGATGTTGGAAATGAGACCCTGCTATGGACCTGACATCTGAGCCATGCCACTGCTTCTGGCTTCTGAATTACCTCCTTTTTCAGTTCACTGCCCAGGGTGCCTTCTCAGCCTGCTCTGGATTTGTGACTCAGTACTGGGCAGTGAGTGATAAAGCTGTCAGTTTGCACCTGTCCACCTTGCAGTATTACAGTATGGGCCCGAGTATGTCCCAGTTAAAGTTTGGGACCTTCTCTTGCCCTGGTGCAAGCCTTTCCCTGGACACAAGAGTGCTCAGAGTAAAGCCTGCTCCTGGCCAAGCTTAGTCCCTAATGTCTGCAGGCCTTTCTGTCTGTCTCCCAATGCCAAGATGAGCTAGACAAAGGCTTCACTGTGACTTTTTCTGAATTCTCTATCACAATTCAATCTGATTCATTTTCTAGATATATTTGGAGGAGTCTGTGCACAGAAGCTCACCAAACCACTTCCTAATAGTCTTCAATCTTGGCTCCCCCTCCCATACTCCATTTTCAATGGCTGTCTCCCATCCTTAAAAATCTGTCTTTCCTCTACTTCCTAGCTTCCTTCAGGTCTCAGTAAAAATTCCATCTTCTGTAGACTCATTCTATTCTTTTGTTCTCTTTATAAATCATGCCAATGCATTACTCCTGTTTTCATCCTTAGTTGTCTCCCTCTGCTTCCATCTTCTACACACATACTTTTAAAATCTGAATTTGTCATTTAACTCCTATGTACCTGCACTGAGCTTTTGTTTTGGTTTGGTTTTGTCAGCTCCCTTTTTCCTTCTCACTGGAATAATTTCTGTTTGTTCACAATTTCGTTTCTGAGAACTTCCCATCCCTACTAGACATCCCCTGTATCACATTAAGTGATAAAATACTACCTACCCATCCTTTCTGTTTGAAACCTATGCTAGCAAAATCTAGGGAGCCAGGCTATCCCTGCTTTTCTTCTCCTTTTCTATCCCTCACTCGATGATTAAATGGGGTTGTTGCAGTTGTAGTTTTGACTGGATCTATGACTTCCCTGAGAAGGGAGCTCCTAGTGAGGGGCATATTAGCACCTTCTCTGTGGTTTACAATCTTGGAGATTTGACAGCAGCGGTCAGAGGTTAAGTGTCTTCCTGACTCAATGCCAGACAGAGGGTCACCTCCACTATGTCATGATGCCTCTCTAATTACTGGCTCTTAAAGTTCCTGTCACCTCCACTGCAGTAATCAGTTCTCCATCACTGGTTATAATCAGGTGTGGAATAACTTGTCTTTGTTGTTGCCTGTTCTATCTTTTCAAAGATGAAATCATTATCAAGGGAAGTCACAGAATCATCAGGTCTACTTTAGGCAGAGAAACAGAAAGTGTCAGATGTCCAGAGAGCTAGAGTCCCCTGTCACTACAATACTGAGTTTCCTTGTGAGATCTGTGAACTTACTTCCCAAATTCATCATCTAATTCATCCTTCTGTCCAGGCTGGGTGTAGTCCACTTCTATAACAATATTGCTTCTGTTTTAACCTAGCTGAGCCTCACTCCAATGTTCTCCATCATTTTAGCATTCATGTTTCTCTTGTCTCCCTCCACTTCCCACCCCCATCAAAAAAATCAAGGAGCAGATCAGAGGTTAGTTCATTCCTTCACAATGAAGGTCTTGAAGGGAAGTCAAGTTGACAACTTTTCACGTGGACTATAGAGGGGATTCCTATTCAGCTATAGGTTCGCACCTCCAAACACCAATATTCTGTGATTTCCCCTGTGCCAGTGCCTTAGATAATACAAACTGTCACAAATGACCAAGTTGAGGAAGGAATCCAAGACATTGTTTAGGTGGAATTCCTAAGGGTCCATGGTCCTGCACGAGGATCCTAGATACAGTCAATAGCTTTCCATGGTTAGCCAGGTAAAGTGACTGAAACAGAGACAGGAATGGAAAGAGACAGGTAGAATAGCTAATAAGAATCAAAGAATTTCGTATTTGGAAACTATGCCTCTCAATATGCAATCCAGTGACAGTGGCCTTGCTTTTCCTTGGGCAAGACACTCCATCTCCCAATTCCATGTATTTTTACTGATTGTCCCCAAACCCTGGAATTTTCTCTCTCTTCATTTCTGTCTGCTGGCATCCCATTTTCCTTCAAGTCCCAGCTCCTTCAAGAAGCCTCTCCCAATTCCCCTTAATGCTAGTTCCTGCCCTTAAGATCATCTATTTATCTTGTGTATATCTTATTTGTATATAGATGTTTGCATATTGTCTCCCTCATCAGATTAGGAGCTCCTTGAGAGGAGGGAGCATCTTCTGCCTTTCTTCGAGGAGTGTGGCACATAGAAGGGCTTAATAAATACTTGCTGACTTAACCAGACTGTCAGTGTCAGACCTTTACCTCAATTCCACCAAACAATTATTAAGTGTTTACTACGTGCTAAGCACTAGGCATAGAAGATAGGCAAAAAGTCACTGTACTCAAGGAGTTCAAAATCAAATGGGCAAGACAACATACATATGAAACTGGTAAATGAAAATATATACAAAGCGGATGGAAGGTAACTTTAGAGAGGAAGGCTTTTAATAGCTAGGGGTACCAGGACAGGCCTCCTGTAGAAGGTGGCATTTAAGTTGAGTCTTAAAGGTAGCCAGAGATCCTTCTATGAGGCAGTGAGAAAAGGGGCCATTCCAGGCACAGAAATGAGAGATGGTTAACAGACTATTTCTGGACAGGCCAGTGGCTAACAAACAACTTAAGCTTAGCTGCTCAATGTGCAAAGCTGCTTGGGCTAGTCTTGCTTCCTAGTATTAGGAAGTAGCTAGTATTAGCTGGGATGGCTACAGGCAATGAAAGTTGATGACTCACCAGTCACCAAGTCTAGCCAAGGAGGTGGGGTGATATTAATTTCCATCTCTGCTTCAGAGCTAAATTTTTTTTTCAGATGTGTAAAGCCTGAACAACTGATATATATGATGCCTTAATTATAACAAAAGCTGACAATTCTATAGCCTTGAGGGTGTGTAAAGATCTTTTTCTGTGTAGTAGTGATGGGGTGGGCTGGGATTTGGTTCTCCCTTTCCTGCTCTACCAGATTGTATATGAATTATTTCATTTTATCCTGAGGTATTAACAAGCCAGTGGGGCAGATATTAGCAGGCATTACTGCTTCCATTTACAGACAATGAGACCGAGGCTCAAAGTGGCTAAATTATTTATCTGCAGCCACACAGTGAAGAATTGGGTGGTTTTCAAAGGCAGGCACCCCATAACTTCAGTCCCACGCCCTTTCCATTATACCATCTTACATATGGGAAAATGAACTAATGCTACTCATCCACTACCAATAAACCAGATATTTATCCAATAAAATGGTGACACTGTCTCACTGGTGAAGACACATTCTGAAGGAAGGCTGTGCTGTTCACTGTTCCCATTAGACAAAGAGCTCCTCTGGAGCAGGGATTATCTTTTGCCTTTGTATCCCCAGTGATGAGCACAGTAGCACATAGCAGGTGCTCAATAAATGTTTATTGATTGACTGCTCATTACCAGGAAATATAGTGATCCTAGCTAGTAACTAGGCCTGTAACTTTCATTGAATAAGGGGAAGGGAATAAGCATTTATACAGCACCCACTATGAATCAAGAACAGTGCTAAATGCTTTCCACAAATGTCATCTCATTTGATCTTCACAACAATCCTATTATTATACTTATTTTACAGGTGAGGAAACTGAGGCAAACAGAGGCTAAGTGACTTGCCTGAGGCCACATAACTGTTAAGTATGTGAAGTCAAATTTGAACTCAGGTCTTCCTGACTTCAGGCCCAAAGTTCTCTCCAATGGGTGAACAGCTGCCCCTAAGTATACGGTCCCCTTATAGAGGAGCAGGTACATTAATCATCTTCCTCATTAACATGATGCTTTTACCAACTGTAATGTTAATGGGATTTAAGATCTTCCCTGCCCATTAATAGGCCTCACATGGAGCCCACTAAGGAAAGCTTGCTTAGGGGAAGCTTGCTTAGGGGAGGCTTGCTTGTAGGAAGGCTTTCACACCATTTTCTAATTTCTAATTAGGCACTGAGTCAGGAGGGTTGTGATGCCTTCTGGCTCTGAGAAGTCTATATATACTCTGAGTTGGTATTTTGCTTTTGGGGGCTCCCTTCTGAGAAGGACCTTGTGATTCCCTGGTCGAGATTCTGAGTGGCCATGTGCTCCCCCACTGCTCAGATGTAAAAGCTATCTCGATCCAGGGATGTATGGTATGTAAAGTATATGGCAATATTGCTTTGATTCAGGTAGTCAGAGCCCTGTCTGTTGGTCTTTATTTCTCTTTTATTTTCTCTTTAGTTCAAAGTGCTGACTTTTCTCCTGGACTAGTGTATGTGATTAAAAAAGTTTGTTGACCCCTTGAACAACTATCTTTCCCAGTAAAGCAGATCTAAGAATATGTGCTAGCAGCCATCCTGGGTATGCCAGTGTGGTTGCTGCTACACCAACTATATTAACCAACTGAAGGGCAATTATTCTGACATCTTGCAGTTTTCTCCTGGGTTTTTAATTGCCTAACTAAATCAACTGGAAAATAGGCAACTAGGTAGACTAGTGCACAGAAAAGTAGACAGGAAAACCTGGATTCAAATTCTGCTTTTGACACTAGCTGTGAGACCTGGGGCAAGTCACTTAACCTGTCTACCTCAGTTTCCCCATCTGGAAAATGAGGAAAATAATACTTGTGACACTCATGAAAATGTGTTGTCAAATTTAGGCTTTTAGATTTAGAGCTGGAAGAGAGCTCAGAGGCCATCTGGTTCAATACCTTCCTTAAAAGAGGAGGAAATTGAGGCCCAGAAATGTTAGCGGGCTTGTTCAAGGTCACATAGATAGTAAATAGTAGAGCCCTCTGACTCCAAATTCATTATTGTCTCAACTGTACTCTGCTCCCTCTCATTTAAAGACCTCTGTGAACATCAGTTGCCAAGATAATTATCAACCTGTAGAACCCTGTCCATGGCTTTCAGCCTTTGCTTATGCTATGTATCTTCATTCTCTCGGTCAGGGCAACTTCCAAAATTCTACTTACAACTCAATCACCTCCACTTCATTGTGAAAAACTGATTTCCTCTCCTTTGCCATCCAGTTAAGAAGCACATTCTGGGATGCTCCGGTTCCCACTGAATATCCTGCAAACTAACTTCCCAAAATATCCTCTTGATAAGAGTATGGTAAATTGGAGGCAATCTCTGCCAAGAAATGGTCTAGCTGAATGAATAATATATGAATTTCTCCAGGCCTGTTTGTAAAAATAAATGTACTTCATTAAAATACCCAGGACGCGCCAACCTACCAGCAATTCTCCCCTCCCTTCTCTCTCTCTCTCTCTCTCTCTCTCTTTTTTAAGTTTTCATTCCCTTTATTCTTTAAGCACTATTCATTAAAATTCTTCCTCTGGCAGGATCATACTGAGTTATGTAAACTAAGAAACAGGAGAGGCATAGCCAATTTGTGTAAAATGAGATTAAAAATCTGAGACACTGCAGGCTATGAGTGGGGCTGGTGGAATGATTATTACCCTATGATTTCAGGACCTCTCTGAGGAAGCAAAAGGACTTCACTGAGTTGTTTCCCCCTCTATTGTTCTAGAAGAGGCTTTACCAGCATGGTTCTATTGGTCTTCCTGGTGCTCTACCCAAGGGATTTTTCTCACTCCTCGATTTCATGTATTTTGTAATTATTCCACTTTACTTGTTTGAAAACTGCTGGAGGTAGCTTTTGGAAAGGACACTGGCTTGCTCAGTGAATGTTAAAAAAGACAGAGAAACATACCCTCCCACCAATTACCAGCTACAGCATTCTAAATGTCATGTTGTTGTTTTCAAGTTTGTGTTCAACTCTTCATGACCCCATTTAGAATTTTCTTGGCAAAGACACTGTAGTGGTTTGCCATTTCCTTCTCCAGCTCATTTTGCAGGTGAGGAAACTGAGGCAAACAGGGTTAAGTGACTTGCTCAGGATCACATAGCTAGTAACTTCTGAGGCCAGATCTGAACTCAGGTCTTCCTCACTCTAGGCCCGGTGCTCTACCCACCACACTACCTCGCTCATGTTTGGGTATTTGTCAGCAATCTGGGCAGTGTCTTGGAATTCCCAAGATACTTGGTTTTGTAATCAAGAAAGATTCCCATTTCTTATGGAATCCTCCTAGGACATTACCATAAAACACAGGGGGTGCCCTTGCCCATACTCACTGCAGACAATGTCTCATCTGTCTCTGGTGCCTTCTCTTGGCACCAGAAACCAGCAGTTAATGAGTGGCATTGAGGGACCACTACAAGGAGTCTAACCATGAAGAAAGTCCTTTTACCAGATTTTAGAGGACACTGCTTTAAAAGTATGATGCTTTTTCTACTGGGACACCAACACTTTTACGAGGTTTTCTCAGTGGGATGGATGGATAGTCCTCACTATAGTCTACACTGATTTCATCCAAGATTTCCCCTAAACCAGGCCCTACAGAGAACACATAATAGCTTACAGTACCGAAACAGTACAATATTCCTAGCATCTGGGGCCTAAATCAGAAAATGTCACCCTCTAAAATTGAGCCTAACAAATATTTCACCATATTATAATTTAGTCAGGTAGAAATTCTCAAACATCCTCATAAAGTTCACAAGGCCAGAAGGAATGTGAGAAGTAATCTAATCAAACTTCCTCGTTTGACAGGAAAGGAAACTGAGGTCTATGGAAGCAAGTTACCCAAGGTCACACGGCTCATGAGGGATTTAAGGCAACATTCTCTAGACTGGACTTTGGAAACTAGAACCCAGGGCCCACATTTCTATTTGTTAAGCTGTGACCATAAACAAGTCACAACCTAAGTCTCAGTTTCCTTACCTATAATTTGAGGGAACAATACTGTTCTAATTATTTTAGAGTTCTTTGCAAACCTTACAACATATCTAAAGTTGAAGTAATAGCAGCAGCCGCGGTAAGAGCTGGAACTAGAATGAAGTGTTCTGAAGACTCCCCAATCCAGGGGCATCTCTATTACATCATGCTACCCTTGCACTATGTACACTGTAGCTACTCCTCATTTCTCCTGGACAGATTTATTAGGGTACTTTGTTTTAGGTCAATGTTCAATATAAAAAGGCACTATTTCCTCCATTTTAAAAAATTTTTTTACATCATTTAGTTCATTTTAGTGTAACTGAATGGCAGATCTGAGAAATCTGGGAAGAAAAACATGAACTGATTTCTAGGTACCTTGTATTGACTGTCCCTAAAATCTTAAGGAAGTTTTAAGTTTTAACAGATTAAATTTATACCCTAAAGTAAGTTAGCTTAAAACTTCACTAAGACTTTGAGGATATACTGTACCCAATGCCTAGAATAAGGTTAACAAAAATACCACTAAAATACAGCAGAATTTACATTCTTCACAAAATCTAATCTTGGTTCTAGAGAACAAATGTTGAAACACTCTTCCCTCCCCTAGGTAGAATAAAAAGGAATTGTTTGCTTAAACTGTTAACTCCCAGATGCTGGGTCAGTTTGCTTTGTTGAACTTTTTCCTTTGTTCTAAGACAAAGAGTTGGTTTGGAAAGTGATAGCCTATAAATATCACCTTTTATTTTCTAATTCCTGAATAACCAATAGCCAACATGAGGTTATATGAAGTCCTTGGCAGCTAGGAGGTGCAGGGATGGACCTGGAGTCCAGAAGACTCATCATCTTCCTGAGTTCAAATCTAGCCTCAAACATGTACTAGATGTGTGACCCTGGGCAAGTCACTCAACTCTCTTTGGTACAGTTTCCTCATCTGTAAAATGAGCTGGAAAAAAAATGGCAAATCACTTTAGTATCTCTGTTAAGAAAGCCCTAAATGGGGTAATGAAGAGTCAGACATGATTGAAAAAATGACTCAATAAAAAGTATGGTCCATATTTTGGTATTAAGAGTTCAGCAGAAAGACAAAGGAGTGAAACAGATGTTTTGTGATTCACCTAATACAACAGAACCTCAGTTTATGAGTAACCTGGTTTATGTATGCTTTGCTGGATGAAGAAAAATTTTTTGGAAAATCTGTTTTGCAGGACGAACAAAAATTCACAGTACAAACATGATGTTTGTACTTGAATGGCTTGAGAAGGGGTGACAATCAACTAGGGCAATGAGGAAGAGGCTGAGAAGTTGGAAGAATCCCTCAGGTCAGTGAAATAAGGGAGGTTTATCAGATATGGGAAAAAAGTACAAAATTTTGTTGAAAAATATCACCAGGGGCAGCTAGATGACACAGTGAATAGAGCCCTGGCCCTGGAGTTAGGAGGACCTCAAATCCAGCCTCAGACACTTAACATTTACTCACTGTGTGACCTTGGGCAAGTCACTTAACCCCAACTGCTCTGCCTTTCCCCCTCCAAAAAAAAAAAGAAAAGAAAAAGGAAAAAGAAAAATATCACCCAAATAAGGCTGTAGCAATGAGGGCCATGAATATTTTTAATGATAACGCAATGTCACATTTCCATGACATTCTGAAAAAATGTCAAAAACAAGTGTCATTAGATAGATTCCTAGTCAGAAGTGAACGTAAAGAAAAAAAAAATCAGTGAGTCAAAACATAAAAGTGATTCTAAAAAATGAAAAATAAGTGAAGGCAGTACTGCCATTAAAGGAAGTAGTGTTAATCTTATTTTTAGTGAAAGCAGCATAAGAGAGAACGCTGTTGACATTGAAATTCCCAGTGTTCTCCTGGAAGGAGATTCTCCTTCCAAGCAATAACCCTTCCTCCTCTTCCTCCTCCCTCGCCTCCCTCATGGCAGCTCTTCTCAAAGGTGGAGAGCAGGTTAATTTGTTTTATTTTCGGTTTACACTGTGTACTAATCGTTGCTATTGTATTTCAGGTGCATTAGGGACAAAAAACTTACTTTAAATTATAAATAATTATTTTATATTAATATTTTTGGGGATGTGGTACCGATCATCTGACTTTACATTATTTCCTATGGGAAAATTCGCTTTGCAATACAAACAAATCACATGACGAACAGAATCTCAGAACGAATTAAATTCGTAAACCGAGGTTCTACTGTAAGTGATTTAGAGATGGAAGGATCTTACATGCTATACAGCACATTTCTTTCATTTTACACAAGAGGGTTTAAGTGACTTTTTCAAGGTCAGCCTGGGAGTACAGGTATCAGGGACAGATTCAAACCCTGGTCCTCCAACCTTAAATCCTACCAGTATGCTTTATAATGCACCACGCATCATGATTTACAGATGATGAAGCTAGGGCCCAATGAAGTGACTTGCCCAAGGTCACACAGGTAGCAGAGCTGAGTGTGATCCCTAATTTTCTGGTAACAAATCCAGCATTCTTTCCATGGAAAAATGCTGCCTTTTATTTCAAGCCTTTGCTTTATTTCCACCATACAGTCAGCCAGAGGGAGACCATATGGATTATGAAGTCACGATTCCAAGGCTTAGCAACCTCCTCAACCCTCAGGAGAGCTAAGCAGTGTCATGTGGTGCAACTGGCAGGCACACACCAGGGGCAGGAGAGAAAGAAAATAAAACAAAAAATAAGACAAGCAGTGGGGGCTGGCCTGAGGCAGGAGTCCTCTCCAGGGATGAGACAGGAATTGAGTGAGGGTGGGGGACAAGCACTTCTTAAATGCCTACTGTGTGCCAGGCTCTGTGCTAAGCCCTTTACAAATAGCTCATCTGATTCTCATAATAACCTTGTCATGTGGGTGCTGCGGTTATAGGGATTGGAGCACTCGATTACTGCTGCTTCCATGCATTAACCTATTTACTCCATAAACACCGGTTAAGTATTTTTAAGAGCAGTTCCCTATTACTGGGACCTCTGTGAGTTTAACGTTGGCTTCTTTTATCCCTCCCCAAAGCTTCTCATTGCCTACTGTGTGAGGCAGCCACAACTGCTGCCCAGTCACCACATCCCAAGATATTCTAATAGCTCTAATAAGAATATGCACACAGGCAGAGTTCAGAGGAACTGAACCACAGGGCCAGAAAGAGCTTTGATAACATCTTGTCCAAACTGTACTGGAAAGACCTCTTCTCTATAATATTGCTGATTAGACATCGCTTAGCTTTCTGCTTGAACACCCCCAGTGACAAGGAACCCACATCCTCACCAAATGCTCCATTCCTTTTTTGGACTCATCTAATTGCTAGGAAGCTCTTCCTTGTCTTAAGCAGAAATCTGTTTCTCCTTCCCTGTAATTTCTATCCATTGGTCTTCATTTTACAAATACTTTTCAGAAACCTGGTTTGGGAGATATTTAGTGCAAGGTCTAGGGCTGGCCTATACTTAAGATTTCTACAAATTAAGTCCTTCATTTCAACTTTTAAAATAGCACTGAGTGCATGCAATTTGCCAGCTTTACTTTTTTTGAAGTCACTGATGGATGCATAGATAGAAGAAGAATATTTCTACTGGGAACACAACTAATTTTTTAATCTTGTACTCGACCTTGAATTGTAATTTTGTTGTACGTCCTGAAATCAACTTTTCTTCTTATGGGATATGCCAGAGGGGGAAAAAAACTGCTATCACCCCGATTAGAACCTTCTAAATTAAGTCTGTCACAGATTTATAATCTAGCTCAATTCCCTGATTTTGCAAATCTGGAAACTCAAACTGAAACCTCTGATTTTGGCTGTATTGGTATTTGTAAATTCTATTCCAAAAAGGGGAAACAAACCAAGGAAAACCAGACCCTCCTCCCCCTTGCTTATTCAGGCACATACCTGACACTCCACATTGCAGTAAAATGCTTGTCTACATCTTCCACATTTCGACAATCCTTCTTTCCTTAAAAAGAAAAAGGGTACTGTAACATCCACCTTGTATTGGAACTGGGCACAGACACACAATGCTACCCATTTGTCATGCAATAAGTAATTGGATAACAGAGTCAAGATTTTATTAACCTCAAATTCCCGACATTTTTTTCAGAAAAAGATTTTTGGCCACAAACCCAGTGATCAAACCCCAGTGGAAATGGCCAGTAGTCAGTCTTAATGTCTATAAACATTGCTGCTAATATTCAGTCATTTCAGTCTTGTCTGATTCTCTGTGACCCCATTTGAGGTTTTCTTGACAAAGATACTGAAGTGGTTTCCATTTTCTTCTCCAGCTCATTTTTACAGATGAGGAAACTAAGGCCAACAGGGTTAAATGACTTGCCTGGGATCACACAGTAAGTGTCTGAGGCTAGATTTGTATTCATGAAGATGTCTTCTATTGTTGAATATTTAATACATGAAGAATATAACAATGTAAAGGGACAGAAAAGATTAATTAACGGGACAGGCCAAAAATCAAAGAGCCATTGTAAACTTAAAATTAAAAGACATAAAAATTAAAAGCTTAAGCCACCATGCAGGAGATCTAGCCCATATCTTTGACCAAAGGAACATACAAACTAAGATAATAATATCTTCTAATTATCACTCAGTTTTATTTTTGGCTTTGTGGCAAGAAGCCAGCTTCCTGCATATCAGTTTTCTCATCTGCAAAATGGAGATAATATTACCAGAACTATCTTGCAGGTCTGATATTTTAAAACCAGAGTGTTTAAACACTCCAAATCCAGGATACTAACAAAACCTTTTAGAAGAGCAAAAAGTGAATGAATGCCAACCCGATCCTTACAGATGGCTTCATAGAAAAGTTGGTAATACTGACAGCTGCAAACAGTAGCCAAATGAAATACTGGAATTCAAAACCTTGTCATTTGTTGGTAGGGACATTCTCAAATAAAATCTCAGAAACATAGGTTGATGGCCACATCTACACATCTCTATCCATACTGTCCCCCTTAATTGTACTCATCAGAAACAACCTTTTGCCCCGAATAGTGAAGGCGAGTTTTCTGCAGGTTCCTGCTGCAATGATTTTGTGTAGCCCTTACATAACAAGAACTCTACTACTCCTTTATGACACTTCAAATGCTGCTGTGTGCCCTGCTAGATACAGACCAGCCACAACTTTTTCAAAGAAAATAAACCTACAAACTAAAACATACAAATTAAACTTCTCTTTGCAGGTTTTACTTTTTCCCTCCCCCAAAAAAATTATTCTGTGTAATTTTTGGCTCTGGGAAAGCCATCCTCTTTATTTGCAGATCACCTGACTGCAGAGGAGAGGACGGAAGGAAAATCAGGAAAGTCAGTCACTGTTCCAACTCCACTGCAAACTCTGCTGCATTGCAGCAGATCGAAGGCATAGCTTGGTGCCTGCAGGATGGCAGACCTGACCTACCCCAGCAAGAAGTCAGAGCTAGCCAACCCTGACGGATCCCCCTCCATGAGCTGGCAAAAAAAGGAGAGAAAAAAGAAAAAAATCATGCAGCTGAATTCTTTGCTCCTTCTTGTCAGCAAGCGGTAGTCACTACATTACTCCCACAGAACCCTGCAAGTTTTCCAAAAATGCTTCTGTTGGAACTAAACAGACTGTCTTACAGTTTTCATGACAGCGCTTGAATCCCGAGAATCAGACTGTACAATGTGTGGGAGAGAAACACATTTCAAAGCTGAAGCATAACAAACATCCCAAATTTTCTAAAAAAAAAAAAAAAGCCAAGAACACACTAATCCAGACAAATGTGGCCCTTGTTTCTAGGTACTTCTGGATACAAGGACATCATTCCTTTGGATATATCCAGGGGTTATCTAAACTCTTTTATTTTGGGGGGGGGGCGGGGAAGTCATAGATTGGTTATGTATTCATTCAGTGCCTACTATAAGTGGAGTATCAAGGTGGTGGTGGTAGTGGGTGGGTGTGTGTGTGTGTGTGTGTGTGTGTGTGTGTGTGTGTGTGTGTGTGCGCGCACGCGTGCGCACTCACTCCTGTGAGAGTGCTGTGGGGGAAGAGGGAGAAGAGTGCAAAACATACACAAAAAAAATAAAAGATAACTTCCATACTATCCTGAATCTTACACCATCTTTGGGAGAGAGAGACTCATAAATGATTAATGGCAATTAACAAGTCACTGGCCAACAAGTACACAGACATAGTTCAAGACATCAGGTGGACTGAGTGTTGAACTTGGGAGTAAGGAAGTCTTCTATCTGTGTGAACCTGAGCCTCAGTTCCCTCATCTGTAAAACAGATATAATAAAAGCTCTCCCCAGGGTTGTTATGAGAATAAAATGAAGTAACATTTGTAAAGTCCTTTGGAAACCATAAAGTGCTATATAAATGCTTTCCATCATCATTATAATGTGTAGAAGTACTGAACTTGGAGGCTGAAAACCTGAGGTTGGATCCTAGTTTTGATACGTTCTATGACCTTCCTAAGCTACCCTTGGTCATCATTTGAAAAATGGTTTGCTATGAGGATGAAACACTATAGTAAAGTATATAAAACTTTTTAGCCACAAAGAGCTGTATAAATTAGGGTTATTATGCTACAGTTTGAATGCATAACAATCATGTGATTAGAGTACAATGGGGATATCTAAGAAGGCTTCTTGGAAAAAGTAAGTTTGTAGATGCTTAATATGTGTGTGGTTGTATCTCCCTCCTTCCTCCATTAAAAAAGGATCCACTTTTAATTAAGATGCAGCTTTTGACTTATTTCCAGGCCCAATGGCAACATCTCAAGGGGAAAACAGGCGATTTTAGCTGTAATGACTCATCAAGCATGCTGAGATCTTGAGTGGGATTTAATCAGAACAAGGTGGCCACTCTCTCAATGGTCAAGGCTTTTTTATATCCAGTCACTACAGTGGCCAAGGCTCCTTTGTGGGATTGATTCAGTCTTTTAGTCCACAGGCCTTGAGGACAAGGCAAAGGACAGATGCGGAGTCATTCTCTCCAATCCTTTTTCCTTTGAGGACTGGGACAATTATCCTGAAGGTAGGGAAGACGTCCCAAGAAAAAGATTCGGAGGATCATAAAGTCAGATCCGTAAAGAACCCAAGGGGTCATTTAGCCCAACTCCCCAGTTATAGATGTAGAAACTGGATTCTATGTAAAAGTGACTTGTCTAAGGCAATATAAGCACTAAGGGGCAGATTCACATTTAAGGTCTGTATGACCTTAAATCCAGGTCCCCTGTTTCCAAATCTAGTCTTTTTACTACACCTCCCTACTATAGCAATCACTGTGTCTGATGGAATCAACTCTGATGAGGACATGGTGACAGAAGGGGCATCTGGCTACTTACTGTGTGAAAGCATTCTTCCCTGTGGTCTGGGGGGAGGCCTTTATTCCACAGAAGCAGGCAAAATGGAATATAATAATCTAATACTGATATAGCACTCATTATATGTCATACACTGTGCCAAGTGTTCTACGATTATTATCTAAGTTGATCCTAACAACAACTCTGGGAGGTAAGTACTATTTTTTTACAGATGAGGAGGATTCAGACCCCGGTCTTTTGGATCCAAAGCTAGCACTGACCCGTGCTGTCTCCACAGCTTTCAGTTCTCTAGAATGAGAAGCAGAGAAACTCATCTGTCCCATTCGATATGATCAATCTCATTCTACAGTACTTCATTATTTCACAGGTTTTGGTTATCTTGCTTGTCAAGTAACGACCTCTGCACACAGTGATGTAATACTGCAGATCTCTCACTGTAGCACAAAATGCTGACTGTGCTTGCACTGTTCTGATGTCTAAACACCTGTATTTTAACAGCATCTTACCACGGAGTTCGTGAGCTGGTGCTCACTACCAACTGGCAGTCTAATTCTTTATCACTTAAAGGATCTCACAGGCTAGTTCTCTTCTGTCAGGCAGAGGTTTGAGAAACCTGAGGCAATTATTGTCACTAATTCAGGCAAAAGTCTGCTTTTGTGTGAAAAACTTTGGGGGAACACATATGACCCAAAACCTTTTGCCCTGAATTATCTGGCTAATTGTCTCAAGTCTTTTTTTTTAAACTAGGAGAGGCCTGAACTTTCATAGTTCTAACATCTCAGCTCTGAAATAAAGCCTCATTCAGCTGGTGAGTGGGATAAGGATAGTGGAGAAAATGTTTGATATTGCTGACAGGGAAGTTTTAGCTGGAAAAGTTTATTCATGCTGTTTTCCAGGAGAATGAGTTTTCTGAATGTCAAATCCCTGAAAACTTGATAGGGGAAATAAAACTTTCACTGAAGTAATTACCAATATAAGGTTTGTGAAACATATTCACAGAATCATAGAGTTTGCAAACATCTGATCTATTTTATAATTTAAGAAACTGAGGCCTAGAAACAGTAAGCTTATATGGAATTTCCAAGTAACCACTGGAATCTAGGTTTTAATTTTTAGTTTAATCGTGTCTTAGCCTAGTACTATGTGTTATATTCAATAAGTCCTTAATAAATTTGATTGCATAAATGAATAAGCAGCCTGATTTGAGGCTCTCCTAATTAAAAGGCTGGTTAGGAAGAGTCACTGATGTAATGTGACTGATTTAAGAGCCTTAAGACACTTCAATCAATCAACAAGCACCTATTAAGTGCCTTCTATATGCCAGGTGGGTCCCATGCTGTGTGTAGCAGGAGATGACATTCTCCTGGGACAGACAACAAGTCCATAAGTAGGTTTCTACAGAGTACATACAAAATAAATACAAGGTAATTTTGGGAGTGAGGTCTCTAGGAGCTGGGGGGATTAAGAAAGGTTTCACATTCAAGTTGGTACTTGAACTGAATCTTAAATGAAATAAAGGATTCTAAGAGGCAGAACTGAGGAAAGGGCACAGAGCATATTCTAGGAATGGAGACAGACAATACAAAAGCAAGGAGACAAGAGATGGAGTGTTATGTGTAAGCAACAGCAAGAAGGCCAGTCCAGCTGGTCCACAGGGAGGGAAGGGGAGTAATATGAGACAGAAAGGCAGGCTGGAGCCAGGTTGTGAAGGGGCTTTAAATGCCAAACTGAAAATTTTGTATTTTATGCTGAAGGCAATGGGGAGCCACCGAAATTTATTTTGTGCAAAGCAGATTATAACTATTCTGAAAGGCTGAGCTGCATACATTTGATTTATTAAGTTGCTTAGATACAGTAGCTGAATTTTGGGAAATAAACACAGATGCTTACAGTTATCTTTTTAGTTCATAAGAAAAGTATCCTGGCAACCAGTTTTTAAAGAGAAAGCCAGGGGTTCCTTTCATTCTTCTGCCCCTGATCCCTAGCTCGGGGCTTAGGACTGAATATTATGGACTCGTCCCATTGCATCAACCTCCTCCTCAGCCTCTTCTTTCCATATGGAAGAATGAAGCAAAACTGACCTTTTATATTCAGCATGTTTGTTTGGTGGTTGTTTTTTTTCCCCCCCAAAAGACAGATCTAGTTTGAAATATTTCAGGTCACCCTTAAGTTAAAAAAAGACAAGGCTGGTGATGGAGCACAAACTACTAAAGCACAGTCTTCTTCCTTTATTTACAGCATGTTATTTTGTCTTTCCAAAGCCTTGGTCTTACTGGCACATTTCCTTTTCCCCCATGCTAGCATCAAGGTATCTTTGAATTCTTAAGCTATGTTCTCATAAACAATGTGGGGGGAGGGAGGAGAGGGAGTGATGTCTTAGGAAAATACAGACTTGCTACTATTAAGAAACAGAACTTGGAATATGCCACCACTGTCCAATGAAATCAATTTGAACAGAAAGAAAACAAAGATGTACAGGGTGATTAATGTCCTTGCTTTTAAAATTCCAAAGCCATGAAGCTCCAAAAGTCTGCGATGTAATTAACAAATCCTGCTAGTTAAGGCACTGATTGTCACAGGTGCTGTTGGTCTAGATAAAAAGAAATCTGATCATACAAGCACCAAACACTTTCTGAAATGAAGCTTAGCAGGTTTTGCCATGAAAGAAAATGATACTGACATGGAAGGGGGTTTGCAATAACAATGACTTTTCACCAAAGGTGGCAGGAGATGAGAACTGACAAGCAGGGTCTGTAGACCCAGGCAAATGAAAAGAGAAAAGAGCTTAGGTCCACAAGGTAACCTAAGAAATAAGAAAAAATAGGAAACAAAATTAAGCCCTCACATTTCTTGTGGGATTGTATAAATAGGCTGTCCAATCTTATTTTTTAGTGAAATGAAAGTTGAGGAATATTAGAATCTTATTTATTATAAATGATATTGGGGACAAGGACAATACTTGTACTACAGACCATCTGTGTCACATAGTGAGGGAGATGCACAATTTAATCCACGGTATAACTGAAATCCGTGTGTGCAGCAGGGTGCTTTATAACAGGGCCTTACTATACGTTTATATTAATGCGGATCTTTGTTCTTGAGCTCGTTAAAATTTAGAGTCCAGTTCCTCTATAGGAGGCAGGTACCTTTTAGGACATTAAGGTAGAAACTAATAGGTTTTCCCAACTATTGGAACTGGTACCATGATTTATGGGGAGGAAGCAGGGCTTGGTGGTCAGCTCAGCACCTGAATGATAAGAGATGAAGCTTCATTCATTCTGACTTCACTGATCACAAGTGTGTGATAATTCAGACCCCAGCTCTGCCGACTTTTATCTTTGGGTCACTTAAGCAAGAGTGTAAATTGGTTCTCATCTATTTCTTAAAGCACCTGTAGCATTTTCTAAATCTTATAGCTTCCTCCCCTGCTCCCTTCTCTGGTGTTGCAGTATATCCTTTCAAATAACAAAATTATCATTCTTTAAAAACACTGTATAACCCCCAATACAGAAGTTCTTCAAATAAGCTTTTCTTCCACTTAGGGAAAAAAGCTATTTTGTCTTGCCTTAAAAAAAAAAGTATTATTTTCCTCCTCTTCCTTTTCCCAAATTCTTCTATTGGGATAAAGAGAACTGCTGTCCTCACTTTCTTCTGTAGAAACTTAAGTAGCACTTTTTTGGAGAGGAGGGTAAATTATAATATTTCTAGTTTTTCCTATATATGTGTTGCTGCCCCACCAAGAGAAGAATTCAATTAATATATGACTTAGGATATCCCTTCCAGTGCTCCTCTCAAACATTCTAGCTGCAGGAGTAATAACAAAACACACCAGTGACTCGAGAGCCCAAGTTCCAGGTAAGCCAATGTTTAGTCAGCTGCTTTGCAGATACCCCTATTGTGGTCTCTCTTCTCTCTTTTCCAAGCTACATATGCTCCCATCAAATATCAGAGACAAGAGACAAAGAATGCCTTCTTAATTCTAATTCATAGATACTTCGCTGTCTCTCTCCCACTCGATAGGAGAACAGCAGACTGGATTTCCTTAGTTATTTTCCACTGTGAAAAGTCAGGTTATGGATTTTTCCAAAGTACTTGCTAGCAATTTCCTTAAACAAATAGCTAGTTGTAGTTTTCAACTAAAAAGCTAACTATATATACCTATTTTTTTTTTAAATGAGGTGCTACATTTGTTGATTGACAATCGCCAGTATCATTCAGATTTATTTACTGAACTAAATTTTATTCTGCAAAGCACTAAGCCAGACCCCTTCTGCTTGGCCCACACCACTTTAAGCAAATGTAATTTAGAATCTTAGAGAGAGTGGTGCCCAATGGTCTGAGCTCTATACTGAGCATCAGGAAGGCAATCATTGGATCTGGGTCTCAACTTTACAGCTCACTAGCTGTTAGACCTTGGGCAAGTCCCAAACACTTTGCACCTCAGTGCCCTCATCTGTAAAATGAGAATGCTAGGGGGTGGCTAGGTGGTGCACTGGCCCTGGAGTCAGGAGGACCTGAGTTCAAATGTGGCCTCAGATACTTAATACTACCCCTGTGACCTTGGGCAAGTCACTTTACCCCAATTGCCCTGCCCTCCCCCCTCCAAAAAAAAAAAAAGAGCATAAATAAATAAATAAATAAATAAATAAATAAATAAATAAATAGATGATGAGAATGCTGGACTAACTGGTCTTTTACCTCTAGTAGTCTGTGACTTCTAAAATACCTTTCACTATGCCATTCCTTTCTTCAAAAACCTTCACTGATTGCTTACTCCTTAGGGGATAGAACTGCTACCCATTCACTATTCCTGTAACTCAAACCCCTGCCCTTTAGGCAATGCATAATGATTCTGCCCCTAAAAGACTGGTCATAAACTTTCCCACCACTTTTCAGTAAAGATATATGTGTCAGGCTCTGAACCAAGCACAGGAAATGCCCTCTCTTTTCAAGGCTTACTCATTCTTCAGATCCAATCTCCAGTCCCATTTCTTTCACGGAGACTTCTTTTTAACTCTTCCAGCCCACATTGTTCTCTGCTTTCTCTGAACTCTTTGAGAAGCAGCAGGGTAGCCCAGAGGTGGCAAACTTGCAGCCTGCAGCCCAACCAGTTAAAATATAATTGGGAAATGTTTAAAAAAACAAATAAAATGACAATACAACACAGATAATGTTAATTTGCGGTTTTCTGAGTGTAGCTTATAGGGATCCATTTCTATGTGAGTTTGACACCAATGAGGTAGTGAATGGAATGCTGGATGTGGGACTTAGGAAGACCGGAGTTCAAATTCTGTCTCTGATACAGACTAGCTAAACAGCTCTGGCCAAGTTTCTCAACCTGTCAAATGTCTCTTTCCACAGCACTATGATGGCTTTCATGTGCATTGTAGGAGGATTCCCACTTTAGTAGAGATTGGATTAGATGGTCTCTAAGGTCCCTTCTGATAAGGGCCCTTCTACAAGCAGCTCAGTGGAATAGTGGATAGAATGCTGGAGTCAGGAAGAGTTGAATTCAAATATGGCTTCAGACACTTACTATTTGTGTGACCCTGGGCAAGTCACTTAACCCCATTTATCTCAGTTTCCTCATCAACAAGATGAGCTGGAGAAGGAGATGGCAAACTACTCCAGTATCTTTGCCAAGAAAAATGCTAAAAGGGGTCAGGAAGAGTAATATATGGCTAAAAATGACTAAACACAACAACAAAAAAGGTACCTTCTAACTCTGAGATTCTGTGATCACCATTAAGCCTCCTTTAGATTCTTCAAGGTGGCACTCCAGGACCCTCCAGCACCTTTGTTAGGTAGGTGCATCAACTATATTATTTGCAAAGTGTGGAAGTAACAAGAAATAAGATGCCCAACTGATGGAATCCTGGATAAAAGAGTTTCCCTATCCTGGTTTCCCTATAAAGACTCTTAGGATAGTGTTAATGATGATTAAAAGGAACCCACTTCCATAAAACAACTGCAAATATATTAGTATTGACTGTCCACATTACTGGAGATTCTTCTACATCCAATCTACAATCCAAAGAGCAATAAAAAAATGGAAAAGCTCCTTTTCCCCAAGAATCCACTAAAAAAAAAAAAAGCTTTATCCATAATGACAACTTCAAGTGTCACAGGCTGCAATAATAGCAGCCCATATTTCCATCATTTAATTAATTGATCAGTAAGCTCTTCTTAGGGGGTAGCTAGGTGGTGCAGAGGGATAGAGAGCTTTTCCTGGAGTCAGGAAGACTCATCTTCCTGAGTTCAAATATGGTCTCAGACACTTACTAGCTGTGTGACCTTGGACAATCACTTAATAACCCTGTTTGCCTCAGTTTCCTCATTTGTAAAATGAGCTACAGAAGGAAATGGCAAATTGCTTCAGTATCCATGCCAAGAAAACCCCAAGTGGGGTCATGAAGAATCAGACACAACTCAACCAGTTTTTGTTAAGTGCCTTCTATGTTTCAAGAATTTCAATGTGCTAGGCACTGGAGAAACAAAGAATGAGACAATTCCTACTCTTAAGTATGCAATTCTACAATTAATTAATTAATTTTAATGATAACAAATTAAATAAATACATAAATAAAAAATCAATAAATTAAATAATAAATAATTAATACTTTAAGGTTTACAAAGTGCTTTCCTCACAGAAATCCTCTGATGTGGGCAAGGCAAGTGCTATTTTATCCCCATTTTATTGATGAACTGTCTAAGACAGGCTATAGCTTGGGGAATTGTGAGTTGCTTATTACTGAAGGTCTTAAGTCACAGTAGGCTGTTAATAATACTTGCTGAAGATTCCTTTTCTAGGTAGGGATTAGATCAGACCAGGGGTGGGGAACCAGTGGCCTTAAGGCCTGCAGGTTTCCCACCCCTTGATTAGATTAGTGTTTTTTTTTTTTTGTTCGGTGAGTAATTTATTTCTCAGGCCTCAGGGTTCTTCATCTGTAAAATGATGGAGTCAGACTACAACAAAGCTTTTCAAGGGGGTGGAGCCTGTGAACTTGATTTTTAAAATATTTTAATTTTAAAATAATTTAATAAGTAAATACATTTATATTTAATAACTAAAACTATCTTAATAAAATATTCTTTTCCTTTGTAATCCTATGTATTTTATTTTCTGAATCTGTGGTAGGAATAATATTCCAATCCTTACACCAAGGAAAGTGAAGCTAGTTTTTCCCCTTAAAAGGTACTGAAATTTGGTTGCTTTAAGGGACTAATGGCTCAAGGTGCTGTCCTTACTTCCTGGTGGTCCAAGCACAGGGCAGCAATGGGCAGGGGAGCTCCAGGCCTTCTTGGACTCTTGGCCAGAGGATGAATCATGATAGAAAACTCAAGATATGATCAACTTGAAGTATCCTCAAGGCCTCTCCTTGCTGACTATCCTTTTAAGATTCAGTAAATTTCCTTTTGCTACTGAATGATCTTTGTTTGAATACCTTTGTTTTCAGCATTGAATCTAAACTGAAGGAGGCAGAGCAATATCAGAACAGTATTTTAGGATACTATTCAGAGAAGGGGTCCACAGGCTTCATGAGACTGTCAAAGGGGACTACAACACAAAAAAGGAACCACTAGAAACTCTCCAAGATTCATTACAGTTCTAAAGATAGACTTTTAGGATGCAAGCAACTGATTCACCACCAATGGGCAATTGATTTTTATCAATATGTAAAAACTTCTACTGCCAAAGGCCCCTACTTTTAACAATCCATAAACAAACAAACAGAAATTTGACTTTTGACAGATGAGGCAAGACTTATCCTTTAATTCTGTTTCAATAGGCACAAACTCCTGTCCTGGGGGGGGAACTTGTGTTGACCACACTTGGGAAAGCAGGGGCCCTCTAGTTTCTCTAGGCATGTCATACATAGCACCAGGGTTGGGGGATAATCCTTCCATTTTGTTTTTTTTCCCCCAGTGGTGTCAGGTAGTTGTTATAATAATAATTATAGCCTTGTGTTTTAAGATCTACTTAGTGTATCTTTTTGAGAAACATAATTACTAACAAAATATAAGAGTGTTTTAAAAAATGAGCAGGGGCAATGCAAAGCACACTATTTTGTTTTGTTCATAAAAATAAGTGGATCAAATTCTTCAAATTTGCCCATATCTGACAACAAAAATGAAGCACAGCTTGACTGGCTCCTCAGAAAGTAAAACAGAAAATTCACGTCTGTCTAGAAGTAGAACATCGATCAATTAAAAACTAGGTTTATTGACTGGCTTGGATCAGAGAAGGGTTTACCAAAACTGCAGTGTGATATTTGTGGAATGTTTTGTCAGATGAGAGCCTGAAGCCAGCAAAGCTTTCTCAATATCTGAAGACAAAGCAATCAGATTTTCTTTCTAACAAAAATTTCTTGAAATGAAATGCCAAAGGAACTCCTCTTAAGAGTATCAGCAAAAATAAATAAATAAATAAATAAATCACTAGCTGGGACTCTGCATTTTAATTGCTTTTCAAATCATTGCTGGGAAGAATAAGAGCTGGCATTTATATTTTATTTTCAGAACTGCTAGGTGTTTTATATATGATCTCATTTGGTGAGGCAGCAGGTTTTATTTCCCCCAATTTGCAGATAAGGAAATCAAAGCTTAGGTGGAGTCACTGGCCAAGATTAACATAGATCACATCTGAGGTAAATTTCAAATGTCACTTCACTCCTAAATCCAACATTCTTTTCCCTACATTAATTACATTATTAATTAAGGCTAGGTGGTACAGAAGATAAGAGTGTCAGGGCCTGCAGTCAGGAAGACTCATCTTCCTGAGTTCAAACCTGGCCTCACACTTCCTAGCTCTGTGACCCTGAGCAAGTCACCTAACCCTGTGTGCCTCAGTTCCCTCATCTGTAAAATGAGCTGGGAATGGAAACGGCAAATCACTCCAGTATCTCTGGCCAAGAAAACTCCAAATGGGGTCACAAAGAGTTAGACAAAACTGGACAACAAATTTAATCTTTAAAGTCAAAGCAGAGTAATTGGTTGGTTCATAGCCTTTCTCTACATCTTATAATCACATCTGTGATTCTTAAAAAAATAAAAACTAGTAAGAAAGTTCAGTAACCACAATGATTATCTCCTCTTCCTATAAGTTTATTATTATATTTCCTTGCATAATATTTGTCTTTAAATATGTCTTAATACGAATTTGTTCCTTTAATAAATAAATGAAGTTAAAATGCCTATCTTTATTGAAGAATTTAATAAATATATGTATTATATACCTAATCAAAATGTATGTAATAGAAAGAATGCTGAACCTACAGTCAGGAAGACCTGATTTCAAATCCCCTACCTGATACTTCC
Organism: Gymnobelideus leadbeateri; assembly: GCA_011680675.1. Taxonomy (NCBI): domain Eukaryota; kingdom Metazoa; phylum Chordata; class Mammalia; order Diprotodontia; family Petauridae; genus Gymnobelideus; species Gymnobelideus leadbeateri. Next base: position 283,110 of record WOXC01003626.1, on the reverse strand, counting down.
TAACTATGTGACAATGGGCAAATAACTCCTTTATGCTTCATACAATTGCACTGGACTGATCATAGGTTGCAATCTGCCTTGAAGGTCTCTAGCCTAACAAAATTACACATTTTAATAATAATAGCAATAATACTTGCATGTGTATAATGTTTTTATGGGTTTTAAATAATCTTACATGCATTATCTTAATTAATTTTCACAACAACCCTGAGAGATGAGTTCTGATGTCCATAAAAATAAGTGGATTTTGTCAATAAGATCTGAGGGTGAACTGGGAAGGGCCACAGTTCACTGTGGGAGGGCCTCTCAGGTCCCTTCCAGCTCTAGAAATATTATCCTATGTATTCATGTATTACATATCTATGAAATTTTAGCAACTGATGGCAGATAACTTGGATATTTTTTTTTACTATTTCAGAAGTAGAGCTTGGGATAGATGACTTTTGAGCCCTCTTCTAATTTGTAGTTCTAGGAAAAGGATTTCAGTCTGCAGGGAATCCTTCATGCTGAGATGATAATGATGCTACAGGGCTTAAGGCTACTGGGATGTCTACAAAGGATTGTGGTCCAATTGCCATTCTAGGGTAATAAGCAAAGTCCAACTTATTTTAAAGGCGAGACCAGAACCAACTGCTGAATTGACTACACAAGGAAACCAAGGCTAGGGACTGGATCTGCAATTTTAGGGATTATAGGGAGCTCCCAGATGAGAAAACTTCCTCTACAGATAAATATCAAATCTTCCCTGCATACTTTTTTTTACTTTATTTTTCTTGGGGGTTTTTTTTTGTGTGTGTGTGCTTTCTTTTGCAACATGGCTAGCATGGAAATGTGCTTTGCATGACTTCATATATAAAATCAATATCATATTGCTTGCCTTCTCAAGGGGTGGGGGAGATGGGAGGGAGTGAATTTAGAACTCAGAATTTTTTTTTTGAGGGGCGGCTAGGTGGCGCAGTGAGTAGAGCGTCAGCTCTGGAGTCAGAAGGACCTGAGTCCGGATCCGGCCTCAGACACTTAATGCACACACAAACAAAAACAAAACCTAGCCGCGTGACCTTGGGCAAGTTACTTAACCCCAACTGCCCTCCAAAAAGCAAAAAAAAAAAAAAATTATTTTCAAATGTTAGAATTTTTACAATTGGGAAATAATTAATGAAATAAATTATATATGTATATATAGTGTATATATGTATGTGTATGTATATGTGTGTGTCTCTATCTATCCTTCTCTGCAACTTAAAAAGTCTCCTAGAGTCCTGAAAGGTTATTTTTTGGCTTGCTCAGGAACACAGCCTGTATGTGTCAGAGAAGTAACAGGAAGTCAGGCCCTCCTAGTTCCAAGGCAAGCCATGACATTATACTATATTCTCTCTGAAAGAAGTCAAGCAGGACAAAAAGGAGTAAGTCAGAAGTTACACTTAAAAGATTAAAGACAACAAAATCTCTAAGAGATTGAAGACGACAAATTGTTTAGTCCTGAAGCCCAGAGGAAGTCTTCAGAAGTCATATGGGGAAGGGTTTTTCTCATTCTTGTGGGGAAGGCATCATGAGGGCCCACATCCATTGAAATTTTCATTGAAGGTAAGGCTCTTGATCTGAAATCTATGCAAGGAACATTTAGCCACTCAGAAAAAAATTCTGCCACTAGTCATGTCATTCCTCAAATCTAAAGTTGGGAAGGAGGTCTTAGAAGGACTAAAATACTTGGAGACTATCGAAACAAATCTAGTTTGGACAGAAATTCATGGTTTGATCTAAAACCTAACCCTGAAACCAGCTGGATCTTTTGTCATTTTATATTTGGTGACATAATGTTTTTTAGTTATTCTCAAAAAATTTCAGATGATGTGTTATTTCACAGTAGTTGTTTCCAGAAACCTCAAGGTGTTTTGTTTTGTTCTTTGGTATTATTTTTCCCATTCGGGTGGCACATTTTTGCCCTTTAAAGAGGTCCTGAAGAGCTCTGATTTCCTTTTGTTCTATTGTGTTTTTGTGAATGCCTTTGCAGTTGAGGAGTATACTAAGAGCAACAGGAACCCTGTCCACGGAGCTCACACAAAATGAGGTGTGTGGCTCTGGCTGCCTCATTGGTTCACTCAGTTAAAACTCAGGGCTTATGAGGTCAAAGTCAAGGGTTCAATTCAGTTATCCTTAAATCTCTTGTATAGCAAGAGACTATACCCCTGATCTAGCTTATCCTTCAGGCAAATGAAGGACACCCCCACCCCCCACACACAAGGAGAAAGACCAAGAAGCCAACCTACAGAAAGCTGAAGGTTCCAAAGGGAGGACATTTACAATCTTTTTATGGCAGACAGCAGCAGACCTGGGTATATCCAAACAACTATCTAACAACTTCTCCCTAGGCACAACTCTTCTGGGTGCTTTTAGAAGAATTATTCACCATCAAGGTGAAGGGAGAAGGTAATGGGCTTTGGAATCAGAGGACCGACCCTAGGTTCAAATTCCACTTCTCATACTTCTTACCTTGGGCAAATCAGTTAACTTCCTCAGGTCTCAGTTTCATCATCCGTAAAAATAAGAAGAGCTTAGACCAGATAGTCTCTGAGGTCTTTTTCGGCTGTATAGCTATGATCAGCATCTTGTTCTAACATTGATGAGAATTTTTTTTTTTGTAAGTCACAGATTAAGGCAGCTTTGGGCTGGCACAGGATTTGGAGTCCAAGGAGCTGTGCTCAGCTCCTCGCTTTGCTCTGTTAATACCTGTATAACCTAGAGAAGTCATTTAATCTCTCCAGGCCTCAGTTTCCCCATTTGCAAACTGAAGTGTTTGGTCTTCACGTTTTGTGGTCCTTTCAGTCAGTAGATCAGTGAATAAGCATTTATTAAGTGCCTACTACATGACAGTGGAGAAGGAAATAGCAAACCACTCCAATCAGTATCTTTGCCAAGAAAACCCTAAATGGGCTCATAAAGAATCAGACACGTCTGAACAACAAAAAACATGCCAGGATCCATGCTTAGCCATAGGATACAGACACAAGCAGAGAGAGAGACTTACAAGGAGCTTACATTCTAATAAGAAAGAGACCACACAAAAGGAAGCTGAAAAGGGGATAGGGAAGGGTAATTAGGGTATCTGGCCCTAAAACAGAGGGGAAAAAGTATGGAGAGCAAATGAAAAGAAGATAAAGCTGGCCTCGGAACCCTCTCTTAATGGAAGTTCTGGCACAGCCATCCAATCAAAAAGGGGAAGATAAATACAGGCAGGTTTCCTGGCAAAATATTAGAAGGTGCTATTAAAAAGAATTGGATTAGCCATCCACACTGGAAAACAAAATCAATGAAAAATGAATATTGCCCTGCCTTTGGTTGGGCAACCCACCAAGTAAGTGTATCAGTACATGTGTCTTGGCTAGGCACTGTAGACAGTCCACGAACAGGGTCCAGAGCTAAACATGAGAAATAAGAGTGAGCTGAATATCATTTGGAAAATTGGGCAGAACTTTTGATATCACTGTTGCTTTTAACACCAATATCTTTCCATTAGGGCTAGATGGCTTTGAATCAAAGAAGATCATGATTTCTGAAAAATCAAACTTAGAGGGGAAGCTAGAGAACAAAGACAAGATGCAGCACTCTCGGTATAAGAAAGCTGCCTCACATTACGAACAAGAATTTACATGAAAAGATGTGAAATTTTTAAAAAGACCTCAAGGATGTGTATGACTAGAAGAAGATGGGGACTAATTACATATCAGGAGTGAGACAGCAGAGAGACTACCTGAGGGATGCATGTTATCCATGACATAACAGAAATATCAGAGAAAGGCTTCTTGCATGCTGGAAGATCTATGGAAAGGCCTGGACAAAAACTGCCCGGGAAGAGAAGGTGTGGATGTGTTGTGATGTGTACCAATGGGAAGAATATTCACACCTATGAGGGCAGAAGTGCATCAAAGTACTGCTAACAGGAGAGTTTGTAAACATTCAGAAAAGGGAAGAAACCAAAGATTCATCAAGAAAAGGTCATGCCAAACTAACATCATTTCCTTTTTTCTGTTATCATTTCCAGACTGGCATATCAGAACAATGGCACAGACCCACAAACTGAATTTTAGTTTTTGGTATTTGACATTCTCTCACACCCCTTCTAGGCAAGGAAGATAAGTACTCTAAGACTATACAGTTAGGTGGATTCAAAACTGGTTAAATGACTGGACCCAAAGAATCAAACATAGTGATGTTAAACAGGATGCCCCAAAGTTCTGTTCTTTGGTCTGTGTTAAAGATTTTTTTTTAATGACTTAGATGAAGGCATATATGGCACGATGAACAAACCTGCAGGTGACAAAGTTGAGAGGGACAACTACTAAAACATCTGAAAATCTAAAAAGATCTTGACAGATTTAATGGTGGACAGAGGCTAACAGGATGAAACTGAATCATGATAGAGTAAAGTCCTGAGCTTGAGCTCCAAAAGCACAAGTATAGGACAGCAGAAGCAAAGCTAGTTAACAATTCCTGTGAAAAGTAATCTGGGTGTTCAAGGGAACTGCAAACCCTATATGCGTCAACAGTATGACCTAGCAGACAAAAAAAGGCAGATGCCACATTAGGGTAACAGAAGTCTAGTATCCACAACAGTGATAATGGCAATCCTGCTGTTTGCTCTCTTTCTAGAACCACATTTGGATCACCTTGCTCAGTCCTGGAGACACTTCTGAAAGGGTTTGGACAAAAGGCAGCATGGTTTCATGGAAAAGACAGTAGATTAGGGACTCAGAGGTCTTAGGTCCAAATATCAGTTCTGCTATTTACAATGTAAGTGTGATCCTGGTTCTTAGACTCAGTTTCTTAATCTGTGAAATGAATGGGTTTGATGGGGAGATGTCTAAAGTCTTTTTATGCTCTCAACACTATACATTCAGGAGGATGATTAGCCTGGCAAGGGGACTGATAACCACGTCATAAGAGGATCAGTTGAGGGCAGCAGGGATACTTAGCTTAGAAAAGCCAACACTTAAAGGTGTCATGATAGTGTTCTTTAAGTAGTTGAAGGACTGACATATGGGAGAGGGATATTTGTTTTGCTTTATTACTGACAGCAAAACTAGGTAGAACAAATGGAAGTTATAGAAAAGCAGATTTCAGCTAGGTGGGGTGGCACATACCTGTAATCTCTGCTTCCAGGGATACTGAAGCTGGTGGTTTACTAGAACTCGAGAGTTCTGAGCTGTAGTATATGCTAAGCTGATAGGGCATCCAAACCAAGTCTAGCATTAGTAAGGTGAGTCACTGAGAGCAGGGGCTAGCCACCAGGCTAGGCTGCCTAAGGAGGAGCAAAGCGATGACTATGCTGAAAAAGGAACAGGTCAGAGCTTCTGTGCTAATCAGCAGTGGGATGGGGCTCATGAGGAGCTCCTGCATTTCCAGCATGGACTAGACAGGGAGATCCAGTCTCAATGAATGAAAACAAATAAATAAAGGTAGATTTCAGCTAAGATATAAGGGAAAATTTTTTAACAACTTGAACTGTCCAAAAGCTATCGCAACAAAAAAATGTTTCCCTGAAACTGACTGCTGAAAGGAATCCATGACACAAAAACGATTAAGAACTGCTTCTTTAAAAGAGTCTGGCTAGCCACTTTAGAAAAGATTCTTTTTTTTTTTTTGAGTAGTAAAAAAATGAAATAAAATAGTGCAATGAATTAAATATTCCATCGTTATTTATTTTCTTATGAATCTCTTTTTTAAACTAAATTTTATCTGCATCCCTCCCCAACCACTGTGAAAGCAAAATACATATTACAAACACATTTAGTCAAGCAAAACAAATTCCTTAACTGGTCATGTCCAAAAATAAAAAAAGCCCCTATCTGCACTCTGAGTCTATCACCTGTCAGGAAGTAGGTAGCTGCTTCTTGAAATGGTCTGGAACTGTGGTGGTTCATTTGTGTTGATCAGAGTTCCTAAGTCTTTCAAAGTTGTTTCTCTTTATAATAATATTGTTACTATATAAATTATTCTCCTGGTACTTACTGCTCACTTCACTTTGCATCAGTTCACAGAAAGCTTCCCAGTTTTTTCTGAAACCATCCTGCTTGTCATTTCTTATGGCACAATAGTATTCCATGACAATCATACATCACAACTTGTTCAACCATCTCCCAATTCACAGGCTGCCCATTGATTTCTAGTTCTTTGTCACCACAAAAAGAACTATGTATATTTTTGTACATATTGTATATGTACATATGTACATATAAAGAGTTCTTTTCTTCCTTCTTTGATTTTTGAAATGATTCACAATCAGGAAAGCATGGGACTCTATGGCCTGTAAGGTCCCTTCCAGCTCTGAAATTTAACGACTCATTGCTATTTAGGTACTCTTTCTCAATCCTGCCATGCTACTCCTATCATCAGTAATTCAGTTTGCAGATGTACTTTTGCTTGTGATCTCTGCAAACTTCAACTATTTAGAGCAACATCATCTGTTTGCTAAAAATGTGTATTTTTGTAAAGTCATGGATGGGAGATGATAATTTTACTTGCTACCCAGGAGTCATGATTAGATCAAGTGGCTCAAACCTAAGGCTGAAAGAACAAAAAGGCTAGAGTCACAAGTGACCCTTGGATAACTTTTTTTTTTTTAAGAATTGGGATATTTCTGGCCGATTGTAATGGAAATGCAAATTTAAAGATCTTCCCTGCCCCTAGCTTAAGTGCACCTGGAGCCTGTGGTGGGAGGCTTGTTTTTCAGGAAAGCCCATACCTTGATACTTTGTGATTGGGCAGTGGGTCCAGAAGGTTGTTACATTCTCTGAGCCAAGAGAAGGCTATATAAACCCTGAGGAGAGGCTTTGCTTTGGGGCTCACTTTGAGAAGTGCTGTGTGATTTGACCAGATGAGACTCTGGGAAGCCGTTGTTGAGAGCCCCCCGGCTTTGAAAACCCAGATGTTGATGCTTCCCTCTCTGGTAACTGTGATTTGGTATTGATATAATGGTAGGACAGTTTGGAAGCCTGCCTGTTTGATCTGTAAGTTCTGTAACTCTGAAGTTCGGGGTGCTGACCTTTTTCCCCTGAACTAGGTAATGTATGTTTGTTTGATTAAAGTAAGCTTGTTAACCCATTTTGAGTTGCTTTCCTTTTGAAAAGCAGATCTAAGAACCTGTGTTGGCAGTCACCCTGGGGATATTGGGGTGCTTGCTGCTACACCGCTTTGCAGACGCTGCCACCAGGAGTTCTCGTCTTGGTTCCGTCTGCCGGACGCCGATCCTCGCCACCTCTTCCTCTGCCGTCGAGCCCAGCCCAGGCATCTGTGGCCATGGCCAACCCCAATGTATACTTCGACATTGCCGTCGATAACGAGCCTTTGGGCCGGATTACTTTCGAGCTATTTGCAGACAAGGTTCCAAAGACAGCAGAAAACTTCGGTGCTCTGAGCACTGGAGAGAAGGGATTTGGTTACAAGGGATCCTGCTTCCACAGAATCATTCCTGGGTTCATGTGCCAGGGTGGTGATTTCACACGCCATAATGGCACTGGTGGCAGGTCCATCTATGGGGAGAAATTTGCTGATGAGAACTTCATCCTGAAGCATACTGGTCCTGGAATCTTGTCCATGGCAAATGCTGGACTCAACACAAATGGCTCCCAGTTTTTCATCTGTACTGCTAAGACTGATTGGTTGGATGGCAGGCATGAACATTGTGGAAGCCATGGAGAGTTTCGGTTCTCGGGATGGCAAGACCAGCAAGAAGATCACTATCGCTGACTGTGGACAGCTCTCATAAGTTTTTTTGTTTTGTTTTTTGTCTTAACCATCAAATCATTCCTCTGTAGCTGGAGAGAGCACCCCCAAACCCCATCTGCTCTTATACCCTATAATCCTTGTGCTCTCACTTGCTGCAATTCTCTTGGATTTCACTTCCTTTTTCCTTCCACAAGCTGTCTAGACAACAGAGTTAAGTTTATGATTATGGAATAAAAACTAAACTACAAAAAAAAAAAAAAAGAATTGGGATATTTCCATCAAAGCTGCTGTGTGACCATAAGTAGAACTTTTTCCTTGCTCTGAATTTCCACTGGCAATACAGGGATTAAAAAACAACAATTTGATCTCTGCCTATCTATCAGAGTTGTTGTGAAAAATTAATTAAAATCAACCTCCTCAGGACAGCTAGGTGGCACAGTGAATAGAGCACTGGCCCTGGAGTCAGGAGGACCTGAGTTCAAATCCAGCCTCAGATACTTAACACAAAAAATAGCCGTGTGACCTTGGATAAGTCATTGAATTCCAACTGCCCCCCAAAAAGCAAAAAAAAAAAATCAATCTTCTATAGCCTCATACTGTACTATTGAGTAATTCCTACAGAGTACCTGTGACACCAAAAGAAGGAACTATGCCCCCTGCAGTGTTATCAAGAAAGGCAATGTGACACAGAAGAAAGAATGCTAGACTTGGGGAGTCAGGAAAATGCAGTTCAAATCCTGATTTGACACTAATCATAGGACCCTGAGTGAATCACTTAACTTCTCCTATCCTCAGTTTTCTCATCTATAAAATGGGAATAATAATAGTGCCTGCCTCATAGGGCTGAGGTGAAGAAGAAACAAGATAACGTATGTAAATTGCTTTACAACCTGAAAGTGTTACATGTCAATTCTTCTTACTGCTTTTAGTGTTCAGTAGGGGTGATCAAGAGAGGAAATACCTCAATGATCATGTTCCAAAATTAAATTAGGAAAACTCTTAAGGCACTTCCATTCCCCAGGATCAGGCAACAATCAAAGAAATAAGAGTGTATCAAGAAAAGAATGGCCCTAAATTAGGGTTTCTTTTTAACTTTAGCAATCCTTAAGAGTAAATTAAACTTCTGGAAACACTTTGGAAAAAATTTTCATTTTTAAAACTAACTAAAGAAAAGTCTAGCAGACTTTCACTTGGAATTCTAGGACTTTTCCCTAGCAGTGGCATATTTTAGTAACATTGCTATGGTGCAAGTGGAAACCAAGACAAGATGCTCAGGTAAAACTGACCTTTTCTCTGAATTTAGGCAGATAAGCGTAACAGTGTCATTAAAGGGAAATACAATAGCCCTGAGTTAACAGATACAGTAATAACTGGCTTTTATAAAATTATTTAAGAACCAAAATATTTGGAGCTGGAAGGGAGATTTGAAGGTTAAGTTTAAAAAAAAAAACCCAAAAACATTTAGAAATTTACGGTGTAGCCGGAAAAGCACAAGATATGAAATCTAGAAAGCTGGGTTTGTGTCCCAGCTCTTCTTGTTGGTCAAACTACAAGATTTTGGTCATCTATGTCCTCTCTGAGCCTAAGCTTCCTTATTTATAAAATGAAGAACTTCAGCTAGATATATTTAAGGGACAGTTCTGCTCCAAACCCTATAAGCCTAAGCTAATAAAAATTAATCACCTCCTCCACATCCCAGCAAGGGCAAGGTGATATAACAACTGTAAGGACATTATGATGTCTTTGAGTGAATAAACAGAAAGGGGATATCACAAGCAGTCAAAAAAGGGGAGTCTAAGTTACCAAGACAAATCAGCAGTACCAACTTCAGACACTAGATGTTGGGGCCAGAGTACTGTTAAGTTCTATTGTTTTTTAAAGGCAAAAACAGGGGGTTATGTAGTAACTTTGGAATCCCCAAAATATGACACAAAATATTGTGAATTCACATCAAAAGAGAACTGGACTGAAATTAAAGAAGGGGATATTGGATGACATTTGTGCAGTAACAATTTTGTACAAAATCTTCCTGGAAATTATCTTTAACTATTCCAAGTTCTCAAATAGGTCCTTCGTTTTCCTAACCAGATCATGTATACCCTTTAGGACTACTAAAGTACTGATTGTTGCCAAACTATACCTTATAAACCTGAACTTTTAAATGGATTTACAAAGGGTCTAAGAATTTTGAAAGCTGTAAAAAGTAATACTAATAAATCATGAAAGAATAACACCCAATAGGATTTGAATGACTATATCATAAATATTTTCAAAATTTAACTTTCTGGCAGCTTGAGCCAAAAAAGATTGTGGGGTCCAAAGACAAAGGTTGTAAAATAGCTGTCTTTCTAGAGTTCCCTGAGTACAAGGGAGTGATAATATATGGGATCTTTATAAAGGATTTTAAGATTTGCAAAGTGCTTTTACACATATTATCTTTCTGATACTCCACAATTTCTTGACTCCAAATTCAGCATTTTAGCCAACAGATGACAGAACCTTTTATACTTCTTTTATAGTAGCTCTGGTGCTGGTAAAATCTAAAACATGTAACAAACCCAAGTTAAGACTCTGACTCTTATCTGCTTTTTAATATCTAAAAGCAATTTATTCTTTCCCTTAGCTTTGCTTAATTACCTTGAACTACATGACTTTCACTGCTTCTGTGGGCCTCAGTTTCCTCACTTGTAAAATGAATAGGTTGGCTATAGATGTTCTCAAAGGTCCCTTCCAGCTATAAACATAATATCATCCCCATCTTTATGAAGGAAAGCAGAGGTAAAATGCCCTGTCAATGATCACACAGAATTTTATTAAAATCCTTGGCTTTACCAGAGACAGAACCATACCACTTTTCAGCCAGAGGTCACTCTTTTTTGTTGGAGAACAGATCTGATTCAACATTTGAAGAAGATGATTTTGTGGACCTGTGTTTCGAGCAATTTTTTTTAAAGAGGTGCTAGATGATGGTTTTGGTTCATTGGTGAATTTCAACTACAAATCTGCGTTTCTTTTTATCTGCAATGCATTCCAAATGTGCAGCCGGCCTCTGAGCCCCAACAAGTTACAGCAGAAAAGGCTGCCCTGAATATGAAAAATATGCATGATATACCATAATATCTGAAGTCCTAAAAGACCATTACCTGCCACAGCTGCAAGAATCCTGCTGAAGATAAAAGAACAGAGAAAGCCAATCATTCTGCTTTAGTAGCAATATCCTTCTTGCCATGTGGCGAATATACCTTCCTGGCCCCTTTTTCCAATATCCTTTTTATTTTACTTTAAAGTATTCTTATAGTCTGTGCTGGAGGAGGAGTAGGCAAAGCTATAACCACATGAAGGTGTTTGGGGGCATTACCCCATTTTCATAAAGTAAGGCGGGACCTACCACAGCTGGAAATCACCCATCTCAGTGATACTGCTTATGTCAAACAATCATAAGATCTCAGAGTTGGAAGGGACCTTGGAGGTTTTCTAGTTCAACTCAATATTTCACATATGGTCTGACCAGGAGAGAATACAACAGGTATCATTTATTTGCTCTAAATGCAGCAAATAACTATTTTGGGGGTGCCACCAATAGAAAAAACTGGGGGAAGAGTGCTCTGGATTTGGAACCTGAGTTCAGATCCTGCTTCAGAAACTTACTAGTCATATAACTCTGGTCTAGTCATTTAACCTCTCAGTCTCAACTACTTCATCCACAAAATGGGGACAGTAATACAGGGTTATTGTGAAGATGAAATAACGTATGTTAAGTGTCCCTTGAACTTTAAAGTGCTATATGAATGTTAGCTATTATTATAGCTATTTTCTTCCCTAAAGATTCTTCACCAACTGCTACACAGAATCCATAAGAAAGCCTTCGTTTTGTTTTTGTTGTTGTTGTTGTTTGGCAACAGGGGCAATTTCCTGTAGAGGAACAGACAGAAGTTTGTTGTTTTTTTGGGGGAGGGAGAGGAGGTGGGAGGAAACAGGTATGGTTCAATGGCTGAAGAAACATTGATCAAAGCCTAGCCCCAAGAATGTACAGGCATTTAATTAATTCTATTTGATTAAAAGGAAATTTTTAAAAATTACATATTATGATAGAAAACAATAAAAGAGGAAAGGACCATGTTATTGAATCCAGAATAAATTTGGGAGACAGTCATGGAAAAAAATATTTTATAAACTAGTCAGTCCAACATTAATAGAACTCCTAGGTCCCAGTGACTTTGAAAGAGCTCAAGAATATAATTATAAGTATACTTTTACAGAAAAAGTAAATCTCAATGAGTTGAATATGATGTAAATTTTCCCAACTAGGGTTCTAATGGCAAAGGGATACCTGAAATGGGGAGGAAGGGGGGACTATTTCCTGTGCCCAAATCTTGTGGGATAAGATCAGAAGTTAAAATTTGGCCTAAAAAGACTTACCCTATGGTATTGTACACAGATTGAATAGCAGGTAGTAGCAATTCGGCTGTGGCTACTTTCTCCTTTACTGACAACAAGAACAGAAATCACATTCATCTAAGTGCTCTAAGATTTAACAGGTGTTTTCCTCACTATCTCACCAGAACCCATTCCCCCCCAATATCCTATCTCTTGCCAGGTCTTGTCCATTCTCTCTCTCTTAGTCCCTCTTTCTCCCCTCTGATCCTGATCACCTGGTACAGACAATCTCCTTACACCTTACTCTCCCAACCATGTACTATTCAATCCAGTGATACTGACTTCCTTGTACCAGAAACTCCCATCTCTGCATTTTTACTGGTTGTTCCCTATGTTTGGCATTTTCTCCCTTTCCACTTCCACCTCCTAGCTTCCTTCAGGTCCCAGCTAAAATCCCACTTTCTGCCAGAAATTCCCCTCACCCTTAATGCTAGTGCCTAGGACACTCTCCAATTTATCCCATCTGTATCTTGTTTGTAAGCCATTATTTGCATGTTATCTTCCCTATCAGATTCTGGGGCCTTTTAGTAGAGACATTTTTTTTGGGGGGGGGGAGGGTGTCCTTTGTATCTCGAGGCTAAGTACAATACCTGACACAATAGGTGTTAAAAAACGCTTACTGGCTTGACTTACAACCATCTTGTCAGGTAAGAAATAACAAGTATTATCAAGCCTACTTTATAGATGCATCAACGAGGGTCTGGGAAATCATAAGCTTATGGTCACAGATTCACTCTCATGTTTGTGGATAGTCCATCCTGCAAGATTTCATTAGCCTCCATACTCAAAGGCTCATCCATCCCTTTTTACTCTCCTCCTTGATTAGAGAGTTGAAAAGTTTCCCCCAAATTCTTTGAGTAAGGAGGGCATCCATGCTCCCAAGCTGGTACTTTCTCTAGGCCTCCTTCCCGTCCTTTTCAGTGTCCTTTTGTGTGCTGTCTTCTCTCATGAGGTTATAAACTCCTTTCTTTATTTGTACTTGTATTCCCAGCCCAACATTTAGCTGTGACTGATGCATAATAGGTGTTTAATAAATGTTTATTTGACTGACTGAATGAACTGTGTCATGCCCAGATTTTTCACTCTAAGACCAAGGATTTTCATATTAGACCACATACTGATGAAGCTTGATAGCTAGAAGATTATTTTCTGAAGCTGTTCTAATGCTGTTAAACATTAATATCTTGCAGACAAATAGCTATCTATCAAATTCTAAAAAATCTGATGCAAGGTTAAAGCACCTTGGGAAACTAATTTTACACTGAACCATCCCCAAAGCAGGAATTTAACATCATCCCTCACTGAAGAAGTTCCTATCACCCTGAGACTGCAGAATGTCTCATTTCTGAAGAGCTTAATGTTTTCTTCAATACAAGTTGAAACTGGTTTGCTCACAACTTATCTTAAACCATATTCATTACAACAAAATTCCTGTACAGGAAGAATTAGATTAGCCTTTGGCATTCTTAACCTAGGGTCCATGAACATATTTACATTTTTGATAATTGTATTTCAATAAAATGTTCCTCTTGTAACCCTATATATTTTATGCTTTTAAAAACATTCTGACAAGAGGTCCCTAGGTTTCACCAGACTGTCCAGGGTGTCCATGACATAAAAGAGGTTAAGAATGCCTCTGCTTTAGAGGTTTTGCTGTAGGACAATCTGACTTGTACCTTATCTCATCTGCAGTGTCCTCACCACATTCCTCTTAGGTAGTATGGAGACAAGGATGCATTATCCTTACCATGGAGATGGAGAGGCACAGAAAGTAACTTGCCCTGGGTTACATACTCAGCAGAGGGCCTGGTTCTTGAAACAAATCTAATTATATATATATATATATATATATTTTTTTTTTTTTTAAAAGCTGGTGGGCTTGAAATAACTTTGGTCTGTCACTTTCCTGTTCTAAATGACTTTGGGTTGGCTTTCTAGAGATAGGGGGTGTGTGTGTGTGTGTGTGTGTGTGTATTATGGGGTGGGGCTGACACTTCAAACGCACAGGTGTCAGTTTCAGACAGATGTGTGTAGTTTCTGAATGAATATGGGGACTGCAGAAAGAGATGGGGCAGGAAGTGAAGGGGGATCAGACTTAACAGAGACACTGTCAATATAGATGGGATCGATGCAAACTTGGTCAGGACTGGTAGAATTGATGTCTGAGGACATTTATACTGAAACTACAGTGCATAAATGGTTTTTGCTGTTGTTCTTTAGTTCTTTCAGTCATACCATATTCTTTGTAACCCTATTTGGGGTTTTCTTGGCAAAGATACTGCAAATGTTTGCCATTTCCTTCTCCAGCTCATTTTACAGATGAGGAAACTGAGGCAGAGTTAAGTGACTTTCCCAGGGTCACACAGCTAATAAGTGTCTGAGGCCAAATTTGAACTCCGGAAAGTGAGTTTTCCTGACTCCAGGCCTGGCATTCTATCCCTTCTTAAAATCCCAGGGTAATTATTCATGTAAGATTTATTAGATAGCTACTCTGGGCAGAGTCCATATACTCTGGACGGCAAAATTATGTCACAGAACCCCAGAAAGTTGGGTTCTAGTTCTGACTCCAGAACTTATTAGCAAAATTAGTTTCCACTTTTCCATCTACCAAATTAGACACCATCAGATGCCCAGGCAGGCGTTTTTTAGGAATGGAATCATAAATGAGAAAGTGCAGGCATACTGTTGTTTACAAAGTGCCATGAAAACACGGTATTATTATTATTATTATTTTATAATTATTATTAATCTTTTTGTCCCCCTTAAACAAGAGATGCAATTTCATAATTATTGGAAGGCTCTCTCTACAGCTCAGCAATTATTTATAGTCATACTCTGATAATAATCTGGGGTAGAGAAAGTGTCTTTGCTCAGGTCATACATCCAGTATGTGTGAGTCAAGGCTAGAACCGAAGTGTTTCTAACCCAGGAGCCAACGCCATCCACTTAGCCACACTGCCTGTTTTGTACTGAAGTCTCCCTAAACACAGCCTGGTCCAAAGCTTCACCTGCCTCTCAGGATTAAGGGAGAATCCCGCTGCTAAGGAAGGGGCCAAGGAGGGGATCGGATGAAGAGGTGCAGGTCAGAGCGTACAGAAGTGTGGCAGCTCCTGCGAGCCCACGCTCTGAAATGAAAAGTTCCGATCCGAGTAAATACGGGAGAAAAGCCCGGAGGGAGCCCAGCGCCCGGGAAAGGCATGCCCGGGGGCTCGCCGCTTCCCCAGCTTGGGGTACCGGCTCTGCCCGGCAGTGCGTGCATCGGCCCCCCGCCCTCGGCCCAGACAGAAAGACGCAGGGTTAAGGCTCGTTTGGGTCACTAGGTCCAATCTGCCTAAAGAGCTCCGGAAACTTGCTCCAGGAGAGGGGCCGTGGCCCCAGGGGCTGGAGCGGGTCCAAACATCGGGTCTTTATAGGGGATAGAATTTGCGAGGGGGTGGGGCTGGAAGACTACCCGGAGTCCCGACCCTTCCCCTGCAGACCCTTCCTTCCCCCAGCGTCTCCCCCGCCTGCCCCTCCCTCCGCGGCCCCGTCGGGTTCTAGGACCACGCGGAGCCCGCGGGCTGTCCCGCTCACTTCCTCCCTTCTTGCAGCCAGCTGCTGCTGCTGCCATCGGGTAAAAAGGGAAAGGGGAACCCCGGTTGGGGGGGGGGCGTCTCCCCGACACCGGGGCCGGGGCGCGCGCCCTACCTGGCGAAGCAGTATTCGCAGTGGTTCCCCCGCTCGTTGACCGTGAGCACGTAGGTGTAGGCCGGGCAGGAGAAGAGCAGGTCCCCGACGCCGTAGCGCTGGAGGGCCCGCAGCCCCCGGCCTTTGCCCGGGCTGAAGAACCTCTCGATGCCCGCGTCCTCCCCGTCGCCTCGCGCGCCCTCGGCTCTCATGCTCGGAGCGAGGCCGGGGCCCGGCCGGAGCGTGCACTGGCCGCCCTGCCCTGCCTCTCAGTGCACGGCTCGGTCCCGGGCTCGGCCGCCGCCGCCGCCGCCACTGCTGCTGCTGCTCCCCGCGGCGCACCGAGGACGGCGGGCGGCGCGGGGGATGCCAGCCCTGGAGGTGGGGGTGGGGTGGGGGTGCCGCCCGCGGTCAACTCCCGGCTTGCTGTTACTGGAGAAGCGTCACCTGGAGCCGAGCCCGAGGCAGCGGGGGTGTGCACTCCCGCGTGGGGAGCTGGAAAATCAATCCGGCCGACTAGCTCCCCGGGAAAGTACTGCAAGCCACCCGCCTGGTCCTAAAGCCCACCCACCAGGCGGGCTAGCAGGCCCCCATGTCCCCGGGCCTACCCGGCTGCACTCGCCCCTTCCCCCACCCCACGCCCTCATTAGCCGGGGGACACCCTACACTCACCTGGAAAGTGGGTGTGGCCAGCTGGTGAGGGGATTCCGGCTGGGGACTGTGCCCCAAGTTCGATAGGGGCGGGCAGGTCTTCTGGGGCCATCCCAGTCATATCTATGTATCCCGAGATTGAGAAATGCAGAGGTCTAGTTCAGCCCTCCCAGGAGGTCCACAAGCATTTATTAAGCGCTTACAGTATATGTGTTAGGTGCTAAGGGATCCAGTACCAAGAAAAGGTCATTCGTCCCAGCCCTCACAGCGCGCCTGCCCTCAAGGAGCTCACCATTTAATGGGGGCGGGGCGAGGCCGGAAACACGCAAACCCCAGGGGACCAACGAGAAGTATACAGGACGAATTGGGGGTAACCTTAGAGAGGAAAGTGATACTGAGGGGGATTGGGGCTGAGACGTTAGAGAAACTGAGGCCAGGCGAGGTCACGTGACTGCGCGTATTCCCCTACGGAAGAGAGAGACCCCTTCCCGGGACCTTAGGCCCAGGGCTGGAAGGCTCCTTGCATAGCTTACAAATAAGTAAAACCTTGACCAGAACGGGCCTAGCGTTTCCAATCCAGGGCGCCTTCCAGTAGGACTTCCTGCCTGTGGTTGGGTTTTCATGTAAACCAACATAAACGGTTAAGTTTCCTTTAAAATCCTCCAAGAAAGGTAAATTATCTGTGCCTGGAGAAAACCTAACGCTCTCCTTGTCAGCATGGCTAGAGGAAGGTAAATGGCCCCTAGGGAAAACATTTTAAGGAAGACATTTGAAGAAGGCTCAAAGAAATGAGAGGCTTAGGAGGCAAAGGCCGCAGTAAGCCCTAGTCCTGAGGCTAAAGGCTTTACAAATTTGTACAGTCTTCTCCTGAGTTTCCAGTTTACATTAGTTTAAAATCCCTTCTAGCCCCAGTGAGCTAGCTAAATACCAAATCAAAGAGATTGCTGTGTCCCAGGGGTGGGGAACTTGAGGCTACATGTGGCTCTCTAAGTCCTCAAGTGTGGCCCTTAGAATCCAAACTTCACAAAACATATCCCCTTAATAAAAGGATTTGTTCTGAAAAACTTGGACTTGGTTAAAACCCAAGGGCTTAGAAGACCACATATTGCCCCTAGGCTGCAGGTTCCCTACCCCTGGTCTGAACCATCAGTGAAATCTGAGGAGAGATTCAAAAATCTCCCTTCAGGGTGCTTATAATTAGTTGAGAGGCTGTATGAAGTAACTGATAAAACAGGACGTAGGAATGGGGGCCTAGATGGTTTATCCTTTGCAGTTGTGTGAGGTCAGGTTACTGCAAAATAGGGACAATAATAATTGCTGCCAGCCTTTCTTCCAGGGATTGTTGTGAAGACTGAATGAAAAATAATTTTCAGTACAAAATACAAAAATTGTACTGACTGTATTATACAAGGTTATATAGAATTCAAAGATGGCAGTGATTCATGTAAGTTGATGTAGTCAGATAAAAAGTGATCCAAACAGGAGATCACCTGTATGGTGATAATTGACATTTATTCAGCACATTTGAGAATCACAGGTCTAGTCTCAAAACACATACAAGACTTTGAAGATTGAATGGCACCTCACGTTCATTATTTTATTTGAGCTTCATAACAATCCTATGAGGTAGGTAGTGATATTCCCATTTGGCAGGTGAGGAAACTGAGGTTCAGAAAAATTAAATGACCTGCCTGCCTATAGGCACACAGCTAGTACGCCTCAGAGACAAGAGTCTAATTCAGGTTTTCCTGACTCTTAACTGAGCATGCTTTCACACAGTATTATATAAACTTCTGCAATTAATGTGTGATACAGCCAATGCCATGACTGGAATTTTGCTCCTCTAGGCAAAAAATTACCTTTTACCATCGGTAAAGAGCAGCAGCCTGCCTTAGTGGATACAGTCCTGGCCTTGGAGTCATTAAGACTGGGATCTAAAACCCACCCTTGACGTATACTGACCATAGATTGGCAAGTCACTTAACCTCTCCAGGTCTCAGGCAGGATCATGTGAATTGCAAAATAGCATTGGCAGAGGTAACTTCCTTATCCATACCAAAAGTTAAAATTGCATAATAGATATACCCAGCCTCCATTTTGTTGTTCAGTTGTGTCCAACTCTTTGTGACCCCATTTGGGGGTTTCTTGGCAAGCATGTAATGTTTTGCCACTTCCTTCTCTAGCTCATTTTGCAGATGAGGCAAACGGGGTTAAGTGATTTACCCAGGGTCACACAGTTAGTAAGGTTCTGGGGTCATATTTGAACTCAGAATGATGAGTCTTTTCTGACTTCAAGCCAGCCACTATCTATTATGCTGCCTAGTTGCCTAATTTCACACCTAGTCTCCAAGGCAAGAGCTATTTGGATGATATTCCAACTAATGAAGAAAGAAAGGGAAAGCTGTTCCAAGGTGCTGTCACCCTTTCCCTTAATGTATTGTAATCTCCATTGCCATATCCACTTCTCAGTGGTGCACTGGTCTAGATCAGAACAGTTGTCAGCTTTTAACAGTGTAATGACCTAATTTTTTATGTATAAACAAACTAATATGACTTAATCAAAGTCACACATTTGTGTAGTCAGTGACAGGGCCTGAATTAGAATTTATCCCACAGTTTAGCTAGTCAACCTAAATAACATCTTATGCAAGTAGGTACCTCCAGTATTTATAGTGAAAAGAGCATTTTCCCCCAAAACTGGAAGAGCAGAGTTTTGCCTCTGGCACATACTGGGCCTATATGAGCAAGTTCTTCCTTCCTTCCTTCCTTCCTTCCTTCCTTCCTTCCTTCCTTCCTTCCTTCCTTCCTTCCTTCCTTTCTGCAGTTGGGATTAAGTGACTTGCCCAGGGCCACCCAGCTAGACAGAGGCAGGATTTTAACTCAGACCTGTTGATTCCAGGGCCAGTGCTCTATTGCCCCTTTGGATAAGTAATTTCACAACCCAGAGATCTAGTAGAGGGAGTTTCCTCATCTGGGCATTCCCTGTACCAATGAAATTGCAAGTCTAATTCCTATCCCAGTCCCTATCTTATTCTTGATGAAGCAGGTATTAGCTGCAAGTATAACTTTGTAAATATTTAAACAATTCTTGTAACATCTTGTAAAAGTGTGAGTTAGTCTGGAGGCCTCTGTTTGCCTATTGTCCATCATTTCACTGCCATCCACAACCAGGCCAGGGTACAACTGGCCAGAAATTCTACTACTGCTATCATGCTATTGCTACAAGAAATAAAGGGGAGGGGAAAGAGAGAGGTTGAGTTATAGTCTTCTCAGTAAAATAGGGAATCAGCTTGAGTGGTAGGGACTAGAACAGAGAAAAAATTTAGATTAGGCACCATGGGAAATGGGGTCTGTGTAACATACTTAACATTTTGCATCTGCATTAAGGGGAGACTGGCCAATGGAAGCCTCGGCCTTAGTTCATGCTTTTCCAGCTTCTAGGTATGCATCATGAAGGCCCCCATTTTCCTCACATGACCAATGGAGAAACTTTTTTTTTTACTTTTGGTTGTCTACATTGTGTAAGGACTCTTATGGAGGTTGGCCCATCCTTGGCCTCAT
Source organism: Gymnobelideus leadbeateri (assembly GCA_011680675.1). Taxonomy (NCBI): domain Eukaryota; kingdom Metazoa; phylum Chordata; class Mammalia; order Diprotodontia; family Petauridae; genus Gymnobelideus; species Gymnobelideus leadbeateri. The sequence goes on along the minus strand of WOXC01003626.1, from coordinate 263,073 downwards.
AAATAGGCTTGTGTCAGGGAAAGGGTTGCCTCCAGTTTGTGTCTTCTTCCATTTGGTACATGACTTTAGAAGATCTTTCGAGGTTCAGTAATTGGAGTCCATACCAAAGTCTGTCATTATTTGAGCCCAGTTAAGAAGTGAGTTATGGAATTCAGGCTAATGTGGGTCATTGATAGCCAGGACTCTGTTCTTCAAGGAAGGGAGAAATTTCATCCATTGGCTATACCGTATTTGGAAGTGAACTTGAACAAATGCTTTGTTAGTAACCATTTTAAGTTTGAACCTACTCTCCATAAGGACTGAAGTGTAGAGGGGTAAGTGTGTCCCTGGATCGGGAGAATGTGCTTGTACTTCTTTTTTTGTTGTATCCTCTCAGTAAATATGCTTTTGTAAAACCTAATTGATGTTAACTGATTAAAGTGACAGAGGAGTCAGTTGCTATGAAGGAGGGGGGGTGATATCATGGTGATGATATTGGAAGAAACACACTGGAATGAAGGCTTAAGCCAATATTATTAGAGTTATCATTCAACTAATATGGTATTAGTAGATGGCCCCCTTTGACACTCCATGACACCCTAGGGTTACCCCTAGAATTCTGCGAAGGTGAAATAGTAGCTTACTTTAGCTTCTGCCCTGCCAGTGGAGTTATGGTTGGGATAAAAATTCTCCTGTGTCCACGTGGACTGTATGTAAAATGAAAAATTTGGGAGTAGATATCTTTCCTATGTCCCTTTGATCTGTTGGGGTTCCATCTACCTTCCATTCTTGAGGCAGATTGATCGAAGGATAGCAATGAAGCTATGGCAAATGTGGATTTTTTATCTTATGGTGTAATTATGCTGATGACACCTGGGAGTGGGCCAAAATGGGACTGTGGCTGAAAACTAGCCACTTAATCACTCCAGATGGCTGAAACTCTCTCTGCATCTCTTTCTTCAGAGATTTGGGGTGGGACACTTAAGCAGCTCTGTACCTTATTTTGTTCACTGGCTTTTGGGGATGCTAATTAAGGGATAAGCTGGCATGGTAGAAGTAATGCTGGACACCTGGTTGGTTTTTTTTTTTAAACTATTTTAATTTGGTTACAAGGGAAAGATCAAGTGGGTAGTGTTAGAGTATGGGTAGGAGGTCTATATCTGGAAATGACTGTGATGTAAAAACAAAAGACATCGATAAAGTGTAAAAAGAAATTAAAGATATTAAAATTCATTAGCAGTATATTTAGTAACAGGTTATGAAGAAAACTATGTTATAAAACAACCACCAAGGAATGGCAACACACCAACCCAAAGAACATGATGACAGCACACTCTTAAAAGAGCTCATACTTGTCAGTCTATCACTTCACATTCTCACAGACTACAAAAATAGCCTTCTTCCAGCCTGCCAAGCCATACCCCTCTCTTTGAGTACCTCATCAGGCATACCATGGAGGAAAAGGACCTGGTGATATTTTATTAAGTTACCCTGAAATTCCAAAAACAGTAGTGAACAGAGGACAAAGTCTTCTGCTTGATATCTTCCACCAAAACTATGTTAGAGAAATACAGTGTCTTTCTGGCAAATTGTTCATGGAAAAAATAAATCTTACCTTAGAAAAATAAAGCTGCAGAAAAGTGTGTTTTTATTAAAATAAATAGAAATAAGACATCTCTTTAGAATTCTGATGTTGGTTGTTTTTAGATTCCTTTGGTGCTACTATAATTTTATCTTGGGGGAGGACCTTCTATTTATATTGTCTCTTCTATTAGAATGTGAACTAGTGGGGTATGGAGGGACTAGGGGCTGGAGGAGGGAAGTGCCTTATTTTTCTCTTTGTTTCTCAAGCAGTTAACACAGTGCTTTGCACATAGCAAGCACTGATTAAATCATTCATTCTTTCATTCATTCATTCCCAGGTTCCTCAGTTTGGAGTTGTCCTTGATTTTTCCTTCATTTATTTTTACCAGAAAATTACCAATTCCTTCACTGTCTCCTGTTGTTATCACTTCCTTTCTATTTCCACTGCTATGATCCCCTAACCATCTTGTCACTTTATTACCACAACAGCAACTGGTCTCTCTTTCATTTTTGCATTCTTCAGTCTTTTTAGTTGGTGCTAAGGATAGGCCACTGGACTTAGAGTCAGGAAGACCTAAGTTTAAATGTGCCCTCAGATGCTTGTGACTTTGGGGAAGTCATTTAACTTTCAGTGCTTAGTTTCCTCATCTATAAAATAGAGATAGTTGGGGCGGCTAGGTGGCGCAGTGAGTAGAGCGTTGGCCCTGGAGTCAGAAGGACCTGAGTTCAGATCCGGCCTCAGACACTTAACACACACAAACAAAAACCTAGCCGTGTAACCTTGGGCAAGTTATTTAACCCCAATTGCCCTCCAAAAAGCAAAAAAAAAAAAAAAGAGAGAGAGAGAGAGATAATAATAGTGCCCACCTCTCAGGGTTGTGATGATTAAATGAAATAATATTTATTAAGTGATTTGCAAACTTTAAAGTGTTATAAAAACATTAGCTATTAATATTTTTGTTCTACTTACTATTGTCAAAATAAACTTCTTAGGGAAGATAAAAAGTTTTATGCCACCTGATACAGAGTGAATTAAAGCAAAGTCAAGAAAATAAACCAATATATACAATGTAAATGGAAAGCACCACAAAACAGTGAAAAGTGAATTTTGCAAAATTATGAAACACAAACATCACTCCAAAGAAGAGAAATAGGAAGACACTCCACTTTAGAGTGGCTCACTGAATATATTGTTAGACTTATTCAGTGTATTGCTGAGTTTTGTTACATTTTGTTCCCTTTTCTTCCACTTTTTCTTTCCTTTAAAAATATTATTTGTTATATGAATTAAAATTGAAAGTTGAATTAAATTCTATGTTGCTAAGACTTAAGCTAGGTTTACTATTCCTTCCCCTTGTAAACTTTACCCACCACCTATATCCCAATGAAACTTTCCTAAAGGTCAAGCTTTTGTTTTGTAATTGCCTCCACCTCCACTTTTGTAACCATACCCATAATCCACTTTCCAAAAAAACTAGGGTTAATCTAAAGGTCAAATCTCATCAATTTAAACTATTATAGCAGCTATCCTTTGTCTGAAGACTAATCCCATTGCCTGAGAATCTTTGTCTTATGGCTCAAATCACATCTCTTTGCTATGGTGAAGGAGGTTTCAGAAGGGGAAGCCCAAATGATAGGATCTCAATTCTGAATATGTCATTGATAACTACTCATAAGAATAAACACCTAGGTTGCTTGGGATTTTGCTCTGTCATCTTGCTAATTGTTATAAAAGACCTTGTTGGCCCTAATTTTCATTCTTTGGTTATTGAGAGAGGCCATTGACCCAATTTATTGGTTACTGCTTTCATGTTATTCAGTCATATTCAATTCTTGGTGACTCTGTGGACCATAGCATGCTAATGTTGTCCATGGGATTTTCTTGGCAAAGATACTGGAGGGGTTTGATATTTCCTTCTCTAGTTGATTAAGGGAGACAGAGATTAATTGACTTGCCTAGGGTCACACAGCTAGTAAGTGTCTGAGGCCAGGTTTGAAAGTAGGTCTTCCTGACTCCAGGCCCAGTGCTCTATCCATTGAGTCACTTAGCTGGTTACTGTTAACCTAACTAATAAATTGATCATGCTTGGACTATTTTCTTTGATGCATTTCCACTTCCTTATTTGGCAAATCAGAGACTGGGATACCAGAATTCAAATGTGGTGCATCCGCTGACATCAATAAAGAAAATTAGATTGTTATAAAAATGTTGATAGATCTTAGCTATTATTTTTTTTTTTTTGGTCAGTTATCCTCCCAGTTTCAACTGTAATTAAGTCCTCTTGCAATGATTTGGCTTACTTGGTCCCAAATCAAATTTTCTGCAGTTTTCTTCACCACTTTTTGCTATTTTAGGTGCTGATTTTGCTTACAACCTCCTATGAAGGTCTTGTATATTTTGTAATTCATCTCTATAAGGTTTGAATATATGCTTATGTTTTAAAATAGCATTGCCCTTGGCTGCATGTCACTACTTATTAAGTTTCTAGACTCTTTCAGCTTCTTCTATGGGGCCAATTGCTTTTCATTAAACTTCTGTAGGAAATAGTTATGTTAATGGCTGTTCCTTTAGCAAATGCCCATTTTAAAATTAATAACTTGTTTGAATAGGTTCTGTTCTGAACTTGTAATTTCATACAAAGTCATTATATCTTCTTCCAACTCTTTTTTTATTTTGATATTGATTTTTATCTTTATGATAACAAGTCAGTAACACAGTTGATATTAATGTGATTCCCATATTGCTAACCAATTGTTCCCTGACTGCAAAGATGTAGTCAATCTCATTTTTTTGTGTGATGGATGCTTGCCAGGTCAAATTGCTGAAAGACAGTGTGTTATCAAGGTAAGAATGGACTGTGAATTAAGAAGAATGTGGGTTTATGACCCTCATATGACACTAAATATTTATATTGACTATTGGCAAATAATCTCTCCCAGTCTCAATTTCTTCATTTGTAAAATGGAGCTAATACCTGTAATACATACTATTGAGGTCAAATGAGATAATATATATAAAATACTTTGCAAACCCTAAAACTCTTTTATGTTTATGTTTGGCCATCTTAAAGAAAATATTCATATCATGTTATAGGTATATGGCCTCTGTTTAGTCTACCCTCTAGTCTCTTTTGTTTCTTGGTCCTGAGCCATATTTTCCAATGCATTTTCATAAATATCCCCTCTATTCATCTTTGTATTAGAGTCACATACTATTGAACTGTATGTTGATTTAATTCTTTAGTGTTTTGTGTGTTTCACCAGCTTGCTTTTGTCTCTTTGACTATATTTTATTTTTAAAAAATCCATAAAAATCTACCTTTTCTCCCTTTCATCTTCCTGTTCCCCCTATTGAGAAAGAAAAACAAAATCCCCAATAGAAACATGTATAGTCAAGTAAAACTAGTTCCTGAATTGTTTTTTTTTTAAGTCTCATTCTGTACTTTAAATCTATCAACCTCTCTATCAGGAGGTAGCTAGCATGTTACATCACAGATCCTTTGAAATCATAATCATTATGTTAATCAAAGTTCCTAAGTCTTTCAGAATTGTTTGTCTTTATGGTATGGTTGTCATGGTATAAATTGTTACTTCTCTCTGCATCAGTCCATGCAAGTCTTCCCAGTTTACTTTGAAATCATGCCCTTTGTCATATCTTATAGCATAATGGTATTGCATCACATTTATATATCACAACTTGTTCAGACATTTCCCAATTCAATTTTCAATTTTTTGTCATCTCACAAAGAGCTATAAATATTTTTGTACATTCTTAGAGTTTGTTTGCTTAGGATGAATCCCTCTTTAAATCTATCCTTCCTCTTATTTTCCCCTCTCTAATCTTCCCTTTCTCTTCTGTTTCCCTGTTTAATGAAATATATTTCTGTGCCATATTTCCTATTCTTTTCTCCTTTGACCAGTTCAAATAAAAGTGAGGTTCAAGTGTCACCCATCTTCCCACCCTTTCCTCCTTGTTTTTATAGGCTTCTACCTGTACACCTTGATCATGTAAAACAATTTTCCCCATCCCTCTCCTTGACCCCTTTGGTATATTCCTCTTTCCCTCCTTTTATGTTCTTCTTTTAAGAGCATCAAAACATGACAAAACCACTCCTAGGGTTTCTGTCTAGTTAGACTCCCTCTATAACCCTAGACAATGATAAGGCTATGAAGGGGATACATGTACCTTCTCTCCATATTAGAATGTAAGCAATTTACCCAATTGTTTAATCTCTTATAATTGTTTTCTTGTGTTTACCTTTTTAGTTACTCTTGATCCCGGTGTTTGCAATTCTAAGTTTTTATGTAGCTCTGATCTTTTCAACAGGAATGCTTGGAAGGTCTTTATTTCATTAAAGGTCATTTTTTTCTTCCCCTGTAGAATTGTACTGCTTTGCTGAATAACTCATTCTTGGCTGTATGCCTATATCTTTTGCCTTCTGGAATCTTCTATTCCAAACTCTCTGATCCTTTCTAGTGGTGAATGTTATATCATGTTTGATCCTAACTGTGTATCCTTGGTACTTGAATTCTTTCTTTCTGACTGATTGTAGCATTTTTTTTTCTTTGACCTGGAAACTCTGTACTTTGACTACAGTGTTCCTGGGAGTTTTTGTTTCTAAGTTTCTTTGAGGAGGTTACCAGTGTATTCTTTCTACTTCTATTTTGCCTTCTCATTCTAAGAGATTAGAACAATTTTATTTTATGATTACTTTTTTTAAAAAATTATATTTATTTTTAACACCCTTAAAAATTTGATTTCAAAATTCTCTTTTTCGCTTCAGCTCCTCCTCTACCTAAGAAAGCAAGCAATATGATGTCAGTTATACTTGTGAAATCATGCAGTGAAATCATGCAAAAACATATTTCCTTATTAGTAATGTTGCAAAAAAAAAAGCAAGAAAAATAAAGTGAAAATTTGTACTCAGGGTTCATTAGTTCTCTCTCTTGAGGTAGAGAGTATTTTTCATCATGAGTCCTTCTGAATTGTCTTGAATCTTTGTACTGATCAAAGTAGCCATTTCCCAGTTGGTTATCATTATAATATTACTGTTATTATGTACAGTGTTCTCTTGGCTCTGCTTACTTTCCTTTGTATCCATTCCTATCAGTCTTCCCAGATTTTTCTGAAACCATCCTGCCTCACCACAAAAAGAGTTTCTATAAATATTTTTGTACATATAGGTCCTTTTCATTTGATCTCTTTGGGGTACAGGTTTAGTAATAGTATTGTTGGGTCAAAGAATATGCATAGTTTCATAGCCCTTTGGGCATAGTTCCAAATTTTTTTTCAGAATGGTTGGATGAGTTCAGAGTTCCACCAACATTATTAGGTCCGAATTTTTCCACATCTACTCCAGCATTTGTCATTTTCCTTTTCTGTCTTGTTAATTAATCTGATAGGTATGAGGTAGTATTTTAGAGTTGTTTTAATTTGCATTTTTGTAATCAATTTTGATTTAGAGTATTTTTATATGACTGTAGATAACTTTGATTTCTTCTGAAAACTGCCTGTTCATGTATCCTTTGACCATTTATCAATTGGGAAATGGCCCTTATTTTTATAAATTTCACTCAATTCATTATATATTTGAGAAATGAGACCTTTATCAGAGAACCTTGCTGTAAAAAAATCTTTGATATTGTATGTTCTTTGGTACCTTTTAGCAAAATGTAATTTTTCTGATTATCTCTTTAAATTAGGTCTAGGTTTCCTTTTGCTTTGTTTAAAATAATAATTCCTACCCCTGCCGCCATGCCCCCCGCCTTTAACCTCAGCTTAAGTATAATAGATTCTGCTCTAGCTTCTTATTTTAACTTTGTATGTGCCTTTGTTTTTTAAGTGTGTTTCTTACAAACATCATATTGTTGGATTTTGGTTTCTAATCCTGTCTGCTATGCACTTCTATTTTATGAGTGAGTTCATCCCATTCACATTCACAGTTATAATAGCTAGCTGTGTATTTTCCTCTGTCTTATATTCTTTTGTTTATGCTTCTCTCTCTCCTCTGCCCTCTCCCCCTCTCCCCACCATCTTGCTCTCTATTTTTACCCTGTCCCTCCTCCTTTGCTTTTGACCGTCTCCCTTAAACTGTTCTTCTTTTTAGCACCATTCCCCCCTTTCTCTTCTCCCCTTTCTATCCCACTTCCCTCTTAGATAAGATAGATGTCTATATCCAGTTGTGTATGTGTGTGTGTGTGTGTGTGTGTCTTCCTCTGTGTGTTTGTGTATTCATTCCATCTTTGAACGAATTCTGATGACAATGAAGTTCAAGTGTTGCCTGCCACCATCTCCATTTCCCCTCCGCTGTAAAAGCTCTTCCTTCCATGCTTCTTTTATGTGAAATAATTTCCCCCCACTCTTCCTCTCCCTTCTCCCAGTGAATCCCTCTTTCTCACCCCTTCATTTTTTTTTTGAGGTCATCCCAACAAAGTTGACTCACACCCTTGCCTTTTGTTTATGTAGACTCCTTCTAACTGCGGTAAAAATGGCAATGTTCTTAGGAGTTTTATACATCATCTTCCCTTATAGAAATGTAAATAGCTAAATCTTATTAAGTCCTTTATGATTTCTCTTTCACATTTCTCTTTTTATGATTCTCTTGGGTCTTGTGTTTGAATGTCAAATTTTCTGTTCTGCTCTGGTCTTTTCATCAGAAATACTTGAAAGTCCTCTATTTTGTTAAATATCCATATTTTCCCCTGAAGGATTATACTTAGTTTCACTGAGTAGGTTATTCATGGTTAAAGTGCCTTTGCACTCTGGAATATCATATTCCAAGCTCTGTGTTTCTTTAAGGAAGAATCTGCTAAATCTTGTGTGATCCTAACTGTGTCTCCATGATATTTGAGAAGCTTCTTTCTGTCTGTTTGCAGTATTCTCTCCTTGGCCTGGAACTCTGTAATATTCCTGGGAGCTTTCATTTTAAGTTTTCATTTCAAGAAATGATTGGTGGATTTTTTTCAATTTCTATTTTACCCTCTAGATCTAAGATATTGGAGATATTTTCACTTGTAATTTCTTGAAGTATGATGTCTAGGCTCCTTTTTTGATCATGGTTTTCAGGTAGTCCAATAATTCTTAAATTCTTTCTTTTTGATCTATTATTTTCTAGGTTAGTTGTTTTTCCTATGAGATATTTCACATTTTTTTCCTATTTCTTTTCTTTCTTTTTACTTTGTTTTGTTTCTTGATGTCTCATGGAATTGTTAGCTTCTACTTGCCAAATTTTAATTTTAAGATATTATTTTCTTCAATGAGCTTTTGTAATTCATTTTCATTTGTGTAATTCCACTTTTTAGAGTTTTTTTCTTCAGTGAATTTTTGTGCTTCTTTTACCATTTGGCCAATTCTGTTTTTAAGGTGCTGTTTTCTTGTGTGTGTGTGTGTGTGTGTGTGTGTGTGTGTGTGTGTGTGTGCCTCTTTTAACAAGCTGTTAACTCTTTTTTTCATAATTTGCTTGCATCATTCTCATTCTCCCCTCGCCCAGTTTTTCCTTTTCCACTTTTATCTCTTTCTTTAATACTTCCAGGAATATTTGTTAAGGATGTGTCCAATTTACAGTTTTTTTCTTTGCGACTTTGTTTATAGCTGTTTTCACATTGTTGTTTTCTTCTAAATTTGTGTCTTGAGCTTCCTTTCTACCATAGTAGCTTTTTATGGTTAGGTTCTTTTTTTGTTGTTTGCTTGTTTTTCTAGACTATTTCTTAATTTTGAACTTGTATGTTAGAGTTGGGCTTTGCTCACCTCAGGGTGGTGGATTCGCCCTCTAAAGCTTTAGACTTTTTCATGTTGCTGTTCTCAGAGCTAGTTGTGGGGGTCTGTAAGATTTTGGTGCCTCCAAGGTGGTGTAATTCAGGGAGAGGTATGGTTACTGTTCTCCTGGTCTTTACCCAAGAAGGGCTACCATTACCCTGGAGCTGCAAGTGCCAGTGTTCATTTTGGCCCATGAACTGTGATCAGGGTTTCTGTTACATTGCAGTCACAAGGACTAATGCTTCTCTCTGCCTTGGAACTGTAGCCAGGGCCCCTGCTCACTTGTTATTGACTGCAAATACTCCTTTCTACCCTGGAACTGTAACTCAAAACTGCATATCAACAATGGAGTTTCCAAACAGAGTCCCATCCTGTGCCCAGTGTCAGCTCAGGGCCCCCTGTCTTTCTGACCAGTTGTCTAATCCCTTTACTGTCTCTGGTCTGAGAGCTCCCAGAGTTGCTGCTGTGCTGTTACAACCTCCTCCAAGTCCTGCCACTGGGTATGCTCTGAGTTATTCTTTACCTCAGTGTCATAGACCTCTCCTTCCTCCCTCCTAATTTGGCTTGGGTTGGAAAAATGTCTTACCTTAATCTTTTGCTGTCTATGCTACTTCAAAATTCAATTTGACATGTTATTTAAAAAACAAATTTCTAAGACAATGTTGAGAGAGTTTCACTTGGCTGCTACATCTATCATCTTGGCTCTGTGACATCTCTTTGATTTCTTGAAATATGATGTCTAGGCTCATTTTGGTGGTTTGGTGTAGGGGTGGCTTTGAAGTGGTTGAATGATTCTTAAATTATTTCTTCACAGCCTGTTTTTTAAATTAGTTGTTTTGCTGTGAGGTATCTTATGCTTCTATTTTTTCAGTCTTTTGATTCTGTTTTAATATTTTCTGTTGTCTCATGGAGTCATTAAATTACATTTAGTTTATTCTAATTTTCAGAGATTCTGTTGCTTGGTTAAGGTTTTATACCTCTTGTGTCAAGTTATAAATTCCCTATCTAATTCTTCTATAACTCATATCTTTTTTCATTATTTTCCGTTAGTGTGTTTATTTCATTTAAATATATATATTTGTATTCATATTTCAAAAAAACATTTTTTAAACTTTAAAAAGCAGCAACCCTGTTGTTTCATCTTTTCTAGGAATTCTAATTGGATTTGTGCTCAAGTTGTGTTTTTCTTTGAGGCTTTTCATGTAGATGTTTTAGAGCCATTCTCTTCTGGATTTGTATCTTTGGTATCCTCGTCATCTAAATAGCTTCTTCATGTTGAGATTATTTTTTTGTTGTTGTTTGCTTATCCTTCTAGCCTACGTCCTGAATTCAGATGTTGTGTTATGGCCAGGGCCCTGCACCCTTCTAGATGGTTTATCAGAGCTAATCCTATTTCTCCTTTCTTGGGGTATTTAGTATTATTTTATTTCAGGATATGAAGGATAGCTCAGTCTGGGGACCTGCAAGCTTTCAGTGTTTCCAAAGTTTTTTGATCCATGGCAAAATCTGATCACTGCCTGCCCTGGTCTGAGCTATGTAAGTTTCTGACTTGTGTTTAGATCTGAGCAATATACTCAAGAGCTTGTGTTGCTTGGAGTTCCAATAAACTGCTGCTGGACTCAGCCAACTAGAAAATCCTTCTGGTTCATATTGACAGAACTACTGGCACCCCCCACCCCCTCCATTGGTCTGTGATTTCTGCCCTGGTTATTCATCTGCAGCGTTTAAGATAGAGTCAAGACTCCACTCTATTCCTGGAACTCAGTCCATACAACTGCTGCTTATTTGTGAATTTACCCTTTGCTCAATGTCTAACCTAGGATCCATAACCTGGGTTGTCCTGTTAGCCAAAGGCCTTTTCCTCAGTGAACCCTGGATCTGTGAAACTGGGTGGCAAGCAGAGCCAGTTTGTACCTTATTCCACCATGCACAAGTTTAGTCCCCTCTATGTAAGAGCTGGGACCTTTTCTTGCTCTGGTACATGGCTTCTCCTTGGGATAGAGTGCTCTTCACTTCCCCTTCCCACCTGTCCTTAGTGTCTAGGAACCTCTGTCTTCCAGCTCACTATACTTCCTTCTACTCCACCATCTTGTCCCTGCCCCTCTATTGATTTCATTCTTAGGATCATAATATAAGTAAAAAAATTTTTTTCAAGTCTAATAAGATGAAATTTAATATTTTTGGATTTAGCTTCTAGTTTTAATCATCATTTTAGAGTAGGAAGTTTTATTTTATTATTTTAAAAATATATTCTTTTAAATTTTGAGATCTAAATTCTCTCCTTCTCAGTTTCTCCCCTCCCCATTAAGAAGGTTAGAATTTGATATTCATTATACTTGTAAAATCAAGTAAAATGTATTTCCATATTAGCCATGTTGTAAAAAAAAAAAAAAGGCAGAGGGGAAGAAAAGTAGAGAAAGTAGAAAAAATATGCTTCAGTTTGTCCTTAGAGTTCATCAGTTTTTTCTTTGTAGGTAGGTAGCATTTTTCATTGTGAATCTTTTGGAATTGTCATGCACATTGTACTGAAGATCACAGTACCATTTCTCTACCTCCTCATCCTCTGTAATAGATGTTGGCATATAAATTGTCAGTGGGCTTCATCCTTTTGCTTTTGTTTCATCATGTGCATTGCAAGGTGAAATGACCAAATATCCTATGAAATGACATTTCTTGTGGCCTTGGGAAACATGATGAAACAAACTCCACTATCTCCTTTATATTTTTGATTATAGTGATAATATCATTACTTACACTACATTTCCTTCACTTAGTCATTAGACAAAGACCTCATGCTTAGAATACAAGTAGTTAAATTGGTGACATGTTTAAACTTGTCTATAGGTGGTATAAAGACTACATTATTCATAACATCCTCTGTCTTTTTCACCTTTTTTGCTGTTGTCACTGCAGAAGCAGAAGGTGACGTTAAGGAATTGAGAATCACTTTTATTTTTTATTCATTTCATGGATTACCATGACCAGGGTAGCCAAATCAGTAGTGAAGAGCTGATGTTTTTAGCTGATTCTCAGCAGTCTATTGTTGGTACCATGGTTGAAGCTTTTTTAGTCAGTCAACAAACATTTATCAAGTATCTGCTGTGTTCTAGGCACTATACTAAGTACTGGGGACATAAAGGCCAAAACATAGCCCTGACCTCAAGGAGAGCCATTTTCTATCAAAGTAGAATCTACTGGAACTTGTATTCCATTGTCATGGCATTTGAGAATCTAGGGTCACTTTTATATCATAATGAGGCCTCAGAGTAGGACTTTTATGGAGGGAGCTATTATGGTAGTATTTAAATGTTTGCTGTGAATGTCTTGTCTCACCTACTAGATTATAAACTCTTTGAGGGCAAGGACTGTGTTCTGTTTATTTTACCTACAGGACTATGTACCCAGAAGGTGTCTAATGATGCTTCCCCCACACTCTATACTATACACCCAGATTATAAGATTCCTGAGGGCAGGGGTCTTGAGGACATTAAATTTTTTTTTTGTATCTCTTCCATTGTGTAGCACAATTCATTGCACTTAATAATTGCTTAATAAATATTTGTTGAACGAACAAATGAAAGGCAGAAATAGTTAATGATATTTTAATGGTGGTTGGTGCTGATGACATTTTTAACCTAGCCAATAGATTGTTTAAACAATTTGTCTAGAAAATTCATGAGGATTCCAGAAAGTAAATCAATGGCAAGTTTATATAGACTGGTATTACCAGTTCAGTCTCTAGCCTAAGGTGAACTCATAAAGGTTATTAAAATGATGTGTGTTTTTGCTTGATCACTGATAAATGGTTATGGAGAACCCCTACGATTCCAGGTGGCAAGAGGTACCCTTGTAGTCTCAGCAACATTAAGCAAAGGTGCCCCAAGGTCATGGACTTAAACAGAGGAAACCCTTCCCCTCCAGGATTAAGGGCAGAGAGAGGATCTCTAAAGTATATTATAAAAGCAAAATCCCTGTGTCTCATCTGCATCCCAGCATCTTCACTCCATATGCAGAGTTACATAGGGAGGAGATACTATTTAAATCACCGGAGAGCATTTTGGAGACAAAAGAAAAATGAGAACTTTCCCCAGCCATTGTTAAGAAGACATAGGAGCCATTTTGAAGTGCAGATGTTAAACCTCTAACTACTGTATGTTCCCCTTGACATGGAGGTTTGTCCCCATGATTAAGGGAATTAGAGCATATTAACCAAGTGACTGGAAACTCAATAAAGTGGCAAGGAGGTCAAAGAGAAAGGACTAATTGTGTTCATTCTTGTCTAGACTTGTAAACCTTCATGCTTCCTCTCTTCTGTCTCTGAAAAGTCCCCCTGCTTCTTCAACATCAGGGTCTATGGCTCAGTCAAAGAGTGCTTCAGTACATTCTTTTTGAGAACAACATTTCTACACTTATTTTTGGGGAGGCAGTGTCATCTAGTGGCTGAAACAAGGGGGGCTGGGTACAGTTTCTCACTTTGCTACCAACTGTCTGGGTGACCTTGGGCCGCTCCTGTAGGGTCAGATTTTCAGTTCTCTGCACCTCCTGCAGAGTTCCCACTGATTTTAAAAGGAGCTGTGAGCACAGAGGAGTTTCTCCAAAAAAAGCAAAGAGAAGCAAGAACTTGACTTTCAATCCCCCTCTGCCTTAGTCTATTCATTTCATACACTTACTAGTTCTATGTATAATATTTCTTGTTTCTTTAATGTTGATTTTTTTTCTCATAAGGAAAAACAATACAAGGAAGAAAATGACATAAGCCTTAACTGGCAGAGGACATATAGAGTCCATACACAGTCAAACAACATTTTTCTCAACTCTCCTAAGCACAAAGATAACAGGACAGTTTTCTTCAAGAGCTGTAATCTTCCAAAAGTCTTAAATGCATAGCTTAAGCCATCTGGGAATCATTTGAAATCTTTAACAAAATAGAAATTATTTTTCTTAAGATTAAAAAAAAAGAACTTCCATTCTACTAGCTAAAACTACTTCTGCAACATCTTTCTTCACTGTCTCCTCTTCTCTCTTCCCACTACTAGCACCCCTAAAAAAGACTGGCATTGCTATGCATCTAGGCAGTTCCAAAAGCTTCCAAAATCTTTGTGCTGCTGCAGAAGCTATCCTTCTGTGCCTGAAATTCACTCCTACCTCATCTATGCCTTCTAGAGCCTTCAATTTCATTTAAGAACTATGACCTTCCATAGGAAGCCTTTCCTGATCCCTAGTTGTTTATGCTTTCCCTTTCCCCTCATCTTATATTTACTTACCTGTTTACAGGTTATACATTCCCTAGAAGAACATAAACTCCTTTAATGTAGGGACTGGTTTGTTGGTTTTTTTTTTTTTTGCCTTCATATTGTTAACCTGTAGAACAATATCTTGCACGTAGTAGATAACAAATAACTATTTGGTTGCATTTGTTGAAAAGGTATTACCCTAATGAGGGAGGCAGGATAAAGGACCTTTCAGGGCAGGAAGGCAGCAGTTGCCACACTGATGAGGGTAGGAGTATCTCTTCTACTCTGAAATTGCCTGCAAGGAGCCTATCAAAATGAAGATTCCAAGACTCTAAACTGATGTTCCCTAAATTGGCATGTATGGCATGAGTGTTGATAGAAGGAAAACCTTGGGACCTTCTGGTGAGACCCCATTGTGGCACAGTCATACACTTCTGCAGTAGTCATATCACCTTAATGACTTTCCCTTCTTGTCTGTGCGTGTGTGTCTTTGAGGAAATCTAGTGCACTTGGGCTTTGTAGAAAGCTGCCCCATATTGTCCGCATAGGGTACATACCAAAGGGTTGAACAATAATGCCATTGTATCACAATGCCAGGGAAAGCTACATCCTTGGTACCTTTCCTAGGCTTACTTCCATATTCTCATAGATAATCCTATGTTGGAGGTTGTAGGATTGTGCCAGTCAGCTGTTGAGGAACCCTGAAAATAGGTCTTCCTTATTCTATCCTTTCACCTATCCAATCCATTCTTCACACTACTAGCAAACCTGAACATTGGTTGGAGTCAGAGGACCTGGTTCTGGATCCTGGCTCTACTGCTTACTAGCTGAGCTGTGTAACTTTGGGTGTGTAATTTATTTTTTACTTTTATTTTTTGCATTTAATTTTTATTTTTTCTCAATTGCATGTGAACAAAAAATTTTAACTTTTTTAAAAAAAAATTTGAGTTCCAAATTCTTTTCTTCTCTCTCTCCCTCTCTACCTTGAGACGGCAAATAATTTGATATAGATTATGCATGTGCATGCAAAACATTCCCATGTTATTTGGGCATATAAGTTAACATCTTTTGACTTTAATTCCCCATTCTATAAAACAAAAAGGTTAGATTAGAGCAAAGGTATCAAACTCAGGACAAGACCCCCAAGCTCCCACAAAAAAGTATGCCAGATTAAGATTAAAATGTAATTGGGAAAAGTTTAACAAAATAAATAAAAATAGAAAACACATTGATGATGTTAATTTGTGGTTTTCTAAGTCAATAAGCAGAGCACAGGATTCTGTTTCTATTCAAGTTTGATGCTGCTAGACTAGATAATCTCTAAGGTCTCAGGTCTTCAGGTTATAGAATTCTCCATGCATAAATCTGATCATGACTCCCCAGCACACATTCCCAATCATTCTTCGTTGCTTACTCAGTAATGTTGTTTTCTTTGCCTTCCATATTGTGCTACCACTTTTCCTTCCCCTGACTTATACTACTCCCTTCTAGCAAAATTGGACTGCCACCTGTTTTCCTAGGCCTCAGTGCCTTTGCTCATTTTGCTCAGTAAGCTTAAAATGCCCTCATTCTAGTTGAAATCCAAGCCATCTTTTATAAATAAAACTTACATCCTTCCCTTGACCCTCTCTCACTTCTGTCTGTAACAACTTTTTTCTCCCTCAGATCTCATGGAATGCTTTATTTGAACCCATTTAATGATGTTAATCCAAATAACTCATATAAACTATACTTTGTTACCTCCTTTTTATGTTTGAGAAAACTGGTGCCCAGAGAAGTTAAGTTAACCATCATCCTATCTAATGAACTTATCGCCTATTTTCCTATATGGTTTGGTTTTGTATCATCTCCCCCTGCAAGCCTATAAACTCTGTGAGAGCATGGATTGTTTCTTATATAAACTTTGTGACTCCCTAAGGTCTCTGGATACAAGAATATTTGTTATTTTAATTGAATGACCTTTTCTAAAATTTTCCTCAAATCATGAATAAATTTGACTGCCAGAGGATTATTTGTATCAATTTAGAAAATGTTATCAAACAAACCAACTATTTTTATTTAGTGATGTCCCAAACAGGAAGTTTTTAATAACTGAAAACATTTTGCTGAGGTAGAAAATGTTTAAATAATTTTAAATATGGTAGCCAAATTGACTATTTTTTTTGCCTCTTGACCTGATAGTTTCTCCTAAACTTGAGATACTTCCCCTTATTTTTTATTTTTCTGTGTTTTGGAACTAAGTACAAACACACTAAGAGAGGGAGAGAAGGAATCGTATTGATTGATGTTGAATGGAAACTTTTCCCATGTTCAGTTGCTTAAAACCCAGAACCTTTGGCAAAGCTGAACCTAGTAGAGTTTCCTGTATGGTATGCAAATATGTTGTATTTAATTTCCAAATAGCTAAAGCTAAAAAATATGGTCATAGATACATAACTGACCTAAGGATTAAAAAAACAAACAAACATTGGACTGCTTAAATTTACTTAAACTCCTATGTGTATTCCACCTCCATACTGCCCTCCACTATACAGCACCCCATCTCCTCTGTGTACTACTGCTTGTCTCATTTAACTATCTAGCCTAGGGTCTTTCTTGGACCCCATCAAAGGAAGCTAGTTACCAGAAAAACTAGAAAAAATTACATCATATTCTCTTCCTTGAGAACCAGACTTCTGAGACAGACTTATAGTGAAGTTCCACTGTATACTCAGAATTGTCTTCATAAACAGAGATTCCTATGAAAATCAAATAAATGGAAAATTTAAAAAGGAAACTCAGAAATGCAAATATCTGATATCCTTTGGCATACTGTCTGATTTTTTTCTAGGTCTATCCTTAGTTCATTTTAGCCTTAGAAGGTGAGTCAGTGCATGACCATAACATTTAATATATATTGACACAGGAAATAAAGACAGCATGTAACTGAATAGAAAGCTAGATTTAGTTTTTAAAAATACACCTCTCACTCAAGTCCTACTTTTATGCCTTAATACAGTGTGGCAATGACCCTGGGATCTCAAAGGTCATGCTGGTGAAATGCAGACTCTGCTCAGTTCTACCTAACAGGAAAGGTTTTACACATAGGCCCAGAAATAGACTTTAATGTTCTTATTCAAGGAGTAGCTTTTATAAATTTAGAAAGGTTGGTCACTAGAAAATTAGCCTCCAGGTGTTAATTTTTTCCCCTGCCATTCCAACTCATAGGGACCATCAACCATGGTACATAACAGAATATGTGTTATCTGCATTAGCAAAGGGAGAATGTACAGTAATAAATACATGGATTTAAAAAATATTTGTGAGTAGCTTTTTCAAAGAGTTTTAAGTGTTCTTGGAAATGAAAATTCTTAATTTGTCATTGCTTTTGCCACCTAACCAAATTACTAAAGTAGTAGGCCTAACTTTTGATTTTATGTCACTCACAGCATTTTGTATTATATTTTTCTTCAAGAAAAAAGAAAAACAAAAAAAATGGGTAGAAGAAACAATTTTACCAGGGCACTGACTTTTAAAAAATCATTACAATTTTCTTAATCCTTAGAGAGATTCTAAAGACGTTTAATTTAGTTTATGGCTTGAAAATTTTTCCATACCATAATATATTTCTATAAATTGCATCAGAACTCATCTGTGAGATACTTATCTTGAAGGTTTCTTAATAATAATAATAATAGGGGCGGCTAGGTGGCGCAGTGAGTAGAGCGTCAGCCTTGGAGTCAGAAGGACCTGAGTTCGGATCCGACCTCAGACACTTAACGTACACACAAAACAAAAACCTAGCCGTGTGACCTTGGGCAAGTTACTTAACCCCAACTGCCCTCCAAAAAAAAAAAAAAAAGCAAAAAATAAAAAGAATGATACTTTAAAAAAAAATAATAATAATAAATAATCTCTCTTTGGTTTGCTTTGTCCCTGCCTAGGGTATATGTGAATACATCTGAACTTGACTCTTTTCTAGCTCTTTACTAGAGGTCTTCAGTACCTTACAAGTACTGATTTAAGAAGGCTTAGAGCATACAAGAAGTCTATTCCACACAACCAAAAGTACAGAAAGGACTTCTATCTAGAGCCACAGATAGTCAAGAAAACTTGCTCTCTGTAGGCCCCATCTCCCTCAGGAACCTATAAAATTTCTCTGTGTTACACTACTGTGGAAGAGCCCACAGGCAGGAGGAAAAAATAACAAATGAGGTTTCTAGACAGTCAAATCCTTCTCTCTTAGTCCTGCACAGTCTGTATGACTCACAGCGTAAATGAAAGGCACAATTTAGCTTTCCTCCTTTATATAACGCTGTGCCTCATTGCTCCTCGAATCCAGTTCCTCCTTTGGTTCTTGGGTCCAAGGTTTTCAGTTGCACTTCTTTACCCCCTTCATCTTTTGCCAATCCTGTTCCCTGTTCCTGTTCCTCTTATTCCCTCCTTTCTTCTTCTCCCCTTCCCCCCTTCTCTTCTCCTCTCCCCTCTTCTCTGTTTCTGTTTTTCTGTTTTAACATATCTCTGTCTCTTCTTTCTTCCCCCTTTCTCAGTTTCTGTCTCTCTTATCTCTACCCCCCTTCTCTCCTTCTTTTACTTCCTTCTATCTCTCTGTGTCTATCTCTGTGACTCCTTCCATACCTCCTCCCTCATGTTTCTCCCCCCACTTCTGTACACCCCTGGCCCCCTTCTGTTGTACAGCTCAGCAATTACCAGTGTCTTGACTTCAAAGAGGTTTGGTAATTCTGTCATGTTACTATTTTTTTTTCCACTACCACTGCTTCTTGCTCTTCAGCCTCCCCATCTTTAGGAAAGTTGCTCAGCTCTTAAAATAAACTAGCCAAGGTTAACATGCAGTCGGTGTTTCTTTTTCAAAAACACATTTCCATCTCTTTTGTTTTAGCCAGGCTTGAAGCCCTGTGCCTGCACAAAAAGGAGGCCCCTCGGGCAGCTGTGCAGACTTCTCAACTTGCCTTTCCTAGCCAATGGTCGTCCCTCCTTCATAACTAAGTTAGGGCAACTGAGTTCTATTCATTTCTTCCCTATCTCCCGGTGCAAGCAGTGTTCTTACCACACAGCACCTCCTGATGAATCTTTTTGGGGAGGACTAGAGAAAAATGTGTACTTCATTCATTTCCATATCAGTCTCTTATTAGCACGTTTGTTCCCCAGGCATAATCTTCAAGAACCCAAGTTTAGCTTCTTCACCATAATAATGCATGAGGCTAGGACTTTAGTGGAAGGATGCTATTTACAATTATTGTTTAAATATTCCTGATTAAGACATTTCACTGAGGTACATGGTCCAACATCATCATTATTGAAGAAAAAGCTTAATAAAGCTCCTGTATCCTTATTAAATAAATTTCTCAATTTGGAGAATTTTCTAAAGAGGTGATAAGATTTTAGAAGGAAAAGATGAAAAATCTTTGGTCTCCATTGGCAGGTAAAATTTTCCAGAGCTAATGAGTTTTCATGAAGAAATGGACTATGTTAGAAGTAGGTCCTGAAAGGAAAGAGAAATAAACTTGAGTTTTAGATGGTAGTGATATCAGTTGAACAAAAAAGAGATTTAAAAAATTAATAGAAAAAGAGGGCCCAAGGGTGGAGAAGTAAGGTTTGGATTCATCCATCAGCAGATTTGTGGGGAACAAAGGAAGCCACCTAGGGAAAGAAAGTAGGTTGAGAAGAGAGAACCAGTGAGAGGAAGGAAGAAATTCTCAAAAGAAATGTTAGAAATTCTCAAAAGAAAAGGAACAGAGAGAATTAGGTAAAAAGAATTAGGAGACAAGAGGCTTATGGAGGAGGAGGAAGACAGTGTTTGACTCTATCAAAGCTAACAGATGAGATAAAAGAAGAGATGGTTAGAGAAGAGACCATTAGAGAGGGCTAGGAGGAGATCATTAATGGCTAAAGTGCTGTAAAGTGGGCAGAAACTGGTTGGTGGTGGGGTCAAATGAAAGACCTGGAGGAGATTCATATTTAAGGACATAGGATGATAAAAAATTCACTGGAGGGTTGTTTTTCATTGTTGTTGTTTTTGGTTTTGCTAAACACTGATTTCAGAAGGTTGGAAAACTTGCCTGTGTCAGGTTTTTGTTTTTTTTTCTTCAAGGAGCTGAGAAAATGAAAACCTTATAAATAGTAAAGCTATAAGTAGGTTTCCCTGTCCTTGAATTTGTACTGAAAAACAAGGAAATGGTAATTTTCTCTTCACAATGCTATTTTCTGTGCTACAAATACTACTATATAGAAATCTTAATATTAGAATATATGTATGCCATTTTAAATCACTTGGGCCAACGAGGTGCCCAGGGAGATTTCAGAGACCTTTCTCCCCCCCCAATACAATTTGTATGTGTTTTAGCTATGAAAGACAAAAGATTATGAAAGGATATGAAGTGTGGGTTTAAGAAAGCCAAAGAACAAAGTACATTTTTTGCTCTTTGAATTTCTTTAAATTAAGTTCTTAGGACTCCAGCTGCTCACCTTCACAGGCAACCTTGAAACTACTCTATGAAACTCAGTTACAGGATGAACTAAAGAGTTTTTCTAGAAGAAAAAAAAATGTTCAAGTCTCAGTATCCAGAGTTATTAACTAAATTGAATGCCTGTGGTAGGTCTCATGATAACACACAGTAAGCAGCCTTTTTAGAGTACTTCTCTGTAAAAAGGCTTATGCATTTATAATTAAGGTGGGGGTTATACTAGCCATGTGAAATAAGGTAAAAAAAAATTCCTACTTCCAGTTCCAATAGGAATGACTATCATTGCTGTAGTCCTGAACATTTAGACATTTAAAACCAAAATGGAGCATTAGCACTTGAACTGTCTTTATTTTTGCAACAATATTTCATTTCAATTTGCTAGTGTAAACCTGATTTAAGGTCATGTGTGCATAATGTTTTTGTGTCATGCTCAATACATTTTTGAACAGTCTTTCCTATTGTGTTGTAATTAATTAGAGTGACCAAACAATGATCTCATGGGGTTGTTAAAAAGGCCAGGAGAACTGGATTGACCATTGTTGCAATTCAGTTAGAGTGTTATGGATAACAACCTTGGTCTAAGCAATCATAGACCTTCAACCCAGTATGGTCATTAAAGGAATCAATTACTTAACAAGCATTTATTAGTTGCTACTAAGAGTCAATCACTGTGGCAAGTGCCGGAGCTAACAAAAAAAAAAATGGGGTGCTGAGGACAAAACTAAATCCTCTTAAGTTAACCCACACTCTACACAAAAGAATGTGTGTAAAACTGAATCAGCTGATAGAGAGTGGTCCAATTTTAACAGGATTATGTGGAAGAAGATACCATAAGCCTTAATCAGAAAAAGGTAAGATTCATAGCAATTATATATTTCCACAAAATGTCATCCAATATGAAAGTATACACAGCTAGTTCCCTGGTAGAACAGCTTTTCTACCTTTTCCCCCAACCATCAATGAATTAATCAATTAGCAGTTATAATGGTATCTTCTTGTTAGGAATTGATGCCTATAGACATTGAGACAAATGAAAAGCAAAAACACTTCCCTGTTCTCATGGAGCTTATATTCTAATGAGGAAGACCACATATACAAGTCAGAACATACATGATGAATACAGAGTACAGGAAGGTATTGATTCCTGTACTCTTTTTTTTTTTTTTTTTTGCCTTTTGGAGGGCAATTGGGGTTAAGTAACTTGCCCAAGGTCACACTGCTAGGTTTTTGTTTGTGTGTGTTAAGTGTCTGAGGCGGGATCCGAACTCAGGTCCTTCTGACTCCAGGGCCAACACTCTACTCACTGCGCCACCTAGCTGCCCCATTACATACTTCTCAATGCAGTCCAAGATCCCTGTACCCTTAAACAAAATGTTTGATTTTTTTTTAATGGGGGTAAGAGGAGGAGCCTGTCTTTTTGAGACTCTGTATACTTCTATAATTTTGTCACCCCAGAGAGTTCTTTTCATTAGTTCCTTGCCTGAGGGATAGAGATTGAACCTATGATTTCATTGATATTAGGGACTCCTGGGTGAGGAAACACCCTCTACCAATGCATGTTAGCATCTGCTCTGCATCTTCTAGCATTAGTGACCTAGAGGTCACGGGAATTGTCTAGGGCCACACAGCCATACTTTGTGTCAGAAGTGGGACTTGTTCCCAAGTCTTCTGGTTTTCTCTATGTCTCTCAATTCCCTACCACATATAACAATAACTTACATTTTCTGATGTTTTCAGATTTACAAAATCGCAGTGTGACAACTGTGATGGTGAGATAGTTAATATTATCCTCATTTTACAAATAATGAAACAGGCTCAGGTTAAGTGACTTGCCCATAATCACATTCTAGTGTGTCAGAATTAAAATTCAAACCCAGAAATCCTGAATCTAAGACCAGCATTCTATCACTGCACATATAGCTTTTGCACATAGAGTAATAAAGCCTTAATTCAACTGTTATTTTTTCTGAAATAAAGATCATAAAAGTTTACTCCTTAAACATGTCTGTCTTCTTTGCCTCTTCTTATTTCTTTTCCTCCTATCATTTAAGAAGACCTTTTCTGTTTTAGACTCCATTAAGCTTTCTTTTTCTCTTGGAACATCCTATAGCTTTACGACCCTTCCTTTTGGGTGGTTCATCCAACTCTCTTTTTTTGCACTTTCAATGCTGGTTGGCCAAGGATATCCTAAGAGTAGTGAAGGGGCAGGACTATGGAGAGGAATAGAATTAACACCTCTACAGCCTACTGTAAAAATCTTGACTGGGATGGTGGAGCACAGAGGATGGTGGATGAGACGGGCTGCTTAGTTTTCTATGGCAGTCATAGAGCAGGGGGCTCTAGGAAAATTCTCAATCTAAATCAGTCAAAGAAACAACCAAAAAAGTGAGAAACAGGCTTATAGGAGTTAAAGCATGGAAAGAGGTAGAATATCATGAAAACTGCATTAAATCTAGAATCAAAAGATGTAGTTTAGAATTCTGACTATTACTTATTACCTCTGTGATCTTCCTTCTTGGGGCCTCAATTTCCTCGTCTGTAAAATGAGGGATTTAGATTAGATGATCTATCTAGGTACCTTCTAGCTCTAAATCCTATGAATTGAAATTTATGACTGTTTTGGTCTCAGAGCCAAAACCAGGTTAGTTCATTTGGGAATTGAGAGAAGGGGAAATCAAGGACCTTCTGAATAATTCTGTGCCTGTTTTTTTAGATTGATATTGGGTCATTCTTTGTTTCTGTCAAAAGAGAATTTTAGTGTAGTGACCATTTTGCCTGAGACAGCAGGTCATGTAATTAGTCTTTTAAATTTAGCTGAGACGTTTAACTTTATATCTGACTCTATCTGGTCAGTTCCTGCTGTCTGTTTGCAAAATTATCAGCTTAACTCCATTAATTGCTGATCAGTTTATCTGATATAGATCTTCCCCTTCTGCTGTCAGTTCTTGGTTGTATAAATCTTTTACCTCCCCCTTTGTCCTCTGTAAAAATTCCAACTTCATTCACCCTGCTTTGTCCTATGTTAGATGGTTGAAAATGTGACTCGTGTCACATTGATCTTTATGTACCATGACACTCTGTTCTGAACATATAACAAACTGGTTATTAAGATATATGTGCATATTAATACGATTAACAGCAATACCTTTAAACAAATCCTGAAATATTTTTTCTTATAAACTCATGGAGGGCATCCCTATTCTTTACCATTCCATTAATGTAGGACGTAAGTGGAAAGAGAAAGAACTCTGCTGAATTCTTGCAAAAGGTTAGAACTCTTAGAATAGATAGGGGAAAGTAGTAACATTTTTCATTTAAAAATTAAAAATATTTTTGAAGGCTGGTAGTTTTTTAAAAGACATTCCACATTATCTGCCCCATGGACAAAGTTGGGCCAGTAAATAAAATCCTATTTTAGTATTAAAATGTTTTCACATATTCTTGAAATTAATCTGAAGTGGAGAACATTATTTTTAGAGCAGAGCAAGCAAGCTTCCTTGTGTATACTGAGGTGCTAGCATTAATAGTTCTATCAGAAGTGAAATCTCAGAGCCCAGATGCCTGCTAATAATTCACTTGCTGGTACTAGATTTAGCAACTCTTTTGTTACCATGGTTTATATGAGGTATGTGTGTTAGTGAGATATATTTAGTCATCAGCAACAGCTCCATTTAAGACTGTAACTCTGTTACCAATATGGTAATATGTTTATGTACTACATGTAATCAGTAGAATCATCTTCTTATAGCATAGATGATGTTTTTTCTTTTTAGGGGCAAGGGGGTAAAAAGTAAGGAAGACCTACAGGGTCATGTTGAGTTTACATAGGTGAACTCAAATAAGGGTCCTTTGCAGTGGTGGCCAGAGAGCCATTGGTCCCTTCTTACTATACCTTAGTCTGGTGTACATGGCAGGCACTCCACCAATTTGACTTCCTCTCAGACTGAATATTGTTAGGTTAGGTTTGGTTCAAAGACAGATAGTATATTAGATCAGAAAGAAACCTTAGGAATCCCCCATTTATTTCAGTTTTTTGAGCCTCCATCATATAATTTTGGTTACAAGGAAGACCAAGTGAGCAGCACAAATTCCATTAATACCACAAGTGAAGAATTTAAAAAATGAACCCCCAAATTACATTTAATTAACATTTCAAGCATGGTAATTGACAATAGTACAGATTTCTGAAGAACAACTGAAGGTCCTCTCCTGTTTGCTTATTGTTAAAAATACTTGAGTCCCAGTTATTGAAAAGTGCTCATGTATCAAGGTCATTGAAAATTGTCACAGGCAGTGACCATTAAATTAATGATATCATTGTCAGTGAGGTATGGTACAATCACAGAATCTTAGAGATCACCCTAGTCCATTTCATATCTGAATTAGAATCACCTAGTCCATTTCATATCTGAATGAGAATCCTCTTTACATTATACCAGACAGGAGGTCATCTAGATTCCACTTAGAAACCTCTCTTGATAAGGAATCCACTACTTCAAATTATATGTACACACACACACACACACACATACACACACATGCATGCATGTATATATATTAAAACATATATAAAAATTTTGTAAACCTCAAAGCACTATATAAATGTTAGCTTTCATCATCACCATTACCAAGGTCATCATTATTCCGAAGGTCTACTGGGTCACCACACCTGACATTAGGATACTTGAATATGAATCTTTGCTCTGAAGATTACCCTGCTATTTGTAACCATATACAAGCCATTTACCCTCCTTGAGTCTCAGTTTCCTCATTTGTGAAATGAGGGTAACAATGCTTCCACTACCTAGCTCATAGGTCAATAAGCATTTATTAAATACTTACTATGTGCCAGGTGC
Organism: Gymnobelideus leadbeateri; assembly: GCA_011680675.1. Classification (NCBI taxonomy): domain Eukaryota; kingdom Metazoa; phylum Chordata; class Mammalia; order Diprotodontia; family Petauridae; genus Gymnobelideus; species Gymnobelideus leadbeateri. The sequence goes on along the minus strand of WOXC01003626.1, from coordinate 237,200 downwards.
ACGCAGTAGGCTGTAATACTAAGGTTGTTGCGGAAAAAGAGTTTGTAAACCATTTCTATATAAATGAGTTATTATTGCCATGAGGGCATTGAATAAGAATTTAGTTTTAATTTTCATTTTTCTGCTTTCTGCATTAATATTGCTTAATGAGCCTGAGAAAATCACTTACATTCACTGAGTCTCAGTTTCTCATCTATAAAACAAAGGGAGTTAGACTCAGTGACTTCTAAGAGCTATTCCAGCTCTATGATTCTATGATTTTTACAAATTCCAAATTTCTTCTTTCATCTAGACTGTCTACATTATGCTAAGTAAAGGGACATTATGTCAATTATTTAGGTAACTATAATTGATTTAGAAAATTCAATCCCCAAAGTTGATTTTCCCCCCTAAATGATCTAATTTAACTTTCTACAAAAATCTAAATTAATACAATTTTGCTTCAAAAATAGAGCATCTCTCTCTCTCTCTCTCTCTCTCTCTCTCTCTCTCTCTCTCTCTCTTTCTCTTTCTGTCTATACATGTCATTTAACATATTATTGAAATTACTCAGCCAAAATGACTGGTGTGATATAACAGAAATCTTCTCGATCACATGCACTCCTTCTAGCAGTAGCATCAAGTGTTGGTGAATTTGCAACTGTATTTTTAAGATTAAGTAGAATGAATGATATGGTAGTGTAGTTCCTGCCACAATGAAACATCATGTTTTAAAAGGAGGTATTTGTTCAAGGTAAGGGCTAAGAGTTGTATTTTCGAATAACAATTACAATACAAATATGACTTCTTGGTAGATTTTCTTGATTCTTGGAATCTCTGTTTATCTGATATGTTAGATACCAGTTTATCTGTGTTCTGCAGACTCTATGTCCACTTGATCCTAATGGAATGAGGAAAGATAGACTCATTGGGATGGATACACTAACAAAACTAGAGGAAGAACACATATCAAACTGCTAAAAATTATAAAATCACATTAATAGTTTACTCTGTACTGCTAACAGATGTAGTATGATATCAGGGAGGAGGAGAATCCATCTCAATGTATAGAAACACATTTACAAGCAAATGTGGGTTTACATTTACTAAATATTGCTTCTGAGACCATCACATATTTTATGTATTAATTCATCTCATTTTATGTTGCCAGCAATTGCCACTTATGTTCTTATGCCATCCAGTGAAGCTCACCTGCCAAGACAAGAGCTGGATTAGCTGAATTACACATGCCTACCTTGAGAACAGAAATCATTTGCACTCAGTTAATTAAAAGTAAGAAAGAATACTCAACAGCAGAGCATAATATCGAACCTGCCCAGTAGGTATATATTAGCATCAACAGTGCTAAAAGAAATGTTCTTAATTTAACTAATGCTTTTAATGAAAACAATGATTTCAGAGCATTGTCTCATATAATACTGACTGTATTAAGGCAAGAAAGCCTTAAAGATGTATTATATATTTTAATGTGTCCCATCTATTGCTGGTCAATTTGATCATAATACCACTAAGCCAAAGCTCCCAGGGATCCATTGATACAGGCCAATTAACTTGAACTCTCTGTGTTTCACCTAGTCTACCTCCAGGAAATGCCACTGGCCATAAAGGAAACAAAGGGAGCAGCACAAGTCCATCCCTGTTTCTAGAAAAACAGCTTGAAGGACAGAGTTCAGTAGTAACTTCTCAGTACACAAAGGATAAGTTATTTTTCAATCTTTTCAAAGTAGATATACACCATTTCTTGATGTAACACATTGGACTACATGTGCAATGAGCTACCATACAGCCAAGCCATTCAGTTCAGCCCACTTAACAACTCATCAGGATTCTTGGTTCATCATCGTGATGGTAGTGCTTCTATATACATTGAGGATTAAACTGTGGTGAACCAAATTCATCAAGGCACTATGCTGTGGCGTTTCCTTATACACATATACCAATCTTTAATCACTTTATGCCCTTGCCTTTTTGGTAGGTTTTAATGATTTGTATCATCCATAGTTGTAATAAAATGGGACTGGGTAAGCCTAAAATTTCTCACAAGGTGGCATATCTAATTTTTGGATTATTATTATTATTACTACAAGGATCTGTGATATTTCATTGTTGTGAGTACTTCTTCCACTGATTCACATCACAATATTTCTTTATCACAGAACAAGATCTTCATGAATTGTGGTGTTGGAAAAAAAATTAATCACTTGATGGCCATTCTTCTAGGGGGACAAATAGTCTATCCCCAGCACAATATTGAAAGCCTTTCTAGTTTGCTTAGACTTGCTCAATCTTGCATAGCTTGGTATGGGTCACCTCTACCCCCCAGTGAGGAATTGGAGCAGAACTTAAATGAAGGTGTTGAAAGAGATACATATCTAAATAGAATTAGATAAAGGTATGTATGGTTATACATACATCTATTTATCTATCTATCTATCTATCTATCTATCTATCTATCTATCTAATTAATCTTTCTATCCATATCTTTCAACACCTTCATTTAAGTGCTATTCCATTTATACATATATATGGATATTGATATAAAATTTAAGTGCTATAAGGAAATATGAAGTATACATATATATTTTAAATATATATACATATATATTTTAAATGGAAGTTACATTATTAAAAACTCAGTCCCAACCCTTTACATTTTCTTTTTTCCTCTTTAGTTCTTTCACCAAAAGCATTGAAGATCACTACCTACAGTCCTTATCATCCATATCAGTATCTGAATCCTTCATCTGCTACAATCACTATTCTTTAGGTCCTGGTCCTTACATTTCTTATGGAAGAAGGCCCTTGCAAAATTCCCAGATCACTCCAATTCATTTTCTTTCTGATTCTTATCTAGTTCCAGGCAAAGAATTTTAGTATACACATACATTTGCTCTTCTTTTTGTTCTTCAGATAGCCAGTCTATGACAAAAGGCAATGATTCTGAGACGTAGATGGAAATTACATACCTGGGGCTTGAAGACATTTTCTTAAAGAAAACTCTTCCTTGGCATCTCTTGGTGAAGTGGAAGATTTTTGACATAAACAGAGTGACAAGATAACCACTGTTCAGCGAACAAACTGCAAAAAGACTGTCACATATAGTTGGTCTGATTTGGCATATCTTGTCTTCATGGAAGAGTTACTTGGCAGTGGCCTAGAAGATGAGTTCTCATGGCCTTAAGACAACCTATAGAAAACTTGGCTGAGTGAGGGTCCTCTATGATCCATTACTCATTGTGTATAGATAATTATGCTCCAAGACTCTCAGGTTGCCAACCCCATGGGGCTTTGGAAACTAAAATATTTCCTGGCTAGATTTTATTCGGTCTTAGATATACCCTTTAAATCTCACATATGAACACACATATTACTTCCCAATGAACACGATGAAGGGAAGCGAGAAAGAAAGGTGAGGAAGCTAAAAGAACAGAAGGATCTTGTCTTTTATCTCAAGTTTTTTTGCTCCTGTGGTTCATGGAACTTTGGTTTTGGAGTCTTAGCCCAATTTGAATGTACAATCTGCCTATTACTGGTGGTAAAGGGTGGAGGGGGGGGGATGGAAGAGCCACTTCTCTTTCTCTCTGCCTTAATCTGCTGTTCATGTGAAAGTGTGTGCGGCTGACCCAAACCTCGCTGACATGTCAGCGTGCAGCCGCAGGACGTGGGGTGTTTGATTTATAAATGGAATGTATAATAGGCACCGTGCCTTCTGAGCTGAACGTTCATGGAAAAATCACATGCCGCTCACATGAGGGACCAAGATCTTTTTTTATTATTTTAATGAATTGAGTTTTTTCAGTGCACCAGGGAGATTAGAAGGTACCTGCCAATAACCCTCTGATTGTGTCTTCTGCCGATTGGTGGGCTTGAATGCGGATACTCCTCTTGTCAATTGAGTTTATGTGTTAAGTCAAGGTTTAGCTTTGGATGTGAAAGCGCTCACTCAAACAAAGCCACAGATGCTCAGACGGTGGAAGCCATCACATAATTCTTCTCTTTGTTTCTTTAAAGAGCCCAGTGTTGGAATAAAAAAAAACATATGGGGAAGACTGGGGCTGAAGATAATGATAGTGAAGATGAGAAAAGACAGCAGGTTGTAAGTTCTGGCCTAAGTTTGGAAAGAGAGGAAAAAAAAGTTGAAACAGTAATAAACTACAGCAAGGCCAACAGATCAACCAACATGAGAAAAACCAACAGGTAACAAGGGGCCTCTGGAACTTCTGAAGAATAGAGATCAGTAGGAAGGCATTTTGAATGAGAAATAAAATGCTCCTTCCTGTCAGGGAGGAAGGGAGGTGCATGGTGCTTGAGAAATGGAAAAAAAAAGCAATTAAAAAACCAGACATGAATAAAGATCAGGTGAGAGAGGATGTCACCCTGTGGCCTTTGGAACTGTGTTTCTGCTGCCTCCTAAAATTATGTTTTCCTGGAACAAAGGAACAATGTTATGGAAAAGTGGGTGCCAGGTACTTTAGGAAAATGAGACACACTGAAGCGGATAGAAAAGACAAAGACAATAGCAGTCGTATGCAATAAACCAAAAGCAGCTGAGGCCTGAGACAAAGAGTGAAAATTTGGAGCCAGCAAGATGACTGAAGCATGGGAAGGAAGGAGGGGAAAGTGATTCACAATAACCTTTGAAAGACATTGACCTGATTATTTATTAAAGGACTGCACACTCTACTTGTCCTTGGGAGACTTGCTTTGTCCAGTTAGCCATTTCCCACTTTTAAGGCAATAAACAGGAAGGTGTCTTGAAAGATGGCCACTGATCCATAGGGCATGATGTCTGAAAGGAGCAAATCAAAGATTAGGCTTTGGCTTGGAAAGAGTGATTAATTGGATGAAATGTCCCCAGGAAGGATGTGAGACTCATCAACCATCTCCACACTTAGGTCCAAAGATTCAACACATGCTTAAAATGAGGAGATAATTTAGTACAAATACCTCAGTCTTGAGTGATTACTTTGCAATGAAACTAATGTTTGCATTGCATGATCAGAAAGTTAGTTTTTTTTTCATTCCTAATTCACCTGGAGTGATGTAGAGACATGAAGAGACAACAGAAATAAGGAAAACCAGATCTAGAGTTGTTGATCATTATGGACTGATAGATAATTCTCTTTCCTTTGTCATTGGATCTATTTCTGTATCTTATAAGTAAATGTAAAAATATAATCATATCAGAAATTTCATAGTGAGGTCAGGCTTATGGTTCATTCATCATCTGCCCACTGTCTCTGATGGTATCCCAAAGGATGATTTGAGGGAAAATCCTCTATGGTATTAATCTCAAAATTTAGAGATATACCTTTAATATCTCTAACCTCCCCTTGAAGTGTTCCCTTATGTGTTAGGTCAAGAGTTAGCATTTATGAATTTTTAACATTTACAAATTTACATCTTCTTTTGGTCATGAACAGTGGTAGTTAGAAATGCTTAAAGGTGTCTAAGACTAAGAATACCTTTTCCCAAGTTGTGTGCCATCAATTTGTATAATTATTTAGGTGACTTTTAATTCAAATTAAAAAAATAATGACACTGGTAGCTCCAAGTGGAAATATTTATTAGTGAAAGACTGTCCCAAATGAAAGACTAGCAAATTTGACTATAAGCAGAAAAAAAGTCCAGAAATCAGTCTTACCCAGAGTTGAGCTATTGGGCCAAATGGCACTCAGAATTGCTGTTGAAAAAGGAGAGAAAGTGATATAAACCTGGGAACTGGAACTGTGTTTAGCTTCCAGTGAGGATCCTGAGCTTATTTTCAGTGTTTTTGAGCAGTTAGTGGAAAATGAATATGCTCCCTACACGTGAAGGTACCTTTTTTTTCAGAGACAGTATATGTATGCTCTCTATGAAAATGGAGAAAGGACCTAAGTGCCATATAGTACCTTAAGTTTTCCAATGTGGGGCTTTGTAGAACTAAGAATTCGCTGTCTAGAAGCCTCTTTGAGGCTGCTCTCAATGGCCTAGTTTGGATTCTGGCTGTCATTCCTTCCTGAGAGGCTAATAGGAATAGAGTGGCAGGTGAGAAGGGCCTAGGCCAGCATGAACAGAGATAACTGGCTTTGTTGCCACAAAGAGAGTATGGGTTAAGAATGGTAGGGACAGAAAAGAATCAGCTATCAGTCTGCAGAACTTTTGCCTGTTGGCAGCCATGCAGATCTGAGACAACTAGGGTCCAGAAACTTCTTTTTTGTGAGCCAGGAAAAAGTTGCATTCTTCATATTTTTGTGCCAATAGGTGCCAAAGGTGACCTGAGATAGAATCATAAGAATGCAATAATGTCTGGGTCTCGTTAGCTCATTTGATAAGTAGGGGATATTTTTGTTCCATTTCTCTATGTTCAGAATATGTAATCCTTAAGTTTGGTATCTAAGCTGCATCATGGTATCTAAGCAATGATCTGTAATTTCTCAAAATAGCACCTCCTATAAGGACATGTCCTGCTTTAAGAAAAAACACTATCATGAGCTTGGAATGCAAATGAACAAAATTACCAAATAAGGGGTTATTATTTGTATCTTGGATTTTCAAAATACAGAAGAGTTCAGTCAAGTCTCTTCACTACTCTGGACCTCATTTTCCTCTTCTCTAAAATTAAAGAGTTGCAAGAAAGTCAAAGACAGAAAAAATACCTTATAAACTCAAATATTCATAGCAGCGTTTTTTGTGGTGACAAAAGATGGAGAAAATAGATTGTGGTAAATGAATGTAAGCAAATATCACCATACTGTAATGCATGATGAAGATAAAGAATCAAAGCATAGACTTAGTGACCCAAAGTAAACAGATCCAAGAAAATTATGTTCACTCAATGACTATAACAATGTAAATGGCAAGAGCCAAAGCAAATAAACAAAAATTCAAACCTTCAACACTTTAAATTATTTTATTGACATCTTTTCTTTTTATGTCACTTTAATTCCCCAGTATATCCCATCCCTGTCTCTTATAACAAATTATAAAAATGAGAAATAAAATATGTGAGCAAAAATAATCAACACATCAAATAAATCTGATGTTACATACATAGTTACACATCCATAGTTTTCTACCCCTGCAAAGAAAGGTTGTTGTAGGTATATATTCATATTTCTTTTGGTGGTACTGGGGGAGCAATCCAGGTAATTATAATTTCACAGCATTGATTTTTTTATTTTGTTGTAGTTCTTTTTATTTACTTCATGTTGTTTTGGTTATTGTGTAGATTGTTTTCCTGGTTTTGTTTTATTTTACTTCCATTTTTATAAATCTTCTATTGCATCTATGTTTTTATTACATTAATTTTTTTAATAGCACAATCACTGTCCATTATATTCATATACTAAAACTTGTAGGGATGTTCCCCAACTGATGGGCATCTCTTCTGTATCCAATTCTTTGTTACTATAAAAAGTGCTACTGTAAATATTTTGATGCATGTAAGGCTTTTTATTTTGGAGGGTACATATCTAACTGAGAGATCACTGGATCAAAAAGTACAAACATTTTGTCCACTTTCTCATCATAATATCAAAATGCTTTCCGGAATAGTTGGACCAATTCACAGCCCCACGAGCAGTGTAGCAGTTTGCACATATTGTGTTATGACAATAACCAATCTTATTCCTGGGGGAGAAAAAGAAGTGAGAAAATGCCCCTCTTTTTGTTCTTTGCAGGGATTTGGGACTATTCTTCAAAAACAGTGTGTATACTATCAGCAAGGTGGATATATTGGTTTTTCTGAACTGCTTTTCCCCCCTTTCCCTTTCTTTAAAAAATTTTGTTAAAAGGGATGACTCACTGGATGGGAGAGGGAGAGAGGCGATAAAAGAAGGTGAAGCAAAAGATATTAAAATAAACAGAAATAATAAAGTAAATAGTAATAAGTAAAATGAAAGTTGGACTAGATCAGTGGTGTCAAAATCAAATAGAAATGGGACTCACCAAGCCATACATAAGGATCCCTGTGGGTAATGTATTGACAACTTTAAAATGTAATATTATCTATCTTGTATGGTATTTTTATCTTAAAGATATTTTCCAATTACATTTTATGTGTTGCCCACAGCACTCAGGAGTGTTTTGGGCTGCATGTGACCTGCTCTTATAGTTTTCATATTTGGTGAATCTAAGAACCTATCCCTTAATAGAATAACCCAAGAAGAGGCAGCCACTATTGCCCTAAAAACTTTTAGGGGAATGAGACCAACTCCAGACAACTTCTCCTTGGTTTTCTTGCCGGAAAATGGGAGTTTGGAAGAAATGAACACTGAGATTCTTTGCTAAAACCCTGCCTTGATTGTTTGTGGGTCAATTCAGTCATGTTTCTTCTAAAGAAAAAAAAGACTCTGTTCTATAAGAGGGATTCCATTCATTATATTCATTCTTCCATCAGATGTTTACTAAGCACCTACTCTGTACCAGGCATTTGGGTTACAAAAACAAGATTTAAATAGTCTCTGCCCTCAAGGGGTTTACATTCTGTTTGGGTTAAGCAACTGGTACACAGGTGAATAAATACAAAATTACTTTTTTGGGGGGAGTAACTGGCAACTTGGGCTAGAGATGCTATGAAGTGGTAGTGAGGAGAGAGTACATTCTAGGAAAAGGGGGACAGATTTTGTAAAGAGACAGGAGGTAGGATGCCATATACAAGTAATGACAAATAGGCCAGTTGGACTAGAAAGTAGAATGAGTGATGAAGAATTATGTGAAAGAAACCTGGAAAGGTAGGTTGGAGCCATATTGTAAAGAGCTTTATATACCATGTTAAGGATTTTGTATTTTATACTAGAGGCTCTAGAGAGCCATTGCTGTTTCTCAATGAAAGGGTTTGGATGTTCAGAACTATGATTTAGGAAAATCACTTAGGCAGCTTTGTGGAAGATGTATTGGAGAGGGGAGAGACTTGAGCCAGGAAGACCACTTAGGAAGCTATCTTTATACAATAATAATAACTGATGATGGCCTAAACTAAGAAGATGATTGAGGGGTGGCTATGTGAAGCAGTGAATAGAGCACTGATCCTGGAGTCAGGAGGACCTGAGTTCAAATTTGACCTCAGACACTTGACACATTTACTAGCCATGTGACTTTGGGCAAGTCACTTAACCCCAACTGCCCTCCGAAAAGTAAAAAGAAAAATAAAATAAAGAAGATGATTGGGTGTCAATGAAGAAAAAGGAATGGATGTGAGAGATACCATGGAAGTAGAAGTGACAAGAGTTGACAGCTGATTGGCTATATGGAGTGAAGAGGAGTGAGAAGATGAGGATAACTCTTTGAGATTGTAAACCTAGGTGGTTGGAAGGATGGTGGCACTCTAAGAAGAAATATGGAAGTTTGGAAGGAGTTTTTTTAGGGAAAAAATGATGAGTTCTATTTTAAATACATTGAATTTGAGAAGCTAGTTGCAAATATCCAAAAGGCAGTTGGTGATGCTAGATTGGAACTCAGGAGAAACACTAGGATTCGTTATGTAGATGTGGGAGTCTTCTGCAAAGAGATGATAATTGTAACCTATAGGAGCTAGTGAGGTCACTAGGTACGAGAGTATAAAGAAAGAAGAGAAGAGGACTCCAGACAAAGCCACAAATAGGGGTAGGGATGTAGATGATCTAGCAAAGGAGACTAAGAAGGAGCAGCTACATAAGTAGAGAGAAGTCAAAGTCATGAATGTCTTAGACTTAGGGAGGAGAAAGTATTCAGGAACAGAAGGTGGTCAAGTATATAAAATGCCACAGAAAGTTCAAGAAGGATGAGGACTGAGGAGAAAAAACATTCAATTCAGTGATCAAGAGGTCATTGGTAACCTGGGAGATAGTGGTTTAGGTTGAGTGATGAGGTCTGGTGAGGTTGGAAGCCAGATTGCAAAGGATCATGAAGTGATTAATAGGAGAGGAAGTGGAAATTACAAGAGTAGACAGCCTTTTCTAGGAACTTGACTATTAAAGGTAGGAGGAGGTAAAGGACAATAGTTTGAGGTTATGGTAGGGTCTAGTGGTTGTTTTTTTTTAAGGTGGGGGAATAATGTCATTCTAATAACATTGCTAAGGATCTTCTATTTTGCTTTTTTAGGACTCCCTTGTGTCTTTTCCTTACCCCACTTCCTCCCAATTAAACTTGTGGAAGAATTATATAGAGGATCCCTCCTTGGATATGACTTTACATCCACTTTCTTTTTTTTTTTTTTTTAAAGCAATTGGGGTTAAGTAACTTGCTCAAGGTTACATGGCTAGTCATTATTTATGCGTGGGTGCTCATTTTCTGAGGCCGGATCTGATCTCGGGCCATCCAAACTCCGAGGCCGGCGCTCTTACTCACTGCGCCACCTAGCCGCCCCTTTAGGGCAATTGGGGTTAAGTAACTTGCCCAAGGTTACACGGCTGGGTTTTTGTTTGTGCGGATTAAGTGTCTGAGCTCGGCTCCGAACTCAGGTCCTTCTGATTCCAGGGCCGGCGCTCTATTCACTGCGCCACCTAGCCGCCCCTACATCCACTTTCTTTACTGTAGTTAAGGCTATTTGGGAAGCTTAGCTCATGAGAGCAACTCATATATTTTGGAAACCTCTGATTTTTAAGTTACAGATATCCTTATATAGGGAGTGAATTGTTATTACTAGAAGAAAAATTATTCTAAAGCTTTCCCCTAGTTGTCCTTGGGATAGGACTCACTGTTCTCTTGAACAAATAATTTTAGCTTGAAGTTCTGAATGGCCAGGACTTGATTGGGTCATTGTCATTTTTTAGACGGCTCTCTTTTAGGCCACTAGGCATATCTGGCATCAGAATAGAAAATCTTTTTTCATGATGCTAAAAGGAACTCATAAGCACAAGGATAGGAGGGCATCTGATTTCTCTTGTTTAGGTATGGGCTAGCCATCGGATTGTCTTACTTTGCCCAATTCCTTCATTTTACATAATAAGGAAAATTATCTGTAGGAAAGTTTGGTAACTTGACACCATAAGCCAGTATCAGAAGCAGAATTTTAAACCAGGTACTCTGACTCAGAGTCAGTTAGCTTTCTGATATATGTCAAAGGACACTTTGACAAGCTTTGAAACTACTCAGGGAAACCTCAATGGATTTCAAGTAAATAAAACAAAGTTTGGCAAAGTGTAAAATAAATAAAAGAATAAAAAAACATTCCTTGGTGAAAAATTCATTAAAGGCCCATACAAACTTTTTGTCTGTGGAAAAGGCTAAAGGTAGTTTAACAAGTGCCCTAGGCAGCTGCGTGGTGGTGGTGATGGTGGTGAAATGGAATTTCTCGGAAGAGAGAGCTTCCAAAAGGGCTAGGTTACAAGCTTAGGTTCTGTTGAAATAGTAAATGGGTTCATCTTGGGCAAGAGAGGAAATAGCAAGGTAAAAGTATCTGTATAACTCACTGAAGACCATGAAGAGCAAATGTAGCTCAAATTTAATTAGGTCAGGCATGTGCATAGCACTGAGTAAACAAATAGGCCTTCTCCAGGTCATAATTGCTCAGTGCTTATAAATGTCTATTAACATAACAGGAGTTAGATGCATTACCTAGACCACCATAGCATCACCCTCATGGAAGACATTTATAGAACCTGCTTCCAGGAGACTGGAGAGCCAGAACATGCTTAGATATTCTGCATTAGTCTAGCATGGGTTTGGGAACAGTCTTTTTCCATTGGTTGAATGGTCAGAACTGTCTGAGTCTTTAAGACTGCCTGATTGAGCAGTCAGGACTTTTTTTTCTGCTTTCCTGTCTAAGGATTACTAGAGCTGTGCAATAAGTGGGGAGAGCCTGAGGATTGCCTCTTCCCTACCTTATCCTCCCTTTTAGGCTATGTGACCCTGAGAAATGAGTATAGAATTTTGACCTTTTCTCCTTTTCAATTCTAGATACAGAGAAAGTAGTCTCCATCTTCAAAGTTCTGACCACAGAGATCCAGGAGTCCAGCAGTGAAGCCTTGGAAAGCAAGGGTTGCTAACTAAGGTAACTTAGGAATGAAGCTAAGTCATAAACCTAATTCCCCTACCTGTCCCCATAGATGGAAATGGTAGGGAAGGGATTATGCCCCCAAAGTATTGGAAAGAATTGTTTGTATCTTGTTCCTTTTTATTTTTAATTAAATTAAAATTTTTTCAGTCATCAAAATCTGTCTAATCTCTCTCCCATCTCTCATGGAGAACAAAAGAAAAACAAAACTACTGTTACAAATATGTGTAATCAAGTGAAACAAATTTCTGCATTGTCCATGTTCAAAAGAAATATCTATATATCTATATCTATGTCATCTCTTTCTCTCTCCATCTCTCTTTCTATTTGTCTGTCTGTCTATCTGTCTGTCTTATTCTTTACTCTGAGTCTTTCACTTCCATTAGGAGATGGATAGCATGTTTTATCATTAGTCCTCTGGAATTTGTGGTTGGTAAATTACACTGATCAGAATTCATATCTTTCAAAGTTGTTTGTCTTTACAATATTATTGTCATTGTATAAACTGTTATCCAGCTTCTGTTCATTGCATTTTATATAATTTCACACAAGTTTTCTAAGTTTTTTTTTAAACCATCCTCTTAATAATTTTTTACAGCACAATAGTATTCTATCACATTTAAATACCATAATTTGTTCAGCCATTTCCCAGTTGATGGGCACCCTCTCAGATTCCTATTCTTTGTAGTTCAAAAAGGGCTATAAATATTTTTTATACATCCTTAGTTTGATTTGCTTAGGACCAATCCCTCCTTTAATCTGCCCTCCCTGTAATTCCCTTTTCTCACTTCTCCCCTCCACTACCATTTCCCTGGTAAGTGAAATGTAGTTCTGGACCCAACTTTGTGTGTATGTGTGTATTTTTCCTTCTTTTGGCCAGTTCAGATGAGGAGGTTCAATTGTTACCCTGACCTTAACCCCCTTCCTTCTTGTTTCATACACTTCTAACTTATGTACAGTGCCTGGTGCATATTAGTTGTTTAATAAAAATTTGTTGATTGACTAAGTCTATCCTCACTCTAATTCCCCTTTTCCCTTCCTCTCTTTCCTTGCTGTTTCTCTGTTGAGTGAGGTGTTTCTCTGTACTGAGTGCTCTCTCTCTCTCTCTCTCTCTCTCTCTCTCTCTCTCTCTCTCTCTTTCCTCCCTCTCCCTCTCTCCAAATGAGAGTGAGTTTCTAGTGTCAGTCATTCCCTCCTCTTTCCTCCTTATTTGTATAGATTATGTAAGATAATTTTCTCTAACCTTCCTCTCTCTTCCTCCCTGTGCATTCCTCTTCTCCTCCCTTTGCATCCTTATTTTAAGATCATCAAGACACAACAGAACCACTCCCAATGGCTTAATGTTTAATGGGACTCCCTCTATGATAGATCTTCTGTGACAGGGCTATCAAAGAATACATAGATCATGTCCCCATATTGGAATGTAAGCACTTTATCTTTTTTTTGTACCTTATGATTCATTTGTGTTCACTATTTTATGTTTCTCTTAACTTCTGTGTTTGAATTTCAAAGTTGCTATACACCTCAGGTCTTTTATCAGGAATTCTTGGAAATCCTCTTTTTCCTCAAAGGGTTATTTTTCCCTTGTAGGGTTATACTTAGTTTTGTTGGGTAAATTATTCTTTAGTGTAAGCCTATATTCTTTGCCTTCTGGAATTTCGTATCCCAAGCTTTCTGTTCAATCATAGTGGTGGCTCTTTGGTACTTGAATTCTTTCTGGCTTGTAATATTTTTTCTTTCACCTGGAAACACTCTAGATTTTGTCTGTAACATTACTAGGATTTTTTGTTTAGAGATTTTCTTCATGTAATAACTGGTAGATTTTTTTCTTATTTCCACTTTTCCCTCTGGTTCCAAGAGATCTGTGCAGGTTTTTTTTTCTTTTAAGTTCTTGAAAATATGGTGTCTAGGCTCTTTTATTAGTCATGGTACTCAGTCCAGTGCATCTATTTTCTATTAATTCTATTGATTCTAATCTATTTTCCAGGTCACTTGTTTTTGCTGTGAGATATATTATATTTTTTCAGTTTTTTTTATTTAAATTTTTTTTCTTGTCTCATGGAGTCATTGGATTCTATTTGGTTACATCCTACTTTTCAGGGATTTTGTTACTTGGTCAAGATTTTTGTTGTTGTTTGTTTTTATCTCTTATGCCAAGCTGCTTCCCTTTCCAATTCTTTCTTCCATGACTGTCATTCATTTCCTAATTTTTTTCCTCTAGTGATTTCATTTCATTAAAAAAGTAATACCCGGGGCGGCTAGGTGGCGCAGTCAGTAGAGTGTCGGCCCTGGAGTCAGCAGGACCTGAGTTCGGATCCGGCCTCAGACACTAAACGCACACACAAACAAAAACCTAGCTGTGTGACCTTGGGCAAGTTACTTAACCCCAATTGCCCTCCAAAAAGCAAAAAAAAAAAAAAGTAATACCCTCTTTTAAATTTTTTTTACTTCATCTCTTCTAGAAATTCTAGTTAAACTTGTGCCCAAGCTATATTTTTCGTAGAGGCTTTGCTTGTCAATGTTTTGGAGTCATTTTCCTCTTCTGTTTCTTTGTCTTGAATGTCCCTTGTCACTAGAATAGTTTTTTTAGGGTGGGGTTTAAAAAAATTTCCTCATTCTTCCTGTCAACTTCCTTCAGTCTTTATGTTAGATTTGGGCTCTGTGCCCTTCTGGTGACTATGTTTGGGCTGGACCTGTTTTTGCTTTCTTGAGGTATTGAGTATTGTGTTATTTCAGGTTCTCAGGGACAGCTCAGACTGAGAACCTGCAGGATTTTAGTGTTTTCACAGTGGTCTGATCTAGAACAAAGTTAGATCACAGACTCCTGTTCTGAACTCAAGTAACTGTCCTAGGATGGGGTCTGACCTACAATAGACTGCTACTAGATTCAACCACTATCAGCCATCTGGGAAGCTCTGCTGGTTCATACTGATAGAATTGTAAGCTTCCTCTGAGATTCTGAGATTCTTGCCCTGGTAATTCCTCTTTAGGCTTCAGATTGGACTAAAAGTTGGAAATCCTAGGTTCTAGAGTACATCCTTGCTACTTGCTTCTGAAATTGTTCCTTGCTCAGAACATAGCCCAGGGCCTGAACCTCTCTTTTTCACCAGCCCTTGACTTGAGAACTCTGGATTTGTGATCTGGAGCTAGGTAACAAATTGAACTTGAAGGACAAAACTGCAATTGGAACCTGTTCCCACATACCACATAATGTTACAGTGCCCCAGCATGGGTCTGAGCCCTCAATGCCCTAGAATGCTCCTTGTGGCCTGACACTTCTAGCCAGAACTTGACCCTTCTCCACCCCCTGCCAACATCCATAGTCCCATATGTCTCTCTGTGCCAACCTGATTTGGAAAAAAATGACTCTATCTTGGATTTCTCCATTGGGATTACATCTGGTGCATTTTCTAGATCTGTTTGATGGAGTTTTGATGTAGGGAGCTTGGCAGGACTTCTTTCTGAACTCTACCATCTTGTCACTGCTGAACAATGCTTTTATTCTTACATATTTTTAAAGTAATAAATAAGTAAAAGCTAATCTGATATTAGGTGGTTAAGTGGAACTGGGGTGCTGGTTACTGAGTCCCTAAAATGAAAGTAACGTAATTGCTTGGGGTATGAGCCAATGGCATAGAAAAGAGGCTTTCGAACCTCCTTAAAGTCCTGGAGATAAAAACGTAGTAAATCGGGGCGGCTAGGTGGCGCAGTGAGTAGAGCGCCGGCCCTGGAGTCAGAAGGACCTGAGTTTGGATCCGGCCTCAGACACTAACGCACACACAAAGAAAAACCTAGCCGTGTGAACATGGGCAAGTTACTTAACCCCAATTGCCCTCCAAAAGGCAAAACAAACAAACAAGTAAAAAATGTAGTAAATCTGTCCCTGGCTTCCTTCAAATCCAATCCTTCTACAATAAGGGAGGCTTTTGCAAGAAGCCTCTTCTAGTGCTCCCAGTCTCAGGGCCTTCTCTCTGCGATTATCTTAAGTTTATTCTGTATTGTGTCTTGTTTGAATGTAGTTGTTTGCATGTTGTCTTCCTCATTAGACTCTGAACTCCTTGAGAGCAGGAAGTGTTTTCCCCACTTTCTTTGCAACTTCACTGCATAGTAAAATTCCTGGCACATAGTAGGTACTTAATAAATGCTTGCCTGTTGCTTTGACTCTTACTAGTTGTGTGATGCTGGGCAAGTGACTTCACCACTCTGAGCCACAGAGTCTTCCTCTGTTAAATGACCAGATGGTCTCCAAGATCCCTTCTACCTCTAAATCCATACTTTCCTTTTTTGTTTGTTTGTTTTTTTGCTTGTTGTTTTTTTTTTGGAGGGGGGAAGGGGGGGCAATTGGGGTTAAGTAACTTACCCAAGGTCACACTGCTAGTAAGTGCTAAGTGTCTGAGGCTGAATTTGAACTCAGGTCCTCCTGACCCCAGGGCAGGTGCTCTATTCACTGCACCACCTAGCTGCCCCAAAACTATACTTTTCTTGAGGAAAAAAGGATGAGGGATAAGAAGACTTGGAGAACCACTTAAAGCCAAAGTATAAAGAACTATTGCCTAATGAGGATCAATAAAAATTGAAAACAAAGTATCTTCAAAATACACATGTGGTAGAATGTTATAACATATTAGAATGTAAGCTCCTTGAGGACAAGGACTGTCACAGTTTTTATATTTGCCTCCTTAGCTGAGTGAAAAGCCAAGTATTCAGTAGATACTTAATAAATGTTGGCTGACTTGAATTAACCTGAATAAGGCAATGGAAAAATGTAATCCAATTTACAAAGCTATTTATATGTGACTCTCCAGGATCACAGCAAGGACCATTGAAATGATTTTTCTGTGTTCATTTGCCTACACACATTGACCGCTATTACCAGTTATAGTTTCTCTTCTGCTATGCTGTTCTTCAAAGATTCATTCTGCAAGGACTGAGTAAAGGGGAGGGATGGAAAAGGAAACCTTATGGAACAGAACAACAGGATGTGCATGAAATCCTACCATGACGCATTTGGCCTTTGCCAGTCATTGTGTGATTCTCTCACTGTTGGCCTTCTTGTTAGTTGTAGCCAGGAAAGTGAGAGCCCTGCTATCTGGACCAAACCAGCAGAAGTGTTTGCTTAATTGCTGCCTTATCACAGTTGATAATTATTTAATGATTTCTCTTCTTCCCAACACAGTCAAGTTTGGGATATCATTAGACCTATTGCCTGCAGGGATCACTGCTGGGCTCTGTGGAGGGTCTAACAGACACAGTGCTAGATTCAAGGCACCACCTTGCCCTTCAATAAACGACATTGTGACCAAGCCACATGGAAAAGGGAACACAGTGATGATGGTACAAAAAAAAAAAACCACTCTGATACAAATGGGATTATTTCTCTGCTAGTCTTCACTTTCCAGTGGACTAGCTATATCATATCCTCTAGGAGGTGAAGAAACATGAATAAATTAAACAAAAACCAATCCAAGATAGAAGTAACCAAGTAAAGTTGACATTGCCTTTTTAAATAGAATTCAACCAGTCCCAGAGAGCAAAAAAGTCTGAGAGTGGTGTTGGAGGAGAGATGACCACAGGGTGGGATTTTCCCTTAGGGCACTTGGACATTTATCTAGGGGAATGAGCAGAGAAGAAAGTATGAAAGGCTTGTCACTTTTGGAAGCATCTTGATGCAATGGCCTCATTTGGATGACCTCTGCTTTCTTAGGGCAAGTCACACACTCTCAATCAATTTCCTAACTTCTGTGAGGTTGCCTACAAATCAAAAATATAGTGGAAGTTTAGCAGTTATTTCTTTAACCATCAGGGAGTGCTGCTGGCTAAGTTAGGTTTTGTTCAGAAATAAGGCTCATTTTATGCCCTGGTGGTTTTGTACTATGTCCAGTAGCAGAGGGTGCAATGGGAAACACCAGGCTCTCCATAGTTTTCTACTAGAAGTCTTTCTCTATCTCTATCTGCTCTCCATTCTCCCCACTCTAAATGCTTTTTAGTGGGTGATAGTTGTTGTTATTCATCCTGTTCATCAGGAGGGTGATGTCATGACTTGCAAGTGAATTGGATTTAAGTGAGGCAGGGCTGTGTAAAGTCACCAGCCTCACTTTCTCCTCCAGTCTTCAGAGCCCAATGGCAAGACAAAGGTCAAGATGACCAGTGATGGCCCTGGATGCAGTGCTCGGAGACCTTGGCCTATTTAAGCAAAGGTCTTTCCTAGGTCTCAGTTTGTCTGAGGCTACTTATTAATTATATATGTGAATGGTATGTATGAATTAATCCAAATAAAATCTTATGGCTTAGGGTACTCCCAACCAATGGGAAACCCTGCTCCTTTCCCTTCCTGGTGAATTTTAATAGAGTCATTTACACCAACATGGTTTAACTAGTATATAGTTATGTACTCAAAATGATAGAAACAAAAGGAAGAAAACACAATCACCCTGTACTTAAGAAAAAGCTTGAGAAAAGATATAGTTCAGGTGCTTAGATTTAAATCTCCTCTCAATCACTCAAACAGATGGCAAGTGACTGTTAAACTAATGACTTCCTGGTAGATCAAGGTCCATGGAGTTTGGTTTCAGGATAGCAAAGCACTTTAACTGATCTTTGTCTCTTCCAAGGTAGCCATTACAATATTAATGAGGCATAGATTACTTTTCCTTTGCCTTAGTCTCCCCCAGTGTCAGCTCTGACCAAGCCTCTAGTTTTAATTCCTTATCACATGTTTATTACAGAAAACAGCCTACAGGGCCATGCTGGCCAGTACCCTCCCCCGACCTTTATCTCTTTCCAGATCATAAATTTTGTGGGCATGTATACCTTTAGCCTCAGAGGTACAGCCAGCTAGAGACTCTGGATCAATGTCAGCTAAATCTTTGTAGAGATAAAGCATAACTATACCCCTTTTGTTGGTCAGATTTATTAGTATCAACACTGAATTTCAGCCCCCAAGTCTAAGTGAGCATGGAGTGTCACAATAATATTACTATTTTAACTCACTACTTTTATTGTGTTTTGTATATCTTTGTTCATTTGGTCATCATCACAACCTTGCAGGCCAATACTATGTAATATGGTTACACAGTAAATATTAGAGGCCACATTTGTATCTAGGTCACTTGACTTCAAATCCAGTGAATATTTTTTCAGATTGTTAGCCATATTATAGCAGATAGAGTTTGTCTTGAAACTAGAGAGGCCTGGATTCAAATTCTGCCTCACTGGAGGTGTGACCTCAGATTTAACTTGCATCTTTAATGACAGAACAAATGCTGACCTAGGTCGGGACAGGGGATTTTCTCATCTGGGAGCCCCCTATATCCAAGAAAATCAAAGGTCCTGTTTGTATCCCTATGTTTCTCTTTTCCCCAGTAGAACAGGGATGATTATATGTCCTTTCTCAAAAAAGTATGCTCTGTACTCTTGGTCAAGGGAGACTGGCTCCTTATTTTTCAATAACGGGGGAGTTGTTGGAACTTTCAGCCTTTTTGGCTTAAAGACCCTTAATTGGTAGTGGTGGGAGGGGAGGCTAAGGGAACTCGTGTAAAGTGTCCTGAATTTTGTTGTTCCAAAACTGGATAGGGCAGTGATTGGACCTATCCTATCTTTAAGAAATACAATTATGTCATTGGTATAGGGAACTCCCACATGGTACAAGATAGGTACCTTCTCTCTTACTTACAATCCTAGGGAGACTCTTAGAACACTGAGTATTTAAATAATTTGCCCAATGTATTTTTTGGAGGTTAGACTTAAAGCCAAGTCTTTCAGGCTTTGAAGCCTCAGTCTTCTCATCTGTAAAATAGGGATAATAATAGTATTTACCTCCCATAGTGGTTGTCAGGATCAGATGAGATAACATATGTAAGACATGGTACAAACCTTGGAGAACTTCATAAATGCTAGCTGTTATTATCTAAGCTGGCTATGTAATCCTCAGTCAGTCAGTGAGGATACCTCAGGCAGACTCTTGTGCTATTCAGTTTCTCCAGAAATGGCCTACGCTTAAAGAGCCTTTTAAATAGCATCACTGATCATTAACTATGTGTGGAGCCCTTATTAAAGAAATAAGATCCTGTCCCTGACCTGGAGGAGCTTTTATGGTAATTGAGGAGAAGAAATAGATGTTCCCCAAATGGTCTAAGAACCGTTGAGCAGGCTTATTGCAGCTCTGTAAAAAGTTAATTCAGTGTACTACAATTGGAAGAGAATATGGAGCTGTGCAAGTAGCTTAGAATTTACTTCTTTCATATGCATATATATATATACATATATATGTATATATATATATGCATCATTGACTGTTTTAAATAGTTTTTGGAACTTAAAAAAATTCCTTATGAAAGGCAACAGAATGCAGTGATGAGAGGAATCAGGAAGACCTGGTTTTAAGTTCTGTCTCTGACATGTACTAACTGATTGTGTGACACTGGGCAAGTCACTTCACCTCTAATGACCCAGGCAACTGGATTACTAAGTTACAGGCCAATTACTGATCTGTCTGGGTGGCTGCAGGGAGCTCCATTCGAGTGCGTTTCCAATGTGGATTAAATCATAGTTCTGCACCAAAAAAAAAGCCTTTAAAAGCAACGTAACAGTTTAAGTCTTTCAATGAAATCAATCTTTTCCCCCCTTTATTTTATTTTTAATTTATGGAATAAAACAAGCCTTTACATAATATTATAATTACAAAGATGATTGCACATGAAGCTACAAATCTGTTACATACAATTTGCTATTCCTTTTAAATATATAATCAAGTTATATAAATTTATTTTTTTCCTTTCTTTTTCTTCCTTTCCCCCTCCCACTTTAGAGATGGCTACCATTCAACACAAGTAGGAATGTGTATATATATGTATATGCATATGTATTTGCATATATATATTACATATATATAAATTATTCTACATGTACTTCTGTTTATCAGTTCTTTCTCTGGATACAGATAGCATTTTTCTTCATATGTCCTTTATGGTTAATTTGGGTATTTGTAATAGTCAAAATGACTTATTCACTCAAAGTTGTTCTTAAAACAATATTGATGTTACTGTATACAATGTTCTCTTGGCTCTGTTCATGTAACTCTTCATTACTCTATGCAAGTCTTTCTATTTTTTTCTAAGATCACTGAGTTCATCATTATTATAGCACAATAATCTTCCATCACAATCATGCACCACAACTTGTTCAGCCATTTCCCAATTGATGGGCATTCCTGCAATTTCCAATTCTTTGCCACCACAAAGAGAGCTGCTATAAACATTTTAGACCATATATGTTATTTTCCTTTTCCCCTAACCATCTTTGCAAATAAATCAAGTAGTTATATTGCTGGGTCAAAGAGTAGAGAAAATTTAATAACTCTTTTGGCATGATTCCACGTAGGTCTCCAAAATGGTTGGATCCCAAAATAATGCACTAAAAACTGAGCACATTTAAGTGGTCAGAAGACATGAAATAAAGGTGTAACCAGTTGGATAAGAATTATTTTATGTTCCTGGAATTATTTTGGCATCCAGAACTGGTTGTCATGATTAATCAAAATTTATTGAGCCCTGGATATAAAACAAGGCTGTCTCCCTGGGAGCACTCTCCAGCCAGGGCCCTAGAGAGAAGGGAACTTGTAAACCCTCCTAGGCTCTTAGATTAGCACTCTGACCAATGACTTGTGAGACCACAAGAGGACACTTGAATCTAAT
This sequence comes from Gymnobelideus leadbeateri, assembly GCA_011680675.1. Classification (NCBI taxonomy): domain Eukaryota; kingdom Metazoa; phylum Chordata; class Mammalia; order Diprotodontia; family Petauridae; genus Gymnobelideus; species Gymnobelideus leadbeateri. The sequence goes on along the minus strand of WOXC01003626.1, from coordinate 215,552 downwards.
CAGAGGGTGCTAGAAGCTAATCAGAAGGAGGTGACCTCCAGAGAGGAGGTTGGGCAAATTCCTAGGATGCCAGATCCATAGAAAGTGTGGCCGTGGGCTTAGGCCTCTGCAGCTCCCTTCTCTATCTCTAAAACGACAAAAAAGTTCAACTTCTCCAGAGGTTATCAGACAAGTGGCCAATTAGCCTGTGGGATTTAAGAACTCTTATTATTCTGAATCACTTGTTAAGGTTGTTTGTGATGGGAGAAGTGGGATGGTATAACACAATGGAAAAGAATCTAAATGTGGAGTTAGGGCGAACCTTGGGTCAACTCCACAGCATTTACTCTTTGGGTATGACCTTGGGCAAATAACCTCTCTGGGGCTCCTTTCCTTGTAAATAAAATGGGATCAGACTAGATGGTCTCTAAAATCCTGTCCAACTCTAAATTCACGATCCTATAATCCTAATTGCTGGGCTTAGAAACAGAAAGGACCTGAATTCAAGTTCGATCTCTTGTGTGACTATGGGAGGATCACAATATCTCTGAGACTTAGCTTTCTCCTCTGTAAAGGACTGGTAGTTCCATCTTCACTGCTTATATTGCAGGGTGACTGTGAGGTTCAAATGGAAGTGAGAGGCTTTGCAATCCTTAAGTGCCATTTATATATAATTTTTAAAAAGACTCCAGCCATTTTAATTTGGGTTGAGAAGCAAGGAAAAAGTGGGAAAGTTGTCATTTATATAGCTTTTTGTGGGCAATTATATGGTACAGTGAACAGAGTGCTGGGCATAGAGTCAGGAAGATTCCTCTTTCTGAGTTCAAATCTGGCCTCAGATACTTACTAGTTGTGTGACCTTGGGCAAATCACTTCAGCCTGTTTGCCTCAGTTTCCTCATCTGTAAAGAGAGCTGGAGAAGGAAATGGAAAACCATTCTAGTATCTCTGCCAAGAAAACCCCAAATGAGATCACAAAGAGTCAGACACAACTGAACAACAACATGTAGCTCTTTAAGGTTTGCAAAGAACTTCACATATGCCAGTAGATCCTACCAACCACCTTGTGAGGTAGGCACTATTTTTCCCATTTTACAGATGATGAGATTGGGACCAACAGGGTTAAGTGATTTGCCCAGGTTAATGACCAGTAAACATCAGATATAGGATTTGAACTCAGATTTTCAAGTCCAAAATTTTATTTACTACACAGTTAGCATAGACCAAAAACATCCTCACCTCCCATTCCCCAAAACAAATAAACGAACCAGTATCTCTTACAGAAGGGCTAAAGAAATTCAAGGTACTTAATTTGAAGAAGAGAAAAGCATTAGTGAGCAGGGGAAGAGGGACTGCTCTGAGGAAGTGATATTAGAGATCACAGTGATATCCAGGGATAGTCATGGTGTTCTTGTTTTCTAGGTGATCTTTACAAAAGGTTCTTTGCCATCCTAGAAAGAACTGCTGTAGGTATTCAGGATGTTTAAGCATCAGAAATAGATTTGGAAGGGGTATAGGGAAAATGCAGGCGGGGTTGTTTGTTGTCTTGTCCTTGAAGAGGTGCTATGAAATGTAGACTTGGAAACAAATGTCCTGATTCTAAGTCTTAGCTTACAGAGTTGTTGGGAAGAGGTGCTTGGGAAATGACCATTCTCATCTTTGAGAATAGATGATAATACTTCTTCCCTTTTCTTGGTGAAGAGATAGAAAATTATGGGTGTGGAATGCTTCACATTTCATTTGTACTAAAATGTATTTACTTACTTATTTTGGTTAAAAGGGAGGGGGAAAGATCAAGATGTGATTACGGTATAAAAATCAAAGGCCTCAATAAAAGTTCTTTTTAAAGAAAGTTATATTTAAACTCTCAAGTACTATAGAAATGTGAGTTATTATTATTGCTAACAAAAATTCTGCATGTCAGTGGGTGGCGTGGAGATTTGGAATGGGAGATCTGGGTTGAAATTCTGCCTCTGACACTTACCAGTTGTGTGACTCTAGGTAAGGTACTTAACCTTGGGAAACCTCAGTTGCCTTACCTGTGAAATAGGAATAATACCTGTAGCAACTAACTCGTGGAATTGTGGTGAGGTTCCAGTGATAGAATGTATAGGAAAGACTTCATATACTGTAAATGGTGAGAAGACATTATAAATGCTATATACATCTAGCAATTAACGAAATTAAAAATGGCAACTTTCAGTAGCTTCAGTCAGTTTAGCGTGCAATGTGACAGAGCTGGGACAGCAATATAATTCTCATGCAGCTGTTTAGCCCTTGCACTGAGTTCCCTGGAGGTGTTTCTTTTCAACACTGAGGGCTGTTGCCAGGAAGACAGCTGAGGTCCCTGTTGAGAATTTCCTTCATGCTCTCCTACTTAGGAAAAGCCCTAGAGATGAGAATGAGGTCTGAATGAGCTTAAGGAGAAATAAAAATGATTCTATAGACACATCTCAGGAAATATTTTACAAAATCCATCCTTTTGAATGCTGATTAGGTTGTTTACCCCAGGAAAGAGAAATATTCATTAAAAAACCCCTTTGACATCCAGTTGAATCATTAACCCAGTTCCATGGCCAGGCATTAATATTTCTATTCTTCTAATACACCAATAAGTCTTCAGGAGATTGTGTTCCTCATCCTTTGATACTTAGGCCAGATAGTTCAGTTCAAAACAAGTACCCACATGGGGCATTAGAGCAGAGGGTATTCTGATAGCAAATGCATGTGAACTGTTTATTTTATAGCTCCTTTAACTTCTTCTGAAACAAAGGCCTATCTTTGTAATACCAATACTTAACCCATGTTTCCATTGTTATATGATGGCAAGTAATGGAAGTATCTCTAAAGAATTAACAATGGATATCATTCAGAGTTTAATGGAGAGGCATGTAAGTAAGGATGTAGTGAGGGTTCCACATATAACAAATAAAAATCTAGGAAGAAGAACAGGAGAAAAATATATCTTCAAAGAAATGAATGATAAAAAATAAAATGTGCTAGTCACATGAAGAAAATGTGGAACAGCCCATTGTGTTTTACTGGTATATTTCTGATGTCAGAGGCAACCAGGTGGTCCAGGCCATGGGGGGGGGGGCAGGGGGAGCACTGGGCCTGGAGTCAGGAAGATCATTATTATTATTACTATTATTAATAAAAAATACATTCTGGGTACTTTGGAAAGGGAGAGTAGAGGCACAATAGAAATAAAAGAAAATAGAATTTTTGCTCATGAGGAGCGTACAGTATAACTCTGTGGAGATGAAACACATACACATGAAGAAGGATTTAAGGAAATGTATAAAATAATTATAATCAATAGACATAAATTAAATATGGGGTGATCTCTAAATATGCATTCTGAAGGGAAAAAAGTAAATACATGACTATAATCAGGGAGAGTCAATCAGGGGAAGCTTCCTGGAGGGAGGTGCTTTTTGGACAGCTCTGTCTATGACATGATCTAGATTCCCCAGGAAATCATCTGAGAGATGAGTTGAATTTAGCATATTGGCCTTCTGATATCACAGCACTATACATATTGAAGGTGCTTAGTATATATTAGAAGGCTAGAAGAAAACAAACAAGCAAACCTCCTTCCACATACACTTCTTTATATTAAAAGATCAGAGAAAACAAAGCTAATATATATTGCCCTATATGTAGGAAAACAGAGGTTATATTGAGTTTGAAATTTTTTATGTCAGCTACTCTTAAGGGATTCAAGGAATTGTTGACTCCCGTATGTTACTTCACTATAAATTTAGAAAAAAAGATGCAATGAAAAGACATTATTAACGTCTTCTAGGCACCCAGGATTCAACTTAAATGACAAATATAAGATTTTATAGACTCAAAGATTTAGAAGGAATTAAAAGTTAAATAATACCCAAAGAAAATTAGTCTAGGATTATTCTTTCACTTGTTCATTCATTCATTCATACATTCAACAGATATTTATCCAATTATTTACTTTGCATAGAATGAGCAACACACTTCTTGGGTGCTCTGAACAAGACAAAAATAAATTAGATACTGGCCTATGACTGTCCTTGGGGAGTTTTCAATCCAGTGTGGGAGACGAAATGTGCACAGCCATAACACAAGGGAGATTGTGTCAAGTACTATGAAAAAGTAGCAAAGTACTAAAGTAGATCAGGGTAGGGAAAGATCCTTTCTACCAGGGGATATCTGGGAAGGCTCCATAGTGAAGATGGCATTTGAGCTGGACCTTGGAGGATGGGAAGAATTTCAATAGAAAGAGAGTTGAGTTATGGTGAAGGTACATCCCAGGGCAGAGGAAAGAGTGGAGCATATGGCCCTGGTGAGACAGTATTCCTGGGGTAGACAAGATTTTCTTAAGGCACAGTCAAAGTGTTAATGGGATTTCAAACATTCTGATCATCATTCATGGTCTTCAATTCTTGTAGTTCTCTCAGTTGTATGTGATGCAGTAAGTCCAATATTTGGCAATTATGTATAATCTGATAATAATGTTGCTTAAACTTAAATATATAGAATCACAGAATATGAGAGCTGGAAGGGATAGGAAATCATTTGTCATAGTCCAACCCTCTCGTTTTACAGATGAGGAAACTGAGGTCCAGCAAGGTGAAACAGTCGGCCAAGGGTCACACAGCTAGCCAGTGGTAGAGCTTGAAGTCAAATCAAGGTCCACATTTTTTACTTTGTTCTGTGTTATTTCTCTTGGCAGGTTACAATTTAAGAGGTCTCAGCAACTTGGTTGAACTTGCTTTTGGAAAATCCCCTGAAATAAAAAAATAAAAAAAGAAACTACTTTGTTGTTGAAAACTAGGAGAAAAAGGGTTAACTTTCCTGGCAGAAATGTTCACTCAGTGCTCTGAGGGGAGTTTAGCAGAAGAATGACACATCTATGGGAGTCTGCTCTAGCTACAAAGATGACCTGTGAAGTCTGAGAATGAATGATAAAGAAATGAAAGCTCTCATTTGACCTGAAGGGGAAGTCCCAGGAAGAGGGAGCAGAAGGGAAGCTCAGTTGGAGGGCTGAAGTCTTACTGTAATCATGGAATATTCGTAGGATGGAGCCATTTTATCTGGGTGAACAAAATAATCTGAGTGGAAAACTATTGGTTTTTGACATCTGGCACCTCATCCCTGCCTCCTTCTTTGTAATCTCAACGTCCCAGTCCATAAAAGAACCTTTGCCACATTTATTTAGCCTTTCTTTTTTTTTTTCTGACTTATCTTTCTTGAATTCTATGATTCTATGACCATTTTTGTTAAATTGTTTTGACTCAATAATTGGAAATTTTTTTATGTATAGCTAGTCTGTGTTGCTAAATGTTAGGTTATTTTAAGCCTGTTCCTGGTTTGTTTTTCTGGGCTTGTTTTGTTTTGTTTTGTTTTCAATTTGGGATGGGCATCAAAGGTAGGGGGGTTAGGGATAGAATAGCAAAAAAAAAAGACAAGAAACAAAGAAAAGAGGTTCATTAAGGCATCTTTTTAAAAAATGCAGAGAACTGAAGGCCAGGAATAAAGAAGCACAGACAAACAGGACAGCTTTGAAAGCTACAAATCTAATTTATTATATACTTTAAAATTGAAGCAAGCTAAATGTAATAGACACCTGAAGTTTCACATATAATCTTTTTCTGTTCTACTATGTATATAGAAATGCTCACTTTATTTGGTTTTTGTTAGGTTTAGGATAAAAAAGAAAAAAGATTTAAAGCCTCTTCTTAAAGTTTTAGGGATGATATTAGTTATGAGATATATAAGTTACCTAGACAGGGATGAGGAACCTGCTTTCTTAAAGCCACATGTGGCCCTCTAGGTCCTCAAGTGTGGCCATTTGACTGAAATGGACAAAAATGGACTGTACTTGTGGACCTAGAGGATCACATGTAGCCTGAGGTTGAAGATTCCCCACCTCTAATAGACTAACTCCTTTATTTTACAGATAAGGAAGCTAAAGGTGAGAAAGGCAAACTGATTTGCCCATGGTCCAACAACTATTAAGTATCAGAGACAGGGTTCGAATCCAGGTCTTCTGGCTCTAAACCTACGGCTCCTTCCATAATAACAAGTTAATAAAAGAAATATTAGAGACTGATAAGGGAGATGTGAATGATTACCCGTTACCTTTGGGGGCTACTTTTCTGTTGATTTTTTGCATATTTTAGTCAGTTAATCCAAATCAACAAATTAAATAAACCTATTAATAATAAATAAACAAACAAATAAATAATATAAATAAATTAAAATAAATAAATTACTTACATAAACCTGTTAATAATAAATAAATAAATAATGAAATAAACCTCTGCAGGGTGAGAAGCAGCCCAACTTTAGTGGACAGAGGACAGGTCTTGCAGTCAAGAAGGCCTGGGTCCAAATCCAGGTCTGGGTCTTTAATGAACATGTATACCAGCCTTATGACCCTTGACAACTCCCACCTTCTCAGTGTTTCAGGCAAATCTACAAGACTGTTAAGTCATGAAGAAGTCATACATCTTCATTGGCAGAAGGAATTGCTTCTAGGGAATTCCCTACATCAATGAAATTATAGGTCTGGCTCCCTCAAAATGTGTATAGAACTAGAATTTTGAAATATTCTACCTCCCATCACTATTAAAATAGAAAATAATAGATTTAAAAATAATTCATAGAACAAATTGCTGATTTTTGAAATTCTCTTTTCTCAAAAATTAATTTTTTTTTTAGCAATTGGGGTTAAGTAACTTGCTCAAGGTTACACGGCTAGTCATTTGATTTATGCGTGGGTGCTCATTTTCTGAGGCCGGATCTGATCTCGGGTCATCCAAACTCCGAGGCCGGCACTCTTACTCACTGCGCCACCTAGCCGCCCCTTTCGGGCAATTGGGGTTAAGTAACTTGCCCAAGGTTACACGGCTAGGTTTTTTTGTTTGTTCGGATTAAGTGTCGGAAGCCGGCTCCGAACTCAGGTCCTTCTGATTCCAGGGCCGGCGCTCTATTCACTGCGCCACCTAGCCGCCCCAAAAATTAATTTTTTTTCAGAACAGCCCACTCAAAAATAAAATATGTTTGAATTTCAACTCTGCCACCTTGTCTATGTGACCATGTGCAATTTAGTCAATTACTCAGTTTCTTCATCTGTAAAATTATATTGTGGATGGAATAGATGAGCCCCCTCTCATATTAAAAACTGAAAGAAAAAACATTATAATAGATATGCATATTAAAGTAAAACAAACCCTCCATTATGTCTAGGATCAAAAATGTATATCTCTTTCTTCACTTTCTACACTTTCACCCTTTTTTCAGGAGGTAGGGAACTTGCTTCATTAGAGGTCCTCCAGAGACATGGTTGGTCATTGAATTCATTAAAATTCTTAATTCTTTCTGAATTGTTATTTATTTATTTTTACAATGTTTTTGTCCTGATTCTGTTCACTTCACAATGTATCAGTTCATACTACCCGAAATGATCTCTTTTGTCATTCTTAGTAGCTTTCCTTTACATTCATATATCATAACTAATCAAGCCATTTCCCAATTGATTCTAGTTTTTTTTCTTTTTTCCACTTTAAATTCCCCCTTCAAGAAGAGAAAGTTTGTTTTGCTTGTAGCTACTCCTTTTGGGGAGTATTATTCTCCTCTTAACACCCATTCCCTTTCCCTGCTTGTTTCTCTATTGAATTTAATGTGTTTCCACACCAAACTCTTATGTGTGCATGTGTGTATATTCTGTGTTCTTTTATCTGTTTCAGATAATGGTAATATTCATCAGATACTTGCTCCCCACTCTTCCTCCTTATTTGTATATTAGTCTTCTATATCCTAATATGAGAAGTAGCAAGTTCTGCCTTCTTTCTCCTTTCTTCTAGTGCATTACTTTACTTCTCTAGTATGTTACTTTTAGAACCCTAGAATAGAACCAACCAACCAACCAACATGTGCAGATGAGACATACTATACACATACACACAATATATATAAGTGTATATATTTATATATGCATTTATATGTATATTTGCATGTATTTTATATAACATATGTATATGTATTTACATATATTAGATTTAATGTATAGAATGTACTATATGTGTATGTATATAATGTCTCATTCTGCACCCCAAATCCATCATATATCTGTGTAATGGATAGCATGTTTCATCATTGGTCCTCTGGCATCATGAAAAGTTAATGTATAGTTCTTATATCTTTAAAAGTTCTTTTTATAGTATTATTGTTATTGTATAAATTGTTCTCCAGGTTCTGCTCCTTTCATTCTTTATTCTTTCCCTCCACATCTTTTATTTCATTTTTATCTTTTGCTTCACTTCTTATAGACACTCATGTAGTAAATTCTACTATATTCATGGAGTGGAAAATACATTTTTTTTTCCTTTGAGTCATTACTTGCTCTTGTTATAGTTCCTCTCTCCTTTTGGGGGCTCTCTAGTTCTACAATAATTTCTAATGCTGGTTGGAGCTTCAAAATTTCATTTACTCATCTTTAGTTCCTGAAATGGGTTTTTGTATGAGCACCACATACCACCCCCTGCAGTACTTTGGGGTGGGGTGGTTGTCCCTGCTTGGTTTTGTCCTATATTCCTTGGGCTCCTCTGCTGACTTCTACCTGCTAGGCTTGCTGTACCCTACCCCCCAGATTTTTGAAGTTTAAAATGTTGCATATTCAAGGACCTCTCTAGTATATCTGATCAAAATGGTAGGGACCTCAGAACCCTTGGATATTTGGGCTATACAGGCCCTGATGCTTTGATTGCTAATCCTCTTGGGGCTTTCAGGTTCCTATCCTACAGGTTTCTGATGACTCTGGGCTTTCTGACTTCCCTAGGACTTTTGGAGTAGAGTTACATTCTTTCTGTCTCAAGATACAGCCCTGCAACCTACACATGTCTCTTGTCTCATTCTGGCTATGCTGGGAGCATAGGGCTTGTTTTCCTGTGCTACTGCTTGTTTCTCTAGGAGCTCCCTTTCCTGTTACTCTTGTGTGGCCTTCTGATTGAATTTTAATGTAGTTCTGGGGTGAAAGAAGTGACTTACTGTAGTTATTCACTGGATTTCTTGATCATAATTTAGTCTGGTGGGCATTTTGGATTTTTGCTGGATTAATTATGTAGGACATGGGAAGTCTGCCCACCCTTCAGGAAGCCATCCTGACTAGAATCCACACAGCATTTGTTTCAAGCAGTATTTAATATTCTGAAATTCTCCTAAAATGGTAGTATTTTCAATGTGTTAAAACCTTATTTGAGTTGTTTATCTAATAACAAACATACATAGAGTTTATTGGAGATGATGTCGGTAGAGATGGCATATGCATTGAAAATATACTTGGGTTTTTTTGTGGGAGCAGAATTAACCATTTTTAAACATGCTTAAGCATTTATGATCTGGTTCTTCATAAATGATTTCTTATGCATGCCCTTAGTAATAAAGTATTCATCACCATCTTGAATTTGTTACCAAAGAACTGTATTGGCCATACTAGGGAAAATGTTCTCAGGAATCTTTACTGTACTAAAAAGCAGTGACTAGGATACTTAAGGGGCAGCTAGGTGGCTCAGTGGATAGAGTGCTGGCCCTGGGGTCAGGAAGGCTCATCTTCTTGAGTTTTAATCTGACCTCAGAAACTTACTGTGTGACCCTGGACAAGTCACTATACTTTGTCTGCCTCAGTTTCCTCATCTGTAAAATGAGCTAGAGAAGGAAACGTCAAATCACTCCATTATCTTTGCCAAGAAAACCCCAAGTGGAGTGATGTAGAATCAGACACAACTGAAAACAACTGAACTGAAAAAATACTTAAGGCTCCATTCACAGAAAGACGTTTTTCAGAAATATAGATATAGAGCTAGAAAAGCCTTTAGAGGTCAGCCAGAACAACCTCTTAATCTTGTAGATGAGGAAACCGTGGCACAGAGGAATGAAGTTACTTGGCCAAGGTCATCGAGTTAGTGAGTCAAAATCTGAGCTCATGTCCTCTCATTCCAAACTTCAGAACTCTCTCCACTGTACCATATTGCATTATGAGTATCAGTTATAGGTTGACTTATATGTTGAACTTGAATTCATATCTCAATATTTTAAGAATCTCTGTCCTTGTTGTAGTGTTTATAATGAGTTGTTTGGTGTTTTATTTATTTATTTTTTTTGCTTGGCACTTTTAGGAACAAGCAAAAAATTATAAGTAAACGGCTAATATTTATGACTTTCAAAAAGCATCTTTTATAACTTGGCCATCCAATATTAAGCCCTGAAATTTTTAACAAATGTCTTTTTGCCTAATTAACCATCACACACGACCTATTAATAACATGTCTAACAGATATCAATAAAAATTATGATTTAATTATACCTAATAATAATTGGCTAATAAATGCCTGACATTTGTTGAGCATGTTAAAAATGCTTTAATATATTATCTTATTTGAGGCACACGGCAATCCTATAATGAAGCACTATAGGCATCATTATCCATTTTACAGATAGAGAAATGGAATATTTCATACGTTCAGTAACTTCCCTACATAGCTAATAAGTGTCAGAGAGAGTATTTAAACCTAGGTCTGTCTCCATGTCCAAAACACTAGGAGGGGAAGGGAGGGAATAGGTATTTATTAAATTTATGCTACTTGTTCAGCTATTAGGTCAGAAACATCTAGCTGCTTACCTGATACTACTGTTGAGTAAATGCTACCAAGTTTCATGCTATCATGCTTGAATGTATTGGTAATTGTAAAATGTATTGGTAAAAAATTAATTGGTAATATTGATAATTCTATGATCCACTTCTGGGGAAAAGAAAATATTGTCTGCTTCCTTTCCAGGGTTATATCATAGGGCCAATATGGAATCATGGAATGGCTGAATTAGAATGATTTCAGAAATCATCTAGGTAAAAAGTATAAAATGTAAAAAATATAAAAATTGTGTCCTGTGGACCACAACATTCCCAAGGACAACCTGAACTAGATCAAAATGGAGTTTATATCTGATTTCAATTTGTTTTGATGTATTAATAAAAAAGAAATTCATAAGCATTTGTGGTTTTCTAGGTCAATATATGGCCTACAGTGATCTTTATGTATAATTTAGTGGCCCCTGTTTCTATTTGCGTTTGATATCACTGCTCTAGATCAACTCTTTCCTAAAGAAAGAATGAAGGAAATGGCAAACCACTCTAGTATCTTTGCCAAGAAAACCCCAAATCGGGTCACAAAGAGTCAGGCACAACTGAAATGACCAAACAACAACAACAACAATGAAAGAATTCCTTCTACCATCTCTCTTTCCGGCAAGTGGTCATTCTATTGCTTTTTGGACATCTCCAGTGATGAAGAACTTAAATTTTATGAGGCAACTCATTCTTTTATTTTTTTTTCATTTTTCTAAAAAAGGAATTGGGGTTAAGCTCAAGGTTACACGGCCAGTCATTATTTATGTGTGGGTGCTCATCTTCTGAGGCCAGATCTGATCACAACTCATTCTTTTAATAGATAATTCTGGTAGTTTAAATATTAAACTATTTTTTTTCCTTCCTAGAATATTCACCTATTGATTTGAATTCTGCTAATTAGAATCACACCAAGTAAGGATGATTCAACTTTCTCTCCCATAGTTTCTGTGTCTATAGCATTGTACAGTGAAAATCATCACTGCTTAAAATGAAGCCTTGATGGCTTGACTTATGCTCAGGAGAGTTTTAGTGTTGAGTACATTTGGTTTTGACCTGATTTTTTGAAAATTTGTATCCCTGGTAGGTTACTTTAAGTTTTACCATTCAGTTAACCAGAAACCCTAGTCCTTGAACATTCTAGATAAATGGAAATCTACTTTTTTCTGAAATATGGCCAAACTCAGAGGAACTAAAGACAGAGTAGTGATAGTGCTTTCTTTTGCCTTATTATCTTACCTGAATGACCTAGGTAGACTAGTCTCTCTCTCCCCCTCAACATAGGTCAGTTAAATTCTTTGAAGTACTTGTAGTAAAAAGATCAACCAGTATAGTATTACTCTATCTGAATGATAAATGCAAAAGGTTATGAGTGTTTTTGGCCTCTTTGGGTCTAGAGAAGTCATTAACAACTGGATTATAGTCCATAAGGAAGAAGAGTTAATAATAAGCAACTTCAACAAAAGGAACCTCACATGACTTCTACTAGGTCCTCCAGATGTTTCCTCTTGCCTAGTCTTTTTAGTCTTATCTGGATTTGAGACTCTGCCAATTCCCATCCTCTCTTCCCACTGTGTCCTTCAATCTGCTGGGCGCTAAGAGACTGGAGACAATATGTTGACAGTAGAAATTAGGAAAGCTCCAAGAACCATTTGCTTATGTACACATAAGCAGTAGTTTGTTCTGTTGTCAGGTTTCTCAGAATACATTTTGGACGCCGCATTGGCAAAGGATATGGGTCTATGTGTGCATGCGTGCGTGTGTGTGTGTGTGTGTGTGTGTGTGTGTGTGTGTGTGTGTGTGTATGTATATATGTGTACATTCCCATGAACAAATCGACTAGTAGATCCTCAGGTAAAAAAAAAGATGGGAGAATAATATTCATATTTAAACAAGACCTATATTGCTATTTAATTTTTGTCCCTACCATTCTACTGAAACTACTCTTTCCAAGCTTACCAGTGATTTTTGTCTCTCTCTTGTCCCTGTCTAAGGCCTTTGTAAAGTCCTCAATCTCCTTGAATTTACTCCCTGCAGCATTTGACACTATTAACCAATTCTTCTTTAAAAAAAAATAGTATCTCTTGCCCTGGATTATAAAAGTAGCACCTCCTTCACTACCCCATCCTATATTGCGGCATGCTCTTGGGGCATGCTCAATTGACATTTTAATCATGCCCTTGGAGGCTCGAGGTGGGATTTCTTCTGCTTCTGGGCGTGCATGGCAGAAGGCAAATTTTAGTTTAACCTTAGGTAAACCTTGAGGGCAGGTAAAGGACCAGAATGAGAGCAGGTCATCTAGTTAGCCATTGGGTTAGATGAGTTCTTGATCTCTACAACTTTTCCTCTTACTTCTTGAATTACTTTCTTATTCTCTTTTGCCTATTTCTCTTCCTCTTCTTATGTACTAAATGTGGGAAACATCCTACCACCTCTGAGCCCTCCCTATCCTGGCCCTCTTCTCTCTCTCTATTCCTGCTTTTGGAAATTTCACCCATTCCTTTGGTTTCAATTACCTTCTATCTATATAAGAATCATCCTCATATCTCTCTCTCTCCAGCCCCATTATCATCCCACCTCTGAACTTCAATCCCATACTTCCAGTTGTATGTTGAATATTTTCATATGGATACCCTTTACATTATCTCAAAGTTAACATGTCTAAAGCCTAACTTGTTACCTCACCCTTGAAAATCTACCCTTCCTCCTTACTTCCTTATCTTTTTTGATGGCATTGAATTACCTAGGATTCAAACCTTAAAGTCATTCTAGAATTTTCTCTGTCTCTCATCTCCCAGATCCAATCAGCTGCTAAGTCTTGTGGAGTTCATCTTTGCTTTGTTTCTTATAGCTCTTTCTTCTCCACTCTTGTTGCCATAACCCTAGTTCAGTTACCCTACTGAACAACCTTCTAACTTGGTCCCTTCATTCTTTTTCCTCTTCAACCTGTTCTTTACAATGTTGCCAGGGCAATCTCTAATACATAACACTAATCATGTTACTTTCTTACTCAGAGACCTTTAGTTACTCCCTATTACCTACCAAATAAAATGGAAATGCCTTAGTTTGGGATTCAAAATCCTTGACAATCTACCTTCAGACTTATCCCTTTCTTCTCTTTTTTACACATTCCATGTTCCACTCTAGATTTTTACCCCCAACCTTGTCCCACCTTCTTCTACCTCCATGCTTTTAAGCACACCATCTCTCCTTGTCTGGAATGGATTACATGCATATCACCCTGTTTAAATCTTTCCTTTGCTCTCAAACCCCAGATTAGGAGTCTCCATGCCCATCTGACAGCCTTCCCTTCTTTCTACAGCTGTAAGTGCTTCCCCTCTTTTCTAATATCTTGTGCCTTTTTGAGACTCAGTTTCTTCTTCTCTAAGACCAGAAGGTTGGACTAGATAGCCTGTGAGGTCACTTCTTGTTCTTAATTCTGGTATGATCTATGTCACTCTGTATGGGCTTCTTCTATGTGTGTATGATAAATGTGTATATTTGTATAGTAATGAAAATAACAATTATATACATTTGTACATATGTATATAAATATATAATTCCTACTTATTCTTTGAGAAGAGATACATTGTTTCTCCATTGCCTAGTATTATTGCATGACAAACATAGGGAATTTAAGAAATACTTGTTGAATTCATTTGCTAAATCCAATCTTCTCATCATCAGCCAGTTATGAACGGAAGTCAGCTCCTTCTGATATGCCCAACAAGAAAAGCACAGTGTTCTTTCTCATTGTCCTGATGTCATCTCTGATAGTTATTTTTACCATTCTTCCAAATAATAGGATTCCTGACATGATGATTAATCTCAGGACTCAGCACAGCCGGGATCTGAGATCCTGGACCTTGGTGATGACTGATTTATGCAGGTTGTTAATCTCTGACTAATGTACTTTGGATGAAACAGATACTTGGGTACAGAAACTATGGCACCAGTCTCTGGGCTTAACAGTCTGACTCGAAAAATAAAGGAGGAAATAGATTTTATCCAAAACAACATATAACTATCTATGAATTTCATTTCCAAATATTGGAGGAGTCTTTTTCACCCTCTGTTTTACGTTGAGGTAATTAAAAAAAACAACAATAACAGCAACAAAACCAAGCAAACATGCAGATGTTTTAACTGGTGGAACAGATAAATCTGGGTCAGACTTTCCTCCTCCTTTCTCACAACACCCCCCCCCCAAAAAAAAAACTTGAAGACAGGAATTGTACTTATTTTTCTTATTTAATTGCTACAAATAATTATTTTTATTATTAAAATAATTACTAGAAATAATTATTGAATTATAAACATTTAGTTAAGCAAATGCCTTCATATTTTCAAGGATTCTCCACTTTTTCTTCATGATTTTATCCTTAACATAGAAGAAGATGTTGAAGATGGCACACTATTGTGAACAGTACATTTTCCTGAAAGTAACTCAGAATTATATAAAACTGAAAATAAGTTGGTGGATTTCCAACATGGATGAGGAGAAGAGGAAGAAAGTCACCAGCTTTATGTGGTCTTTTACAGTTAGTCTAGTGATTGGAGACTTACAGTTGAAATTAGGAGAATAAATGATAACTCATGTTTTCCTTGTGCTGAGTCATGGCTTGGCCTTGTGGCCATCCTAAAGTATTTCTTATTCTAGGCCAACCAATTAGAAGAAATCTTTGCATACCAAGGTTAAATGCAATGTAAGCTATGCTCAGTATCTGAAAAGTGTCTTGAAAGCTTACCCTGGAGGCAAGTCCTAAAAGCATCTTGTCTATGCAGATCTGTAACTAGGGCAGGATGACCAGGGTTCTGCTTCAGGGCACCAAAACTTAGATGGAACAAATGTGGTAAAGTAGGAGCCACTGTAGTAACTAAATAATCCTCACTCTCTGCACAACAGACTTTGTCTTAATTACTTCTTGTATTATTTTTAAATCATGAATTACAAAGTTGATTTGAGAATCCATATCTCATACTGCTTGCTTGGGACATTTTACCACTGTTTGTCTGTTGCCTTAGGCACTCTGTAGTTATAGCATGGCTTCTATAAGACTTAAGGAACTTGTGTATGTTGTTGCTAATAAATAATTCATTGGACTTAGGTGCTTAATGAACACTTTGTTGAATAATGGCTTTAGGTAAAGGTTTAATGAGTTTGAATCAAAGTTTTCTTTAGGAAAGGACATAATTCAATTAAATTTAAGTTAGTAAACATGTATTTAAAATCTGCTGCTTAAAGAGCAGCAGTACTTGAGGCAGGGTGGGGAGAGGCAAGTGAGAAATATAACCTTTAGATAAAACACGGTCCCCACCTTCTTGAAGCTTAATCTAGTTGAGGGAGATGGCACATATACAAATAACTACAGTATGAAATACGATATGAAGTGTATTCAAGAGAAGTTCAGACAAAATGCTATTGAGGACTAAAGGAGGGAAGGCCATTACAGATTGGAAGCATGATGGCAAACTGTCTGGAAGAGGTGGCATTGAATCAGGCTTTAAGGAACTGGTAGGAATTCACAAGGAATAACCTGGAGGAAGTCACAAAGGCAGGAAAGTCAAGAGAATGGAAAAGTTACAGTGAATAACCTAATTTGAATGGAATGAAGACTGTGTGGAGAGGTAGGTACTCTGTGGTAAAGCCAGAAACTCAAAATGGCACTGGAGGGACTTGACAGTGAAGCAAAGGAGTTTGAGCTTTGATTGGTAGGCAACAGGGAACCAATGTAGGGTTGTGATCAGAGGAGTGAGAGCTGAGACCTGGAGAGGTTATCTCACATAAGGTCCTAAAGCAAGTTGCCAGGACCAAAAGTAAGGTCTTCTGATTCTGATTTGGTATTATACACACACATACACACAAACACACACACATATATATACAAGCATGCAAATGCACAAATACACACAAAATATGTATATGTATGTGTATATATGTATATGTATGTACATATGTATACACGTGTATGCATGTATATATAGATGTATCTCTATATATAGATATATATGTATATATCTATATATATCACCTTCATATGTGTAAGATGGTGGAAGGTATGGTTAGACAATAAGTGTTCTGAAAAAAAGATCTGAGGGGTATTGGTGGATTGTAAGTTTAATATGTCAGCAGTGTGATGAGGCAGCTCAGAGACCTAATTTTACCTTAGGACAGGAATAGGGACAAGTTTATCCTGCTGTACTGTCCTTGTCAGACTTTATCTGGAGTTCTGTGTTCAATTCTGTGTGTCATAGTTTAAGAACATCAAAATCCAGAGAATGTCCAGAGAATGTCCAGGAGAATGTCCAGGACAGTAATGAGACTTGACAACATGTCATATGAAGAATGGTTAGAGGAACTGGGAATGTTTAATTTGAAGAAGAGAAGGCTTAAAGGGTATATGATACTTGTCTTCAAATATTTGAAGGGCTTCTATATGGAGGAGGGATTAGATTTTTTCTGTTTGGCCCCAGAGGCCAGAACCAGGAACAACAGAATTTGCAAAGAGGCAATTTATTTATCCTTTCTGTCAGGAAATCTTTTCTAACTCTCCCAAAGTAAAATAGGCTGCATCAAGAGGTGTTGCATTCTGCTTTTTAGAAGTCTTCACACAAAAGACTAGATGACTACTTATTGGGTATGTTAAAGTGGGGATTCTTTTCACAGATGGGGTAGGCTAGATGACTGCTGAGCTCTCAAATTCTATGAAGATAATAAAATTATATTTTATTATTCAGACTTACTTTACTTCAGACAATTCATCCAGACAATTATCTAAATTAGTGAGATTAACATACAGAAATAACAAAGGAACTCATGAGCACTGTGATTTTGTACAACTAAGCTAAATTTACCTCTCTAGTGATGTCTTATAATGTGAAAAATTATTTATAAAACTTATTTTCTTCTTAAGTTGAGAATAAGAGATGCTGAAGTTAGAGCCAGGGATAGGAAGGGATAGACATGTTCTAGTAGAAAAAACATTGGCCTGGGAGTCAAGAAATGTTTGATGTTCTATTAACAATGAATCATCATGATGCCCCTGTCACCCGTGCTGCTGGTGAGACTGAGGCTGCTGGATAGTTTGAACTCAGCTACTACAGTGGACTGTTTCCTCCATCTTTCCTAAGTGTGGACAATCAACGTAATAATAAATCAAACCCTGATTTATAGCATTTGAGAAACTCAGATGGGTAAATGCTCACACTGAAAATTTCACAGTGAGCTTCTTAGGAGCCAGTGTGAACTGACTGCAGCACACCTGTGTGTGTGTGTGTGTGTGTGCGCGCGCGTGTGTGCGTGTGCGTGTGTGTGTGTGCGTGTGTGCATGTGGGTATATACACACATATAATAATACTTGTATACCTCTTTCAGTAACTTAGAAGTTGTGTTAATTTGTTTTTGACTTGGATGATCCAGTGTTGGCCATCTACTTAATGACAGTAGAGATGTGAGACAGTATGTCCCTAAGGAGTTAATGTGTATGTATATATGTAAACACACGTGTGTCTATGTATCTATATACGACTGTGCATACACATGTATTACATATGTGTGTGCACATATATATGTCTATAGCTTAAATTAGATGGTCTTTTGGGTACCTCTCTAACTTTATGAATATAAATCTAGCATACCTGTTCTAGGACATGGTATGCTTGGGGTACTCCAAGTCTGTTACAAAATGGCCCTTCAGGGATGGTTCCTTTTCATGTTTAATAGCTTGAATCAAAACTGATTTTGTTACAATCTGTTAGACACAGTTTCATCTGTTTCAGTCAATCAAAAGTTACATTAATGTGTTGGTCTCCTACTTAGTGACAGTAGAGATGTGAGACAGTATAAGCCTGAGGAGTTAATGTGTTAATCTAATCATCCAAATTTCACGTACATAACACTTTAAACATTTTGCTGCAGATCAACAGGACCTAATAAATACTGATTCCCACAATCTCTCTATCCAGGGATACACTGGTAAATGTTTAACAACTAGTTCTTTTGAAACAAGATGTACACTGGACACACTTTTAAGTTTAGTCCACATTATTAATATTTTCTCTATCATTTTGTTAAGTCTAGGCAATCAATAAAACAATAAATGGAAGCCTGATTTGTAGCATTTTCTGAAAATTCTACATTTGTCTCTGATGAGCAGGTGTGGGTTGGCTCCAGCATACTCCTGCTTCTATCCTAGGGAATGGAGCAAAGGATAATGATTTCCATCAATTCCTTGCTCCCTCCTCTACCTTATTGCCAAACAAACTTATTGCTTTGGGTGAAGATAGATGGAATAAATCAGAGAGACAAACTGAAGTGGGGAATTGGTAGGGAGAGTCAGAGGAGAAAAATGATTACTTATACAGTGCTTTAAATTTAGTAAACTCTTCAATTTCATAACTTAATGAGCTATGATTATCCCTCATTTTATAGAGGAGGAAACTCCTCTATAGGGAAGTCAAAGGATCAATAAGATAGCAGATTTAAAGGTTAGTGATCATCTAGTTCAAACCTCTCTTTAAAAAAGAAGAAACTGAGACCCAGAGAGCTAAATGACAGATTTTAATGAAGATCTTTCAACCCCAGTCTTTTCACCCTTGTCTTAAATAAGAAGAAGAAGGTATGTTTTTGGCAAACAGGGGTTGTCTTAGCTCTTACACTGCCCATATCAAAGGGATCAAACTCTGATTTATAGCATTTGCTAGATGATTCCATGTGCTCTTACAGTTTAGAGAGATGCTTCTCCTAGGAGCTATGACCAATTTAGTTGAGTACTATCACTGTTCATTCAGGAGTGACCTCACTTAGAGTTTCTTATAAAGAGTTAGCAAGGAGCTCAGAGCCTCTGATTTTCTTGGTCTTCTTAGCACCAGATGGTACTAAAGAAAGACCAGATATACAGAAACATACAATCAGTAAGCTGGAGTTGGCCACTTGGTTGCCTGAACCTCCCCCCACTTTTTTTTTTTTTTTTTGCTTTTTTGGAGGGCAATTGGGGTTAAGCAACTTGCCCAAGGTCACACGTCTAGGTTTTTGTTTGTGTGTGTGTTAAGTGTCTGAGGCCGGAACCGAACTCAGGTCCTTCTGACTCCAGGACCTACACTCTACTCACTGCGCCACCTAGTTGCTCCCCCCCTCCCCCCAATTCCCTGTTCAGTTGCATATTGGCCTTTTATAACCTTTCCTGTTCTTTTCCTTTTCAGGGCTGCTTTGAAAGATGTTTTGAACCAGATGTCACATATACAAAAGTATTGGGAGCAAGGAAGTTTACACAAATGTAATTAGCCTCAATCCCATATATCCCTCCTTCCCGCCTCTAGCCCTTGGCCCCCAGCAGGGCTAGATCCCTGGAGTGGAAGAACTAAAAGGATCTCAGAGATCATCTATCCAGGCAGGCTACCTTATTTTACAGTTTAAAAAACAAAGGCTTCTAGAAATGAAAGGACTTGGCCTTAGCTAGTTGTGTCAGTCAGGATTTAAACTCAGGTCTCTCTTGGATTCAATTTTAGTACTTTTTGTACCACACACCATCCTATGCTGCTCTCCAGTTTTATCTTTCAAAATTCATATTATGTTTTTTTATAACAGAAGCAAAGTGTTAGAAGCAACTTGACAGTATTGCTCCTTAAAAACCAGGACTAACCCTTTAATTTCTTCTGATTTCATAGAATCATATAATTTTAAAGTTGGAAGGATCTTAAAGGTTATTTACTCCATCCTTATTTTAAGCATTAATCAATCAGCAAGCAACTGTATTACAGGCATTATGCCAAGCACTGGAAATACAAAGAATAAGCAAAAAATATGACATCTTTAACAAGTGACTGTTGTACCTTGATTAATGCGAGAAAGACCCAAGTAATAATTTTAGAATGGACCTTTTATTAAAACACCATGTTGGCTGATCAGGCCACATGGCGGGCTGAGCAGTTACCACCACAAGTCCCAAGTACAGCAATAGCAGTAGCAGCAGCCAGCAACAGCCCAGATCTGGGGCAGAACCTCAGCTTATAAAGGGGGCCTTATGTAAGCAATGATTGGTCAGTACACACCTTGAAACTCTTGCTCTGACCCAGAAACCCGCCCACTTCTATGCAGCTAAGTGGAAAGGGTGGAGACCCAGTGGGGGAGGGCGGAGCTGACCTGGCAATCTGCTCACTTCCTTGAGGTTGGGGGGTGGGGGGCGGGGGATGGGGAAAACCAGGCACAACAGTGACCATCTATCTTACATATGAAAATGTCTAGTGAAGGAGAACATTTTTGACTAATTGTAATCACTAAGAAATTCTTCCTTATACTGAGCCAAAATTTACCTCCTAGTAACTTCTTTACCCATTAGTCCTAGTTTTTCTTTACTCTATGGTCAAATAGACTAAGTCTAATGCTTCTTCCATGTGACAACCTTTTAAATACTTGAAACCAGTCATCATGTTCTTCCAAGTCTTCTCTTCTCCTAGCTAAATATCCTCATTTCCTTCCATGGATCCAGTTAGCATAGCATACTTCCAATCTGGTCCCTTTCTTTTGGACCAATTTCAGCTTATTAATGTCCCTCTTAAAATGAGCTAGATCTCAGCAAAGAGCAGGTGTTTAGCAATTGCTTATCGACAGACAGACCTAGTGCTAGGATGAAGAAGTTTTCATCTGCCCTCATGAATTTGTGTTCAGTGCCAACTCTGCCAAAAGAGACTTGTGAATTAACAATTCTATAAATAGTCCTGATCGCCCGGCACCAGTCACTCTGTGTTCCAGGCTGCAAAACGAATGACGTTATATCAGCTGTCAGTCTCACTCTGGGCTTTCTCCAGCTAATGAAAAAATGTTCACTTTATTTTATTTTTATTTTTTACAGAGGAAGAATGCGTCATTCAAATTCATTACACAAACATGTCATGTTTTCAACCCAGGAAAGAGAATTTTGGTAAATAGAAAAGGTTCTTGCTTCTGCCAGCTGGTTTAGAGGATGTCAGGATTTAAAGATATCTTTATGTTAGGAGAAGCCTTGTGCTAATTTCAGAGAGGTGAAGTTGGTGAATTAAATTAGAAACTTTAAAACATGTTGGATTATTTGTAAATCTAATAAAAACTCCCTAGGAAGGGAGTTTTAAAATATATACATATGTATATGGTCTAAACATCTATCTCTTAGTCATGTTTAAATTCTTAATTTATATTTACATATACTTTTTATTTATTTTTTTACATGTGCAATTATGCAAAACACTTCCATATTAGTCATTTTGTACAAGAAGACTCAAATAAAAGAAAAAATGAAAGAAAGTGAAAAATATCATGCTTCAGTCTGTATTCAACCAATGTCAGTTTTTTCTCTAGAGGCAGATATTATGCTTCATTAGTCCTTTGGGATTTTCTTGGATCATTGTATTGCTGAGAATAGCTAATTCACAGTTTTTCATTGAACAATACTGCTGTTACTGTGTACAATGTTTTCCTAGTTCTGTTCACTATGTATCAGTTCATATAAGTCTTTCCAGGTTTTTCTGAAACCATTCTGCTTGTCATTTCTAATAGCACAATAATATCCCATTACAGTTATATATGACAGCTTGTTTAGTTATTCCCCAATTAATGAGCATCCCTTTAATTTCCAATTCTTAGCTACCACAAAAGGCACTATAAATATTTTTGTACAAATAGATCCTTTTTCTCTTTTTTGTGGATGTCTTTGGGATATAGACCTAGCAGTGGGATATAGACCTAGTTGGATCAAAGGGTATGCACAATTTTATAAACCTTTGGGCGTAGTTTTAAATTGCTCTACAGAATTGTTGGATCAGGTCAGAACTCTACCAACAGTGCATTAGTGTCCCAGTTTTCCCACATCCATCATTTTTCTTTTCTGTCATATTAGTTACTCTGATAAATGTGAGGGGGTACCTTAGAGTTGTTTTAATTTGTATTTCTCTGATCAACAGTGATTTAGAGCATTTTTTATATGACTATAGATAGCTTTGATTTCTTTGTCTGAAATGCTCTCTATATTGTCTTGGTACTAAATTCTTCCCTTATCCATAAATCTGACAAATAAACTACTCCATGCTCTCTTAATTTGCTTTTGGTATCACCCTTTATGTGTAAATCATGTACCCATTTTGACTTTGCCTTGGTATGAAATGTTGGTTTATACTTAGTTTCTGCCATACTGCTTTCCAGTTTTCCCAGTAATTTTTGTAAAATAATGAATTTTTGTTCCAAAAATCTGGATTTTAGGATTAATCATATACTAGATTACTATGGTCATTTACTGCAGTGTAATTTGTACCTAATCTATTCCACTGATCCACCACTGTATTTCTTACCCAGTACCAGATTGTTTTGATAATTACTTTATAATATAGTTTAAGATCTGGTATTGCTAGATCACCTACTTTCACATTTTTTTCATCAATTCCCTTGATATCCTTGAGCTTTTGTTCTTCCAGATGAATTTTGTTATTATTTTTTTCTAGCTCCATAAAATAATTTTTTGACAGTTTGATTGGTATAACACTGAATAGTTTAATTTAGGTAGAATTATCATCTTTATTATATTGACTCAGTCTACCCATGAGCAATTAATATTTTTCTGATTGTTTAGATTTGACTTTATTTGTGTGGAAAGTGTTTTATAGTTGTGTTCATATAGTTCCTGGGTTTGTCTTGGCAGGTGAACTCCCAAGTGTTTAATATTGCCTACAGTTATTTTAAATGGAATTTCTCTTACTATTGCTGGACTTTATTGGTAATATATAGACATATTGATGATTTATATGGGCTTGTAATTTCAAGTAGTTTTAGTTAATTAATTAGGATTTTCCAAGTATAATATCATATCATCTGCAAAGAGTAATAGTTTTGTTTCCTCATTGGCTATTCTAATTAATCTAATTTCTTTTTCTTTTCTTGCTGCTATAGCTACCATTTCCAGTACAATATTAAATAATAGAGGTGATAATGGTCATCCCTGCTTATATTGGGAAGGTTTCTACCTTATCCTCATTAGAAATAATGCTTGTTGATGATTTTAGATAAATATTACTTGTCATTTTAAGGTAAGCTCCATTTATTCCTATGCTCTCTAGTGTTTTTGATAGGAATTGGTGCTGTATTTTGTCAAAGGGTTTTTCTGAATCAAGATAATCATGATTTCTATTGGGTTTGTTTCTGATATGGTCAATTATGCTGATAGTTTTCCTAATATTGAACCAGCCCTGTATTCATGGTATAAATCCCACCTGGTCATAGTGTATTCCTTGTGATGTATTGCTGTAATCTCTTTGCTAGTATTTTATTTAAGTTTTTGCATCTATATTCATTAGGGAAATTGATCTAGAATTTTCTTTTTGTTTTGGCTCTTCCTGGTTTGTGTATCAGCAATATATTTATGTCATAAAAGGAATTTGGTAGGATTCCTTCTTCACCTGTTTTTCTCATTAGTTTATATATTATTGGAATTAATTCTTCTTTAGATGTTTGGTAGAATTCACTTGTGAATCCATCTGGTCCCAGGGATTTTTTCTTAGGAATTTCAGTGATGGCTTGTTCAATTTCTTTTTCTAAGTTTAAGCTATTTAAGTATTTTATTTCTTCCTTTGTTAATATGGGTTATTTCTATTTTTGAAGATATTCATCCATTTCATTTAGATTGTCATTTATTTACATATAATAATTGGGCAAAATAGCTCCTAACAATTGTCTTAATTTCCTTTTCATTGGTGGTAAATTTATTTTTTTCATTCTTGGTACTAGTAATTAGGTTTTCTTCCTTTCTTTTTTTTTTTTTAGTAGAATTAACCAGTGGTTTATCTATTTTATCCTTTTTTCCCCATAAAACCAGCTTCTAATTTTATTTATTAGTTCTATCATTTTCTTACTTTCAATTTTATTAATCTCTCCTTTGATTTTCAATTTGATATTTAATTGGGGATTTTTAATTTGTTCTTTTCCTAATTTTTTTTTAGTTGCATGCCCAATTGATCTACTTTTTCTCTGTTTTATTGAGATAAGCAATTAGAGATATAAATTTTCCCCTGAGTACTGCTCTGGTTGTATCCCATAAATTTTTGTAGATTGTCTCATTGTTATTTTATTTAATGACATTATTTACTGTTTCTATGATTTGTTATTTGACCCACTTGTTTTTTTAGGATTAGATTATTTAATTTCCAGTTAATTTTTAATCTCCTTACATTGTGCATTATTGGTTGTAATTTTTACTGCATTGTGATCTGAAAAGGATGTGCTTACTATTTCTGTTCTTCTGCATTTGGTTGTGAGGTTTTTATGTCCTAATAGATGGTCAATTAGAAATGCTTGAAAGTCCTCTATTTCATTAAATACCCATTTTTCTCCCTGAAAGGTTATATTCTATTTTTCTGGGTAAATGATTCTTGCCATCCTAACTTCTTTGCCCTATTTTAAAATCATATTCCAAGCCCTCCAGTTTTTAATGTGGAAGCTGCCAAATCCTGTGTAATCCTGCTGTACCTCCATGATATTTCACTTCTTTCTTTTTTGGCTACTTGCAATACTTTCTTCTTGATCTGTGAGCTCTGGAATTTGACTATGATGTTCCTGGGATTTTTCATTTTGGGATGTCTTCAGGCAGTGATTGGTGAATTCTTTCAATTTCTGTTTTGCCCTCTTGCATACTTTTTTTTCAAATTTTAATTTTAAGCTTTATTTTAATTAAATATTTATTCACATACAACTTTTCATGTTCATATCTTCAAAATGAGTTGATCCATAAGAATACATCCCATTGCAAACTGAACCTCCATTACCAATTTTCTTTTCATATCCATTGACTGTTCTCTTCAAAGATGAATGATAGTTAGCTTGCTTGAGGAGTTTCTTCTTGCCATGTGTGAAATAGCATAGATTTCTGTAGCTGAGAGTGGCAGGCTTCCAAGTCACAGAGGAAGGGCTTGCTAGCTATTCCTTCTCAAGCATCTCTTGCTTCTTGTGTCTAAATGTCAAATTTTCTATTCAACTCTGGTTTTTTTCTCAAGAATGCTTGAAAGTCCTCTATTCCACTGAATGACCATACTTTCCCCTGAAACATGATATTCAGTTTTGCTGGGTAGGTGATCCTTGGTTTTAATCCCAGGTCCTTTGCCCTCTGGAATATCATATTCCATGCCCTTCGATCCTTCAGTGTAGAAGCTGCCAAATCCTGTGCTTTCCTGATTGTGTTTCCACAATATTGAAATTGTTTCTTCCTGGCTGCTTGTAATATTCTCTCCTTGATCTGGGAATCCTGGAACCTGGCTACAATATTCCTAGAAGTTTTCTTTTTGGGATCTTTTTCAGGAGGTGATCTGTGGATTCTTTCAACCTCTATTTTGCCCTCTGGATCTAAAACATCAGGGCAATTTTCCTTGAGAATTTCTTGAAAGATGGTTTCTAGATTCTTTCTTTGATCATGGTTTTCAGGTAGTCCAATAATTTTTAGATTATTTCTCCTGGATCTATCTTCCAGGTCAGTGGTTTTTCCCATGAGGTATTTCACATTGCCTTCTATTCTTTCATTTGTTTGGATCTACTTAACAGCATCTTGATTTCTCATAAAGTCACTAGTTTCCATTTGCTCCAGTCTAATTCTGAAGGAATGATTCTCCTCAATGAGCTTTTGAGATTCTTTTTCCATCTTGCAAATTTGACTCTTTGAGGCATTCTTCTCCTCATTGCCGTTTTGATCCTCTTTTGCCATTTGAGTTAGTCTATTTTTTAAAGTATAATTTTCCTCAGTCAGGCTGTTGACTGTCATTTCATACTTTTCTTGCATATTTCTCATTTCTTTTCCCAATTTTCCCCCCACTTCTCTTATCTGCTTCTTCAGGTCCTCTATGGCCTGTAGCCAGCTTGTATTTTCATTTGGGGCTTTTGGTGTAGGAGTTCTGACCTCACAATCCTCCTCCTGTTCCGTGCTTTGATCCTCTTTGCCCCCAAGATAGGAGTCTAAAGTTGCATTTTTCTGTTCATTTTGTTTCCTTTGCCTAGGCATGTTGCCACTTAATTACTTGACTTTTGGGCTTGTTGCCACAGTAGGACTTTGCCACCAGCCAGGGGGGCTTCCATCCCAAACGTTGGGGTTTTCTCAATTTCCAGAGGTATTAGTTGGGTGGCCTCTGTGAAGCCTCCACAAACTCTGGCAACTGGTCACACACCCCAAGACCTCCACCCCAGACCGCAATCCAGATCCAAGAAGGGTAAAGCAAGAGCGATTACTCCCCAGAGTGATCTCTGGATCCCCCTACAGTTTGCAGGCCAAGAGCTGAAGCTGCAATGTGGCAAAGTGGTGCAAGTTGTGCCGGCTCCTCAGTGGCTTCTCATCCCCAGGGGAAGAAGCTGACACATTCTCCCAACCAGTCCCAAAGTCCATAGGGCACTGACCTCTCATTTTGTAGTTGGCATCTATGTATTGGCAATTCAGGAAACGCCACAGCTGCTGGTGTTTTGGAGTCCCTCCAGCAGGCTGCTGGTCCAGCCACCCTGGTGCTAAAACCTCAGACTCATGACTCATGCAGTCCTGGGCTTGGCTCCCAGAGTGCTGTGCAGGCTGCTCCCTGCCGGGCTGTCCTCACCAGGAGGTTAGCTTTTCTGTGTCATTTTGTGGGTTCTGGGGCTCTAGAGGTCGTTTGGAGTCCCCCTATAACATAATTTTGAAGTGGTGTGGGCTGGAGCTCTGTGGAAGTGCTGTTTCTCTCTATGTATACTTTTTAAAGAATTCAATTTACCTAGTGCTAATAGAGGCAGAGGTATGTTTCTTATAGGTAGTGATGGTTTAATAGGACACTTTTTTTTCTCTTTTTGGAGGGCAATTGGGGTTAAGTAACTTGCCCAAGGTCACACGGCTAGGTTTTTGTGTGTGCGTTAAGTGTTTGAGGCCAGATCGGAATTCAGGTCCTTCTGACTCCAGGGCCGACACTCTACTCACTGTGCCACCTAGCCGCCCCTAGGACAATTTTTAAAACAACTGGCATTCTTCAGTTGACCTATCTCTTTTTTTTTTTTTTTTTTAAAGCAATTGGGGTTAAGTAACTTGCTCAAGGTTACACGGCTAGTCATTTGATTTATGCGTGGGTGCTCATTTTCTGAGGCCGGATCTGATCTCGGGTCATCCAAACTCCGAGGCCGGCGCTCTTACTCACTGCGCCACCTAGCCGCCCCAGTTGACCTATCTCTTACTACAGTTTAGATAAATACAACAAAATATAATGTCTATTTTTGGAAGCATGTTAAAATTCTCTTAGGAATATAGGCACATGACTTTCTGTATGGCTCTTGTAATACTCTAAAAAGAAATTGTACATGACACATTATTTCTTTAAGTTTTTCTCTTTCTCCTATACAGAGGAAAATGACAAGCACATTTAGAATAAATGAATCAGGAATGAATGAAGAGAGAGGGAAGAGGAAAAGCAAGGTAAGGGGTCCTAAATATCTGAGTTTGTGGAGGAAAAGAGGAAATTCTTTGGGTTCTATCGATGCCTGAGTAAAGCTCTGATTGAACCAAACCATGTAGTCTGTATAGCATAGAAGGAGCAATTTCCCTCCCCATCCTCTCTCCCAACCCTAGTAACCTATCCCAACTTATCACATCCTGCTAATATACAATAGAATAAAATCTTGAAACAGGAGCCTTCACTGATTAAGAGCCTGAACTGGCCTCTTGCCTGCTCTGGGCCTCAGATTCTCTATTTGTAAAATAAAGGAGCAGGGCTAGATTATCTCTAGAGTGTTCTTCCAACTCCTTGAGTCTAATAGGGTTTTCAGGCTTCACTGACTGAGCAAAGTGTTATCAGAAGAGAAGGGCCTGCACTAATGTACTCACTCCATTAATCAAGCAAATGTACTAACTAGAGAAGGTATCATTTTTGTCTCCAGTTTTGTTCCTTGAGAATAAACAATGGCTTTCCTGAGATGGTTGGTTTCTTTTCATTGAAAGTATTCAAGCAAAGCCTATAGATACTTGTTGGGTATGTTATAAAAGAGATATTGACTCATATACAAATTTTATTAGGTGGACTTTGAGGTCCATTGTACTTCTGAGATTTTATAATTTCAGTATGCTTGAAACTAAAAACTAATATACAAACAAGAAATATTTGAAATGTTATCACTCAAAACAGATATAAAACAGTGCGTGCCATTCCTTCTGTTTCTCTTTCAAAGTCTTAGGAGTGTTAGCAATAGCAACAAGGAACAAAGAAGAAATGAAAAGAGTAAGCATTGGCACTTTAGAAGTCAAAATAATTCTATTTCTAGATAGTGTGATTGTGTATTTAGGAAATCCAAGGCACTAGACTAGACAAAAAAATAATATTTGAGATAATAATTGACTTAAGCAAAATAATTGCATATTATAGCTGAACACTTACTCCCCTCCCCCCAAAAAACCCCAAAACCACCCCATGGGCATTTCAATATCCAATCAATGAAGTAAAGCCTCAGGACTACATTGTCAGAGGAGAGCCTAACCAGTTTATGGTGTGACTAGTTCTCATCAACAGCTGGTTTTCCTAATTCCCTGGTTTCTTTCTGCTATCTACAGACAGGCACAAATAAGCAGGGCTTTCCCCCAGAGCTCTTCATTTCCTAGGAACCTGAGGACTGGGCATAGCTCCCCTTTACTATGTTCTGAATGGGTAGATCTTATTTCAGACACATAAACTTAGGACATTTGATATGTTTCTGTTTGGAAATATGGTTAACACCTCAAACTCAGCATGTCTCAAAGTGGGATTATCTTTAATTATTAACCTGTTACTCCTCCTAACCTCACTATTTCTGCCAGTGACATTATTATTTCACCTAGGTCCCAAGTTTGAAATCTTGGTGTAAATTCCTTAAGGTCAGTTACTGTTTTGCCTTGTTTTTTTTATCTCAGCAGTGTTGTTTTTATCTCACAGTGCCCTTCTTTTCTGGGACTGGGTTATTTAAGATTCCTTTCTAGTCTTCTGATAGTTCATATGTTTTATATTTTTGGAGATTATCTTTTTCTTTCATATTCTCAATTTTGTTTACATATAACTATGCATAATAGGTTCTGATTATTCTTTTTATTTCTTCTGTTAGTTGTGATTTCACCTTGCTCATTTGCTATTTTATTGATTTCTGCCATCTATAATTAGATTAACTAAAGTTTTATCAAATTTATTAGTCCTTTAAAATAATCAGCTTTTAGTTTTATTAATTATAGCTGTGGGGTTTTTTTTGTTTCCAGTTTATTTCTCCTCTAAGCTAATATCTTCTCTTTTGTGTATAATTAGGTTTCTTTATTTGTTGGTTTTCTGATTTTTAAAATGGATATTTAGTTCATTAATATTCTTTTTCTTTTTTTTAAATATATGTTTATAGGGGTGTGATTTTCCCCTTGAAGATTGCTTTAGCTGCATCTAAGAAATTTTGGTATATTGTTTCATTATTATAATTTTCTTTCGTATAATTATTAATTGTTTCTATGATTTGTTCTTTGACTTATTTATTACTTAGGATTTCACTGCCAAGTCTCCATTTGGGTCTGTGTCTACTGTGGTTCCTGAACCAATGCCTGTTTTTATTGTGTTATGGTCTGTAAAGGATATGTTGACTATTGCTTCCTTTTTACATTTGTTTACAATATCAATTTTTATAAAAGTATGAAGGTATACTGAAAAATATGTATTTTCCTTTGCAATTCCATTTAGAAAAGAAGCATAAGTCTTTTAATTCTAGTTCTCTTGCAATTTGACTGCTCTATATGTTTTTCCTTTTCCCTATCTTTCTGTTAAACTTATTCAAACTTAGAGAGGGACATTCAAGTTTCCTGTCACTTGTGGTATTCAGTTGATGTTTTCTTTATGAATTTAGATGCTAAGATATTTGTAGTATATATATTTAATACCCAAACTGGTTTGTTTATGGTCCCTTTCAACATTATGTGGTTTCCTTATTTATTTTTTGAATGTTTATTTTTACTTTGTCAGGTAGTATGATTGCAACTCTTGCTTTTTTGAATTCACCTTATAGATAGGAAAAAAAAAAAACTTTTCTAGCCCTTCAGTAATATTTAATGTTTTTTTAATGTTTCTTGAGAGCAAGAGATTATGGGATTTTGTTTTGTTTTCTAATCTGTCCCCCCTTTTTTGTTTTGTTTAATCCATTAACGATTAAAATTGTGAATTAGTTTATATTTTACTCCATTTATCTCTAATCTTAAGAGGTCCCCCCAGATTATACTCCCCCCTCTTTCATTGCAAATGCAATATTATATCTATTTACTTTAGTTTTTCAGTTTGGTCCTATTCCCAATGATTTTCTTCTCTTCCCTCCCAATTTCCTCTATACCATTTATTACTCCAAAGGGAAAGCCTTTAGAGTTTTGCTTATTAGTTCCTTCTTATTTTCTGCTCTTATCTTGTTATTTAATTCTTTCCTTCTCTTTTCTTCTGTTGGTACAGTTGATTTCTCCTTCCTTTCATCCCCTTAAATTACTGCTATTCCTTAGTTTTTAAAAATTATATTTTTGTACCCCTTTCCATAGAGGATTTCTCATGCTTTTCATTTTCTTCCCCCCCCAAATTTATTGTTTATTTTTAACATTCATTTTTAAAAATTTTGAGTTCTGAATTCTCTCCCTCCCTCTCCCCCTACCCACTGTGTAAGCTAGAAATGTGATGTCAATTATACATGTGAAATCTTGTAAAATATACTTCCATATGTGATGTATAAAAGGTTCTAGAGACATAGTTTCTGGGTAGTTAATAATTTTATTAATTATGCTTTTGAGTAATTAAAAGGGGTCAGTGGCTCCTATGAATGCCAACTACTCCCCATGGAACCTATTCAATGCTTATATGCTTTTGGAAGAGTAGGTATTCCTAGGGGTGGCAATCAACTTATAAATTGGTTAACAATTAATAAGAAGAATGACTTTTATAATGAGAGTTGGATTCATTCTAATGAGGGGCTGGGGACATGACTTTGATCACTCTTGCTTCCAGATAACCTCCAGTTTTGTGCAGCCTAGACAAAAGATCTACCTCCTACCTATGCCTGAGTAGAACACAATGGGCTATACAATGATCAATACAATGATCCAAAACAATTCCAAAGGACTTATAATGAAAAATAATATCCACCTCCAGAGAAAGAACTGATGGGGTCTGGCTGCAGACTGAAGCACAATTTTAAAATTTTATTTTTCTTCCTTTTATTTGCATTTCTTTAATCAATAGTGATTTAGAGCATTTTTTCATATGACTATGGATAGTTTTGATTTGTTCTTCTGAAAACTGCCTGTTCATATCCTTTGTCTATTTATTAATTGGGAAATGGCTCTTAGTTTCAAAAATTTGATTCAGTTCCCCATATATTTGAGAAAGGAAACCTTTTCAGAGAAACTTGGTGTAAATTACCACTACCACCCTCCCCTCTTCCCCACCAAAAGTCTCCTGCTTTCCTTCTAATCTTGACTGCACTAGGTTTCTTTGTGTGTGCTCAAAAACTTTTAAACTTAATTTAATCAAAATTATCCATTTTACATCTTGTGATTCTCTCTATCTCTTGTTTGGTTGTAAATTTTTCCCTTACCCATAGACCTGACAGTTAAAACTTTCCATACTCCCCAATTTGCTTATAAAATCACCCTTTATGTCTAAATTATGTACCAATTTTAACCTTATTTTGTCATAAAATGTGAGCTGTTGATCTATACCTAGTTTCTGCCAAATGGCTTTCCAGCTTTCCCAGCAATTTTTGTCAAATAGTGAGTTCTTTTCTCAAAAACTTTGATCCTTGGATTTATTAAACACTTGATTATTATGGTCATTTACCACCATGTGAAAGAATCTAAGTATCCCCCTGATCCACACTCTTATTGTGTGTGTGTGTTTAAATGATTATTTGCTTTGTAGAACATTTTGAGATTTGCTATTACTAAGTCATCTTCCTTCACATTGTTTCCCTTGATATTTTTTAACTTTGGTTCTTCCAGATGAATTTTGTTAGTATATTTTACAGCTCTTTAAAATAATTTTTGGCAGTTTGAACAAGTAAATTAATTGTTGTCATTTTTATTATATTACCTGGCCTGTCCATGAGTACTCAGTTTTTCTCCAATTATTTATATTTATCTTTATTTGTGTGAAAAGTGTTTTATGATTGTATTCATGTAATCCCTGGGTTTATCTTGTCGGGTAGACTCCCAAGTATTTGACATTGTCTATAGTTGTTTTAAATGGAATTTCTCTTTCTATCTCTTGTTGTTGAACTTTGTTGGTAACATATCAGAATGCTGGTAATTTATGTGGGTTTATTTTGTATCCCGTAAGTTTGCTGGAATTATTAATTGTTTCAAATAGCTTTTAGAATTCTTTTTTTTTTCAAATGCTTTATTAACTTCTGGTTTACATCATTCATTTCCATTAGATTTTGAGTTACAATTTTTTCCCCATTTTTCCCCTACCCACCACCCCAGAATAACAGTCATACAGGATATCCCTTCAACCAATCTGCTCTCTCCCATCTCTTCTCCCATACCTCCTTCCACTTTTCTAGTAGGGTAAGGTGAATCCCTGCACCCCATTGCCTGCACATCTTATCTCCCAATTATATGCTGAAGCTGCAATGTGGCAAAGTGGTGCAAGATACGCTGGCTCCTCAGTGGCTTCTCGCCCCCAGGGGAAGAAGCTGCCGCACTCTCCCAACCAGTCCCAAAGTCCATAGGTCACTGACCTCTCACTTTGTCCTAGGCATCTATGTGTTGATAATTCTGGGAACTCCACAGCTGCTGGTGTTCTGGGGTCCCTCCAGCAGGCTAAAACTGCAACTCATTAGGGCCTGGGCTCAGCTCCCAGAGCTCTGTGCTGGACGTTCCTTGCGGGGCTGCAGGACTGTCCTCAGCAGGAGGTTAGCTTCTCTGTGTCATTTTGTGGGTTCTGGAGCTCCAGAGGTCGTTCATAATCTCCGTTTTACATAATTTTGAAGTGGTGTGGGCTGGAGCTCAGCAGAAGTGCTGTTTCTACTCCGCCATCTTGACTCCACCCCAGCTTTTAGAATTCTTTAGGATTCTCCAAGTATAACATTATATATTATCTGCAAAGAGTTTTGTTTCCTTATTGCCTATTCTAATTCCTTCAATTTCTTTTTCTTGTCTTATTGCTGTAACTAACATTTCTAGTACAATATTGAATAATAATGGTGATAATGGGTATTCTTGCTTCATCCCTAATTTTATTGGGATGGCTTCTAGCTTTTCACCATTACAGATAGTACTTGCTGTTGGTTTTAGATAGATACTACTGATCATTTATTCATTTATTTCTGTGCTTTCTTGTATTTTTGATGGGAACACTTGTATTTTGTCAAAAACTTTTTCTGAATCTGTTGAAATAATCATAGGATTTTTGTTTTTGTTATTGATATGGTCAATTATACTGATAGGTTTCCTAATATTGAACCAGCCTTGCATTCCTGGTGTAAATCCCACCTGGTCATAGTGTATAGTCTTTATGATATATTGCTGTAATCTCTTTTCTAGTGTTTTATTTAAATTTTTTTCATCAATATTTATTAGGGAAATTACTCAGTAGTTTTCTTTCTCTGTTTTGGCTCTCCCTTGTTTAGACATTAGTACCATATCTGTGTCATAAAAAGAGATTTGGTAGGACTCCTTCTTTGCCTATTTTTTCCAATTAATTTATGTAGATTAGAATTAATTATTCTTTAAGTATTTGGTAAAATTCATTTTTTAATCCATCTGGTGCTGGGTATTTTTTTCTTAGGGAGCTCACTGATGGTACTATGGTCACTTTGGTGACTCACTGAGTTAATTTATTTTCCTAAGATTGGCTTTTTTAAATATTTTATTTCCTTTTCTGTTAATCTGGACAATTTCTCTTTTTTGCAAACATTCATCCATTTTACATAAATTGTCATATTTGTTCGAATGTAATTGGGAAAAATAGCTCCTAATAATTGCTTTAATGTCATCTTTATTCGTGGTACATTCACCTTTTTCATTTTTGATAATCTGGCTTTCTTTCTTTCTAAAAGTAATCAAATTAATCAATGGTTTATCTATTTTATTATGGTTTTTTTTTTTCATAAAACCAACTCAGGTTTATTTATTTGTTCAATGGTTTTTTTACTTTCAATTTTATTAATCTTTCCTTTAATGTTTAAAATTTGCAACTTGGTGTTCAACTGAGGATTTTTAATTTTATTTTTTTCTAGCTTTTTAAATTATAAATCAAATCTTCCAAGGTACCCATTTTGGGCTGTTCTGTCTGAGCAGTTTCTGCCACTGTTTTGTAGAGCTTATCCATTGGCTCCTCTTTTCCATTTCATCTCCCTTCCAGAAAAATGCCCATTCCTGCAGGTGATAGAGAGAACACTGCCCTATGGCAAGACCCTCACCACATCCCTGATTATGGAGTCCACCAATGATCTATACTCTTCCCTGGTCAAGTTTCTTCTCCATTTGCCTCAAAATTTTTTCTCTGTGTCTATACTCTCTTACTCTTCCAGAGTTCCAATTTTTTCCCCTCCTAAGGCAAGATGAGTGGTCTTTTCAAGCACCAAATTCCTGCAGATAATATACAGCATAAAGTCCTTATCTCCTTTCACAGAACAACTGAGAATCCATAAGAGCATTCATCAGTGAAACTCCCTCTCCCTAACAAAATAAGGTCTTTTTCTCTCCCCCTTTTCCATCCTCCCCTTTACCTTACCTATTTCATTCCATGCTCCTTTTTTTTTTTTTTTTGCTTTTTTGGAGGGGAGAGGGTAGGGCAATTGAGGTTAAGTGACTTGCCCAAGGTCACACGGCTAGTTTTTGTGTTAAGTGTCTGAGGCTGGATTTGAACTCAGGTCCTCCTGACTCCAGGGCTGGTGCTCTATTCACTGCACCACCTAGTCACTGTCATGCTCTTCTTTTTTAAGAGACTACCTAAGTAACCTTCCCCTCATTGATAGTCCTAGTTGACCAGGCCACATAACAAACTTTCTTCTATCCTCTTCCTACCCCCCTCTGCTTCCATGAACCCTTTTGTTTTGGAATTTAGTCACACATCTGTAAGTAGGATGCTGTGAAATTTAGTTCATGATCCTCCAGTCCACCTCTCCACCATTATCTTCATTTAACTTCTACTTTCACCTGTCTCCTCTGTTAACATTTAGTTGCCACTCTGTTGTTGGTACTGTATGTAGGTAAATATTCATTTACATCTCCTGTATTTCTTTTGTGCTGCATGTTTGAGAAATTAATAATCTCTTTAAGTTTTGTTTTCCTTCCAAGAATGTTTCAAGTGCCTCTTTATTATGGAACACATCATTTTTTCTTTTTTCAGGGTAGACCATCTTATGCTGATCTTGAGCTCTACTGCTCTTTCCATTTTCTCTTGCATTTTCTGGTATTAAAATTTCCTTTCATTTGTATTTGAAGGCTGGTACCTTGAAGAATTTGTCATTAATTAATTGAATTGTTAAATTTAACCATGATGTGTGTTGTAGTTTGCAGCCTTGGGTTTTTGTTCCTGGAAATGATCTATGAATTTTTTCAATTAGCACTGTTTTATGTGTTTAGATCTGGGCAATTTTCTTATATTATTTCTTGTATTATGGTATTCAAGGCTTTGGGTTTTTGTTTTTTTTAACTTATACTTCTAGGATTCCTATAATCCTTAGGTTATCTCTATGTATTCTGTCTTTGAGATCAATTTGCTTTGCTTTATAGAGAGTATGATTTCTTTTAATGTTATTGCTTTTGGCTTCTGTTCTTCCAGATTGTCCTTCACTTCTGTGTACTTGCATTCCAGATCACTTGTCCACTCCCTTGTTTCTTTGGTGAGTCTTATCACCACAAATTCAAATTTTTCTATCCTGCAAGTTATTTCTGCTTGTGTGGGCCATAAATTTTGCTATCACAATACTCATTTATCTTCTAAACCTCTCAGAAAGAATGTATGGTGGTTCCATGCTCTCCTTAAAATCTGTAGAGTCCTCTGCCAAATCAGGTGTTGAATAATTTTCCTTTGCCTTGCAGTATTCATTTATAGATGCCCAAATTTGTTTACTGGCTCTAGAGGTCATTCATATTTCCTTCTACTGTTAGTCAATCAGCACACATTTATTAAGCCTACTAGGTGCCAGATAGTGTGCTGAGCACTATTAATATCTTCACTATTGTTATCCTCAAAGTCTTTGAGTTTTCTTTGTCCTGAGATCTTTGATAATTTAAGTTTTTTTCCTTTATTTTCTTCTTTTGCTCACTTTCTAAGTCCATTCCCTCTGATGGTGGTTTCCATGGGGACTAGATAGATCCCAAAGCATCTTAACATCCTCCCATACAAGGCATTTCATGGTTCACCAACCTAAGCCTCTACCCCAAAGTGACTTTTTTGGGGGGAAAGGGGTGGGGTAGATTACAGAAATGGCCCCAGTGGGATGCTAAACTCTTTACTGCAAATGCAGAGTCCTTTCCTTACCCTTCCTCCATGGTGTCCTGCTCCATTTCTTCTGTTCCTCTGCTCTCCTGCAGGGCTCTGTTGCTGCTCAGAATTCTGTTGTGGCACTGGATAGCACGGCCTCAGAAAATTTCTGCAGTTTGGAGCTTGGATTTCCAGGCATTGGAAAAAGAAAGATGGTTAAAATTTTATTGCAAGGCTGTGAGTTGGGTGGCTGGTGCAATCTTGCTACTGGGAAGTGAGGGAAGTGATGCTGAGTGATTATAAATTATGTATTATTTCACAGAGTTTTTACCTTCTTTTGGGTTCTTGGTGTCCTATGGAGACAGCTGAAATCACGATAACTTGGCTCATAATTGCTGTTTTAGAGAGGTTTGAGAGGTCATGAACATCAGCGAAAAGGTTTGGTCCTCCATTTTTTTGGTCAAATGAACTAGAAGTTTTGCAAAGTGAATTTCTTACATGTAGTACATGCTGAATAAATATTTATTGAATTGGTTTATCTTTGATTCTTCCTATTCCATCATCTCTCATATCCAACTGGTTACTGTTCATTCTATTTCCACATCCATTCTCTCTTCTTTATTCCCACTGCTATCATTCTAATTTAACATAGTGCCTGACACATAAGAATAATAATAGTTAGCATTTAAATAGCTTTTTAAGGTTTGCAAAGTGCTTTATGTATTCGAGTTAATTGAGTGGATCTTTACAACAATCCTGTTGATAGTTGCTATTATTATCCCCATTTTACAGATGGGGAAACTGAGGTTGAGAGAAGTTAAATGACTTGCCCAGGGTCATACAGCTGCTCTGTGTCTGAGGCTGGATTTGAACTCAGGTCTTCTTAACTCTGATTCCAGTGCTCTATTCACTGTACCATTTAATAAATGCCTTATCTATCTAATACAAGCCTTCCTCATTAAATACTTGTACTATTATAATAGCCTCCTTACAGATCACCTTTCACACTATTCTCAGGCAGATATTCTAGAGATCTGCTAAAAAAACACCTTCAATAACTCTTGCTTTCCAGGTAAAATTCAAATCCCTTTGCCTGATATTGAAGGCCCTGCATAACCTTATATCACTATTGCTTCCTTGTACTACTCTGCTCCATATTATATATATATTTGCTTTTTGGAGGGCAGTTGAGGTTAAGTGACTTGCCCAAGGTCACATGGCTAGGTTTTATGTTAAGTGTCTGAGGTCAGATTTGAACTCAGGTCCTCCTGACTCCAGGGCCGGTGCTCTATTCACTTCGCCTCTGCTCCATATTCTATATGCTCCAGCCAACCTCTGCTGTCCCTTGT
This sequence comes from Gymnobelideus leadbeateri, assembly GCA_011680675.1. Classification (NCBI taxonomy): domain Eukaryota; kingdom Metazoa; phylum Chordata; class Mammalia; order Diprotodontia; family Petauridae; genus Gymnobelideus; species Gymnobelideus leadbeateri. Next base: position 177,147 of record WOXC01003626.1, on the reverse strand, counting down.
CCCCTGAGCACATCCCTATGCTCTCTGTCCCTGTGCTTTTTTCACGTGCTGTACCCCACTCCTGCAATGCTCTCCCTTCTCCATCACCTGTTGGATTCCTACCCATCCTTTGAAGCCCAACTGAGATGCCAGCCCCTCCTTGAAGTCTTCTCTAATCCCTCTAATCTGTAATGACCTTTTGTTCTTTAGACCTCATGTCATACTTTGTTTCATGCCCTCTGATCCTATGTATATAGTTAGCTCCGTGTTTCCACATTTTTCTACTAGTTTATAAACTTTATGAGAAGTGCAATTATATTTTATTTTAAAATTTTTTTGGTCTTTATTAATTTGATTGTTTACTTTTATTTTATAAGATTCAGTTCCACAGTTCTCTGAGTTTCAAATTTTCTTCCCTCCTCTCCCCCCAACCCCTGGCGTGCAATCAAATATAGGATCTGCAGATACTTTCACATTAGGCATTAGTCAGGTTATAAAGAAGGATTGTAATAGACAGAATAAACAATGGGAAAGAGGAAACAAAACCAAATAAGAAAAAGAAAGAGATTAGGTAGTTTGCTTCAATTTGCATTCAAACTCTGTTCTTTCTAGTTCTTTCTCTGGATGTAGACATCTCTTTCCATCATGAGTCTTTTGGAGTTGATTTATAGTCCTGCATTGCTGAGAAGAGTCTAGTCTATCAAATCTGGTCATCACCCATATGTTGTGTCTGTAATTGTGTACAAATTTCTCCTGGCTCTACTCTTCTTACTCAGCATCAGTTCGTATAAGCCTCTCCAGCTAAATATGAAGTCCATCTGCTCCTTGTTTCTTATGGCACAATAGTATTCCATTACATTCATATACCATAACTTGTTTAGCCATTCCCCAATTGATGGGCATCCCCTTAATTTCCAATTCTTTGCCACCACAAAAAGAGCTGCTATAAATATTTTTTGTACACATGGGTCTTCCTCCCACTTCTACAATCTCTTTGGGATACAACCCTAGAAGTGGTATGTGCAATTATGTTTTAGAAGCAACATGGTACAGTGGAAATGAGCACTGGATTTGGAGTCAAAGGTCCTGGGTTTGAATTTAGATTTTGTTACTTAATACCTGTGTGACCTTGGGCAAGTCACATAATATATCTGGGCCTCAGTTTCCTCACTTGTAAAATGAGATGACTGAACTAAATGATCTCCAAATCTATGTCTCTGAGATACTCTGTCCCTTTGGTGCCATATTGATAATTTGCTTTGCATTTAATGCATAATCATGTCTGTTCTATTGAATGTAAGCTCCTTGAGGGAAAGGACTGTTTCATTTTTTTGTCTTTGTATCTTGAGAGCTTAGCAAAGTATCTGGGACATAGAAATCACTTAATAAATATTTAATTGATCTAAAAATTTGTCTTATGTATATTTATTCTTTTTTTTAACATACTCCATATGCATAATATATATTTACTATATAACATACTATACTTTTTAAATACTCTATAAGCTCTGTAAAGGTAATGACCATGTCTTGTTCTTATTTCCTTCCTATTTCTTTGTCATCTTTTGTTACTTTGGGTAGCCAATAAATTTTGATGGGCTGATAGGCTCTGGTTCCCTTGATCTAAGCCCATTTGTGCTTAAAATCTATCCTGAACCACAGGTATATGTTAGGGAGTCAAGGAAGACAACACAAATTATTTCAGGGGGACCTGACATTCTTTCCTTATGTGTTTAATGGAAAGGATTGTGTCTGGTTCTAGGCAAAATGTGCAAAACACAGAAATCCCCTCCTATCTTCACTTAGCTAGTAGTTAGAATTGGAAACTAAGGAGAAGCAAGACAAAGGAGGGTAGAGGTGTATTCTGCCACATATGGGTGATTTCCCTGGAATGCTTCCAGTGTGTAGGACTATCATAAATGGTTAAATCAAGTGGCAGCTGATTGGATGGACACATGCACTATGGAGTGAGAGTGAGTGGAAGCAATGCAGATTAGACACTAATTAAAATTGAGATGAATTGTTGTTGTTGGTCCTTTATTTTTTGGAGAGGATGTGGTGTAGCTGGGCACCTGTAAAGGCCTGGCCTAGGTTTCTTCCCATTGTGTCATTGTTGGTGGTATTCATGGGTGTCTATGGTGGTCTAGGGTCATTGTTTATGCTGCTATAGAGCCCACCCATATTGTGTGCTTGAAATGGGGAACTATGTCATGGTGAAAGATGTGGTCTCATCTGAATCCTACCAACTGAGCTCCATCCCAGTTTCTGATCCCAGGAGAAGGGAGGTTAGTGTTCAGCCTCTCAGTGAGCAGCCATTCTCTTCCCACATAAAGTTATCTTCCCTTTTTGGTCTCAGTTGTTTGTCAGGGCATTCTCTCCACTTTTCTCCCTCCTCAAGGCTTAATGTCTTGACCCTTTCAATATTATTTTTATTTTAATGGTCCTCTCTTGATCACTACAATGATTCAAAGGAATGAATCTCTAAGGGTGAAATTTCAGGCCTTGTCAAGTCAGTAGATAAATATATATTGCAAACAGTAAAACATTCTTGAGGTACTCAATGACATCTTGTAGGTACTTTCAGTGAAGTTGCTTGCTGAAAGTATTACTGTTTGGTCTTGCCTAATCAGTCAACAAGCATTTATTACGGGCTTATTATATGCCAGGTACTATGCTAAACTCCAGGGATATAACAAAAGGTAAAAAACAGTCCCTGCTCTCGGGGGATTCAGACTGATGGGGGTAGATAACATGAAAAAAAAAACTGCATACAATCATGGTATAGACAGGATAAGTCGAGGCAGACAATAGAGTGAAAACATTAGCATTAAGGGGAATCAGGATAGGCTTCTAGTAGAAGGTGGGATTTTACCTGGAACTTGAAGGAAGCCAGGGGAGCTAGCAGGCAGAGATGATGAGGGAGAGAGTTCAGGCATGGAGCACAGCCAGGAAAAATATCTGGAGTCAGGAGATGAAGTATATCATTTGAGGAACGGCAAGGAAGCCAGTGTCACTGAATCGAAGATAGCAAGGTATGTGGGAATAAGGTGTAATAATATTAGAAAGGTAAGCAGGGGTCAGATTATGAACACTTTGAATGCTAGATCCTGGCATTGATCCTGGAGGTGATAGTGTTAAGAACAGGATTATACTGCCAGAGTGAAGAAGACAGGCTGGAGAAGAAGCAACAATTAAATTGGAATTGTTAATATTTTTATCTGGTGAACTGAGGGATAGTCTAGACATCTAGCCTGCCCCCCAGAGTATCCAGATGTAAATTCACTAACCAAAATGTGAACTAGTTGGACTTTTTTTTCTTCTTCCGAACCTGGAGCTTTAAAAGGAATGATAGACCAAGGCAGAGCAATTCAACTGGGAGAGGCTGATCAGGGAAGAAAAGTAAGTAAGCAAACAGCTGAGAGCTTCCCATTAGTATTAATTTAGGCATCAAAAGGAAGCCTGATAGCATGATGAAAGTAGCAGTCAAAGACCTCCGTTGTAGGAACAGAAGATGATAAGGCAGAATTAAAGAACTGTAAAATACACAGTGTTTGGTGCCTCCTGAGAGTACTGTTGTAGCTCTTCTTGTCAGTCTTCAGCAAACATCTCACTAACAAGGAGGGTAAAAGCCAGAATGTATGGGAAGGTAGTAGACAGCTGATATTTCCAGGCCAGAGAGCTGTAACTAGCAGGTTTTACGCTTAGTTTGCACAAACTACACCCTGTATAAGCAGCATGAAATGTGTCACACATTCCTCTCATCCCTACCTCAGAGAACTATTGTAGGAAGAATTGAGCTGGGCTTGAGTGAAGCTTATATATGGTGGTTTCTGATTTTAACTGGTTTCTCCCTTTCTCCCTCCCTTCCTCCTTCCCTTCCTCCCTTCGTTCTTTCCTCCCTTCCTCCCTTCGTTCTTTCCTCCCTTCCTCCCTTCTTTCCTTCCTTCCTTCCTTCTTTCCTTCCTTCCTTCCTTCCTCCTTCCCTCCTTTCCTTTTCTCTTCTTTTTTTTCTAACTAGAGGCTAAATTTTGTTGTTTTTAGGTGCCAAAATTCTTTCAACACCTTCTAAATTCACCACATCTGAGGAAAGCTCCAATGTCCTCTCCTAGTTATGGCTAGTCATTGGATTAAATCATCAAACTGAGGGGACAGTTTAGATGGTTTAGATGGACTCCAGTATGGTACAGAGGAAAGAGAGCAGTATTTGGAATCATAAAACCTGAGTTCAAATACTGACTGTGCTACCTATGTGTCCTAGGTCAAGTCACTTAACCTCTCTAGCTAAGCTTTAGTTTTCTTATCTGTAAAATGAGGGAATAAGATGGGCCAACCATCAGAGAAAGTTTTTAAAGTTTTAAATCTTATGATCCAGTGATTTATAAAAAATAGTGTCTAGAGGAGGAAGGTCTTAAGTTGTTTGTATGAAGCAGGTAAATGCTGCCCCTTCAGATTTTTCCTCCTCTTCAGGCATAAACCTGAAATTCTTGGGGCTTGGGACAATGGTAAGGGAGTTCAATGGAGAGTGAACCATCATGGGTTTTCATGATATGGAAATAATAAAGCCCTCAAATAGATCTTTTATCTCATCAATGTGGATTTTCTCTCCAATAATGCATATTGCAGCCCACTATACCTTTCCATTTTCATATCATACCTTTTTTTTTTTTTTGCTTTTTGGAGGGGGAAAGCAGGGCAATTGGGGTTAAGTGGCTTGCACGAGGTCACATGGCTAGTTGTTGTATTAAGTGATTGTGGTCGGATTTGAATTCAGGTCCTCCTGACTCCAGGACTGGTGCTCTATTCACTGTGCCACCTTGCTGTCCCCCACATCATACCTTAATCTCTCCCAAAAGGAGATGGGACAGGATGGGAGTCTTCCTTACTTCTCTTGTCATCTGTGCTGTTGACCTGTTATCTTTTGCTTTTTTTGTAAATATACAATTTTCTTTGTCAAGGCTAACTTTTTTTTTGATATTCCTTATTTTGGTTCTTCTTTGTAATCTTTACAATTTAATCACTAAATAACGGTGATGTGGAAAACCAACCAAAAAATTTCAGCAAGACTGAATGTAAATGAATTATATCCACACACATTTTCCCATTCCCCCATTTCCCCCAAACTTCGTCACATAGATAAGTGACAAAATATAACCCTGAAAATTCAGCCAGAATCTTGGAGGCAAACCTTTGAGAGAAACCAACCAAATTCCGGGGGGTGGAGGTGAGAGGAGATGAAGAGATAATGGGGAAGAAGGCAAATCAAACATTCTCCCCTTCATAGGGTTAATGGAATCATTCCAATATTTCTGGAAAATCAAAAGTGAAACTTGAACAAAAATCTTCAGTCTTGATGTCAAGAAGATGAAATGATTCTATTCATCTACATTTTGAAGTTGGGATCAGAGAATAACCATTTATACTCATTGGCTGAAGAGTTAAATTCACCAGTTCTATGGCAGAATGATTTAGAATTGAATATTCTCCTAGGCTAGGCTCACACAAGAATCTTCTCAAAGTTTTAGAGTGGGAAAGGACCTCAGCAACTCTGACCAGCACCTTGCCATCCACATACTCTGCTTCTCCCTATTTCCCCCTTCTCCCCTTCCACTTCTTGCTCTGGGAACAGTAACCAAATCAATAGTACCATTGATTCTGGAAAGGGTATGTCAGTGGTTTTCCTTGTGACACTGCTCACCAATACTGAAACTTCCCAAACTGAAACATTCTTCTGGCCACTGCTTCCTTATATTTGTCCTCCCGCCCCTCCCCTCCCCCCCCCCGGCAAGTTAGTAAGTTAGTGTAAGATACTGAAGGATGAGTGACAGCTTACTTTTGTGTTTTTATCCCCAGCCCAATGCTTGGCACATAATAATTTCATAAATGCTTTTTGTTTCTTTTTATTCATTCATTTTCCTTGCTTACCTAGATACTACCATGGTTCTTGCCCTCATCTCCTCTCACCTAGACTATTGCAATAGCCTGGTACTAATCTTCCTGCTTTCATGCTCCTGCCAAAAATTATCTTCCTAAGGAACAGGACTGACCATGTCACTCCTGCCCATAAACCTTGAATAATTAGCTCTCTCTTGCCTATAGGATAAAATATAAGCTCCACAGCCAAGCATTAAAGACCTTCCACAGTCTGCTTCTGCTTACATTTCCTGACTTACTTTAAATAATTCCTTTTCATGTACTCCACATTCCAGCCAAACATGACTCCTAGCATGCCACAGAGCCCAAAATATCATTTTCTGCTTCCATGCATTTTGTGTAGACTATTCATATACCTGGAATGTACTCCCACCTTATCCCTTCCTTTTAGAAGCATCCTCTTCTTTCAAGGTTTAGTTCAGGGGCCATCTCTGTAAAGCATTACAGGCACTAAAAGCATTTTCTCTCTCCTCAAATTTAGGCCACTTTTTCTGGGTCTCTCCTTTGATTTGTCACTCTCCAACCTTGTATTATACTTAGGACAATATATTTAGAACTGGAAGGAATCTTAGAGATCCTTAGGTCCAACCCCATCGTTTCACATATAAACACTAGGGGTCATAGCAGGTTAGACTTGTGAGTTAATAGAGTGGATTTTTAAAGTCCTTAAATTGGTGATTATTCTGTCCTTGGGAAGGTAGTTATGAAACATGACTGGTTTGTGATTATTCCCCCGGTTAGGAAGCAAAACTCTCTAAGAGTGGGTTGGTATCCCAGCCCTGGGCTAGGAAAGATCACTTTCCTATATGTGGCCCCTTCCACTCCCCCCTCACAGGTCTTCATGAGAAGTAAGACCAGCTCAAGTCAGATGCTGTTTTTAACAATAAAAGAACATGATCAGGAATGGGTGCCTGGTATACCCAGCTGAGGTAAGGGTGGAGGAAGAACTACCAGTTTCTCCAAGTTTCTCCTCCTCCTCCTCCTCCTCCTTCCTACTTCTCCCTTTGGCTTTACCTTTCACCTCTTATGTTTTCCCTTATAGGTTTGGGTTTGAAGAAAGGAACCACAGGTGTGGTGTCAAGAGAAAGAAAGTCCATCCACTTATTTCATCTCCTCTTGTCCTTTGCCCCCTTCCTCCCAAGAGAATTTTAAAACTCCTGCTGTAGAGGGAAAATCCCACTTTCCAGTCAGGTTTCAGGTAAACTTTCCCTTTTTTATTCTTGGAATAAATACAACTCCCACGGTTTTTAGTGACTTAGGCCTCCTTTCAAGGCCAAAGAGAGTCATGTTCAAGCTTTGCCTGAAAGACCCATTAAAGAAGAAATGAAGGTCTGGAGACTTGAGGTGATATTATGAAGGTCACATAGTTGTGAGTGGTAGAACCAAGAGTTGAATTCATGTTCTCTGATTTCAGGATCTAAGGATCTCAATAGTCTTCCCTACACTAAAGAAAGGTAATAAACTCCAATAAACCCAAATCCCCTGAGTCAATTGACCATAATAAGGCTTTTGGCAGAGGCCAAAAGCTTTCCCTTTTTCTGCCAATGGGGAATTTGAATATCAACCAGCTTCCATTTCCCTAGACATAACCTTCTCCAACCTTGCCCTTCCATGAATCATCAGCAGTCCCTGAACTTTGACCTGCAGGCCTGTTCCAGGCTCTCTTTTGCTCCTCAATACCTGGTCCTTACAGTGAATGACCCAGATAAGAACCTTACAAAAACTCACTAAGTTTTCTAGTCCCTTTCCAATGGGCATCCCAGAAAGATCTGACCTTTTCCCATTTCCTCTGACTCCCCACCCCCACCTTGTACTGTGAATATTTCCCCTTCAATAAAGTTGACTTGCTTTACTTTCTCTTTGCTGACTCCCATCTTATGTTATATTCTGGCTTGTGGTGTTTTCCCTGCCCCCGGTACTGTCTTCTGGAACCCCAAACTTCATTCAAACAACATTAAGACCCAGACCCAGTCAGTACTCTTTCTACTACAGAATCCTCCTCTAACTGTAGAAATAATAATAGCCACTCCATTTTTTGTAGTGTGCTTAGCTTTAAAAAGAAATTTCCTCTGAATGATCCTGTGAATTAGCTAGTACAAGTATAGTAGATGTCCTACTCTTTCTTATTATATGGTATGTATAGAAATAGAAATAAAAGAAATAGCAAGCCAGTGACTCCCTTGACATGGAGGACCCCAGAAAACTACTTCGGGCTCAAGGCATTTTGTAAGTCAGACTGTTACATCCTAGGCTTTAATCTTGGGTTACTAAATCGATCATTGGCTCATTACACCCCCCTCTCCCTGGCAACTCCCTCCAGTAGATCCAGGATATTAAAATTCACAAAGACATCAAGTGCATAGTGAACTAAACAGTTTAATTAGATTAGTTAAATCAGGGTAAAATGAAGAAGCATCAGAAAGATGTATTATAGAATATAATATTCCAATCACTTCCCAGCTGCAAACCCCAAGGCAAAACCTTCCTTTCAGACTGAAGCTCATGTTCACTCTTTTGAGTCACTCTAACTGTGGGAGAGCCAAGCTGGAAGTTTAGGATCTTTTCATAAATCTCTTGTCTCCCATCCAAATGGGAGCAGGACACAGGCAGTTTAACTCACAACAGTTTGCCACACAGGAGCTTTTCTATGATTTTCTTGGTCACAGCTGCTTGAACAATCAGTAAAGCAGGATCACTGGCTTTAGGGTCCCACTCTGCTGTGCATTAATCTGGCTTGTGCACCTGTCTATCCTGGAAACATGAGCATTGAAGAGGGAGCGGCTTAAATAAGACAAAGGCTAATACTTCAGGAGGCGCCACCTGACTGTTGGAAATCTAATGGTGATAAACAGAGGAGGACATACATGATTGTATTGTATTCTAGGCCACTGTTTCTCTTCCTTTTCCTTCAAATTTTGTGTGCTGTTGCTAAGTCTTGTGTTACATCTGCATGTCAAAGCAATCTTTGCCAGCACCAGAGCCAACCAGAAAATGGCCCTTTACTGAAAGTCCCCATGGAGACAGTACCTCCAAGTTTTCAAGACTGTATCTCAAGTGATATATTCTCTACCAAAGTAAAAGTATTATCATCTCCTTTTTACAGAGGAGGAAACTGAGGTTTAGAGAAATATTGAATGACTTGTCTTTAGGCACATTTATTTAAATAGCTAGGGTTCAAGACTAGGTCTTTTCTGACTTTAAGTGCACATCTCTTTCCTTTATAATAAACGGCTCTTCTGTGTACATGTTATGAGAAGGATATGACCTCCTTGAGAGCAGAGACTTCATTATTTTTATTCATATTATATATGTATACACATAACCCTCCCTTCCACCCTCTCTCCTTCCTTCCTTTCTTTCTTTCTTTCTTTCTTTCTTTCTTTCTTTCTTTCTTTCTTTCTTTCTTTCTTTCTTTCTTTCTTTCTTCCTTTCTCTTTCTTCACAAAACCTTAAACCCAATTCACTCTGAAGCTCATAGATTGGACCACAATAGGTCCCTGCCCAAGCTCCACTTAATGGCTGTATTTGGGGCCCCTCTGGCTTACAGTGAATGTCAATGGTAACTATTTCTCTTTTGAATAGCAACCTGAGGGTCTTGCCCTCCCAGCTTGATTTTTTTTTCTAATTGAAGGGGCCATCCCTTGACTCACTTCTTAAAGAGGCCTATTCACTGAATGGGTGTTACCTCACTCTAAGTGAGCACTTGAAAAGGCCTTAGCCTAAAAGGGCCAAGGTCTTCCATTGCATCCTGGATCATCTCTAGTCATCCTGATGAATATCTAGTCACTGGATCCATATGACTCTGGAGGAGAAAGTGAGGCTGGTGACCTTGCACAGCCTTTCCTCATTCAAGTCAACGTCAACTGCAAGTCATGTCATCATTTCCCTGATGCCATCATCCTCTTTGAAAACAAAGGACAGGCACAACAAAAGTATATTCTTGTAGTACCCAATATATTTGTTGAAATGAAATGAACCCCTCCTCATTTTGCAAATGAGTAAACTGAGGACCTGAAGAGTTATGACTTGGCCAATTTCATACTGGGAGTAAGTCAGAGAGGTGAAATTCAAATTTAGATCTTCTGACTCCAAATTATTTCATGCTTCCTTTAGCTCTTCTTAAATTGGTGCATATCATTAGTGAAAGCAATTGAGTATTTCTTCTTCTTTCTGACATTCTATTGACATAATTGTTTACTCACCTAAATAGACACTATATCTTTATTGAACAACAGTGTTAGTCTTTATGTAAGAGATTGATATAAAGATAAACTCAGTTTGGTACTTGTCTCTGTAATGGTAAGGAATTTGAAGATCTTCCCTGCCCCTTCATGGGCCTCAAGTGGAACCCAACAGGAGGGGCTTGACTGGGGGGGGAGGCTTGTTTTTCAGGAAGGCCCACACCTTTTGTTACCTTGTAATTAGGCAGTGGGTCATGAAAGCTTTGATGTCCTTTGACCCCGAAGAAGGGTATATATATTCTGAGGTGAGGTTTTGCTTTGGGGCTCACTTTGGGAAGAGTTGTGTGATTTGGCCAGATGAGACTCTGGGTAGCCACTGAGCCCCTCGACTTTGAAAACCCAGATGTTGGTGCTTTTCTCTCTGGTAACTAACTATATATGTATGTAATGATCAGACAGCTAGAAGTCCTATCCATTGGTCTATTGAATTGTGTTATTTTCTCTATATTTTTTTGTGTGTCTATAATTTCTGTTTGTATTTTCTTTTCTGTTTGTATTTTCTGAAGTTCAGGGTGCTGACTTTTTCCCCTGAACCAAGTGAGTGGTGTATATATATTTAATTAAATATTGTTGCCCCCCCCCCTTTTTTTGGAGGGGGAAAGGCAAAGCAATTGGGGTTAAGTGGCTTGCCCAAGGTCACACAACTAGAAAGTATGTCAAGTATCTGAGGCCAGATTTGAACTCAGGTTCTCCTGACTCCAGGACCAGTGCTCCATTCACTGTGTCACCTAGCTGCCCCTATTGACCCCTTTAAAGTTGCTTTCCTTTATTAAAGGATATCAAAGAACCTGTGCTAGCAGCCATCCTGGGTATGCTAGGGTTCTTGCTCTTATAGTCTCCTAGCACTTCTCATTATAGTAAAATGTATTATAAGATTTATACAGCTAACTGCCTAAAATCATGGTGTGCTATATTTGGGTCATTCCTCTTCTTCCAGGCAAGCAAACAATCATAACTACCACGTATCAAATTTTGAAGTTTGCCAAATTCTTTTCATACCTTATCTCAAATGAACTTCAAAACACTCTAAGGAAGGTAGAAAAGAGGAAACTGAGGTTTAGAGATGTTAATTGCCTTACCTAGAATCTCACAATGGGCAGATTCTGGATTTGGACTTAAATTTTCATTACTCCGAGACTGGCAATCTCTATACTATCTATAGCTTCCCTTTATAGCAAATTTCAATATGCAGGAATAAAACCAATGAAAGAACCTAGGGATCAGAGAATGCTTCTTCCAGTCCACTTTGAATAGTGACAAAACCCACCTGAATGACACTTATGTAGACCAAAAAATATTACAATGTAGAATCTCTGGCTGGAAGTTCCTAAAGGTTTCCTTTTTGTTTCCCACGGGAGAACTTCCAAAATTATTGTTCCTATCACAATTTGTCCTGGTGGTCTAGGTTCAGCCTGCCAGATCCAGGGTTTGGTTAATAGTGGGACAGGCCAATCTGGGGATTACTAGGGATTAGAAATAAGATAGACCTATAGACACAAGACATCTAGATAATCAGGGAGGTCTGTGTAAATTGACATGCAGGCAATTGGAATTCTGGAGGTTTGTCAGAAGAAAGCAATAAGACTAAGATTAAGGAGAAGATCTTCAGTCCTTGGGTGAATTGGGGACGTCAGGATTTTCATCTCAGAGGAACTAGGGTCTCATGCAAGAAAGCAGGCCAGTTACCCAGGCTTCAGGGCACAAAACAGGTACCTAGTTATTGAAACTGAGATTCCTATTTAATTCTAAGTGGAGATGGTGTCTAATTCCATTAAACAGCTCCCTTCCTTGCATATAGTGAATGCCTAAGCATACCCAAAATGCATGGAGACTTATGAAAATAGACATTCCCTAGGGAGAAAAGAACATTGGCATGGCTATCTGGAAAGAGGCTATCTTTGCAGAATTTCCAATAGTTCCTCAGAATTTAAACTTATGATTACTGCTTCTGACTGTGGCATCGAGCACTACATCAAGCTTGCAGACTGACATACTGACATTGTACTCAGTTCCTCCTGAGGGTGCAGTGGGACTGGGCTCGAGGAGACTGGATCTAGCAGCATCTGTCCATTCAAACACCTCTGCACCATCAATAGCTTTTCCTTGGATCTCCCCCCCACAGTGAAATTCATCATTCACTATCTCTTTGTCACAACTGTGCTGGATTTCCATGGGGTGAAATCAAAGGAGGAGGAGGAGGAGGAGGAGGAAGATGATTCCAGCAGTTTCCTGCTGGGCAATGCAAGTCTTTTCTTGCCTGACCCATACTTCAAAAGAAGCACATATCAAGGCATGTACTCCATGGATGGAAGAAATGAAGGCTGAAGGCAGTACCAGAAAAGATATATTTAAAAAAAACTGTTGGGAAAGTCCAGAGAAATGAAAGTTGTGCTAGAAGAATAGAATTTGAATGAAAACTGTTTTGGGTTCTTTTAGGGAGGGAGATTATTATTCAATCCAAGCATTTAAGGGTGAAAGACATTATTACAGTAAGAACATTAGAATAGCTTTTTATTTAAAAAAAAAAGATCCACACAACCCCCTCCTTCTTCAATCTCATTTTTAATTTTAGGTTTAGTGAAATGTATGGCAGTTGGATGCAACTGAACAGAAGTGTTTATGAAGAATTTTGGGAAGTAGGCAGTATTCATCTGCTGCAGAGAACAGTAGGCAGGATTAAAATCCTAACTGAAGTTAATTTATTTAAAAAAAATTTTTTTAAAAGCACATCCCAGTGACAGCTAAGGACACATTTCCCTTTCCCTTCTCCATGTGGCATTGTCATTAACTACAGATTTCTATTGAATGCCCTCAGGGTACAGGGTATTGCACTGTGCCAGGTATTATGGGGGTTGCAAAGTTAAACCTAGGATCATATGAAAGCGGAAGGAACAGAACCTGAGATTCTGTGAGATCCTGCTAAATTTAAAATGACTGTAGGGAAAATACCTGAGCCTCATAAGGGACTAGGATCCAAGCTCATAATGCAGAGCCTGAGATGATTTGGGCATAGATTGTAGAAGCAGCTGGGATTTCTAGGGTCCCTTAACCTGCTTCCAGAGAGAAGCATATTCCTAAAAAATGTATATTTATCATCTTTGAGTCAATTTAGCTTAATTCAAATAAATATATGTTTATTAAACACCTACAGTATTCTAGTAGAATGTAGCTACTTTAGGGGAGAGACATTTTTGGTTTTCTTGTCTTTGTATATTGGAATAGTGCAAGGTATATGGTGCCTTGTAGAAATACAGTGCTAGAGGCCTTGCACATAGTAGGTGTTTAAGAATGCTTGTGGATAATAGTGCCTAATACTATGTTAGATACTGGGAATGTGAGTAAGTAGAGGATGAAGGAAGGGACATAAGAGATATATATGATGATACAATTGTTCTCAAGACACACTCCACTGGGAGAGGAAAAAAGATAAGACTTATCCACATGAAACAGGTAGAAAAAAAAACCTAGACAGAATTGCTTAACTTTGTGGCAAAAACAATGCTATAGGAACTTAAAAAAGAGAGAGATTGATAGGGATTAGCATTATCTGGGAAGGCTTTCTGGTGGAGGTGAGATTTAACGTGGTGTGAATCTCTGGGGGAAAAAGAAGACCCGCTTCCCTCAATAACCTGGTTTACTGTTTAAGAGCCCTTGCTGATAGTTAACTAGTTTTGTTGCTAAAACCTATTTTCTTTAACTTGGAGCAGTGTTTGCTTAGTTACAACAGTGCCCGTTTGATAAGCTTCCAATTAACTTCTGTTAGCTTCATTGAAAGTAATGATTCATTTGGAGTTGGGGTATATATGTATGTATGTATGTATGTGGCAGCTATAACTAAGAGGCTGGTAAGAACCTAGGATCACAGGCCACAGATTTAGAGCTCTAAGAGATCTTAATATGTAATTCAGCCCCCTCATTTTTTAGATAAAAGAGGTGAGGGAACTTTTCCATGGCCACAGAGGCAATAGGTGACATAGCCAGGATTCAAACCCAGGGCTTCTGACTCTTCTGACCTGTGTCTTCAGACCGTACCTGGATTAGTATGGTTTTCTGGCTTGCAGCTGGAACAGCTCATATATATTCACTCTTTGTGGTTCTGCTTTTCAGTCTAGTGGGTGGATGGTACTTTTGGGGAAGGAGACTCATACTATCTAGGATGGCCACCTCGCCGGTGTTTTTCCTCTTTGCTCTTCACCAGCTGTCCAATTTTTTTGCATTGCTTTGAACTGAGTTTCAGTGTGTCCCTTCTGCTCACCATAAAACAAAGAGATCCAGGTGTTATACAGTCTTTTGGCTTTCCAATGGGCAATGATGGTTACTACAATCAAAATGGTCGATCTGTTTACAGCAGCTGTTTCCATTTTCTTTTCTCTCTTTTCCTTTCTCCCTCCTCTTTCTCTCTCTCACTCCCTTCTCCCTCCTTGTCCTCTCTCTCTCTCTCTCTCTTACTCTCTCACCCTTTCTCTCTCACCCCCTTCTCCCTCCCTCCTTTTCCTCTGTCTCTCTGTCTCTCTCACCCCCTTTTCCCTCCTCTTCCTCTCTCTCTGTCTGTCTCTCTTTCTCTCCCCCCTTTCTCTCTCTCTCCCCTTCTCCCTCCTCTTCCTCTCCCTCTCTGTCTCTCTCCCTCCCTCCCCCCTCCTTCTGTCTCTCTCTGTCTGTGTCACTTTCTCTGTCTGTCTCTCCTATCTCCCCCCTACTCCCTCCACTCCCAGCTTCCCCCCCTCTCCAAGGGACCACCAGTACATAAAAGCTATGAGAAGGAGGTTTTTTTCAGTGGGTTTTTGTATAGGTGAGGGGTTAGCCTATTATAGTGCTGTCTTAGAGCTGAGAAAATTGGAAGGAAGGTAACAGACTGAGCCAAATGAGACCCCTTTGTTGCAAAGCAGTGTGGTTCCGGGGGTCTGATGCTTCTGGCTGGCCTTTGCTTTGTGCTACCTTCATATAATCCTTGGGAAAACTTGTGAACTAGATCATGCCTTGAGGTCTCCAGCACAAAGAACATAGAATGGTTTGAGACTAATAAATCTGTGTTATAAGGTCAGTTACAGCAGTGTACTTATGTGACCTTTTTTGTCAGAGGGTTCACTGTCAGCTATATAACCCAGGAGTAGGCAAACCTTGACCTTTAAGCCAAGTCCCGTGGCTGCTGGTTTTGTTCAGAGAGTGAAGAATGATTTTTGCATTTTAAAATAAAGTTTTGTTGTATTTATTGTAATTTTATTTTATTTATGTTATATTATAACCATATGGCTAGCAGAGCACACAAACATGTGTTTAGTCCCTGCCAAAACACTTCCTTTAAGACTTGGGGACCTGGGGGCTGAAAAGGTTTGGAGATACTAACCAGGGAGAGATCTAAGGAAGTTGTAATAATAGGACCCTTCCTTATGTACAGGATATTTTAATTATAAATATATTTATAAAGAATTATCACGGAAATCCAAGTTTCCAAACTATTATATTTGCCGTATTCATTAATCTCATATCTTAACATTATTTTCTTCTTCCCCCCTCCAATTTTAAGAAAATGATAAAAGCTATTTGCATATTTTTCTCTAACAGCCAAATAAAGGATCTGAAACAACTTTGTTTCTCTCTGTTTCCCTGAGACTAGATAGAAAAATGTGTAGCTAAGCTTAGCATTTCTATGTGCTCAAGCAACTAAAATAAACTTAATCTTCATTTTTCTGTAAAAATGGAAGTGCTTTCCACCATGGCTTGCTTCAGACTTTAGAGTATGGCTTTGAATCTGAGGTAAACTGGTTTGCTCACATACTGTTTTTCAACTGAATTGTGGGGGATCAGAGTAGGTTGAATATTATCATGGCCCTTTGAAATGTTGATTAACAGTTTAGCTCTATAGAAATCCTCTTTTCTTTATAGTTTCAGGATATATTTGTCACTATTTGGACTTGACTAACTAGCCTTACTAGTCATGGACAAAAGCTTGGGCTAGGGGAGCTTAATATGTGCTCAGGACTGCCAATAGAACCTGAGCCATCAACCAGGTAAACATAGTTATTAGGGGTCAGAGAAGACCAGCAGTTGGCAGTGGGAAACAGGTAATAAGATGACTAGGAGCCAGAAAGGCCAGTCCAAGACAAATATTAGAGGCATGTGACATTCCTAAGGACACCTGATCCATCTAACCAAGTCTCGTTCTTACTTCTAGGATTTTTTCCTATGGTTTCTGCTGCATAGAAATCAAGCCCAGTGGAGTTGGTCTATGCAGGATCCCCACCCCTGGTATGCTCTGCAGAGTGTAACCTGTGACTGGAGGCCCCTGGGGGAGATGAGGACTGCAGGAGAAGGGTATTAGCAATGGATCCTGGTGAGATCCTGACATAATTCCAGGAAACAGCACCCCTATCCCCCCCAAACTTCTCCATTTATTTTTTAAATAAAAGTTTACTATGTAATGGAAATTCTAAAGGATTTGCATATGTACAAAGAAAAAATTTGGTTTTAGGAAGTTACAATCTTAATTATGTCTGTTTGTTACTGTCAATATGACCATTAGCCTATTTGAAAAAAATCCTTTGACATTAAAAAGCTATTAAGAAAAATTAACCATCTTTTTGATTATACCCCCAACAGACTTTTAAATGCAAATATGCACAGGTACCCATCGAATAGACAGTTAACTAATTAGTGTGCCACAGAAACTAAAGGTTATATTTGGATACAGCATTTATTTAATTGCTCTGAACATTCCCCCTTGACCCACATTAACTGAGTGGTACTGGGCAAGTTACTTTATTACTTTTTAATATAGTATTTTATTAATTACTATTTTACTATTTACTAAATTATTTTACTAATAATAGTATTTTATTTTTTCCCATGTAAAGGCAAGTTACTTTTAAACTCTCCAGCCTTTGCAAAATAGAATGGCCATCAATCAGCTCCAAGGTCCTTTCCAACTCTAAATCGATGGGCCCATGATTTGTTGGTAGAAGGGCTGTCTAATTGGTCTTGGTGGAGATAATGTATAAGAACATTCAAGTGAAGAAAGTCATCAGGAATAAAGGCTCAATCCTTCTTTAAGTGCTCTCAAAGGCTTATTTATTAGAGGGTTATTGCAGCTATTAGTCACATCACTTTCTAGGGATGAGTCTCTAGTCTATGGTCGAAGTCCAGGGTTGCCAGAGAAATATCCCCAAGTCATTTCCTCCTTAGCCACCATTTTAATGGAAAATAGAGAGAAATTAACAACTAGATATAGTTGACCAAATCCCCATTTCTGGTCTGTGGCAAATGGGTACCTCCTGTGATTAGTCAATCAATCAAGCAACAAACTTGCATTGATTGATTGAAGGCCAGTTACACAGCTTGCTAAAGGTTTAACTCCTTGAGTTACTTGTAGACCCCAAGGGAAAGTACAAAAGTTAATTTAAAAAAGCAAGCTTGAGTCACAGCAAGGGAAGCAGCCTCTGCCAGCTGCCTCCCATTTCTCTCTCCACAGGCAGGTTGGAGTTTTGATTATTTTTGTAATTAACTAAAAGTAAGGAAGACCCTTTCTGAGTTTTTTATTTTGGGGTCCCAAATATCAATCTACAAGTCCAGTTTTCCTTGTCTTACATGAGGCTTTTCTTGATCCCTGCCCCCATCCCACCCCACCCCAGTTGTTAGTGATCTCTCTACCAACTACTTTGTATTTTATTTGCTTATATCTTGTATTTAACTTATTTTGTACATATTGGTTTTCCTCCAGCAGAATGTAAAGGCAGGGGCTGTTTCCTATGTGTCTTTGTGTCCTGTGGCTTAGCACAGTTCCTGGCATATAGTAGGCATTTAATAAAAACTTGTTGAATTTAATGCTGCATTCTAGGCATGATGAACAAGAGTAAAATAAATATATTTGCCATTAAGAACTGCAGTGTTCTCTAACTATTTTTGAACTGCTGAGTCAACAGACAACAAACAGTTCTGAGTTACTTTTATTTTTGTTATTTGCTGCTTCCTTGCAAATTTTATCTTTTGGGGGGACACCTTGGCTACGATAAGGCTAAAGAAGGTTACCCTCTGAGGTATATAGCCTTGTTCTCATGTGCCAGATTTGAGAGACCTTCAGAATCTGTGTGACACCAAGTTCTTGAGCACCCTCAGATAAGATGTATGGGTAAAGGATTCCTTTGACCTGGAACTATGGCTGGACAATGACTGGAAATGAACTGGCCAAATAGAACAAGAAATGCATTATCAAAACATATCAGAGAATCACTGAGCAGACTTTTCACGTTCATTCAAACAACAATGCAAGAAAGAACTGGCAAACAGATGGGAAATATTTATTAGTAGGGTTAGATGAATGATTGAGTAGTACATTTTAAAGTGAAGAGAATGAAGGACAAATATATATATAGGGAGAGACCATGGGTATGCATATGGCATGGGTGAATATAATAGCTATTGTTCTACACATCCCTAGATGAGAGATATGCAAACATGAGCCAAATTTTCAAGATTCCCTTCACAGATTGAGCTGACAATGGATCTAATTGTTGGATTTTTTGGAGCATTGGAGTAGCAGTGATATTTTCTTTTTGGCTTTATTGGATGAATGTACAGAGTCCCCTGTAGGGTACTTAACTGAGGGAGAGAGATTATGCTTTTTCGATTCAATTACCTTTCTGAACTTTTTATATTTTTATTTCCTTCCACATCTTTTACAATGTAGCAACAATGCCTTTCTTACTGTTCCTTAAACAGGATATACTGTCTTGTTACTCCATGCCATTTCATTGGCTGTCTCCTAATCTTGGAATGCTTTCCTTTTGTACCTCTACCTCCTGGCTTTCATTGCTTCCTTCAAGATGCAACTCAATTCTTACCTTCTGCAGGAGGGTTTTCCTAGCCCCACTCCCAGCCCACAGTGATCTTGCTCTAAGATGATCTTCCATTTACTATCAATCTGTCTATCTGCCTGTCTGTCTGTCAGTCTGACTGTCTCTGCCTGTCTATCTATGTATCTATATCTTGTATGTACATAGTTGTTTGCATGTTATCTCCTCTAATATAATATGAATGCCTAAAGGACAGGGAGCATGTTTTGGCTTTTTGTGTCCTGAGTGCCTGGTACAAATGTTTTTGATCTACTTCACACTTATCAGATTGGCAGGGGCACCTGGGCTGTTTAGGGAGGTCTAGCATCTCTGTTCTAATGGCTTGCCTAGCCCTTTTCAAGGCTTCTCATTCACCTTTGGTGACTACCTTCACCCAAATCTCACCTGTGGCTCTAAGAAACTGTAGGATGCACAGCAGCCACACTCTGGTAAAACTCAGCAGATTAAACCAGATTGAGGGTAACAGACAGGCCTCAAATCCATCACTGAGTTAGGGGCATGACTACCACAAACATGTGAAGCCTTTCCCTAGTGGAATGGATAGATGAGAATAATTTGTTCCAATGGCTGTGAAGGTGGCTGATGTAGGCATTGTGGGAGTGCTTGGTCAGGCGCCTAAAATGCCAAAGTCACCCACTACATCCTAGGCCATCTCCAGTCATCTTTACTTTTGTCCTGCCACTGGACTTCAATAACTCAGGAAGAGAGAATAGGACTGAGGAATTTGCACAGCTCTGCCTCACTTAAATCCAATTCACACACAAGTCAAGATATACCTCCTTGATGTCTGGTCCTTTTTGAAAATGAAGGACAGACCACAATATCAGATTGTCAAAGATAACAAGAAAGGAAAACGACAAGTGTTGGAGAAACAGTGGTAAAGTAAGCACACTAAAGCAATGTTGATGGAGCAATGACCTGGTTCACTCATTTGAGAAAGTAATTTGGAACTCTGCCCCCAAAGTCACTAAATTGTCTATACCCTTTGATTCCATACTACAAGCCTGTACTCCAAAGTGATCAAAGAAAGAGGAAAAGGACCCATATGTATAATTATAGCAGCTGTTTTTCAGTAGTTCCAAACTTGAAACTAAGGGGTGTCTACCTATTGGATAATGGATCAGCAAATTATAGTCTATAAATGGAATATTACTGAACCAAAGAAAATGTCCCCAAAATGGGCAGCTTCAGAGGAAACTGGGAATATCTATAATCAGATACAGGGTGAAGTGAGCACAACTGGGACAATTTATACAATGACAACAATATTATAGAGAACATCTTTGAAAGACTTTAGACCTTGGATCATTGAGATGATAAACCAGTGTTCCAGAAGAGTGAAGAAGAAACATGCCACCCACCTCTGTCCAGAGAGGTGAGGTACCTAAAATTCAGGATGAGACTTATGTTTCTGGACATGAGCAATGTTGGGATTTGTTTTATAAGATGATGAATTCTATCATGAGGGTTTCTTTCTTTCTTTTTTTTTTTAATTGTTCAATGTGGAGGGGGGCGGTGAGAGGCAATAGATGTTTGTAAAAAATTTTTTTTAAAACACATAAAAATTCTTATGGCCTTACAGATTTCATTCTTACTCCTTTTAGAAGATAGAATTTTATTGTTATAAGGCACCTTTAACTCATAAGCTTTTTTTATATACAATCACTTTCTCTAAAGGGTCGACATCCTTTTCCATAGGACCTAACACATAAAAACTTCAAAACATAAGTTTAAGTTAATATATAACAAGGATGTAAAATGGTTTTACCACTTTGAGATACAGCCTCACAATTATATGGTGAATCAGTAAGTACCATAGGACACAATGCACTTTTGTTTTGGCATTGTAAGATATCCATAGATGGAACACAGGTACCACTATGTTCAAACATAAGGTGAATAAATGCACACAATTAATTCCTATAAGAATAAGACACTATTGTAACCAAACATACCTATAGTGAGATATATAATCCCCAATTCATGCCTACTTATTTCCAATAAAATAATGCAGCAGTATTCTAGGACAGCAAAATAATTTGTGTAATTCTTTGGAGTTTATTCCACATGCATTTGAGCCAACACTGTCACTTTAGTAGCTGTTTGACTTTGGACAAATTGCTTAACCTCTCGGCCTCTGTTTTCATATGTTTAAAAGGAGAGGGTTGAGTTAGAAGGTTTCTGAAGTACCTTCCAGTTCTAAGTTTATAATCTTATGACCCTATGTATTTAGGTGAAAATTTAGACAAAATTCTGATTCAGTACAATGTTTATAATTCACATTTATATTGCTTTTTGTAGTTTATAAGTTTCTTTGTTTCTATTATTTCATTTGATACTCACAATAACCCGTCAAGTAGATAATGCAGAGAATTATTAGTCTAATTTTACAGACAAGGAAACAGGTCCAGAGAAAAGAAATTTGTCCAAAGTTAGACAGCTTCCAAGTGGCAAAGTTAGACCTTAAACCCAGGTCTTCTGAGTCCCCATCTAAGAATCTTTCCACATTGGAGTAAGTTACAAGAAAGGTCAAGTATAAGAATGGGTATTATGAAAAGTGCTAAATTTAAGTTTGTCAGACCTGATGAAGAAGGTAGAACTTTAATGAAAATTAGAATTTTGTAAGAATACTATTATACAACTATCTCAGAGGGTTGGGATAGCTCTCCTGAATGTGTAAATAAAAGTGCCAAGTAGTACAATGAGGGGGGGTAGACCATTTGCAACAGTGATCCTAAAGATATAGAAAGACAATAGAGGATTGAATTGGTGAGTGTGTAATGATGATTATGATCTCATGTTTTTCATTGGCATTCAAGTACAAACAGTCTTAGGACAGGTCTCTATCTTGCTATTATTCTTTTATATTCATGTTCCATGGACTATTGCACAACAGGATCAAATCATTGATCTTTGTTATTGAATAAAGTATAGAGATTTAAGTTCATCTTCTCTAAGATTACCAGAAGCATCTTGGAGACAACTCCAGTAGCAGATAAGACAATGGGAATGTCTTACTACATTATCCTGTAGTCACATGATTTTTATTTCTTCTGCTAGGTTTTTATATTTTGTAAGTTTCTCGTCCCATGTAGCTTGGAGATTGAATATTTGATATGGTGATTTCATTAAAAATGTTATTCTTGGGGTGGCTAGGTGGCGCAGTGAGTAAGAGTGCTGGCCTCGGAGTTGGGATGACCCGAGATTGAATCTGGCCTCAGAAAATGAGCACCCACACACAAATAATGACTAGCTGTGTAACCTTGAGCAAGTTACTTAACCCCAATTGCTTAAAATAAATGTTATTCTTAAATTTTCATGGATCAATGTTGTGTCTGGGTGATCGTGGGACACTGTTATCTGTCATAGTGGTCTAGTTTAAATATAGTTTGTTGGTTGAATTTTCCAGACTTTTTTGAGGATTAGACTTGTAGTATGGGAATTTTATATCTGTTAGTTTATGAAAGAAAGCAAGATTCTAATGCATAATTCTAAACAACAGGCAACATCTTGCTAGTTATCTGGTACAAGTGGAAGTTTTATAGCCTGCGGTAATGTTTTGCACAATTTCTGTTATTTCCTTGCATTACTACTACTACTACTACTACTACTACTACTACTACTACTACTACTACTACTACTACTACTACTACTACTACTACTACACTTTTGGACCAGTTTGTCTTTTAGCATCCAATAATTGCCAAGCATACAATTAAAATCAATGGGGCTCAATTTATATAATCATAAAATTTCTTTCAGTTTATAAGATTTAGAGCTGGAAGAAACCTTGGAGTATAGAATAGGATAATGCACAACTTGATCATCTAGCTTAGTTCTATGATTTTATAGATGATATCAAGAGAGGCTAAGTGATTTTCTTAAAGTTACAGATCTTATCTTTTCACCTCCCAACAGCATTTCTAGCAGGTCATCTAGTCTCTCCATGAACACTTCCAGTGATAGGGAATTCATTTACTACTTCATAAGGTACCCCATTCCATCATCAAGTATCTTATTGTTAGGAAATTTTTCTTTATATTTTTTTAAAAAATTACCTCCCTGTAACTAATTTTCATAAATTCCTGTTCTGTTCTATGGAGCAACACAGTAAAAATCCAGTTTAGTTTAATTTCATTTCAATTTATTGAGGGCTTATTTTGTACCCAGCACTATGTGGCAACAACTGGGGAGCAAGGACAGAAGTCCAAGACAGGCTAACATTTTGATTTAATTCAACAAAGCACTTACTAAGTGATTATTCCATGTCAGTCACTGTGCTAAGTACCAGGGATACAAAGACAAAATGAAGTGGCCTCCTTTCAAGGACTTTACATTCCACTGGAGAATGTGATTTACATACATACATACATACATGGATACATACATACACACATATATACACATATAGATAAGTATATTAAAAGTTTATACAGATTGAATAGGAATAAAATATTTTTTTTTCTATTTGTTTTTGTTTTGGTAGGGAAGAAGCTATTTGGAGTAACCAGATATATGTGTAGGAGACATAACAATATAACAATGATTATTCGTGAAGTACCCAAAGAAATGATTGAAAATGTTTAAAGGAGGAAGGCATCAATGTGGGTTGAAGGGCTGAAGAGAATTTAAGGACTTAAGCAGGGCTCACACTGATGAATGAGGAGAATATGCCTAGGCTGATGGGAGGTGGGAAGAACCTTCTAGGGGAGAGGTTGGCAATTAATCAACAAGCATTTATTAAGCACCTACTATCTGCTAGGCATTGGGAATACACAAAACTGAAAGAGTCCCTACCCTCAAGGAGCTTACATTCTATCAGGGGAGACAATGTGTACATATTAAATGTACACAAAGTACATGCAGAAGAAATATAAAGTAATTTTTTTGGAGGAGGCACAAGTAAGTACTGGGACAAATAGAAATGGGTACAACAGATGTGTGAGACAGTAAGGAGAAGGGCTCCAATGGACTTGAGGTTTTTTGTTGGGAATAAAGTTGAACAGGGAAGGTGAGCAGTTCAGATTGTGTAAGGCCTTGAATGCCAGCTTGCAAGCAGTGCCCGGAGATTCACAGTAAAAGTGTATCTGTGGGCCCCTGGGCCGTTGGAATCCATGGCACTTTATAGACTTTATAGACAAATGCCAGGCTCCTAGCTGGTTTGAATGTTCCTTAGAGATTCCCTCCAGAGACATGGACTATAGTTGAAAGAGTAACAGTCTGAGAGTGGGGCGACCTGGATTAGAATCCAGGGTCAGGCACTAACTACCTGACTTTGGATAAACCACTTATGTTCTGCGAGCTTCAGTGTCGTTTTAAGAAAACGAGATGGTTGAAACAAATAATACAAAATATGTGGTTCCTTTCAATTCTAAAATTACTTGAGGGTAGTGTAATCACTTTTTAGAAGTCTATTTGCAGTTGGCAAAGCCCACTTTCCTTAATTTGGGGCTGAGCAAACCTTGAAACTAATTCTATCCCAGCATCAGCTCACCCCGGTATTCCAGTGGTGCAATGCCAAGAGATTCTCAAGTGCTAAGCTTAGCATTACAGCATCTGTGGTCAAACTCTGGCTCTATCCCATTCATGCCCTTGTGACCTTTAGACAAGTCACTTAATCTCATTTTGCTTCTCTATAAAATGAAGGGGTTGGCCTTTTAGGTCCCTTCCCCACTTTAAATAATTTAAAATCCAAAAGGCCTCCCATGGAGTGTCAGGTACTTGCCTCTCAGTCATGTATGTACCTTTTCCCACAATTTCCCCTCCCTTAGAAGAAACTGAGGCTCAAGAGACAGCTGGGACTGAAATGGATGATAGGAACACTGTGGCCTTTTGAGGAGAAGCACTTCTCCCTGGACTTGCAATGTGCTGCAGTGACTGAAATAAAGTCAAGAAATCATTGCAGTTGCTGCTTAGGGGCTGTCTTTGAGGAGTGATCTATCACTGCTAATAAACTTTCACAGACAAAGTGCATTTCTGCAGGGAAGACTGGGCTTTGGTGGCCATGCTATGGTATGGAGGCATTTTCTTATCCCTTACTGACATCTACTGGCCATTATGTGAATTTACCTGCAAAAGAATAAGAAATATGTGAACGGAGACTTTAGCAGCATAATAGAATTTCCAAGCTGGAAGAGACCTCAAAGGTCCCCTAGACCAACTTGTATTTCCCCTACAGCATTTCCAACAGGTTGTTATCCAGCCATTATTTCAAGACCTTAAGTGGAAGGGACCCCATTACCTCCCAACTACATAGCTGTACTTTCAATCAAACTTCCTAGGCATAAGCTCAAGGTTCTTCATCATCCTGGTCATTCTCCTCTGGACACTCTCCATCTGATCAAAATTCTTCTTAAAATGTGATGTTTACCACTGGCCAAAATACGTGGGTGTCTCTGACTGGAGTAGAGTACACAGGACAATTACCTCTAGAGACCTGGATATTAGCCCTTCCTTAATGCAGCTTTCAATAGGTCACATTGACTTTTTTTTTTGGCCGCTATATCATAATGTTGACTCATACTGAATTTACAATTCACCGAAACCCCTACTTTTTTCCACACGAACTAGTGACTAGTCATGTCTCCTTCTTGTATTTGGAAAGCTGATTTTATTTTTTCAAACTCAAGCATAAGACTTCATAGAATCACATGATCTCAGAGTTGGAAGAGACCTCAGTCACTATCTGTTCTAACCCATCCCTGACAGTTCCCTCTGTGACTTAACCTAGATTCATATCCATCATATTTTATACTTTATTTAAAAAATGAACTGAAATTATCCAGATAATTTGTTCAGTATAGATATTTACCCTTAATATCAGGGATTCTTCAGTGACTGAGTTATATGCATAATTCTCAGTTCTCTTTGTTTATTGACTTAAAAATCTGAGCAAGAATCTAAACACAATATCTTCATGAAATCATTACTATTAATACAAATGAGATAATATTTGGAAAGTGCTTTGCAAATCTTAAAAGTACTGTTATTATTATAACACAACTACTACAAATAATTGTAATAGCAACAGATTGTCTTTGTTCAATGCTCAATAATTTTTAAAATGCTTTTGCATGGGTTATTTCATTTGACATATGACAAAATAGCAACATGAAGGAGGGAATATATTATTATCTCCCCTTTACAGGTGGAAGAATCTGACTTGAACATTGGACTACATACACAGGAAGGCAACAACAACAACGTATTAATCTAGGAAAATGGTTGTTCTTTTGGTTCACAGAGTGAATGTTATTTGATTGAACGAACAAAACATTTATTAAATGTTTAATATAGACCATAACACCAAAATTATTTATGGTATAAAGAATTTGAAATCACATTTTGATGGCTGGTAGAGTTTACCTCCCTGATAAAAGGATTGAAATAGACCCAACCAGACCTTTTTCTTTAAGGACAATTGTCTTGTCAACATACCCTCAGAGAGGTTAACATCTGTGAAAGGTAAAATGAATAGCAAATGGCAGAGTTGGGATTAGAACTCAGACCTGACCTTGTGCCTTGGACATGACACAATGGCCCAAAGCATGAGAAACATGATCTAGAGAATAGGTTGGAGTTGCAGACTGTTGCTTGCTGCCACCTTTCAACATTCTCAGGAAAGTTGTAGAATCAAAGACTCATAGAATTATAGTGCAGCGTAGAGAGGACGATGTCTAGAGTCAAAAGATCTGGGTTTGAATCCCACCTTTGATGCTTGCTATCTGAGTGACTTTGGACAAGTGATACAGCTGGGTTACATATCCAGTTATACAGTAAACATAGACAATGTTAATTTGTGGTTTTCTAAGTCAGTATGTAACCCTTAGGGATCTTTGTGTATATTTTAGTGGCTTCTGTTTCTATTTGAGTTTGATACCACTGATCTAGGCCACACCTTTCCATCTTGTTTATAAGAATATCTTGAGAGACTTTGTCAAATAACTTACTGAAATTCATAGATACTGTATCTACACTGCTCCTTTAAGTAGTCTAGGTGTCTTTCATTTGAGCCATGTGACTTGAATTCTTTGAGGGGCTCCTAAGTGTACTTTTACCATCTCTTCACTTATTTTGAGTTTTGATTCCATTAACTATTTTTGTTCAATACTTCCCATTTCAAAGAGAAAACTCATTGGTAGAAAAAAATAGGAGTTGAGTAGTTCTGTCTTCTTTCTCCTGTTTCTTAACTGCTGTCCACCCATCTTTTGCTTTTATCTAAGCAAATGTTCAATAAACATCAGTAAAAGGGAGGGAAAAAGAAAAAGAAATTATTAGAGTTCACGTGTGATGGTATATGTGGAGGTGAGAAAAGAACAGTCTAATGTTTTTGCCTTGTTGGGAATTGAGATGGGACTTTCCAAGTGAAGAGGGTTTAACTCTATATATCATGATATAGCTTCCTGTTTCAAAGACTTTTCTGACTAGGCCTACACAGATAACTAAGTGTAAAATATATACAAAGTAAATATGAATAATTGGAGAGGGGACTAACAAATTCCGGGGTCACATAATGAAGGAAAACTCAGGTTCAAGTCTTGTTTTTGACTCAATGACTGTGTGACTCAGGGAAATTCACTTAACTTCTCTGTTCCTTATTCAGTTCTCTAAGATAATGAGCTGATCTTTGATCTGTATCAGTGGACAGAGTTTCCATTACCACTGGACTAAATAAAAAAGTGGCAGAAACAAAATGATACAAGAGTTTGGAGGAGGGAGAGATGATTTCTTGCTAAATCCTCTTTCATTCTTTCTTGATGTTTTAAACTCCACTTGAAACAAAGGGCCACGAGTCAGAGATCAGATTTTACTGATACATCTATAAATGTAGAAACAATTCACATGAGATTGAAACACAACAAAAACATTAGTCTAGGAAAATGGTTGTTCTTTTGGTTCACAAAGTGAATGTTATTAAATTGAATGAAAAAGTATCTATTAAATGTTTAATACATACCATAACACCAGAAGGGATTATGGTAGAGAGAATGTGGAATTACATCATGGTGGAGTTTACCTCCCTTGATAAAAGGACTGAAACAGACCCAAACCAGACTCTTCTCTTTTTAAAATTATACCAACTACACAGACCTATAGACTATTGGACCTGCTACATCCTTTAATATACTTTTACACATGCCTACAGTTTATGCATTCCAGAGCATTCTGAAATGCAATCTGGGTCACTTCAAAGAATTGATTAAATAAAATATGGATGGCCAGCTGTTCTGAATGGGGACTGTAAACCTGGAAAGGCTGGTGTTGGGGAGAGTAAAATGATATGAAAGTCATCAGGCATTTTATAAGGCAAAGAAAGTCTTAGTGTCTGAACTTCATTTTTTCCCACTCATTTATAAGCAAACTTCTATTTGTATAATCTTTTTTAGCTGAGCTTTTCAGAATGGTTTATAGGTATAATCCTGCCTAGAGGCAGGGGCTGGATGTGATGACCTTTAAACCCTTGGAGCCCTCAGAATCTGTTATTTTATAGAAGGAGAAATAGAACACAGAGGTTGAATTCTCTACCTAGCAACTCATCTTAGTCCTAAGTAGAACAGAGTTCACTTGAAAAAAGAAGGGAAAAAAGTCAACTCCCGAAATGACCTATAACAAGTCAGTGTCCTCTCAGGAGAAGGACACTTTTATATGTTTATGTCTCCTTGTGATTTTATAGAAAATACTCATTCTCTCTCCTTCCCTTTTTGGGCCTTCTGGCATCTGAGAGGCGACAAGGGCTACCTGGTAAATAAAGATAAGCTATTCTTATTAGGAAAGATTTGCAAGGAAAGAGGCTGTTTGAAAATGGATAAGAAGGTAATTGTGTTTCTCTTGATCCAAAGCAGAGACTCATTTTCTCCCAGCAGGGACAGGGCAACCAATGAAGGGCTGGAAAGGTTCACTCACCACCTCAGTGCTCACCTATCATTTCACATACACTAAGCAGCATTCAATTGCAGGTACAGTACTAGGCTTTTGAAGTGGTCAAGATGGCCTGACAATAGATCCCCTCTGTGAAGGATTTATGCTTTGCCAAGTAAGTAAAAAGTTATCGGTCTTCAATCATCTCTTGGACTAAAAGAGGCAATCATGAAACAGTCTGCTCCAATGATGGGAAGTGGACCCTTTTAGCCTGGTGTCTCCTCTGGAAATAGTCAACTGCTTTCTTGACCCTGGGGAAGAGAGAGAGAGCAATAGAGAGAGACAGAGACACAGAGACAGAAAGAGACAGAGAGAGACAGAGACAGGGATATAGAGAGACAGAGAAAAAGAGAGAGAGGCAGAGGCATAGAGACAGAGAGACGGATGGAGGGAGAGAGAGAGAGAGAGAGAGAGAGAGAGAGAGAGAGAGACAGAGACAGAGAGAGAGACAGAGAGAGAGAGATGTGTGGTAAGTGAAAATAAGCAGAAAAGAAGGCTGATTTTGTTCACTTTTCTCTCCAGACCAGGGAGGAATTTGTATGCACTGGTGAATTTCTAGTATGCGTTTTTAAGTCTCCCCCCCACCACCCCAGGCAGTGTGGTATAATGGAAAGTGCATTGGACTTAGAATCAGAAAATTTGGGTTTCAGATCTGCATCTGCCAATTACAGTCTGTGTGACCCTGGGCATATCTCTTCATCTTTCTAAGCCTCAGTTTTTCTACCTAAAAAATGGGAATAAATATTCATTCAATAAAGATTAATTTATATCCATTATGTGAGGTGTCCTGTTCTGATTGCTAGATGGAGGAGAGGTAGAGAATACAAGATGAAATAAGTCACATTCCTTGTTCTCATAGAGTTTTCAGTAAAGGATCAATACACAATGAATGTCACGTTTGAGGTACTCCAAGTAGACTAGTTTGTCTAGTACATAGTGTGTGAGGGGGAGTAATGTGAAATCACACCCCTCCTACAGTTCTGATTGACAGGACTCAATAATTGAATGTAAAAGGCAAGAAGCGAGGGAAAGGCAAAGGAAGAGCCATAACTAACTGTAATTATCTATGCCTTGGGCAAATTCAGTGGAGTAAGTGTGCTTATGGAGGACGATGCCAGAGGGGATAAATAGCAGGGCTTCTAGTGATAAAGCTCTTGTTTCCAATGCAAATCAGCCCTTGCTGTCCAACCTATAGTCAGAGTTAACTGGGGAAGTTAAATGATTTGCCCAATATTTGTCAGAGGTGAGGCCTGAACCAGGGTCTTCTCAACTTTGAGGTCAGCATTCTATTCACCTATTACTCTGCCTATTGTAGGATCAAAGAATCATAGATTTAGATATGGAAGGCCCTTTGGGGGCCATCTGGTTCAACCCCCTCATTCTACAGGGGACATATCTGACTCAAAGGGCTAATGTGCCAAAAGTGTAAGCATGGGACAAAATAGGTACATGGGAATATGAGATCCTGTTGGAACAGAATCCGATTCAATCCAATCCAGTTCAATCTAATCCAATAAATCTTTTGTCCTTATGCAAGTATTATTTTCCATCATGGGGGTCTAGTACGTGCAGAGTGCTTCAGCAGCCTTGGAGAGACCATAAAGTATGGCTGCACATTCTATAGCTAGTCCTGGTCCACTAATCACATGTTGAAAAAGAAACTGATTTGCTGAAGAGGCCTGTGGGCTTCAACCGCTACCTCATTGCCTCAAAGCTCTTGATAGCACAGTGACAGGACAAGTGAAGTGGGTGAA
This sequence comes from Gymnobelideus leadbeateri, assembly GCA_011680675.1. Classification (NCBI taxonomy): domain Eukaryota; kingdom Metazoa; phylum Chordata; class Mammalia; order Diprotodontia; family Petauridae; genus Gymnobelideus; species Gymnobelideus leadbeateri. Next base: position 146,478 of record WOXC01003626.1, on the reverse strand, counting down.
GTCTCTAATAATGTGAATTCAAAAATTCAGAGCATCTTAGCATCCCAGAGTTCCAGAGTTGGGTTTGTAGCCAATGCAGCATTGATCATCCCACGGTATAGAAGGATTAGACCCTCTCTTGGCATCCTTGTATTCCAGAGTATGGATTGTATGGCCAGCATAGTGCTATTCATTAGCACTTAAAAAACAAGAGAGAAATATAGCTTGTGTGGGCTCAAGCTGATGGCCAAGTAGAGGAGAGATATCTCAAACCCTCAGGGTTATCTTCTCATATCCTAAGAGACAGGTGTAGCCTACTTGTCTCAAGGGGAGATAGATAGATAGATAGATAGATAGATAGATGGAGCCAGAGCCCGCAAGCACTCACTACATATTTTTATTTAATAGTGAGGATGCTAAGGCATAGTGAGGTTGTTACTTTCCCAAGGTCATGGTCCTAGGAGGTGAGATTCTGACTCAGGTCTTTGGATTCCTAGTCAGATGCTCTTTCTACTGTACTCTTCTACCTACTTTTACAGGGCAATTGTTCAGATTAAACAAAATAATGTCTATAAAACACTTTGTACAGAGCTGCATAAACATGGGCTATTATTATTAATAACAATGATAACAATAACTACGTGGTCAATGGAAAAGCAGATAGTGAAAAGAGGATGGATCAACATGTTTCCTAATATCTGAGTTCAGGGAACATCCAGATATTTGGCATTGTTAAGGCAAAACATCCAGATGTCTGACTGATTGTTTTAATTTCATCAGATTGTCATTTCCCTCTATAAGACAATAAGCTCCATGAACTATTTAATTTTTTTTTATCTTCCTTAGTGCCTAATACAATGATCTGCACGTAATGGGTACATAACAAATATTTGTTGAAATGAATTGAATTGAATAGTTGATGGCCTTGTTCTCCTCCTGACACATTTTTCTTTTAGAAGTAGCCAATGTATCTCATTCCAAATAATCACAAAATACATAAAATGTCTGGGGAATAAAATCTACCAAAGTACACAAGAGACTTGTATAGAATCATTTACTAAGTGTTCTTTAAAGAAATGGAGAACAACTTAAATAAATGGAAGAATATTCAGTGCTCGTGACTGGGTTGGGCCAAAGATATGGCTACCAAGTTAATTTACAATTTTAATGCTATTCCAGTAAAATTATTAAAGTGATGCTTTATAGAACTTTATAAAATAGTAAAATAAGTTCATTTGGAAAAATAAAAGATCTAGGAAATCAAGGGAAATGATGAAAAGAGGTATAGATGAAGAGGGATTAGCATGTTAATAAGCCTCAAACTAAATGATAAAGCAGTAGCCATCAAAATCTTCTGGTATTGGTTAAAAAACAGGGAGATAAAACAATGGAACAGACTAGAAATGGTAGAATCAGAAACAATGGAACTAAGTAGCCAAGCTTTCAATAGACAACAATAACAACAAAACAACAACAAAAACCCAGAACAAATTACTTACGAAAGACCTCCCTATTCCATAAAAACTGCTGGGAAAACTGGAAAGTAATCTGGCAGAAATTTAGGCTTAGACCAATACCTTACACTATATTCACAATATGTAATAAATGGATATGTGCCTTTGATATTAAAGATTATACTACAAGAAATTAGAAGAGAAGCAGATTATGTCCCTCCCATATGTATTTTTTTCCCTTCTTTTTGGAGGGCAATTGGGATTAAGTGACTTGCCCAAGGTCACATGGCTAGTTTTGTGTTAAGTTTCTGAGGTCAAATTTGAAGTCAAGTCCTCCTGACTCCAGGGCCAGTGCTCTGTTCACTGTGCCACCTAGTGGGCACCCCCCCCACATGTATTTTTAACCAAATCAATCGATAGAGGCAAATACAAAAGATAAATTTTGGAGTCAATTTGTAAGTACTTGAAGCTGAATTTGAACTGAGGTCTACTGGATTCTAGTAACTAGGCAGTTACAACACATTCACAGATTAAAAAAAATGAACCCCGCCCCAATTAATATAATCAAAGAAGGCCCAAGTATCTTGATTCAATCAATTAATAAAACTAGATGTGAAGATGTCCTTAATCAATTAATATGTCCAAATCAATTTGAAGGTCATTGGATCAGACAGATAATACTACACAGGACATATATTATGATAGGCTGAAAGAATCAGACAAACCTTTGGGCCTATGTAAAATCAGGTAGGCCAGTTTGGAGTTATTTTGCCCAGGAGCAGGCCAGTCAGATGGTCATTGAATCCAGAAGTGAAGGAATCCTGAGAAGGAATTGTCCTTGGGGAGAGAAAATAATTTTCTTTCTTTTTTGTTTCTTCTGCCTCTTCCTCCATTCTTCTCCCCAACCCTTCATTAATTAATGAATGGTCTTGTGAACTTTGGAAAATCCCATCAATCTCCTTAGCAATATCCACCAAAGTCATTAGCAGTCTCCTTAGAGCAGCAACATATGGAGCTGAGAGACAGATGCATTAGGGACAAACTACACATACAGAAGGAAAGGCAGCTTTGGGATTCTAGAATGACCTCAACAGAGAGCTACACTGATGGAGAACTTGATTCCTTAAAAGGAGAAAGGAACTCAGGTAAACAGAAGCTGTCTGCTTACCCATTGGTTGCATTTATTTATTGAGTTTGAGCCCATTCTCCCCAAGGACCTACTCAAATATTATGGAAACCTTTCTCAAATGAGATCATTTCTCTGAAATGTGGACACTTGGCCTTCTCACCCTGACTTAACATTCTCCCCTTTTCTTTTATACTTTCTCTTCAGGCTCCAATTGTACAACTAAATATTTCTTCAATACTTTTATAATGCATCTGATGTGGTCATAAAAGTGCAGCCTCAATATCTTAAGCTATGGTTAATTATTTCCTGCATGCCATTAGCATGGGGAAATCTCAGCACAGGATTTCTTTCTGATATGTCTGTAAAAAGGGGAAGAAATACCACTAACCTGGCGTTATTTCATAGGGGCATAGAGGTAATTAACATCTCCCTAAATATCGGATACTGCCACTTGGTTTATCTTCAATTTATCTTAAAAATAGTTGTATGGGAAAGAAGATATTGGGCTTACCTGGTGCCAGAGCAATGAATGGAAAAGGAAAAATTAGTCATTTTATATATTATGAAGATATTAGTCATTGCTAAATGGATCTGACTAATTTGGGGGGGTGTTGAGAGAAACGACCATAGTGTCCTAGATCTAGAACTGTTAGAGGTCACATAGACCATCTCCCCTTATTCTTTTTTTTTTTAAACAAATGCTTTATTAACTTCTGTTTTACATCATTCATTTCTGCCAGATTTTGAGTTACAATCATTTTCCCCCTGTTATTCCCCTACCCAACCTCCCAGAATAGCAGTCCCACAAGATATTGCTTCCTCCAATCTGCTCTCTCCCATACCTTCTCCCATACCCTCTTCGACTTTTCCATTACAGGAAGGTGAATCTTTGTGTCCCAATGCCTGCACATCTTGTCTCCCAATTATAAGCAAAAGAGTATTAATAATAGTATTTATATATATTTGAAACATTTAATGTTAAGACCTCGAATTTCAGATCCATTTCCTTCCTCCCTTGTCACCCATTCCCTCTGGGGAGATAAGTAATTCAGTATATGTTGTACGTGTCTAGCTATGCAAAACATTATCATAGTAGATATATTGTACAGGGCTGCTTATAATTCCCTCCCACTCATCCCACCCCCGACCTGGTCCATTCCCTATATGATCCTGTCCCTCTTCTATAGTGGGTCCTTCCAACCTCCCCTCCCCCCAAGGATGCCCTCCCATTCATCATCCCTCCTCTCATCCCCCTTCCCCCTATTCTGCTGCAGGTTGAGATATCCCATTTAGTATGTATGTCATTCTCTCCCTGAACCAAATTCAATGAGAATGTGGTTTTGCCTTTTTTGCCTTCCTATTCTCCTCCTCCCTTGCAACCACTTCCCCTTGCTTCTTCTACATGAGATAGTTTACCCTACCCTGTCTCTCCCCATCTCCTCTTGCCACTTTCCTCTCTCACCTCATAATTTCATCCCTTGAGTATTCTCCCTTCCCAACAAATTCAACCTATGCCCTCTATCCATATATAACTGTAACCATATACACACATTCACATATGTATTCATATGACCACACACCCTTCTTCCATTATTTTCATAGTGAGAAAGATATCATCAGTCACAGTTATTACTTTTCCATATAGGAATGTAAATAGTTCAACTTTGATAAGTTCCTTTTGATTTCTTTTCCCTGATTACCTTCTCAGGCATCTCTTCCTTCTTGTGTCTGGATGTCAAATTTTCTATTCAATTCTGGTTTTTTCCTCAAGAATGCTTGAAAGTCCTCTATTCCACTGAATGACCATATTTTCCCCTGAAACAAAATACTCAGTTTTGCTGGGTAGGTGACCCTTGGGTTCATTCCCAGTTCTTTTGCCCTCTGGAATATCATATTCCATGCCCTTCGATCCCTCAGTGTAGAAGCTGCCAGGTCCTGGGCTATTCTGATTGTGTTTCCACAATATTGAAATTGTTTCTTCCTGGCTGCTTGTAGTATTTTCTCCTTGATCTGGGGATTCTGGAACCTGGCTATAATATTCCTGGGAGTTTTCTTTTGGGATCTTTTTCAGGAGGTGATTGGTGGATTCTTTCAACCTCTATTTTGCCCTCTGGATCTAAAACATCAGGGCAGTTTTCCTTGAGAATTTCTTGAAGGGTGATTTCTAGGTTCTTTCTTTGATCATGGCTTTCAGGTAGTCCAATAATTTTTAAATTGTCTCTCCTGTATCTATTTTCCAGGTCAGTGGTTTTTCCCATGAGATATTTCACATTGCCTTCTAATCTTTCATTTGTTTGGATCTGCTTAACAGCATCTTGATTTCTCATAAAGTCATTAGCTTCCATTTGCTCCAGTCTAACTCTGAAGGAATGAATCTCCTCAGTGAACTTTTGAGATTCTTTTTCCATCTGGCAAATTCGACTTTTTAAGGCATTCTTCTCCTCATTGCCCTTTTGGGCCTCCTTTGCCATTTGAGTTAGTCTATTTTTTAAGGTGTTGTTTTCCTCAGTCAGGCTGTTGACCCTCATTTCATACTTTTCCTGCATCCTTCTTATTTCTCTTCCCAATTTTTCCTCCACTTCTCTTATTTGATTTTTAAAGTCCTTCTTAAGGTCCTCTATGGACTGCAACCCGCTCATGTTTTCCCCTGGGGCTTTTGGAGCAGGACTTCTGACCTCACAGTCCTTTTCCCGCTCTATGCCCTCCAAATAGGAGTCTAGGGTTGCATTTTTCTGTTTCCTTTGCCTTGGCATGTTGCCACTTAATTACTTGACTTTTGGGCTTGTTGCCACACTATGGCTTTAAGGCCAAATAGAGGAATTTTCATCCCAAACGTGTGGGGGGCAACTTCCGTTTCTGGCAAGCTGTAAACCCACCCATGACTTCCACCCCAGATCACAATCCAGATCCAGGGAGGTTAAAGCAAGAGCGATTACCCCCCAAGACTGATCGCTGGATCTCCCTACAGTTAGCATGCAGGCCAGGAGCTGGAGCTGCCTCTGAAAACTACAAAATGGCGTGTCTCCTCAGCGGCTTCTAGCCCCCAGGGTAGGGAGCCGACACATTCCCCAAATACTGGTCCCAAAGTCCATAGGACACTAACCTCTTACTTTGTCCTAGGCATGTCTATGTTGATAATTCTGGAATCTCCACAGCTGCTGGTGTTCTGGGGTTCCTCCAGCCGGCTGCTGGACCTGCCGCCCTGGGGCTAAAACCTTGGCTCACGGGGACCTGGGCTCGGCTCGCTGCACTCTGCGCACTGCGCGCTGCCGGCTCCCAGACTGCTGCGCTGGTCCTTCCTGCAGGGCTGCTGAGCTGTCCTCAGTGGGAGGTTAGCTTCTCTGTGTTGTTCTGTGGGTGCTGGGGCTCCAGAAGTTGTTCAGAGTCCCCTTTTACATAGTTTGGGGGGAATCTGGGGGCAGAGTGGCTTGGATGAGCTGTTTCTACTCCGCCATCTTGGCTCCGCCCCCCCCATCTCCCCTTATTCTTAAAGGTGAGGAAAGGCATAGAGAGATTAAGATCTTTTCCAAAGTCACACAGGTAGTAGATGTTAAACATAGGAGTGAAACGAAGGTCTTCTGATTGTATAATCGATGCTCATCCTGTACTGTGTTTCCTACTCAATATGGCCTTCTTTGGACATAGTCATCTTTTAGTCAGCAACAATTCTAATGTTCTGTATTAAAAATAGAAATACAAAAAAGCAGGAATCCCATCTAAGTAAATTCTGGAACGCTCCCAGGGGGTTTTATTTTTGCTCACCCTCTTGCTTAGACTTCTATGAGGAGGAAGCAACTGATTAGAATGATTAATTTGGGATTATTTGTCCTAAAGTAGAGAAGGTTAAAGGAGTCCCTATGGCTCTTCTGGTCTATGAAAGGTTCTGATTTATGAGGAGGGCCATAGGCCTCTGTTTTTACAGGGGTCTGAACAAGAAAGCACCTGCTTAAACAACAGGGTCAAAGGATTTAGATTAGAGGTGAAGAATAAATCTGTAGTAATAAAGTTTGTTTCACACCAGAAGGAGACTGAAGAATTTCCTTCCTTTTTTTGAAGGCTGCTAAAGATGGAATATTTTCTCATCTTCTCTGGGATCCTTCCATTATGTATTCATTCAACATTGATCATTAGAGTATTGTTTTCAGACCTGATCCCTGTGAAGAAACTGAAGGTTTGGAGAAGTATCAAAAATCATTAAAAGGATGAAAAATAGAGCCTGTGATTGATTAACTTACAGAAGAAAAATCTGAAAGCTAGAACTATTCATATCTATAAAGTATATTTGTATTGGAGATTTGGAGCTGAAGGACCTTGACTTTCTATGGAAAGTACTTAATCAATATTTATCGACTGACAAATTCTATGTTTATGGGGAGAATGCAGATCTTATCCATGTTAGATAGAACAAGAAAATGTGGTGTTAAATTATAGTGAGACAATTCAGTTAAACATAAGGAAAAAAATCTTGGTCAGGAGGGTAACCACTGTGTTGAAGCAGCTTATGCAAGGATGCTGTGGAACCATTTTATTCAGGCATTTTGGATGAAAGGTTTTTGTATTTATCTGCCTAGAAGCAAGGAATTAGACCAGCTAGAGAGGCAACATGATACTGTGCAAAGAGGCCCATGCACACACATGTATATACATGGTATATATGTATTTATATATGCATATGTGCATATATGTACACACATATATGTGTATTGTGTATATAAGCAACTAGGTAGCATAGTGGATAGAGTATTAGGACTGGAGTCAGGAAGACTCATCTTCATGAGTTCAAATCCCACCTCAGACACTAACTGTGTGACTCTGGGCAAGTCACTTAACCCCCCAGTTTGCCTCAGTTCCTCTTGAGCTAGAGAAGGAAATTACAAATAACTCTAGTAACTTTGCCAAAAATATCCAAATGGTATCACAAAGAGTCAGACAGGACTGAAATGACTCAATATGAAATATGCACACAGCACACATGTTCACAGCGGCATATTTTGCTGCGGCAAAGAGCTAGAAACAAAGCAGGTGCCTATCAATTGGGGAATGGCTGAGGAAATCATGGAATGTGAATGGAATGGAATGGAAAATTCTTGCACTGTAAGAAATGACAAAAGGGCCAGATTCAGAGAAACCTTGTATGAACTGAAGCAGAGTAAAGGGAGTAGAACCAGAACAGTTTATATGATAATGGCAGCACCAATAAAAGGCCACTGTGAAAGTCTGAAGACTAAGGTCAACACTGTGAGAAATTACAAATACAAAAATGAATAATGAATCCTACTGCCCACCTCTTGGCAGAAAAGTGACGGGCTAGAGGTGCAGAATGAGACATGAATTTTCAGACACAGCCAATGTATGCATATGTTTTGCATGACTATGCGTATTTATTACATTTTCCTTGCCCTTTTTTTTTAAAGTGGGAAGTGTTAGGGGGGAGTGGGAACAGTGACAGTGATGCCAACAAAAAAAGAAAAAAAAGATGAATCATGGAAAAAAAAACAAGCAGGAAAGAGCAGAAGGATATTCAGAAGGGGACAGATGAGCAGGGCACTGATAGAGTGACTTAAATTTGAATTATACAAAAAAACCTCAAGCTGAACCTATTGGGAAAAAGCCTTTTCCATAACAGAAATTCACAGATTCATATACGATCTCCTTTCCTCTCTTTGTATATAGAAATGTTCATATGGATATTTATTAAATTCATATTAAAAAGACAATTTCACACACACACACACACACACACACACACACACACACACACACGGAAAGAAAAAAAAATTCTAACTTTGGAGCCAAAAGATCTGGGGTCATTTTCTGACTCTGCTATTTTCCATCTGAATAATAGTGGGAAACTCACAACTTTTCTGGGCCCTAGTGTCCATATTTTGGTTTAAAAAAAAAAAGCAAACGAGCAAGCTGGTGACACATATAATCCATGCTGCTGGGGAGGCTGAGGCTAGTGGGTCATTTGAGCCCTGCAATATGCTATGATGATCAGGTGTGCACACTAAATTTGGCCTTGATATGATGAATCCCCAGGGAGCAGAGCAGGATGGAACTGCCCCGGGTTAGGAGTGGAGCACATCAAACACTGAGAAAAGCCCCTCCACTTCTGGCCTGGGAACACAAGAAGCCTCAGTCTCTCTCTCTTTTTTCTTAAGGAGAAAAAAGAAGAGAAGAAAATGATGGGACTAGGTAACCTCATATAATGTGTATTAAAAATCTGCTCAAAGATCCTTTTTGCTCTAAATATATGATCGTATGACTCAAAAGATGGATGCAATTCTGCCTGGAAGGATTAGGATGAAAGAAATGACCTCTTTAGATCTTATTCAATACTACCCCTTCTTAACCTGGGGCCCATGAACTTAAACGTGAACATGCATACATTTTGACAAATGTATTTCAATATAATTGATTTCATCCACAATCCAATGTGATTTATTTATGCATTTAGAAAAATCATTCTGGGAAGGGGTACATAGGTTTCACCAGACCGTCAAAAGGGGTCCACAACACCCCCAAATTTAAGAACCTTTGCTCTATAAAATAATTGAATAAAATGTCAGAGTTAAATCTTAGAGATCATCAGCCTTAACCTCCTTTCTTTCTATGTGGAGAAATTAATAGATGTTAAATGAGTTGTCCAAAGTCACCTGAATAATGCATGATGGTAATGAAAATAATAGTAGACCATCTTTACATAGCGCTTTAAAGTTTGTGAAGCACTTTCCATGTAGAAATAGGATTCAAATCTAAGCCTTCAAGCTCCTAGTTCAGGGCTTTTGTTTATTATACTGATTCTATCGAGTCATATACCATCTATTAAAAATCTACTCTGTGTGTGTGTGTGTGTGTGTGTGTGTGTGTGTGTGCGTATCCATGTACACCCCCACGCAGTGCATTCACATGTGTTTAATTTACATCCCACTGAAATGGAAAGAAGATATGATTTACCGCCTATTATTCTCCAAATGGGAGGCTAGCGGGTCTGTGGCATTACATCTGTAATAGCATCATTTTCACAGCTTGTAGGCTGTTTTGCAAATAGCGTCAGAGTACTTTGCCTAGTGATCACCAAGTTCTGAGAGAAAGGGAAAGATTCTTTTCACCGATCTGGAAAAGAGCAAGTTGGAGCAGCCGCCGACTTCAGAATGACTCATTGTTCTGGGCCTAACAGGTGCAGGTTTTCGGCATTAAGGATCTGATCCCATTACGGCTGGAGCTGCATGGATCACTGATCTCGAAAGGGGCCTGCATGCACATCAGTGTGGGATCGGTCCTTCAGTAACAACGTCTGCTTCTCTGAATGGCCCTTTGGAGCCATGTGGGGCATTGAACAGGCGTCCTTCCATTCTCTACGACTCATTGTTGAAGCTTCTCAGTCCTTCTCCTCCTGCTAATTAGACTCACTAAATACTGTCCAGGCAGGCAAGGAGATGGTCAGGCTAAGTCAGAGAAGTAAGCTCTTCACCCTCAAGAAAAGAGTATCATTTTCTGGCCAGTGGGAGATGAGAGAGATGGAGGGGGGGGCGCGGATCTCTGCCTGGGTCTATAATGTAGTGATTTCTTTTCCCCTGGAGAAGAAAAATCCATTGGTCATCTCAGTTTGCCATAGATAACCAAATCCACCTTTTGGTGTTCAAAAGTGGGGGCATTTTACCGAATCAAATGGTTTGATAAATTGTCTGTTAAGATTGATGAGGCAATTCATCTGGTTTTGTTCTCATGCATGCATCTAATTGGGCCATCTCACTGACATTTATGGCTTAGAAAAACGCTTTTCAAATATCTCATTTGGTTCTTCCTGCAGCCCTATAAGGTATCAAAGGATTGTAGATTTAGAACTGGAAGGGACCTTAGAGATCCTTCAGTCCAATCCCCTGATTTTACAATTGGGTTAAGCCCAGATTGGGTAAGTAATTTGCCCAAACACATAGTAGGAGGAAGAGGCAGAACCAGAATTTGAACACAGGTCCTTTGATTCCTCTGGTGTGGGTATTATTTTTATTTTACAGATCAAGAAATTAAGGTCCAGAGAGGTGAAATGATTTGTCCAAGGTCACACAGCTAGTCAGAGTTAGAGCTAGGATTGTTATCTGGTCCTCTGACTTGAGGCATTTTCACTATACTGTTTGACTTTTTTTGCCTTTTGTTTCTTTAAATCAGAAGGGGCTTCTTCTGCTTTTCTTTGTTTTTGCATCTGGAAGGAGTTTCACTTATTAGTCTGTCTCATTTCTTAAAGCCAAAATTTAGAGGTAAGGCTACTGATTATTCAGGGCTTGGCTTGGCTTTAGTGTGTAGATAGGGAATGATGATTGGGGGTTTTCACTCACTGGCAGACCCACTGAGGGATGGCTGGCTGCTAAAATCACAGAGCTGTGGCTAGTGAATACAGGGGATGCCAGGATATCGAGAGCTAAAAAGGCCAGTGAAATGCAGGGGATGCCAGGATATTGAGAGCTATTAAGGCCAGTGAAATGCTGGGAATTTTGCTCGTCAGGACTCACAATGGCCCCCTGTCATACCTGCTAGAAGTTTCTCTTAGTGAAGACACTGGGTATGAGAGTAGAAAGGGGATTTACTAGTACTCAGTTTTTAGGGAATTGGCCTCTCCAGTATCTGTGTGAGCTTGTTCTGCTGGTAACAAATCCGATTCTGGTTAGACCCTTTCAGGAGGATGAGCTTTCCTTATGGCAGCTGATTTATCGGAGTCTCTTTTGTGGGTCAAGAATCAAAAAGCAGATTTATGTTGATCAGAATCTAGGGAGGGAGGGGCCTGTTTCTGAGGCTTCATCAGCATTTGGCCCTTGGGAAAGACACAGAAGCTGTCTCAATAGGGCCACTGTTTCTTGGAGCCAATTGGCTTGTATGACACCAGGTGTTAAACTACCATCTGGAATGAAAGCTGTGGTTATGCTCCCACTCTCATGTATCGTGCCCACTTGGAGAACTTTTGACTGACTGCAGATGGTGATATCATGTAGAAATAACTTGTATCTGCACAGCCCCAAATTCAGTGGATTCCTTAGGTCTCAACTATCCAGGCTGGCTAACTCTACAGAGTAGATTTCTAAGCAATTACCAAATCTCCACATGTAAGATGTAGATGCAGCCTGTAGTGCCAATACTATTAGTAAAATTCATATTCAGCACAGAGTTCAGATCCTACTTCTAACCCTTACTATTTTTCTGATACTGGGCAAGAGACTCAACCTTCTTAGAATTCAGTTTCCTCTTCTGCAAAACAGGAAGTTGAATTTTATGGCTCTGAGGTTCCTTTAAGCCAGAGGTTCACAAACTTATTTGGCCTACTGCCCCTTTTAAAAATAAATTACTCAGTACCCCCCCTGGAAATCTACTTTCTTTAACCCTGAATTTTTTTTGGAAATTTGCATCATTTCAAAAAAGTATAAAATATTTTTTAAAAATCCGACATCTTAAATTTAATAATTTATTGTAAATTTGTGGGGTTTTTTCTGTATTGAAATTTTGATGACACAATATTGCATCATATAACTGTATAGTATTGTATAGTAAACAAGTCAATACATGCACATATTCTTGCCAATGCATGCTGGACTTCCTGACAATGTGTGACACACTCACCTGCCAACACTAGCTTGTTAAGACCAGTTGGTGGACTTGACCAGTGATTAGTTATAACTTGCATTTTGTGTGTTTATTTGGAAAATAATGTAATCACTAAGACTTCAACTCTGTTACACAACAGATGAAGCATTTATGAATAATTTTTCAAAATTTTCTTATCTTTCCTTATACTTCCACCACCCCCTTTAATTTTATTCAATGTCCTCACCACAATTGCACCTGAGGCTACTGTTGCCCCACTGGATTGGTCCAGTGCTCCCCAGGGGTTGGTATTTCCCACTTTGGCAACCTCTGCTTAAACTCTAGATCTTAGAAGGAAGCAAGTATATGTTGAGCTCCTGCTATGTGCCAAACATTGCAAATACTAGTTTATTTGATCCACAGAAAATCCTGTGAGGTAGGTGCTGTTTTTATACCTACTTTTTTTTTTTTAAAGCAATTGGGGTTAAGTAACTTGCTCAAGGTTACACGGCTAGTCATTATTTATGTGTGGGTGCTCATTTTCTGAGGCTGGATCTGATCTCGGGTCATCCCAACTCTGAGGCCGGCACTCCTACTCACTGCGCCACCTAGCCGCCCCTTTAGGGCAATTAGGGTTAAGTAACTTGCCCAAGGTTACATGGCTAGGTTTTTTTGTTTGTGTGGATTAAGTGTCGGAGGCCGGCTCCGAACTCAGGTCCTTCTGATTCCAGGGCCGGCGCTCTATTCACTGCGCCACCTAGCCACCCCTATACCTACTTTTCTATTGAGAAAACTGATGAAGACAGAAGTTAAGTATCTTGTCCAGATTTAAACTCAGATCTTCCTGACTCCAGGCCCAGTGCTCTAATCACAGTGCCACTTAGCTGCCTCATTGCACCTGTGATCCTAGTCCTATATAAAAACCTCGTTTATGCTCATTTATCAGTACCTTTAAAAATAATTTTCACAAGTACATTAATGCATCATTGGCTAAACAATTAGGTCCTTTAAAGGGCATACTATAAACAGTTCAGTCACTTAAAAAAAGGCATAATTCTATGGTATTTAGGTGTTTTCCTCAATGGGTGAAACAATTCAGGCTTTGGACAAATCCCTTATCCTTGTTTGCCTCAGTTTCCTTATCTATAAAATGTACTGGAGAATGAAATGGTAAACCATTTCAGTATCTTTGCCAAGAAAATCTCAGTGCAGACATGAAGAGGTGGACACAATTGGAAAGGATGGAACAACAACAGTAGATATTGAATCACTCCTAGGACAGCATGGCCAGTTCATAAAATATAAATCAAATTCTTCCTTCTTTCATTCTCCTGACTTTTGGGGATCCTCTTACATTTTTGACCCTTAGATTCCTTTTGTCTCCTGATGATCCTTATTTATATTTTCTTCTGTCATCAGTGAGGGAAGATTAAAGGAGAAGAAGGAAGATTAGTGAGGAAGAAACTGACAGGAGAGATTCAAGGATCATAGTATTTAAAGGGATGTCTGAGACCATTTAGGCCAACTCCTTTATTTTGCATGTGAGGAAATAGACCCAGAGAAGCTCTGACTTGCCCAGGTTCATACCATATAGATCATATAGTAAATATCAGTAGTGACATTTTTTCTTTCTTTTTGGAGGGCAATTGGGGTTAAGTAACTTGCCCAAGGTCACATGGCTAGATTTTTGTTTGTGTGTGCATTAAGTGTCTGAAGCCGGATCCAAACTCAGGTCCTTCTGACTGCAGGGCCGGTGCTCTATTAACTGTGCTACCTAGCCGCCCTGTAGTGCCATGTAGTGACATTTCAGTCTAGATCACTGACTCCAGAAACTGTGTTCTTTCTACTATTTCATGCTGCAGGATTTATTCAGTCAGTCAATAAGCATTTATTAAATATCTCCTATGTACTGAGCTCTGGGGATACAAATAAAGGCAAAAGACAGTCCCTACCCCCCCAGGAGCTCACAATCGAATGTATTTAAAATGAAGGAAAAGGAAAAGATAGTTATCAAGTCAAGATAAATAAAAGACTTTCAATGTCTCAATAAGGTGCTTAACAGGTGAGGTTAACAGGAATAGTTAAAACAAGGCTTAGAATGTCAGTCAACATGGTGAATGAAGAATTTTTCGGTACATTGACTTAAAATGTACATACCCTGTTTGTATTTCTACCATAACCAAGTAACTAGTATCTCCATTCTGACTGTAGGCTTCTCTCCATCCTAAAAGAGAAGGCGAAGGAACTCATATGACTTTCCACACTCCAGGTGATCAGGGACAATGATGTGTTCTTTTTTAAAGATATGGAAGAAAAGCTTCAATGGAGTGAAAGGATCTGAAATGACAGAGGGAAAAATTGACCCTTGTCAGGGGTCTGGAGAGTTAAGTTCCATCAGGCAGAGGAGGAAAGGAAGGAAAAGGTCAACTGTATACTTTGAACTAAAAAAACACATTTGAGAATCTCCCTGAAGAAGAGGGAGCTAGGTGCTCTGAGGAGAGAGCAGATGTTTTATGTCAAAGAAATGGTGCAATGAGTAGAGCAACAGAAATGACCAGGTGAGAGGTCATCCAGTAAGGATCAGAGGAAGAAGAGAAGAGTGGGGGTGCCTGGTAACTCCCTGCTTAGGGTCATCAAGACAGTCTGCTTGATAAAAATGTTACAGAGGTCTGTTGTCTTCCTGGGGCATGTAGCTAAAACATTAGAGAGAACCTTCTAAGACTTACCAAGATGGATGACTGCCATCCAGTTCCAGTGATTCTTGTCAGTACAAATGATGCTTACAGAAGGGGCCTACAAAGTCTTGCCAAAGATTTTGGAATTGTGTTTTCTTCATTGCTGCCCACTGAAGGCAAAAGAGGAAGAACAGAAAAACTGATTTAGGAAGTTAGCAGCTGTCTAAGGAGGTGGTGACTGAGAATGAGATTTGGAACACTGGATCATAGTTGAATATAGAGGTGGCAGATTCCTGGCCAGGTGCAGAGTGTATCTAAAATATTTTTGGTAATAGTATTTTTCTTTTGTGTCTTGCAAATATAATAAAAAAGGACTTCAAACTAAATTGGAGGAGGGGGGAAATTGCCTATGTACACCAAACAAGCTAGATGCCATAGAGAAGTGCTACAATAAAGAATGAAGAACACTTGAGGTATCTGGAGGTTCCTAGGAGACAAAAATCTGTGAACAGAATGACAGAACCAGCATGAAAACTGATGGCCTCAAAAGCTTCTACACATCAAATACCCAATGTTTAGGCAGCAAGCAAGAGAAACTAAAATTCCTAATACAAAATAGCAAATTTAACATCATTATCCCTGAGACATAGTGAAATGAAACCCAAGACTAGCATATGGTGGTGAATAGGAGTATACCTTATTCAAAAGAAACAGAAAAGATAAAAAGATGGGATAGCATTATATACTGAAGTATACGTAAAGTAAGGAAATTTAGGAATCAGAAGAAAAATCTAGGGGAAAACATTTGGTTGAAGATTAATGGAGGGAAAACAGAAGTGATTTTTATCATTGGAATATACTACAGACCACCTGGCCAGAAAGAGGGAATAGATAAGGAGTCAAGAGATCACAATCCTGGGACAGAGGTGATGGGAGACATCAGTTTTCCAAAAATCTGCTGGACTTCTCTCTTAACTAAAAAGCAGAGAAGATAATAATTTCTTGACTGCCTTAATGATACTTTTGTCAATTAAAAGGTGGAGAAATTTGACTCTGAATCTGTTTCTCCTAGAAAGAGAGGAACTGGTTGCTGGGATATAAATGATGAAAACATTGTGGGGATGGGAAGAAGTGACCACTAACCCCTAAAATCTGTGATGGCGAAGGAAATGAAGGCTTAGACAGTCTGATATGTAACTTAGCTTTGAGAAAACATATTTCAAAGGATTCTGATTAAGAATGGTAGAATCCTACGGACTAAAATTGTACTGGGGAATTCAGGTTAGGAAGAATGGGAAACTCTCAAGAAAGAAATTCTGAAGACAAAAAGAGAAATGATTCCAATAACCATTAAAAATGATAATTTCATAAGGAATTGATGTGGTAAGCATAGGAATTTATAAACGAACTTAGATTTTCTAAAATGTACATAATGAAGATAAAAATAACACAGCACAGGAGAGAGGGAGGGAAGGGAATATACATTCATTTTGGAGCTGTTCAGTTGTTTCAGTCATCTCTGACTCTTCGTGGCCCGATTTGGGTTTGTTTTTATTTTGGCAAAGATACTTAAGTGACTGCTGCTTCATTCTCTAGATCGAATACAGATGAGGAAACTGAGGCAAACAGGGTGGATTAAGTGACTTGCTCAGGGTCACACAGCTAATAAGTGTCTGACACCAGATTCTAACTCGGATCTTCCTGACTTCAGGTTCTATGCTCTATCCATTTCACTACCTAGCTGCCCAACATTCCTTAAGTGCTTACTATGTGCCAGGCACTGTGCTAAAATATAATATTACATAATGCCATATAATATACAATATAATAAAATGCAACATACAATATAATAATATATGATACAAATATCTCATTTGATAACCCTGAGAGGTAGGTGCTGCTATTATTCCAGTTGAAGAAACTGAGGCAGGCACAGGTTAAATGACTTGCTCAGAGTCACACAGCTAGTAAATGTCTGAAATGGATTTAAACTCAGGTCTTCCTGACCCCAGACCCACTCCGTCACCTAGCTCAATATCAGCCCAATATTCAGTCCTCTAAAAGCTGTCAGCTGTGCTAAAGCTCAACGTAAAAGGCTGGTGGGGGAAGCTAAGGATTTTAAAAATTATACCTTGAGAAATCAAAATGTTAAAGAGGGGTTAGAACTGCTGTTTGGGGTGGATGCAAAGGAAGATCCAAACAGCACCTACCTGACGAAGTTGTTATGAGGATTAAATAAGCTAATCTTTGTGTAGCACTTAGTATAGTGCCTAGTGCTTAGTAGGCATTTAATAAATGCTTATTCCTCTTTCCCTTCCCCCACTTCATCCTCTTTCTTTGTCCCTCACTGTCTCCTTTCAGCCATGACAGGAAAAAAAAAACCTATTCAGAGAAGAATCCTAATAGAATAGCAGTTAAATTGTCGTGTCAAAATCATGTAGCTTTCCTTAAAATTACACTAACAGTAGCTATAGCAGCCTAGGGAGAGACTTTTGGAGTTTGTGTTGCATTTGTAAACATGCGGGAATAAGTTAAGTATATTTAGAGACACCATGGTACTGTGGAAAGAATACTGACTTTGGAATTAGGGGATCTGAGTTCAGATAGCTTGATTTTGTCAATACAACCTATGGAACTCTAGGCAAGCCATTTATCTTTTATGGGTCTCAGTTTCCCCAACTGTCAAATGAAGGATTGATTAGATTAACTAGATAGTCTCAAAGATTCATTCTGGCTTCAAATGTTTGATCCCAATGCTCTAATATTGACATGAAGATCTCCTAGTTACATGTTAGGTATCCAGAACTATTCCTATTCAAAACTGATGGTGATATAAAATGAGTCCCTCCTTTAAAAATGTTTAACTCATTTATGCATAATTATCCCTGTCCTTGACTCGATAACTGGCTTTACTTTGATGTCCCTCAGTCTCCACATTTGTTTCATTTCCTTTTCCAGATCCACATATTTATTTTCTTTGTGTATATTTTTTTTGAATGTATCTGTTTGGTGGAGGAACAATATCAGTGAACCTTTTTTGGGATTTTATTACACTTATGTTATTATTACCATTTTTATTGCACAGATTGACCTGGATTCCTTGAAAGAAAGGAAGCCAAAAATTTCCTTTGGAGGGGGCCCAGCTAAAAAGAGATGGAAAGAAGGTGAATAGAGGTATAGAGCAGAGGGAAATCAGAATAGAGTTCTGGGAAGTGGATGAGTAAATGGGAGGAGAGTGTTTTTTGGTAGGTGGAGAGGTACTATGTGGGGAGAGGTAGAGAGTTCTCTCTATCCCAGAGAAGAAGAGACTAAGTGTTTTTTAAAAATTGAAGAAGCAAAGATGATTGAAAATGGAAAATAACTAGATGTAAAATATCTGTGAGAAAAATTAGGGAATTAGGATTATTTTGCCTGCAGAGAAGACATTTTTTTTGTTCAGTCACTTCAGTCATGTATGACTTATCATGACCCCTTTTATAGTTTTCTTGGCAAAGATACAAGAGTAATTTACTATTTACCTCTCCAGCTCATTTTGCAGATGAGACAACTGAGGTAAACAGGGTTAAGTGACTTGCCCAGGGTCACACAACTAGTAAATGTCTGAGACTGGATTTGAACTCTGGTTTGTCCCCTGTACTACCTAACTACCTAGAGAAGACTAAGAGGGTAGTTTGATCACTTTCATTATACTGCAATAAGACTTGGTCTGTGAAGTTTAAAGAAACTTTTTTGGGTCATTTTATTTTGTTATTATCTATTTTCTAGCTCCTCACCCCAATATTTCATCATTGCACAAACATAACCCTGTATTCTCAAATCTGTGCTAGATAGAGGCCAAACTCTGATAGATATTTATTAAACCAGAAAGACTTTGGGTGGTGTTCCAGAAATACTCTGTATGTGCTACCTGAAGGCAAGCCTTGCTAAGTTTGGCCAAGCTCATCACCCAAAATTTGACTACAAAGAAGTGAGTTTTTATTTGTTAGTTTTGTTTTAGTCCCAGCAAATCATGAAAATCATTGAATAGACAGTATTATACTATGGCAAGAGGATCAGAGGATGTGTGTTCATATCCTACTTCTGATGTTCACTACTTGAGTGACCATGAGCAAATCACTTAACTTTTCCATGCCTCAGTTTCCCCATTTGTAAATGAGATGGCTAGATTAGCCGACCTCTGAGGTCCCCTCTAGCTCTTGATCTGGGATTAGCCAAGATATAGCGAGGCTATGATCTGTGTTAATTGAGAGGTATACAATGAAACTATGGATTTTTTAAAGAAGTACTTGGTATTCATATTCTTTCTCTGATTATTTTTCAGTAAATTTCTCAGAATCTGGGACCTCTGTACTATGGTGGCTGGGAAATAATGAACTAATGGTGCTAGAATAGGAATGAAAAGGCTTGAATTTTAATGCTCTGCTATTAATTTATAAGTTATATGTATATAATTTATATAACCTTAGACAAGGAGCACCTAGGCAGTGGAGTGGATAGTGTGCTGGCCTGGAGTCAGAAAGCCCTGAGTTCAAATCTAACCCCGAGGCTACTTAACTAGCTGTGTGACCCTGGGCAAGTAACTGAATCATATTTGTCTTAGTTTCCTCACCTGTAAAATGAGGTGGAGGAAAAATAGCAAACTATTTCAGTATCTTTACCAAGAAAACCCCAAATGGATCCATGAAGAATTGGACCCAATTCTTAGACACAATGCTAAGCAACAACATAACCTTAGAAATAGCTTTTTATTTCTCTGTGCCTCAATTCCCTTATTAGTAAAACGAGGTAATAGAACTAGATAGTCTTTGAGTTCCTTTTCAACTTTGAAATTGACTGTATTATTATTATTATGATAAGCTATTATAGGAGTCTATCCTAGTCCCTAATTATCTACGTTATACAATTTGGCATTTTATCCTGTCTACCTTACATATTTATTAGGACTTTGTGAACTGTAAAATGCTATATGAACATGACATATTAATTATATTGCAGAGGTGACATGCCAGCCATAGTGGGTAGAGGTCTAGCTTCTGATCCAGGAAGACCTGGGTTCATGTCTCTGACACATAGTCACTCTATGACCCTGGGGCAAATCACTCAACCTCTCAGTGCTTCAGGCAAATCTAAGACAAATTTTAGAGAAGGTATAGACCTGCATTAGTAGAATTTTCTTTATTCTAGAGCTTCCTATACCAATAAAATCTCTGGTCTAATCTCAATCCCTATTATACCAGTACATAACACTGATTTATGTAAGCATTTGTATAGGTATATATACTTTGTCAGTGCTCCTGAGATCCATATTTACATCAGTTTCCTCCACTGATCCAGGCTATAACTCCTAAAAATGAGTAAGGATCATAGGTCTGTAGGTAGAAGGGACCCTTAGAAACCTTTAGAAGAACCTAAAAGACCAACCTCTTCTTTTGAAAATAAGAAATCTGAAAACCTAGCTAATATAGGTAGATCTTTCTGTCTCTCTGTCTCTGTCTCTCTCTCTCTCTCTGTGTCTCTCTGTCTCTGTCTCTGTGTGTGTGTGTCTCTCTCTCTGTCTCTCTGTGTGTGTCTCTCCCTCCCCTTCTTCACTCAGTAGAAAAGTACCCTTCCATCCACCTCACAGGAGCTGAGAGGAGGGACTCACAGATTTCCCTACTGCTCCATCCTTCAGCAGAGAACAAACACAGAACCAATTCAGATTGCTTCTGCCTCCTAGTTCATCAGTAAGGTGGAGAACAAAGGTCAAGAAAAATCACTCCAAAGTACCTGGTGGATGCCATACCTACCACTTTAGTCAAACAGAAGTTTGTTCTGTCAGTGTCTTTCCTTCTTGGGGGTTTGGGGTGGGGGAGCACTCACAGGCATTATAAAACTTTCTATTTATAAGCTTGTTCAAGAGTTTTATTTATTTATGAATAAAAGAGGTTTGGACCCATCTTCTCAATCCGATCCATATAATTTGTTAGGGGTGAAGATTCTGTATCAGGAGGGTCCTGATAGGAAGCTACCCCCTCAATCCATGTTTCCTTGAGGAACATTCCTATCCTTCTAGCAGCAGGTATGGGAGGGATGATTTCTTCTACCACCCCCTCCTTCACACAGCTAGATAATATCTATTGTAAAAGATGACATTACCAAAGAGGGTAGAGGGGGAGAAAGTCTAAAATATAAGGGGATTGGCCTCAGAGTGCTTAATAAAACATTTTAAGTCTCCTTAGGAATGAGGAGGAGAAAAGACCTTGGCTCTATTCAGTGATCAGCAAAATGTCTCCCAATTACTTTTCAAATATTTTGGGATGAGTGGAATCCAAAATGCGTTTTACTAAGTACTCTTCTCTTTCAACTTAAGCCCCCACCCCCTTTTATTTCAGGAGACATTCAATCCGTCAGTCTCAGATTCCCTTACACTTACCTCATCAGAATCAGGTTTTATAAGAGCTACCTGATAGTGAGGAACCCCCTAGAGCCTTTATTCTTGAACCAGGAGGTCATGGGGTTTTTTTTGCCAGCACTTATTGCAACTTGAACCAAGAGCATCTCAAGTTCAGTTTCAAAGTTAGAGCCTACAACCTTGAATGGCGTCTAAACCTGGCAAAATCTAGCTGCCCTTTCCTTCGTGCTAACTTGCTCAGAAACAGCATTTGTGATGATGCAGTTACTATCCCAGAGAAGCTGGGAACAAAAGATATAGGCAGGTAAAGTTAAAGAAAATTATCTTATGGCCACAAACAGAGTTGCTTCTACTGGTGAGCTCTAAGATTCTTACTCAGCACAATGGGAAAAAAATGAAACCAAATAAACAATCAGTCCCGAAGTCACCATTGTGCTGGTTTTATGCTGTATACTATGGAAAAATACTTGTTATTTTAGAATGGGATCATAGGTTCGGAGCCGGAGGGGACTCCTCTATTTCTACCCACCCACTTAACAGATGAGGAAAATAAGGCCCAGAGAGGTTAAGTGATTTGCCCAATAGGAACGAGTGAAAGAAGGTTTTGAACTCAGGTCCCCTGACTCCAGCTCTGGTATTCTTTCCATTGCACTGAGCAGGTGTGTGTCCACTCTGAATGAACCTAACAGCAGAGTGCCCTGCTATTCTACTGGGTTTTCCCATATTTGAACCCATAGCCCCATTTCCCCCCGATTGCTTGGCAGCATGTCTGAATGTGCCACATTTCAGTGTCAAGTAGAAAATGATTGTATAGGTCCTGACATTACCTAGTTCCTGACTTTAACAAGTAAGTACATTAGTTGAAACATGTCAAGATGGCTCACCTTCCCTTACTGTGATCTGACCCCCTTGCTTTTAACTCTTTCAGGACTCCACCTCCACCATTCCTTCTCATCTTCTATCCCAAACCAACCACAGTGTCCTAGCATGGTCCCTCAAGCAAACATTCTATGTCTGATATTTTTGCTGTAAGAATCTGGTCACCCTAATTCTGTAATCCAATGGAATGACAGCAGGTTAATATCCTTGCAGAGTACAATCATTCTACAATCATCCAAGGTGCAATGAGTGCTCAAAAGATGTGACCCCCAGCTTCACCTTAGCCTTTTTTTTCCAGCTCTGCTACTAACATACTACATGACATGGAACATATTTCTTTTGTTAAAAAATATTTTTATTTATTTCAGTAAATACTTACCAATTACATGTAAAAATTTTTAAACAATTTATAAAAAATTTGAGTTCCAAATTCTCTTCTTTCCTCCTGCCCCACCCTCCCCCTTGAGAAGGCAAGCAACTTGATATTGATTATACACGTGAAGTCATGCAAAACATATTTGGAATGTATTTCTTTTTTCTGTATTAAAAATTGTTTTTTTTAGCAATTTACATAAAATCTCCCTTTAGTTTAGTGTGATACTTTCCTGCAAGAAAGTACTTATTAAGAGCAGCTTTGGTCAAGAATGGAATGAAATAGCTGATCAAAAAGGCATCATTGTTGATTTTTTTAAAGCTGTATATTTATTGATTGTGTTAAAAACAAAAACAAAGCTAAAACATCTGCAAGGAATATTTTCTCAGTTTTGACTTGTGGTAGGGTTTTTCCATTTTCATGCAAATGCTAGAGCTGCATTCTGTCTAGTGTCTGTTGTGCTAGAGGATAGAAATATAGCTTCACATAATGTGTAGCCCCTGGTTCAAAGACTCTAAAGTTGTGAAATCCCAAATTGTCATTGCTCCATCAATGCCAGTCTCACTTGTTCACTTCATAAATAGACACTAGGGTGACACTATTTTGGTATATCGTGTCTAGCACAGTGTGGCGTTCAGCAGTCGTGGCTCTCTTCTCTGTGTTGTGGAAGCATTCTGTCACAGAGATGTTGCACTGGATTCTCTGTTTTGCAATGTTTAATTTAGAGACAAAGTTCAAGGACACATGATAATCATAGTTAAACAGTATTGGGCAGCAGTCATGGCCAGCAACCGCCACATTATTCTCAGAGACAAACAACATACCCAGGAGTGGGAGGAACTCTGTTTTCAGCTATGAAACCATAATACTTTTGGAAGCCTTGGCAACTGATGCAGTCTATCCTGACTAACCCAAGTGAGGAGGTTCCCATTGACAGATTGACCCCATGGATCCAACCACCACCAGACTCTGACATCAGTTGACCAAAAGGCATCTTGGTACCCCACAGAGTACTGGCTGGCCTTTCATCATCTTCTTTAATGTAGGCAGAAAAAAAATCTGCATTTGAAGTCACAAGATACAGGAAGACATTCCTGAGGTTCCAGGCCAAAGTAAGGACATAGAACGAATTGGCGTTTTATGTATTTGCTTGCCAACCAGTCATTTTCAGACTCAAAGTAGCACACATATATCAATCAGTCAAGCTCCGCTACCTATGGCAAGTTTATTCTTCTGGGGAAACCATTTCACAAAGGTGACTGCTTGGTTAATCCTCAGGATCACTAGCATTGGTTTCCAGATGCTATCTTTCTGACTCCAGATGTGGGCATTACATTCTGCACCACAGGTTACAATTTGATTGATCTTGGTAGCCCAGGCAATACCTGTAATGTGTCCATTCTGTTCCTTCAGTTCATGGGTTTTCACCTATTGGTTCCCATTCTTCTGGTAAATGTGGTCTTCATGATGATTAGAGCTAAGGGCAATCTGAGTATGGTCTCTGTTCTAAGCATGACAGGTGATTGGCTCTAGTAAAAATTAATATAAGAATGTCATTCTTAGTGTTTTCAAAAGGGAAGAAAAATGGGGAGGGTGTGGGTAGGCCCTCCTCTCCATAGGAGGATTTGTGGAATTTGGTCACTTGATGTGAATAATTGGAGTGTATTTCTTAATGGATACATGTAAACTACATGGGCAACACATACACCTTACATGTATATGCATATGCTCATATATGTGGACAAGCTCCTTGAGAACAGAGACTGTTCTGGTTTGTTTCTATCCCCAGGTCCTTCCATAGAGTCTGTGACAAAGTAAATGCTTAACAAATTATCATTATTACATTGATTGATCAATCTTTCTTACAACAATTCAGTTCAAGAAATATTTTCCTAGGATTTGCTAACTTAAATACTTTAGGCACTGAGACAGATCCAAAAAGAAATAAGATTCAATCTAGCTACCTTCTAGGAGCTTATCAACTAGTAGGGAAGATAAGAAAATTATGCAAATAGCTAAAGTACAGAACTGAATGTGATAAGTGTCTGGGAAGTCCCAGGCATTGAGGTTATATCTGAATGGAAAATCAGGGAAGGCTTCATTGAAGAGGAGGCATTTAAGCTTCAAGAATGCATCAAATTTCAACAAGTTGAGATGGAGGTGGGGAATGGGGAACTATGGAAACAAAAAATATGTGGTTGGGAAATCATGGGGCATATCCATGGCCATGGTATCATAGTCCTCTCTACCATAGTCTGCTCTACCAGGCAACTAGAATGGAACCAAATTGTGTAGGTCTTTAAATGTCATGTTAAGGACATAAATTCGGAAGAGAGTGGGAAGTTATTGAGGCTTCCAAAGCAAAGGAGTGAATGATCAGAGAGCTGTCCATTAGGAAAATGAATATGGTCATAGATCTTAGAATCAACTTTAGTAGAAAGAGACTGTAGATGGGAAGTCCAGTTAGGAGACCACTATACTATAGAAGAGAGATAATGGAGGTTTGTACTAGTGTGGTAGAAGTGGGGATGGAAAAGTTAAAGTTGAGAGATATAAAAGAGGTGAGATTATCCGACCTAATATCTAATTGGATGTGTGTGTGTGTGTGTGTGTGCACATGTATGTATGTCTTGTATGTATGTCCAATGAAGAGGGTGGAGTAAAAAATAGCACCAAGATTTTGAGTCTAAGTGTCATTAATAGGAATCAGGAGATCAGTAAAGGAAAAGCAAGTTTTGAGAGGTAAATAATGAATACATTGGGACATACTGAGTTCCAGGTGTTGGTAAATCAGCCAGGTAGAGCTCGTAGAACAATAGGTTTAGGGATATCAGGGACTTTAGGAGGCATTTAGTCCAACTCCCTTCATTTTACAGATGAGGACATTTAGGTCATGAAAGGTTGAATGACTTGCCCAGGGTCACATGGGTAGTATCAGGCAGATAAGGTATTTGAACCCAGGTCCATGGACAGTTAGGTGGTGCAGTGGATAGAGCAGCAATCCTGGAGTCAGAAGGACCTGTATTCAAATCCAACCTCAGACATTTGCTAGCTGTGTGACCCTGAACAAGTCACTTAACTCCATTTGCCTCAGTTTCCTCATATATAAAATGAGCTGGGGAAGGAAATAGCAAACCACTCCAATATCTTTGCCAAGAAAACCCCAAACGGGGTCACAAAGAGTCAGATATGGCTGCAAACGACTAAACAACCATGGACTCCAAATCCTTTGTTTTTTTTCTAGTGTACCACACTGCCTCCCAAATATCTACTAGGCGGTTGGATCTGGAGCTCTGAAGGCCAGATGGGGCTGAAGAAAGACATGATGATTGAAACCAGGGAAGTGGATGTAATATCTAAGGAAAGAGGGTATATAGAGAGAAGATAATACCTAGAGGAATGCCCACATACATATAGCCACATACACAGCCAGCATTGAAATGAATTGTTAATGTAGGCCTAACTTGACATCAGCTCTGAAGGGACACAAATCAAGGGAATGATCTAGGTCCTTGAATAGCTAGGTCTCACACTGTTTGTGTCTTTGATTCAGGTCAAGTGGAGAGCCGCTGGACACACTGCTGAGAGACAGATCTTTTCACTTGGAAACTGTGATTTATCCATCCTTATTGTAAGAAGATGGCTGTCCTTGTTCCAAAAGGCTGTCCTCTGTGTGAGGAACGATTGTATGATCAATGCCAATGGTGAGCTGAAAACTTGTTTCTTCTTTCCCTCTTTAACTGAAAGGTTTATTCAAGTTATTTGTAAATTTAACAATAACTAAGATTCCAAGGCCCATTACTCAGAAAGCCTTGATTTCCTTGCTTATTCTGTGCCCCTTATCAATACTCTTCAGAGCTTGAGGCTGAAGCAGCATAATGGAAGCAGGGAGACATTGTCTGCATCTCAACAAGGACCCTGGCATTTGGTAACAAAGCTATCAGGTTGTCTTTCCCCCCTCCCCCCACTCCTCCATCCCCAGACAAAGCCCCTGATAACTGTGTGGGCTCTGAGACCTGAGAAGCAGTAGGGGACAGAGAATTTTGGACATTTCTTGTGCTGATTGCCACAGTCTACCTGTGATTTATGTCCCTCAGAGAACTCCTCATAGTCTAGTGTATAACTACCCCCAAACAAATCCCCCCAATGGACTGAAAAGTCCCAACAGAGGCAGATCTTTCTCTTTTCTTTTGGTTTTGAATCAAATGTCATCCCAAAGGCAAATGACCTCTTTTATTGATTGGTTACCTTGAAATTTTCTTTTTGTTCTGTTACTGTTTTGCCTGACTGGGAAAATCCTGCTCACATGCTCAGTTCTCCAGGGGAAGGCTGCAGAATTCACTGGTGCAAGTGGATAATCCATTCATGGTAGACCTGGCCAGCTTGCCAAAGATGATGAATTGCTGCGTTCGTCTTATAGCTATCAGGCTTCACTAACTTCCAAACTTTGCCATATACACCCTGGTACCATACTCTTTTCCTCTTCCCACTGGAACTTGGGTTTTGCCCCTTGGACCTTGGTCTCTGAAAGGGGAGTTTTTTTGTCTTATCTTGCTTAGAACCAGGATACCATACCACTTCCTGGCCATTTCAAAGCCAAACCATACTCATGCCCTCACTCCACTTTCCTTTTATATGTTGTCTTCTCCCATTAGGATGTAAGTTCATGGAGGGCAGAGACTGTCATACTTTTGTTTTTATGCACAGTGTTTAGCACAGTGCTTGGCATATAGTTTTCATTTCATTAAAAAGTGTTAATAAAAGCTCTTCCTCCCTCCCTTCCTCTTTTCCTCTCTCCATTCCTTCCTTTCTTCCTTCTCTCCTTCCTTCCCTTCTTAAACTTCCCTCCCTCCCTCCTTCCTTGTTTATTTTCCTCCCTCCCTCCTATCTTTCCTCCCTCCCTCCCTCCCTTCCTTCCTTCCTTCCTTCCTTCCTTCCTTCCTTCCTTCCTTCCTTCTTTCCTTCTCTCTCTCTCTCTCTCTCGCTCTCTCTCTCTCTCTCTCTCTCTCTCTCTCTCTCTCTCTCTCTCTCCTTCTTCCTAATGTACAGAGAAGGGAACCTTGATCAAAAAGAATTTATCATGGACTCTGAAGTCACACCAATAGCCAAAGTGTACAAATGATCTATACAAATAGATCATCATACTTTTGAAAAAGTCAGAAAGCCTCCTATGTTCTCATAGTCAGAAGTAGAAATTTCCAGGAAAGTTTCCAGGATCAGGGCTTACTCAGCAGCAACCATCTGTCTCTCTTGTTTGGGAGTGGGAGAGTTTAGTTAGCTGTAGGGGCAATGTTGGATGGTGTGTAGAGTGCTGAACTTAGGAAGAACCGAGTTTGAATCTTGCCACAATCGTTTGCTAGTTCTGTGAATCTGGAAAAGTCAACACTTCTCTGATCCTCAGTTTCTTCCTTTGTAAGAGAGTACCCACCTCACAGGGATGTTGTGAGCATCAAATGAAATAAGGTATGTAAAGTTCTTTGTAAACATTCAAGTGTTTTATGAATATTAGCTACTATTGTTAATCAACAAATAAAGCTAGAGGGCCTTCTCTGTGTA
The DNA here is from genome assembly GCA_011680675.1 of Gymnobelideus leadbeateri. Classification (NCBI taxonomy): domain Eukaryota; kingdom Metazoa; phylum Chordata; class Mammalia; order Diprotodontia; family Petauridae; genus Gymnobelideus; species Gymnobelideus leadbeateri. Next base: position 118,469 of record WOXC01003626.1, on the reverse strand, counting down.
ATATATTCAAGGTCTTATAGAGAGAAGGAAGAAGGAAAGCTGGCATCGTCCCTATTATTTAAGGCCCTATAGTCAAGAGGGAGAGGATAGAATCTATATATGTAAGAATATAACAGATCAATGTGGAAACAAGGGCCAAATATTAGAGTTCAAATTTAATAAACAGAAATGCCACATTAATGCTAACTGAATATTTGAGAGGTGGCCTTTTAGAGTGCTTGAGATCTTACCTTAGTCAGGAAGACCTGAGTTCTAGTCCTTTTCCTGACATCCCTGGATAGGTCACTTCTCGGTACTCTGGGCAACTCTCTAAGACCATAAATTGATTAAGCACCTGCAGATCTAGGTTGTTTAAGGGAATTTCCTTATTGGAACTTTCCAATACCAGTGAAATAAAATCACCAGTCCAGTAAAAACCACAAAGAAAACAAAATGGTATATAGAATGAAGGAGGGAATAGAGAGGTAGTGGGGTTCTTCAAGGAAGCTTCTTAGATGAGGTAAGCTTTAAACATGAAGGGGGTCACCTTGGACAAAACACTTCTCCTCTTTAGGCCTCAGTTTTCCTCATCTGTAAAACTAAGGAGTAGAGCTATGTGGTCATTTGGCTTCTTCCAACTCTATGGTCTATGCCTTTATGATTAATTTCTCCTATGTTCTACTGCTCTCCTCCCTTGGCCACAATAGCCCTACCGTTTGTTCTTCCTGCCTCAGAGCCCTGTCCTTTCATCCAATTCTCACCTTGTAAAAGGCAACAAGGGAAGGACCCCTAAAATTGGGTGAACTGAACTTGGCATAATGAATGAAAATAATGCCCATTTTGGTTTGTCTACTTCTTGTCAGCTCAAAATATATCCTCATTTGGCAAGTTGAAAAGTTACTATAATGTTGTCTCCATGGAATTTAAGCTGTTGGTAGGTAGAAAGAGGACAAGGAGACTGAAGGAGGAAGGAAAACAACACTTTTCCTATTTATTTATCTGCTGGTTAAAGCAGCGTCTTCTGATGTGAAGCCTCAGGATATAGGACAAAGTCTAAAAACACAGCTAAAAATGCATTTGACATTTTAATACATCTGTCATTTCAGGCAGATCACAACCCCTCCACCCCTTCTCATTCTCTGTGACTCTTGTCCGTGCCTTGCCATAAATCCCCCATAAAGGACTCATTCACTGTGATAAAGGTTTTTCCTTTTGGTGTTTTGCTATTTCTGGGGTATATTGATGTATCACTTGGCCTGCCAATTCTGGTTTCTTATTCTTGCTACATGACCCTCCTTTTCTGCTCATAACATGTCTTCAATAATTTTCTTTATGCCAGTTTCTAACTGTAAATCATTACTAGTAACATGCTGTATGTAGTCTAATTATGTCTAGAGCCATAACTAGCTTAGGGCCACTAGGGCTTTTCCCCATGGTGGGAAACTTAGAGGGAAAATTATTTTGAACAGATGTACTCTTTTACTAGAGTGGGAAGAGGTGAGAGGAAGTCAGATGCTGGCTGAGGAACAAGGAAGAGAAAGTTTGGATCATGAGTGTCTGTTGGGACAGCGTATTGCATCCTGTTCACTCTTTCCCTCATTACTCCAAGAAATCCCCAATCTCTATACTTCATTCTCTTCCTAGGACTTCCCTTTCCCTCATTCCTTACCTGCTGGACCAGATACTCACTTACCCTTTCTCTGTAAGCAAAAACACAATAACAATATAATAAAAGAGGGTGAGTAATAATTCTAGTACTCCCTGTTTGTCCTCCATCCTGCATGGCAAGGAGCCTTCCTAAAGTCTCCCTGTTAAGGTAGAACAAAAATGGACCCAGATCATTTGGATTGAACTGGATGATCTCTGAAGTTATTTTTTTTTTAACCAAGATTACATTTAGCAAGTTCTCTGTGCCATTTAATTGAATATGTTATGATTACATGGCATAGTAAAAATAATATTAGATTGGATAAGACAACTAGGTGACAGTGGATAGAGATTGGGAATTAGAGTCAGAGAGATCTGAGTTAAAAGCCTGCCTTAGCTGCTTACTAGCTGTGTGACCCTGGTCAAGTCACTTAACCTCTGTTTGCCTCAGTTTCCTCAACTGTAAAATGGGGGTAATAACAGCACCTACTTTCCAGGATTGTTGTGAGGATCAAATGAGTTAGCAGATTAAATTGCTTTGCAAACCTTAAAGCACTATACAAATTCTGCTTGTTTTTGTTATGGTCATGATTTTTACTATTAGTAGTAGTAGTGGTAGTCATATTTTTTAAGAGTTAGAGTACTTGAAATTTGAATCCTGGAACCGCCACTTAGTACCTTTAAGACTTTGCACAAGTCACTTTTCATTTCTGGGCTTGTGTCTCTTCATTTATAGAAGGAGGTCACTGGATTTTGTGACCTGTAAGGTGCCTTCCAGCTCCAAAGCTAAGCTCCTTTGATGCTATATAATGAATTACAAAGTTGATTCAAGGGAGAATTTCACTTTGCTTATCTCAGGTACAGACATTGCTAATTATAATTCTATCTACATGTAGTATGCACCTCTCTGTTGCCTTTTGGTTTACTTATACTTTTAATGCTCCTGAGATCATTGTGTTCTACAGCTCATAGCATTGTGAGAATTTAGATATTAGATATCAACTTTGGTGATAATGAGAAATTTGGGATAACTGAAAGGACTAGGCAGTTTTCTAAAAGTGATCCAGCCTTATCTTCTCTTACTCCATACTGGACACTCTTCATCTATAGCACTTGTCCAAGATTTGGTGAATAAATTCTATAAATTGTGAGTACAATTGCATGTCCTGTGTTTTCCATGGACTTCTTTTTCCTTTATTTTTGCTTTTTGGAGGGGGGAAGGCAGGGCAATTGGTGTTAAGTGTCTGAGGTCATATTTGAACTCAGGTCCTCCTGACTCCAGGGCCGGTGCTCTATTCACTGCACCACCTAGCCTCCCCAGGGACTTGTTTTTCCATTGTGGATTAGACCAAAATGCCCTGCACAGAGTCCACACAAAAGATAGTTTTCCTGTTGAGGTCTAGTTTCTCCAAGAACTCTTACTTGAAGATGCCTTTTTTTTTTCTTTTGGCATCTAGACAAAACCTGTTCAGTGGGAGCCACAGTAGTATAAAATACTTTGCTCTAAGAATGCATTTTTAAAAATTGAACTAATTTCAGAACCTCCTAGCAATCATCAGTAAATGCAGAATAATTTCTTCTAAAAAGCTATGCCCATCTATAGAAGTGGATTTTGTACCATATCCTGAAGTTCCACAAAATTAGACATACACACACACACACACACATATAATCAATACACAATAGATCTGTGATTTAAGGCAGATCACAAGCTCTCTACCTCTTTTCGTTCTCTTTAACTCTTATCCATATCTTGCCACAAATCCTACATAAAAAATTCATTCCCTGTGATAAACACCTTCCTCTTGTTCTTTTGCTATTTCTGAGGCATACTGATGTATTACTTGACCTGTCTATCTCTTGTTTCTTGGATACATAATTTATATCCTCAAACAAGTGTATAAATGGATATTTTTCTCTTTTTTCAAAAAAAGAATTCAATTTTCTTTTCTTTTCAGATCTGAATTCTTTCCCTCCCACTTTTCCCCTCTCTGAGTGAGGGAGCAAGACAAACAAATCCTGATACAAACATGTATAGTCAAATAAAACATTTCTGCATTAGCCATGTCCAGAACAAAAACAAAGACACAAGCCTTGATCTAAATGTACTCTGAGGCCATTATCAGGAGGTGGGTAGAGTCTTTCATCAGGAGTCCTCTGGAATTGTGGTTAGTCACTGTGTTGATCAGAGTTCCTAAATGGGCACTTTTTTCAAATTACATCATAAAATAGTTATAGAGGATATGGATAAACTAAGAGACTAAAATTCTCAAAATATCATGACAGGTTTCCTATATGTTTGAAAGGTTAACATGCAGTTGAGATTGGGGGAGGGTGGAAGCAGGACCCGGAGACTTGCTCTGAAAATCTCTGGTTTAGAGGCAATAGACTAGATCTGCTTTCTTGAGGCCAGCCCAACTAAGTATGGGGAGGATCATTGCTAGTAGGCTGGCCATTGAGTGACTGATTCTTTAACCCATGAAAGAAAAATCTAAAATGGCCCTTGCCCCATTCTGCTTCTGTAGTGGCAGTATGGCAGAAAGGGGCTGAGGTGGTTCAGCTTATAGACTGTCTATAAGCATAAATTTGACCCTTGGTATTTTAAATTTGAGATGTTCATTAAATGACAATGAGTGGACATATTGCTGGATTAGCAGACTCATAGCAATCTTGACATTCTTTTTGTTAATAAAACTTGAAGAAAGATGGAAGTTGCAATAGAATGGAAGGGTGGACCATGGTATTATTTGGAGAAGCAAAGAAAGGAGTGGACAAGGTTGACTCCAGGATTTTGGGGGAAGCAACAACAAGGTTAATGGGATATTTGGTCATCATGAATTGTAGTAATAATAAGTTTTTGCAAAATGTTAAGTATGAAACTGATTGCAGTGTAGGTACCAACATCAGTTGTTGAGGATGAAGTAAAAGACAAATTCCGCAGAGAATCGATCAATAAATAAGCATTTAGTAAGTGCCTACTGTTACCCTACACTGTGATAGACAAGCACGGAGGATGTAAAAAAAGGCAAAAACAGTCCTTGCCTTCAAGGGGCTTGCAATCTAATGGAATTTGTTAATTTCTTCCAAATCAAATAAATATATAACCTGATATTTGCAGAATTCAATGTAAAGGTGGAAAAAGTGTGAGGATGCAGAAAGAAAACATGAGAATGTATGGGTCAAAGAGAAGGAATAAGAGAGGAAAAGACTTGTATATTGCATAGGAGCCTCCTCTCTATATATAATGAACACTTTGAAAAAAAGATGTCAAGAGCTGAATAACAACCTAAAGAGCAAATTATATTGTAGCAGGAAAAGACTTGACATTTATATGAGTATTATCCTTGGATCAGCTATTTATATATAATCAGATCATAGAAACATCAGAACTAAAACCAGAATTAGCTTTAAAAAACTACAAGAATAAACAAGAAGATAGTAATAGTTTTAAAAAAGATATGATGTACAATTGAAATATGTAAAATGGATGATTTACTAAAGAATTGAAAATTTTAATTATGGCAACCCATGAAAGAAGAATCTAAAATGGGATTAAAAAAGGGAAATGGATACTAGACATAACATTGAAACTGATGAGAATTTCATCCAGACTTTTGCCAATGTAAATTAGTTAACACAATAAGGAGACAAAAAAGATCCAGAGAGCAAGCTATAGGGAGCAAACGTTTGACTTACTTGCCAAAAGGAGAGATATGACTGCCAAAGGCACAAGTGGGTATAAATTTGTAAAATTTTGCAAAGAAAATTTTATGGCAATCAAGAGCACTGTTGTATTGTATAAATCAGCAAGAAGGCTTGGAGGATAAAACCAAAAGAAAATCAGAAGAAAAATGTAAAAGGCTTATTAAAATTTTTTTCCTGTTAAGCATAAGGGAATGACCACACAACACTCTAAGATCACCATTCTAGATGTGCATTTTGAAGAAGTAGAAGTGAAATTAAAAGGGATAAAGAGGAAAAGTAGCTGCATTGGCCATATATATATATATATATATATATATATATATATATATATATATATATATATAGAGAGAGAGAGAGAGAGAGAGAGAGAGAGAGAGAGAGAGAGAGGAGATGGGTACTTGAGATGATGTAATTGTGAGGTGATAAAGTTGTGAGTGGCTAATATGGAAGATACGTATGTAAGGGGAGAATAAATGAAAATTGTGGAAAAGAAAATCTCTGTTAAAAAAAAAAAGATGACAGAGGAACTTCAATAACCACCAACCTAGATGTCTACTGTCATCAACAGAAAATCTTTATAAGGGTAACTTTATGTGAATTAAGAGTAACCTATTAGTAGAGATCAGGCTTTTGCTTTTTGGAAGAAAAATGTTTCAATAGAACATTCCTTCAAATATCTTTACTATTTCACAGTCACCTGAAAGATGTATTTTTTTTATTGTTGATTACAAAAAAAATTTTTTTTGGCTGACTTAGAAATTCTTGTATAACAAAGCATCTCCCATCCATGTATCCATCCACGTATTATGGTTGTTCAATATTTCTTGGGAGATATAACAATAGAAAATAATCTAATAAACATCTGATGAAGTATAAAACAAAGTATATGTTTGCCAAATGCATTTACCACTGCAATGGAGGAGATACAGGTAGAAGAGGGATATCCTGTGAATGATGAGACCCTCCAAATGTTCCTGTTTGTGAACGGCATGGTGCTAATTACTTAAAGCCCTAGAACAGTGCAGAGCTTCCTAAAAGGAATCTGTAATTATAGGAGTTTGGCCTGTCTCTTCACACAGGAAAGACCAAATAGATGAAGAATGGTGATTGACTGGATTTCAACATGCATCTGGATGGACTTCCTATACAGCCTGTCCAATAGTATGTATATATGGTATTAACAGTTCATATAGACGACAACTTGGGTCCAGTTACATAAGAGGTAGCAAAATTATCAAACTCTTTCCCTGGCTACAAATGGAAATATAAAATGTATTCTGCTCAAAAGAGAAAATTAGGCTTATTTGAAATGATCCCTCATTAAAAATAAAACAATTACACATATGTGGCCAAGTATCCTTTTTTCCCCTCTTCTTTTTATTGCACTGTGTCATAGTGGATTCTAGACTGGACTTTGAGTCAGAAAGATCTGAGTTCAAATCCTGTCTGATAATTACTAGCTTTATGACCATGAAAAAATTACTTAAGTACACTGTGTCTCATTTTCATCATTTAAAAATAGGGATGGTAATGATTTTTGTATGTACTTCTCAGGATTTTATGAAGCTTAAATGAGATAACATATATAAAATGCTATAAAAATATCATCATTAGTAATCCTTTGACTCTGCTTGGCATGGTGAAAGTTGTACAGCTACCTCTTTATAAGCTTCATGATCTTAAGATGTTACTTGTTCATTTCTCTAGATCTCTTTCTCTAATCTGTAAAGGGCAATATTTGGATTAGATCATTCAGGTCTCTTCCAGCTCTAGTATTTGATGATTTTGGGGAATGAATAAAGAATCTTGTCAGATGGGGGGCATCTAGGTGGTGCAGTGAATAGAGCACTGGCCCTGAAGTCAGGAGGACCTGAGTTCAAATCTGGCCACGTGACCTTGGGCAAGTCACTAACCCCAATTGCCTTCCAAAAAGCAACAAAATAGAATCTTATCTTAGTCAAGGCTTTTATCCTTTTAGGAAATACTTCAAATTCCTCGAGTACAAAGTTTCATTGAGAGATCTCAAGGGAATAATTTTGACTAGGAGGACTATTTTTTAAAAAAAGTTTTTAATTGGTCTTTTTTAAAAAAAAAATATCGCCTCCAGCATCCTTTCTTCTTCCCCAAGCAGAGATCCATCCCATATAACAAATAGTATTTTTAAAGAGGAAAAAAACCCACAAAACTGATAGATATATTGAAAAACTTTGCAAACATGTGCAATATGTAACAGCTGTAGATCACCCATCTTCATAAAGGGTAGATTTCAGGTGTCCTTTTATATTTCTTCATTTGAATCTTGTTTGAACTTCATAATTTTGTTACATTCACTTTTGATTTTTTTGTTGTGTGGTTGCTCTTTCCATTTTTGTTATTATAGTTGTATATTATTGTTTTCTTGGTTCTGTCTACTTCACTGCATCAGTTCGTATAGATCTTTCCATGCTTCTCTGTGTTTATTACCTACATAATTTCTTACAACAGAGTAATAACCCATCACCTTTATTTACCACAATTTGTTTCTCCATTTGCCAATTGATGGAATCTACTTTGTTTCCAGTTCTTCTTCTTCTTTCTTCTTCTTCTTCTTCTTCTTCTTCTTCTTCTTCTTCTTCTTCTTCTTCTTCTTCTTCTTCTTCTTCTTCTTCTTCTTCTTCTTCTTCTTCTTCTTCTCCTTCTTTGCTTTTTGGAGGGCAATTGGGGTTAAGTGACTTGCCCAAGGTCACATGGCTAGTTTTTGTGTCAAGTGTCTGAGGCTGGATTTGAACTCAGGTCCTCCTGACTCCAGGGCCGGTGCTCTATTCACCATGTCACCTGGTCATCCCTCCAATTCTTTACTGTCACAAAAAGTGATGCTAAAATCATGTTGGTCTATTGAGAATTTTTTCTTCTTAGTCATGGTTTTCCTTGAGAATACAAGTTCAGTAATGAAATCTCCAATTCAAAAGGCATGGACATCTTAATCACTTTATTTTTATGATTCCAAGTTGCTTTCCAAAATGGTTTCATAGCTCCACCAATAATTTAATAGTGTGCCGATCATTCTATAACACCTCCAACACTGACTATTGCCATTTTGTCATCTTTGCCAATTCGCAAGGTGTGAGGTGAGACCTCAAGGTTTTTTTTTTTTTAAATCACATTTATCTTATTATTAATGTTTGGACCATTCTTTCATGTCGTTGTGATTTCTTTGCAATTGAGAACTGTTTATTAATATCCTTTGACCACCTCTTTTTGGGGAATGACTTTAAGTCATATATATGTGTGTATATACATACATATGTGAACATATATATTATTGGTTATTATATACCCCTATTAAGGAAATTTGATACAAAGATTTTTTCTCCATTCAACCAACTCACCTTCTTATCCTAGGTACAGTAATTTTTGTCTCTGCAGAAACTTTTCAGTTTTATGTAAAGTTATCTCTTTTTATCTTTTGTAATTTCCTCCCTCTCTTGTTTGGTTAAGAATATATTTCCTGCTTATAGCTATTAGAGCAAATGATATGCTTCTGTTCTAATTTTTCTTATATTATGATCTTTAATATTAATGTTGTGCGTTCATTTAGAATGCATTGTGGAGTAGACATTAAGGGGCTGGTCCAAACCCAATTTCATCCAGACCATTTTGCATTTTTACTAGCAGTTTTTATCAAATAAGGAGTTTTTTCATCCAGGTAATTTATATTCTCTACTATATCAAACATTGGGTTATTAAATTCTGTTGTTTCTGATTCTCCCTTGTCTAGTCTGCTTCATTGCTCTATCTGTCCATATTTCAACTAATACCAACTTGTTTTGATGACTGCTTCTTTATAATGTAGTTTGAGGTCTGGAAGTGCAGTTCAATGGACCAAAATTTAAGACTATCTGGAAAGACTAAGCCATGTCAATTGATGCAGTATATGTATATGTATGTATATATATATGTATATGTATGTATATATAGATGTGTGTGCATGTTTGTGTGTATGTATGTATGTATATGTATATATATATTTATCAATAAGGAAAAGAAAATAGAGATAGGGTGAAAATTTTTATTTCAGAATAAAATTATAATAAAAGTTTTAAGTCACTTGAGAGCACCTGGTTCTTCTATTAAAAGGCATACACATGAGGCCTGAAAGAAGACTGGAATACCAGTTGAAACTGCGGGAGTCCCTATAAATAAACAATTTTTATTGATTTATGGAACAGTTAGATTCAAAGTTAGAAAGGCCTGGATTCAAGTACCACTTTTAACATATAGTGGCCATGACCCTGAAGAAGTCACTTAATTTTTCAGTGACCCCTACTAATCTCTTAAGACTATGAGTCGTAGAAGATATGGCAGATATATGTTAGGGCATAGGAGTCAGGCAGAAAGAATTTCTTTACCATTCATTAATTTTCTCCACCAATGAAAGTAAAAATATCAGAGCTGGAAGGGATCCTAAATGCCTTCATTTTGCAAATGAGGAAACTGAGGTGCAGAGAAATTGAATGATGTGCCCTAAGCCATGGAGTTCCAGAGCCAGAATTAGAACTTAGATCTCTTGACTTTGAGTCTGATCTTTGTGGTTTAGTACAAGTAGTCAAATAAATTCTGCTACTGAGGAAACACATTCTAAGAAAGATAGAAATGATAATGGTGATAATTGTTAAAATTATTAAATGAATTTATATTAATAGTCAACAATTAACTGTGTTGATTAATGGCTGTAGTAGTCCTATAATTAATACAACTGATTGTTCACCATGGCAAAGGGAGGGGGAGCCTGTGTTCTCAAGGTTATGCCAATGGAATCCAAGCTCTATCCAGGAATCCAAGGCCTATCAAGGAGAAGGAAAGGGAATAAGCATTTATATAGTGCCTATTGTGTCAGGCACTGTGCTGGGCACTTTTACAAATGTTATCTTACTTGATCCTCACAACAATCCTGAGAGGTAGGGGCTATTATAATTTCCTTTTTATGCCTAAGGAAACTACAGCAAGTAGAGATTGAATTACTTGCCTAAGTTCACACAGCTAGAAATGTCTGAGGCTGGATTTGAACTCAGGTGTTTCTGACTGCAGGCCTCAGGTGGAAAAAGCTTCAAGTGTGGAACAAGTAACATTCTGTAAGAACCAGTCTACCTAAATTCAGAGAGGCTTATCACCAGGTTGGGAAAAGGGTTTTGGAAGGAATTTTGGAAGACCATCTCCTAAGTTATAGAGAGGTTTGTGATATATGTCACCAGAGGTAATACTCATACTAATGAAATGCCAAGTCTTTGAAGTATTTAATTATTTATAGTTTTTAAAGTGCTTTGTTCCAAACAGTGCTATGAAATAGGCAACATAAGGTAGTACAGTGGAAAGAGCTGAGAGCGTGGGATGTGAGTTCAAATTTTGCCTCTAATGTTTACTGAAGGTGTGACTTCAGGCAAGTGACTTGATCTTCCTAGGTCTCAGTTTCCTCATCTGCAAAATGGACTAGGTGGTCTCTGAGCTTCCTTTTAGCTCTAGATGTATGACCCTTACGGTTGAGGAAACCAAGGCTTTGATGGGTAAAGGGACTTCTATGAAGTCACTGGGTAGAGTGGGACTTCAAATCCAGGTTTTCTGATCCCAGTTCTAGGACTCTTTCTACCATGCCATGATTTCACCATACGTTGACATGATCAAGAAGTAGATCTCCAAAGTGAGGAGGAGAGCGACAGAGGAATAAACCATGGTGTCAGTGTGGTTTCATGGTCCATGTTGACATTGAGAGAAGGTCTTGATCTTTGTTCAGGGTGCTAAAGTAGTGACAGAATGGGGAGCTGAAATGGCAACCACAGGGAGGGAAGTCCATGAGGCATTTGTCACGAGGAATTATTGATACCATGTATAGACATGTAATATCAACAAAGGAATACGTTTAAATAAAGGAATAGGGATACCCCTTGGGGAAAAAGCAGTTAATGAGAGGGATGTTCTTACTAAACAAAAAGATACAACTCACTATTTTGTTAACTTAACAATGACTTAGTAAGTGCTCACTGTGGGCCAATCATTATAATCAGTATTGGAGATACATAGGCAAAAAATAATGATAACTAGTTTTAAGGCTTGCAAAAATGCATCAATAATAATAGTGCATATTTATATAATGCTTTAAGGTTTGCAAAGTGATTTGCAAATGTTGATCCTCTCAACAACCTTGAAAGGTAGGTATTATTATAATCCTCATTTTATAATTGAGGAAACTGAGCAGATAGAGATTAAGTGACTTGCCCAGGGTCACACAACTTGTAAGAGTCTGAGGCTGGATTTGAATCCAGATTTTCCTGATTCCAAGCTCAGTGTTCTATCCACTGCCCCACATAGCTACCCACTATATCCCCTCTGTTTTATACACACATGTTTTATATCTCATTTAAATGTTTTATATCTCATTTGATCCTCATAACAATTCTGTGGGAATGAATGTTATTATTATCCCTATTTTACAGATGAGGAAACTCAGGCAATCAAATGACTTGTTTGGGTCATACAGCTAGTAAGAGACTAAGGGAGTATTGGAATTCAGTTGTTCCTGGTTCCAAGCCTAGCATTCTGTCTAGAATACATACAAGCCACCTGTCCCTAGACTTAAGGGATTTGCAGTAGGATGCAATTAAAGAATCCAAAATGTTCTATCAAAGAATGAACTGAACATCCAAAAACAATCTTCCTGTTCATGATTTCTGGTCATTTGTTTGTCTAGCACCAGGCATTGAAGTAGAGCAGAAAGAACCCTGCATTGTGGATAAATGGTCAAAGAATATGCAGAGATATTTTCAAATGAGAAAACACAAATTATTAATTATCACTTTAAAGAAATGCTTAGCCTCACAAATAATAAAAGAGGTACATATTAAAACAACTACTCTGAGCTACCAACTCACACATCATATTGGCAAAAAAAAAAATAATTAAAAACAATGAAACCCAATGTTATCAGGATTATGGAGGAGCATAGTGGGACCCCAACAAGGGGCTCTCGAATCACGTGGACCACAGGCTGATCCCAGGGGCCTGACACCAGAGGAGGCCAATGTTTTTTTTTTTTCCATTGACTTATTGCTCCTACCTGTTTTAATGCAGGAAAATCTCTAAAACAAAATTTAGGCATAGCTAGGTTTTTTTTTTCCAGAATAGGCAATAGCTTCCCTCCTACGAAGGTATTTGATGTATAATATTTCTATCAAGAATGGGACAGATTTTTTTAAAAATATTTTTTAATATTTTAAAATATTTAAAAAATATTTTTTCTTCCACCACAGAAATTGCAAAAGAGGCATAGTGTTGAAAGATGCATATAAGCATTAATTACTGGGGAATTGCAAACTTATAGATTCTTTTTATAGAACAATCTTGCCTCCACATAGCAAAAGTTACAAATATGGTCATACCCTTTGACCTAATAATTCCATTGTTGGGAATGTGCACTGAAAGTATTATCAAAAGCAAAAATACAGCAATCTCTTCAAAGATTATCATAGTAGCTTTACTTTTTAATTGCAAATAATTGGAAACAACTTAAATGTCCAATAGTAGAGGAAGAATTTAAATAAGTTGTTGTTGGTTAATATAAAGGAATACAATTTGGAATAATAAAAATGAGGAATGCAAAGAAATATGGAAATATTTTAATGAAATATTTATTAAAAAAGATCCAAAACAATGACATACATCTGACTAGGGACATATAAGAAGGAAAATTTGTTTCTCTCTGCAGTGAGATCCAAACAGCATAAACCAGAAAAATGCTTCTGTAAATGGTAAAGTTTTATAAAAATATGTTTAAACTTAAATTTCATCAGTGTGGGCTGGTATTTTCTACTAATGCAGATCACCAACACTATCCGGGGTGGGGAACCTATTGCCTCAGCGTCAGGGGTTATTCCTTATGGAGGAAATAGCAAAGTTGTCCTCCCTCCAGAATGGTGCACTGGTTTGGGGTTGGGGGTGAGGGGAGATTTCATTCCATGACCTTTGACTACTACAAATACCTCCACCTGAGTGGATTTGGATAGCTCCCTGGGTTTAGGTAAAAAGCAACTGAAACATTTTTGTCATTATGGGGCAGGCAGGAGAGTACCAGGCTAAGAGTAGCTCAGATAGTGGTATTTCAGGAAGAAATATTTTATCTTCCTATTCCCAAATGGAATAATGCAAAGGATGCAAACTAGAACTATAAAACAATAACTCCTATGGAAAAAAGAGAACAACTCAAAACCATTCCTTCAAATGGATTAAGGGTGAAGCCCAAGTTTCCAAGAAGTGAATATTAATTTGATCACTCATTTTATTGGCTAATTACACTCCATTGCTCTTCAGAGGGTAGTGAGTTTAAAAAAAAATTAAATAGGCCTTTTTAGGTGACACTACTCCCTCTCCAACAATGTACATATCAGGATTGCACAGAGCTCTTTAGCATGCAAGATACAAAATACTATTAAATCATTTGCTGTTTTTTCCTGTAAGGAAGGAGTTCTTCCCAGAGTACTAATCTGCTTGGGAAAAAAAAAAGCCTCCTAATTTAGAAGAAAATGAGACTTTCACTCCACTCAGCAAACACCTCTGCTAACGCTTCATTAGTATGTATTTTCACATAATTCAATTAGCCAAAATACATACAAATGCTCACAGTACTGTTCCCAGCTCTGGGAGTGTCAGGGTGGCTTTAAACAGATCTGAAACAAAATTGCATAAATCGCATGTAAAGCTCTGTGCATACAAAGATACCTTCAGGGTTCTAATAAATTCATGAAACTTTTTTAAAGTATGATTTCCTAGCAGGCAATCACTTTTAATTAACAGGATCACCTACAGCAACACATGTCCTTCAAAAACTTACATTATTTTTTCTTTTTGAATTTCAAAGTTTCTGTAGTGAAAGTTGAATAGCTGAGTAGCTTAACCTCAAAAGGGTTCCAGGCTTTCATGACAGCTATAAATCACTGTGGTGCCTTCTTTATAAGAAGAAAAGATTCTTAACACAACAGAGAAAGAAGGAAACCGCTTTTTAGTCATAGCTAGAAGCAAGCATTTTCTCCAAAGGTCAAAAAACTTTTCCTCAGTTAAAGAATAATTTTTAAGGACATCGCAGCTACTTGTACAACTAACCTCGTGTAATTTACTTTATGAATTAAACATACAATTTTGAGGATTTGTGATTTTTCCCACTGGATGGGCGCTTCTCTTTCTGGAGGTGGCTTGAGAGCGTTTCTTTGCTTCCCATGGGTTGAAATAAACATGGAGGTCAATGACTGGATGGATGGACTTCTTTAATGGGTCTGTCTCATTGTGGAAAACGCGCCTTGAGGTTCATTTATACCTGGTTTCTTTAAGTGGGTCTGTATCTAACACTTTCTTTATACCTTTAGAGCTGGAAGAGGAGTTAGAGACAATCAGAGTCGAACTCCTTATTTTATAGATGGGGAAAGTGAGGTCCAGGGAGATGAGAGTTGTACAGGTGTAAGTGGCAGTGCTGGGATCCAAAACCAGGTCATCTGAATTCAAATCCAATGTCCTCTCTTTTGCACTGATTCCTCCCTTATGCTATTTCCTAGATTAGATCGGGCATCATCCTGTAGAGATATAGCCTGGAAGCTGCTCCTTCAGGAAATATAGCCACAGCTACTGAAGACCCCCAAGAGAAAGTTCTTGTCTCCAAAGTCCTTGGCATTGTCAAATGGTTCAAAATCAGAAACTGATACTATTTTATCCATGGAAATGATATGGATTAGCCTCTTATTTCAATGATAGGAAACTTACTCCCTCCATTTTTAGCTTTGGGAGTCATTAAGTTCTTCCTTAGGTTGGAAGGAAATCAGTTTCTCTGGAACTTTCACCAATTGATTATTCCCTGCTGGCACTACATACATCCTGCCTAGGTCCCCTCCTGGTAATCTCAAGCATCCTGAAAACTTTTCCCAAGTTTGCACTGCTAGGCTGGAGCATCTGAGAATTTTCTTGGGAGTAGAAGAGTCCTCACGGAGTTCAAGACCTAGGCTATCCTTAATGAAAACAAAATTCAGAGAAGTCGCAATGTGTCTTATTTCATCTCTTGTCTTCCTCTATATTTCTCCAGTAATATCAGGTTATTGTGAACACCAATGGCCACCTGGAAAAGGAACTGAAGTCAGCAGAGGATAGGCTAAAGGAAATGAGTAAGAAAGTAGAGGAATAATTGGCAGGAAGAATTATACCTTGGCTAAGTTTGAGTGGAAAGAGAGTTCCCATTTCTGGATAGAACCTGCTCTGGGTGTAAGCTAGCAAGTGTCTGAGAGCACATTTGAACTCAGGTCCTTCTGATGCCAGGCTTAACCTTCAGTCTGCTTTGCCACCTAGCTTCCCCTGGAGTCTGTGGATCTGGTTCAAATACTTTTAGGGCTACCAAAATGCTAGCTATTGTTATTAAAAGCCTCCTAACTGGAGGCATGGGCATTTAGGTGGTGCAGTGGATAGAGTGTTGGACCTGGAATCAGGGAGACTCATCTTCCTGAGCTCAAATCTGGCCTCAGAAATTTACCAGCTGTGCGACCCTGGACAGGTTACCTAACCCTGTTTGCCTCAGTTCCCCATCAGTAAAATGAGCTGGAGTAGGAAATGGTAAACCATTCTAGTATCTTTGCCAAGAAAACCCCCAGTGGGATCAAAAGAATTGGACACGACTGAACACCAGCAACAACTTTTGTGTCTATGCCAGGTGGTCAAAGCCAGAGAAGAGCAGGAGATACCTTGGCCCAGCTAAAGAAGGTAAAAGGTCCTGTGACCAGGAGTCTGAGAGAGCAAAGACTATGCAGATGAGAGACCAAAGACCAGGTTGATGAAATGATACTTGCTCTGGGTTAAGTGGATGTGATCAAAATGAAGCAGGGTTAAGTGAAAGGCCTAAACAACAAAGGGATTACTGGGGATTAAGTAAATGATGATTATATAGGAGATTGTGGCTTGCTCGAAGATGAATGCCCTGTGATTTGGGATATTTGGAGGCACCAATCAGCTCTTTTTCATCAAACAGAAACCAAGTGGTAACTTTGGGGAGAAAGAGGTAATAAATGATCCCCAATGCAGCTGGTGAGAGTTATTATTGATCCATTTGGACTTCAATATGGGAAGAGTATTTGTTATTAAATGTCAAAGTTCCACCAGAATAGGATTCTGAGATAATTGGAGAAAAGGAAGGGAAGGGGAAAAAGCTAATTGAATTAAACATAGCTTATCAAAAATAGGCCTTTGCTCATTCTCTGTAGGCACCTCTCTCCCCCCAAAAAACCACCCCAGAACCATGGGATCATACATTACTAATAGCTGAGTGTTTAATGATTATAAGGCCATAACACTCTATAAGAAACTCTTAGGTTTGTGCACAAGGGTGTGTGTGTGTGTGTGTGTGTGTGTGTGTGTGTGTGTGTGTGTGTGTGAATCAGATATTAGAATGACAGTGTGTGAATCATACAAAGAAGTCTGGTGATAAATGATACTTGTAGGAAGCATAATTTAAAGAGAAAGTAGGTAGAGGAGTGTATTATCTCAGTAAGGAAATTACCTGAAAACAATGCTTCTGGGTGAGAGAGGGTTAGGGAAGTTCTGAACTCTTTTGTGCAAATTTAATGGCAGTGGTCTCCAGTGTCATAACTAAGGTAAAGTGACTGGGGTTTTGCCCTAAGGCATCAAAAATTAGAGAGTAGTATAGTTAACGGTAGTAACTAATTCTCTTTCCCACTCAAATGACTTTGTATTAATTACTTGTAGCATTATTTTCACATAATAGATTTAGAGCTGGAAAGACATTAATAGTCATCTAGTGAAAATTTCCTCATTTTTCACATGAGGAAAACTGAAATTCACAGAGGTTAAATGATGATTTGCAAAGTTGATTTGAGGGTGCTTTTGTGACCCTTAGCTGCTTACTCAGAGAATTCTGTTGTCCTGGGGCCAAAATGGTTAGTTTTTGCAGTCACTGGATATGGAGGCAGTAACACCATTTCAGATATTGACCTCCCTTGAAAGGGCTAGGGTTTGAGATCAGATAAGGGAAAGAATTCTTGGGGTTTGCTGGACCTGGAGTAAAATAAAGATCAGTCAGACGATCTAGAGATGGCTTCTGAATCAGGTGGGGACTATCTTGATAGTCAGGAAAGCCTCTTGTGCAGGATGAGAGGGTCATGAGCCACTCCTCTCTCCAATCCATCATTCACACAGCTTCCATATTGATTCCTAAAGCACAAGTCTGACCATTGCATTCCCCTACTTAAGAAACTGTTGACTACTTACCTCCAGTGAAATTCTAATGATTCACTTTGAAATGTAAAGTTCTTCACAACCTGGACTCAACTTACTTTTCCATCCTTGTGGCATACAATTCCCTCCATGCACACTGGGGCCCAGACAAAGTGGTTTTCTTGTTGTTCCTCATGCACTCCACTCCACTGATTTACTGGCTATGCCCCTTGACAGGATTGCAGTCACTTCTTATCTCAGTCTCTAAGAATCTTTGCTTTCCTTCAAGGCTCAGCTGAAGTACCACTTTCTTTTTAAAACCTTTCCTGATGCCTTCAGCTTTTTATGCTTTCCCCTCAAAATCACTATATGTATGTATGTGTGTATGTGTGTATATATGTATATATTCATATATATATGTCATATATGGGTGTTGCAGTTAAAATTTAGGTAGACTGAGGCACAAAGTTCCTAGAATGATCAATACAATCAATATCAACACACACCACACACACATATTGCTTTTTGGAGGGCAATTGGGGTTAAGTGACTTGCCCAAAGTTACATGGCTAATAAGTGTGTCAAGTGTCTGGATTTGAACTCAGGTCCTCCTGACTCCATGGTCGGTGCTCTACTCACTGCACCACCTAGCTGCCCCAGAATGATTGATTTATTAGTAAAGCATCAATTTTCCAATAAATAGGATCTCAGCTTCCCCAGCAAAGCTAAGACCCCAAATGAGGGGTCAGCCTCTTTAATACTTTTGGGGAATACAGAAAATAGGAAGGCTAGCATCATAGATGGAAGAAAATATTACTGGATGGAAATTAGGAATAAGGGCTAGCAAAAAAAAAAAAAAACAACTTACTTCCCTCCTGTGACTAAGACATATTTGTTGCTCAAGTCTAACTGCATCTGCAAGGACAGAGATAACAAACCAGACTTCTTTGGATAACAAACCAGACATCCTTGAAGGATAGCTTGGGGGTGTAAAGATACTTGATGAGACCCCCTGGTGTCCACTTGCTTCCTTCATGAGTAAGGCATTTCCTTGACACAAGAACAGAACAGTGATTAAGAGGAAAACGGGATTCTAAACTTAAGTCATTACAGGCCAGCTAAATTTCTGAACTAAGTTCAGAGACAAAAATCACGACTCAGGCAGTTACACTAGGAAATCAATTAACTGTAAGTAGGATCAATTTTAGAAAGACAGAATCAGTTTGATTGTTTCTCATATATATACATATATATATACACACAGATATAGTATATATCTATGTGTGTACATGTTGTTTTATCCAACTAGACCTGATAAGCTTCTCGTTGAGGACATGTCTTTGTATCCCCAGCACCTACCATATTGTATGGCACATAATAGGTGCTTAATAAATGTTTATTAATTGATTGGATGGTAGACAGAATTATAGAGTATAAATTTATTAAGCAGCATGAGATATGAAGTCATGTCACTTGAAATGTTTATTGTTTAAAAAACAATAAGCATGCATGGCTTTAAAGGCCTTCAATTTAAAATCTTCCAACCTTCCTATTCCAATTAAGTGAAAACTCTTTATTCTAGAAGTCATAACTTACCATGCCATGAGGCAGTACAGTAATGCTTTAGTGAAATGTACCAATTACAGTTTTCTGATATTTTGAAGTATTGAATCTCCAACAAGTCCTATCCTGTTACCTTAGTATGATGTGGAGACAGATGACCCTGGAGTCTTGTTGGCTATGCCACTAGGACACAAATTCTGACAGGTTCTGCCATACTGGATAGGCTTTGGGTATGGTCCCAGCAATAGACTGTTTCTGTTTTCTGAGGGCCAGCCCAGCTAAGTATAGAGAGGCTCACTGCTAGTATGCTGACCACTCAGTAATGAATTCTTTGATTATGGCAATGCACTAAATGAAGAAAAATCAAGTGAAATGGTACTTAGTCTTCTATGGCTCCATTCTGTTTCATCAGTGATGGTGGCTGGATGGTAGTAAAGAGAGGATGCTGAACATTACATAGTTTGTATATAAACATTAACTTTACTCAGTATTCTAAATGTGAGTTTATCCAGTGACCAATGAGTAGACATATTGATGTAAGAATTATATCTTACTTGGCCTTTCTGCAGAGGATTAATGAGAAGAAATGAACAACAGCCACCTAGAATGTGAAGGCAAGGACGGGTTGTAACTTTCTTGGTAAGAAGGAATGCCTATCTTAATGAAACTACAAATTTGTTGCAGTATCAAAAAATGGACAAGCCATTGAAGACATATTAGTTCCTATAGCTATCTACAAGTAGTAATTTCCAATATTTGTAGTGGACAGAGTGCTATGCAGGATGATAAGGGCCTTAACTCAAATTCCAAACTCTGACATGAAATGTGTAACCCGAAGAAATCACCTAATTCTCAGAGCCTTACTTCCCCTGATCGCAAAATGGGGGTAATAATTCCCACAGTACCTATCAAAGGTCATTACAAAGCTCAAAGGAGATAATGTACCTAAAATGCTTTCCAGATCTAAGAGCCCTGCATTTAGAGAGGTTCATCATTAGTAGTCGGCTGCTTGGTAATGGGTATGAGCTTCCAGGTCTGGTTGAGTCTTTAAACAATATGTTCCCCAATTCAGACTTTTCACTAAGTCAGACAGGCTTCATCCCTCTGCAGTTAGCCCACATCAGTGTTATGTTTTTAGTCTGGTGCATGTGCACCATCCATCCTGGAGAAGCCAGTATCTGCCTGGATTACAGCGCAGCCTGGCCACTGATGGCCTACCTTCCCTGACTGAAGTCTGTTCTTCTGAAGGTGACAGTGAACTCCTGGGGGCCACCCTTGACTTGGAGGGTTTTGTTCCTGTGGCTGCATCTGACAGCATCAGACAGGTGGGAGAGTGCCTGCCAGTCCAGAGGTAGACTTCCCCCTGCTCCTCATCCCTTCCCACTACTCTAGCCTTGTTGAATGTCATGACCATCAGGTAGGACATACCTGCTGTGTTGCTGAATGGACATGTTTTACAGGTCTTTGCAGGCAAAGAATTTCAAAGGACTTTAGTCAAGTAGATGTCAGTTAATTAAGCCACATACCCCACAGGGTGGATTGCAAACAATTTAACTATTGAGGCACTGAGTTCATAAACAGATGAAATGAAGATGCAAGAGTTACCAGGCACATCCCTCTGGATACACTAAAGCTTTGCTTTCAACAATTTGGTCAGAGTGATTAGAAAAAGCAACCATAGAGCAGAAAAGAGGAGGACATCAGTGAAAGATTATCATGTTGGTCTCTACCTTTGAACTCGAGAGAATAAACTAGAGATCCCCTTTTCAGGCACATCTCTGTGTGTGCTCAAGGTCACATGGCTTATGAATCTGGCAACACTTAACGTCACTTGCAGGGAGCATGTGTGCCCTCCATCAGAACTCCATAGGACCACAGGCTTTAGAAGTGAAAAGGACCCGAGAGATCAAGACTTGTGCACGATCACAGAATCTCCACATTGGAAAGGACCTCAGAGGCCACCCAGTCCAACCCATTCCTGAACAAGAATCCCCTTTATAAAATACCCGACAGGTGTTCATCCAGCCTTTGCTTGAAGGCCTCAAGTGAGGGGGAGCCCCCCTATCTCTTGAGGGAGCCCGTTCCACTTTGCTATCATTCTAATGACTAGAAAGATTTTCCTTAGGTGAAGCCCAAATTTGCCCTTTTACATTCATGCCACACCTTTTCCCCTCCACATTTTACAGAAGAGGAAAATGGAGCCCACATATATCCTCAAGGCCGGTAGCTAGCAGAACCAGTATTAGAACCCAGTCCTCCTATTTTTCAATCCAAGGCACATTTCCCTTTGCCCCCAATGCCTCAATTGCTTACTATAGAGAGTTTATCAGGAGCTTGTCCAATGTGTGAAGACCTCACATAGAAAAGAGTGTAGACCTGTTCAATTTACATTCAATATGCATTTATTAATCAATCAATAGGCCCATTTATTAATCATCTAGCTAAGGTACATGCTAAGCTAGAGGCTCCCAAACTTATTTGGCCTAAAGGCCCCTTTTCAAAAAAATTACTTAGCACCCCCCAGGAAATCTTCTTTCTTTAACCTTTTAACATTAAAAAAAATTGTGTCATTAAAAAAATAAATTAAAAAATGACATCTAAATTTAATAATTTATTGTAAATTTGTCTTTTTCCTTCATTGAAATTTTGATGATGCAATATTGTGTCATATAATCATAAACAAGTCCTTACTGGACTTCCTGACAATGCGTGACAAGCTCGGCTGCCAATACTTGCTTGCTAAGACCTGTTGGCGGACTTGACCAGTGATTGATTATAACTTACATTTTGTGTGTTTGTTTGGAAAACAATGTAATCACTATGACTTTAATTCTTACACAACAGATGAAACATGTAAGAATGTTTTTCCAAAATTTTCTTTTCTTCTTTCCTTATGCTTCTACCTCCCTTTATTTTATTCAATGCTCCCCAACTGCACCTAAGGCTACTACTGCCCCCCCTGGAGCATTCCAGTGCCCCCTGGGGGGCAGTATCTCCCAGTTTGGGAACATGTGTGCTAGGCCTACTAGGTAAATTACACTATTCTGTCTTCTATCTCTGATGAGTTTGGCTCAACAGAAGAGGTTTAGGTTAGATATACGGGAAAGATTAATGACAGATGATGTCATAAATAAATTTGAACTTTGCTGTAATGCTCCTGACTGTGTGAATTTAACACCATCATGGGTCAAATCATTCACTGCAGGTGGAAAGTAGCTTGCGTCAAAGTATGATAAAAAATCAGGAAGACTCTTATCTTGCTGAGTTCTAATCTGAACCCACACACCTACTAGCTGTGTGACACTGGGGAAGTCACTTAACTGTGTTTGCCTCAGTCTCCTCATCTGTAAAATGAGCTGGGGAAGTAAAAGGCAGACCACTCCAGTATCTTTGCCAAGAAAATCCCAAATGGGGTCATGAAGAGTTGGATGCAGCTGAAACAACTGATCAATAAAATGTCAAAATATGTGGTCTTTTAAAAGGTTTATGATTTCATAATAATAATAATAATAATAACTAACATTTATATAATGCTTTAAGATTTGCAAAGTGTTTCACAAATATTATCTCACAATAAGACTGTGAGGTAGGTGCTATTATTATCCAGATGAGGAAACTAAAATAGAAGGCCGTCAGCTTGCCCAGGGTCATGCAGATAACAGGTGTTTGAGGCTGAATCTGAACTCCAGTCTTCCTGACCTAGGTCTGGAGGCAGAAAGACCATGGTTTAAATTCAGCCTCCGATGTCTATTAGCTGCGTGACCCTGAGCAAGTCACTTAACCTCTGTTTCCCTCAGTTTCCTGGACTATAAAATGTAGATAATAATATCAACTACCTCTC
Source organism: Gymnobelideus leadbeateri (assembly GCA_011680675.1). Taxonomy (NCBI): domain Eukaryota; kingdom Metazoa; phylum Chordata; class Mammalia; order Diprotodontia; family Petauridae; genus Gymnobelideus; species Gymnobelideus leadbeateri. The sequence goes on along the minus strand of WOXC01003626.1, from coordinate 95,506 downwards.
AGGGTGTTGTGAGTATTAAATGAAATAATATTTATAAAAAGCACTTATCACAGTGCCTGGCACATAATAGCATTATATAAATGTTTTTTCCCTTCTCCTTCCCCTTCATTAGGGGAGCTTCTGATGAAGATATCCCCTCGAACAATGAAGGTCAGCAACTTCTCTGTAATCTCTAGTCTTGGGGACTTGCCTGGGGCTGTGACATGCCTAGAATCACAAAGCCATATGAAGGACTTGAACACAGGTCATGCTGGTTCTGAAGCTAGCCCTCTATCCACTACACCATAATGTCTCATCACATAAAATGGTTAGACTCCAAAAGAAAGGGGGTGAAATGTTAGTACTATCTCCAGATAAAACCATAAAGTAATAAATGAAGCATAAAACAATGGTTCTAGTGCCTAACCTCTCTATTTCCTGGTTAGGATCACTCCATCCCAAGGTACAATTTCCTTATGATGTCCTTTGGCTATCCATTGATCCCCACTGAAAGGGGACAGCTAGGTAGCACAGTAGTTAGAGCTCTGACCCTGGAGTCAGACCTGGGTTCAAATCCAACCTCAGGCATTTCCTAGCTGTGTGACCCTGGCCAATTCACTTAAACTCTCAGTTTTCTCAAAAGAAAATGGAGATGACAATAGCATCTACCTCCTAGGGTTATTATGAGGACCAAATGAGGTAATATTTGTAAAGCTCTTGGTATAATGCATATAGCAGGCATTTAATAAATGCTTATTCTTCCTCTTCCCCCACCCGCAAAGTTCGTGTCAATCTGCCAGTGTTAGATAGTGTTTTGTATTCATAACTTTTTCTCTTTTGCTTCTCTGCTAACTCCCCCTTCCTTCCCTTTTCTCCCACTGCTACCCCCACCACACCTGCCTACAATCATCAGCAACTTGGAATCCAGGTTACATTATTCCAAGGGTCTAGTGGCTTAAGTCTCTCTAAGTAATAGATTGTGAAATGAGAGCAAAGGTAGTTCAACAACTGTCCCTCTGTATTGATTCACCAGTTTGTTAAGGGATTGTCTCCAGAAGGTCACCATGTTAGTACAATGTCGAGGGGAAAACACTGGGCCAGCAGCAGATGAAATTGCATTTGCTTCTCTATTCCTGGCGTTCAAAGGTTGGGCATAGCTGGGGATTTAAAAAGGAGGAAGAATTGTGACTATTTCTGGGGATATTAGACTGGCCTTAATCCTGCTGTCTTTAAGCAGATTTCGTTGCTTGCAGAAAAAGGTTCATATCCAGGTAAGTCTCTGGACCTTGGGAAGGTCATGATTCCATTATCTGGGCTTCCAAGGAACCCTTCCCGATGGAGTTGTATCTCTGTGTTTTCCTCCTTGTGCTGACCCAGCAGAAGCCTTAAAAACCAAATGAAATAATATTTGTAACATGCCTAGCACAGTGTCTGGCATACAGTAAGTGTTTAATAAATGCTTGTTCCCCTACCCAAAAGGAAAGTAGCTCAGAGAGCTATGTGTAATGTAGGTATTTGCCTCTTCTACTTGTGTTGTAGTGTGATATTGTTTGCTACTTCTCCTAGTGGTAAGGCAAGTACACCTGTAGTCATTAAACCATATAAATGTAGTCCTACCTTTATTTCTGATCAGGCAACCAACAAGCATTTCTGGTAATGTACTGTGTGGCTGTAAGCAAAAATAATTAAATAAATAAAGCAGCTTCTGCCCTCAATGAGCTTACATTCCATCAAGGTAACAGCACGAATAGACACACATACACATACACATATATGCATATGAGGTAATTTCTGAGGGAAGGAAGGGGGGATTATGAAAGATCTCATATAGAAGGTACTGCGTGAGCAGAACTCTGAGGAGACTAGAAAAGGGATGGGAGAGAGGCTATGCAAAAGCATGAGAATGGTGTATTGGATATCAGGAATAACAAGACCAGTGAAGACAATAATGTATAATGGAGCTGGAGAAGTGGGATCGGGCCAAGGTATGAAAAACTTTACACACTAAATAGAGAAGTTTGTATTTGATCCTAGAGAAAATAGGGAAGCATTGGAGTTTATTAAGTTAAGCAATGGCATGGCTATATCTAGGCTTTAGGGAAATCACTTTTGTGGTCGTGTATACTATGGCTTGGAGAGGAGAGAAGCTTGAGGCAGGGAAGCCAATGGGAGATCTGATAGGAGGACTGTCTTTGCTCCATCACACTGTATACCCTTGTGGCATCCTAAGTCATAATACATGGCTTAAGTGCAAATATGCTGGCTGTTTCACGGATTCTTTCTTTTTCCTCTGTGGTTTTCTCTATCCTCTCCTTTTTGAGCCCTTCCCTATGTCTGGGATTTGATCATTGGATGCATGCTGAGAAAATCATTTGCATTTTGGTAGTGGCCTTCTAGAAATAAGACCTTAATGATGTGACCTTAAGGCGTATGGATTGGTCTCGAGATGCCCTTCAGATTACATTGTAAAGGTGGCCCCTTGGGTGAAGAAGGGTCTCAGAAGCACCACCCTTAAAAGGAGTTTCCCTCTAGATGCTGTAGGATTTTCTTCTCCAGGGTCTCTCATAATGTCACCTCTGTCTGAGAGGGTATAGGTAAGGTTCTACTTGTGGCAAAAGGACAGGCCTTATATAAGACATTTTAAGGACACTCCCTACCTTATGAGTCTTTGCTTCGTGGTGTAAATAACATGGATTTTCTATTTTCTATTCGAAGGTATTTTGACTAAAGGAAATATGATGTAGAGGAAATCCCTAGACTCGAAATCTAAGTCCCTAGACTTGGATTCAGAAGAACTAGGTTTGGGTCTGTGTGATTTAAGACAAGTTCCTTAAAAAGCCCCCCTCTGAGCCTCACTTTCTTATTATCCTTAAAATCAGTATAATAATAATGGCACTATTGAGGCCACAGGGTTTGGGAGGCTCAAATGGGCTAATGTGTTTGGAAGTGCCATTTATGTATGGAAAGAATCTGTGATTTCACCACTGTGGGAACTCCTTTCACCAATCCAAGTAGCAGTCAACATGGATTGCAAACCATAGTGAACAACAGGTAAGTCTAGGGGAAGGAAAGTGGCTTGCCTGTGGTTGCACAACTAGTAAGTGACTGAGATAAGATTGGAATTCAGGTCTTCCTAAAATCCATCACCCCAACTTATCTTGCTACATAATGATGTCTAATGAGTATTTATTAAGCCCTGTTATGGGAAGAGAGGGAGGGAGGGAAGAAGAGAAGAAAAGGAAAGAAGGAAGGAGGAAAGGAAGGAGAAAGGGAAGAATGGAAGAAAGAAGGAGGGGTAGAGGGAAAAATTAAGAAAGAAAGGAAAGAAGGAAGGAAGGAATAGAAGGAAGAGAGGAAAGAAGGAAGAAAAAAGGGGAAAGAAGGGAAGGAACAAGGACGAAAAGGGGGAAGAAGAAGAAAGAAAGATTGGGGAAGTTAGGAAGAAAGTAAGAAGGAAAGAAAGATTGGAAGGAGGGGAAAGAGGGAAGGAAAGAAGAGGAAGGAGGGAGGAAAGGAACAAAAGAAGGAAGAAAGGAAGGAATGAGGGAAGGAAGGAAGAATGGAAGAGAAGGAAAGAAGAAAAGAGTGAGGGAAAAAGTAAGGTGGGGAAGGAAGGGAGGACGGAGTAAAGGAAAGAAGAAAGTAAAGGAGGGAGAGAGGAAGGAAGGAGTGAAGGAAGGCAAGAAGGAGGGAAGGGAAAGAAGGAGTAAAAGAAGGGAATAAAGGAAGGTAGAAAGGAGGGAAAGGAAGGGAAGAATAAAGAAAGGAAGGGAGGGAAGAAGGAAGAGAATATTTATTAAGTATGCCAGGCACTGGAACTTAATAAACTCTCACTGATTGATTTTCCCCTCCCCAGAGATATAAAATTTCTGAATGTTGATGATCATAGGATCATTCATTCATAGAAGTGGAAGGGACCACAGAGATCATGTAACCTAACTTCCCATACAATATAGAAATCCTTTCTACACCACTCCTGGCAACGGGTTGGTGCCAGGGTCATTTGAAGATTCATAGAATTTTATTGCTAGAAGGAACCTTAAAGATCTTTGGGTTTCAGCCATCCAGATGAAGTAACTGAGTTTCTTGAGCTAGGTCATGTGCTTTGAACCAGGACAAAATGAGTCTCCTGAATTCTAGGACAGTGCTCTCACTCACTACACTATTCTGTCTCTGTTGTATTCATGGTTTCCTTCCTTGATTTGACCCTTTGAGAAAACTAGAAAGAAGCCTGTAGAAGAAGAATCTGAGTGCATATACAGGAGCATATGAGGTGTAACTATTAAACAATCAATTATTTTTTGGTGAAAATGAGAGAACTTAGCCTTCCTAATGATTCTTGTCTTTTAGAATAGTCCCCTTTAAAGACTACATGTGGGGCGGCTAGGTGGCGCAGTGAGTAGAGCGTCGGCCCCGGAGTCAGAAGGACCTGAGTTCGGATCCGGCCTCAGACACTTAACCCACACAAACAAAAACCTAGCCGTGTGACCTTGGGCAAGTTACTTAACCCCAATTGCCCTAAAGGGGCGGCTAGGTGGCGCAGTGAGTAGAGCGTCGGCCCGGAGTCAGAAGGACCTGAGTTCGGATCCGGCCTCAGACACTTAACCCACACAAACAAAAACCTAGCCGTTGCTATTGGGCAAGTTACTTAACCCCAATTGCCCTAAAGGGGCGGCTGAGGTGGCGCAGTGAGTAAGAGCACCGGCCTCGGAGTTGGGATGACCCGAGATCAAATCCGGCCTCAGAAAATGAGCACCCACACATAAATAATGACTAGCCATGTAACCTTGAGCAAGTTACTTAACCCCAATTGCTTTAAAAAAAAAAAAAAGACTACATGTATTCTAATGAGGCTGCCATTACTCCAAGTATTTTGGGGACTCCTCTTTGGAAACTGTCTTCAGAGCCAATCTACAGGCCATATAAGAAAACTGATCTCATTGCTTCATAATCACAACTTGTCATTGATCACAAACTATGTTCTCCAGCTTGATCACTCACCTTATTTAGCTAATAGCATCAAGTGACTTTTAACTGTTTCTAAAAACTAAATGGGACAGCTAGGTGGCACAGTGGACAGAGTGCCAGACCTGTAGTTAGGAAGACTTATTTTCATGAGTTCAAATCCACTCTCAGACTTATTTATTAGCTGGGTGACCTTGGAGAAGAAAATGGAAACCACTCCAGTATCTGATCTGCCAAGAAAACCGCAAATTGGGTCAGGACTTTTCATTAGAGCTTTGCAGTATTATGGGGCCTAATGCAATCACATCAATAAACAGGAACATTTGGAGTACTTCATTATCATTGATGGAAAGATCCCTCTTGGAAGAAAAAAGTTTGGAAGACATGGAAAAGAACTGCACAGGAAAAGAAAGCCTGAATGGGTTGCAGTCTGCCTCACTGGATGGTATAGCCCCAATCTCAAAGCCAATACATTACCAGGTGCATTCTCTTATCTCTGTTCAAAAACATGATTTCATCAATATCAAGATGAATATTGACATTGAAATGAAGTTGGACATGAATGAACAACAACTAAAAATCTAAGCAGGTACTAAAAAGATGAAGATTTACCATCACTGATTACATTGAAAAGAATGTGTCCCAGGCTCTGAAGGCAGATCTCAAAGAAGCATTTCAGAAATGTCTTGAATAATCATGACATCATTAGAATGAGCATATATACTCTCCCAAGGAAACTACTTTGAAAGGGACTCAAATAAAATACAAGTGCATCATATGCTGTCTTATCATCCCATTCTATGTATAATGGTAGGTTGAGTTACCTTCCATTTTAAAATGAGAATATATTTTGTTTGATAATGGAAATATAGAATTTTAAAATTAAAAGAAAACTCAATCCACTGAAAGTTTGGAAGGAGATTATCCATGATCCCCATAAAACAGCCCATGTCAAGAAGGAGGGGGACTGAAGATTTAAAGGTTATGACTGAGTGTGAAAAGGGTAAAAAGGTTTGACTCAGTTGTGTTGTTTCCCTTTTCTTGAAACTACCAAGAAATGGATTTTTTCCCTTGTCCCTCAACCCCAAGAGCATGACCCCTTTGGAACAAACATAACTACTTGTGCAGGTATTAGATATGGTAGTTTTGAGTCACTCTAAGGACAGTACCTGAATTAAAGGAAAGGCCACATAAGAGGAAATAAAAGGATCTGTTCAAAGATCAAATGAAGCATTTGTATAGAACCTTATTCAAAATGGATACAAATGCATCAATTCTTCAGAATTATAGGTGAATCAAAGGAAAATTACATCTAAGAAGATGAAGCTGCCAACCAGCAGTCTAACCGTAGATGAGGCATAGATGCATCTTTGAAGATTCCCGTCTGGGCTGCCAAAGAGCCAGATGTTGCAGGTGGAAATATATCTTCTCCAGCTTAGCATCTGGATCATATAAGTGTTCCATAGAAAATGAAGAGGTGTGGAAGAAAGTGGTGAAAATGACCATTTGAAAATGCATTTTTGAAAATCAACTGGCTTTGAAGGATACAGAGCAAATTTACTTTTTATTAAGACCAAGTTCAATATAATTTTTATTATTGGTGTTAGATGTGGAGAATGGTCTCTTAAACTCCATAGCAAGGAGTACCCATAGATTTCCTTCTGAAGAGCTTTCAGAAAATTTTCCAAGTTCCAGTGTTTTCCCTCTTCATCTTGGAGTATTAATTAGCATAGGACATGGATGCCTCCTTGGTAATTGGGGCTGTCAATGAATGGATTAATAATATTAATATCAATGATGATGATAAGGCTGATAATGGTAAACCTCATTCTTCCAGTTTAAATAGATAGAAGGCTTTCCTGCCTGGGTAAATTTCATCCTAATCTACATTTCATAATACGAGATGTTGGTTGTTACCACAAATATGATAAGATGAATTATAGGCTCTAAGACTCTTATGCTGCAAAATAATTGCTGATCTGCATTGATAGAGGTGGCTTCTTCATCAAGACCTCTTGATATTGATGAAATCATGTTTTTGGACAGAAATAGAGAATACATTAGTAATGTATTGGCTTTAAGATTGTGGCTACTCCATCCAGTGAAGCAGACTGCAACTCATCCAGGCCTTCTTGTACTTTTCAGTTCTTTTCCAGGTCTTTCAAGTGTTTTTCCAAGAGGGATCTTTCCATTATTCTCTATAGATAGTGAAGTCCTCCATTGCATCAGTCCCCATAATGCTGTATAGCTCTAAAGAACTTGGCTAGAGGTTCTTCTGGTCTTTTAAGCCTTTTGGAGACACTAGTGTAGGATACCACAGACTAGTTATGCCTCACTCCCATTATGACTGCCTGCCCCTTTTTCAGATCACATGTTTTTTTGGTAATATCTTTTCCTTTCTTTCATAACACTTTTCACACAGCGTTTCCTACAAAAAAAGACATTGCTGGTAACATGCTGGGTTCACTGGCACCCACCATTGGTTCCTCCATTGCCCTTTTAGTCACCCACACAATTCTGATTCTTGGGATTCTGCAGTGTTCCATGATATTTAGCCAAGTAGCATGACCAATTGAATCTGGAGTTGCTAAAACGGGTTTTCATTACAGAGAATTGTCTGGTATCCTTGAAAATGTAGCACTTTTTCTCAGTTTTTTCCCCGTATTCAATTTTGGGCCCCAAAGGTTGTCTAACTGAAAGACCTGTCCGAAGTATGTGTATGGACAAACAAGGGACTGTTCTTCCAACTGAGTATCATCCTAATCTAAACAATGGGCATTTGGGTTTTTTTCTATATGGATTTATCTTTTTTGAGTGCCTGTTTATCTCACTGAGGAATCTTTTCTTGTATTCTGTGACCTGAGACAATCAGGACACTATTATAAACAAATAGGAGCCTTTGGAAAACTGCACCATCTATAGAGAATCCCTTTTTCATTTGTATTCTGGGCTGGTTATTCTCTCTGACAGCAGCCAGCACCTTTGGTGAGTGTAATCCATAATTGTTTTATAGCTCACATAATTTGATTCTACAATAATAACAATAACAGAAAGCATTTATTCAGTGCTTTAAGATTTGCAAAGAACTTTATATCTCATTTTATCTTCCCAACAACCATGGGAAGTAGGTGGTAGCATTATTATTCCTGTTTTACAGACGGGGAAACAAGCAGAGACTATGTGTCTTGCCCAGATTCACACAGGAAGTACAGTTGGATTTTAATTCAAGCCTTGACTCTAGACCAGCACTCTATCCACTAAACCACTTAGGTCTCTCTGATCATCAATATTGTCTCTATGTTTAGGTTGTCAAGGAATCTTGGGTGATCATAACATGCATGGAGGACCCCTAGTTGGACGGGAATCTTTAAGGCTTTGTTTTGCTTGTCTGAGTCAAATGCAATTTTGTAATCATTGCAATAAACATGGTATGATTTGTATTTCCTACACCTTTCAACTGTGGGATTTCCTACACCAGTCAACTGTGGGATTGCAAATATGTGGTCTATGGTAGAAAGATATCTGCAAAACTTTCCCTTTTCTTTTGAACTTTATTCACATTTATTCCTTTCATTTTATTCACATTTTATTCCAAGTCATTTAGTTCAACCTGTATCTCACTACAGACTCCCTCTACAACATCCCCAGTAATTCATCATCCAACCTTTACTTGAAGATCCTGGAGGTGGGGGGGGGGGGGGAGTAGCAACCTATTGCCACATGAAGCAGTCTGTTCCATTTTGTGATCTTTTCACAATTTCTAAAAGGAGCAAGGGATGGTAGATAGAAAGCTGTTTGCAAAGCTAGAAAGGTCTGTCTCTTGATACATATTGGCTATGTGACCTTAGGCGAATTATTTCACTCCTCAGGCCCTTCTCAAGACTAAATTGCTAAAAAAAAGGAGTTGACTTGTATTGGTAGATAGTTACCTCAAACAACAGTTCTGTGGACAGATAAAATCACAGGTCCAATTGCTCTCCCTATTCAGTAATCAGGAAGCTCACCAAGGATATCATTGAGACATGTGTAGTTAGTTTTCTTGAAGTTTTCATATAGATAAGAAGATAGACTTATGGGTCAGTGGTTGCTGATGTCTTCCCACTCACTTTTTTGGTGTCATGTCTTTGAAAGACCTTGAAAATGTATATCTCAGTGCTTTTAAAACTATTATGTTTCTTGTACAGATTCTTTCTGTTTATGTAGTGAGTATGGCCAAGGAAAAGTTTTTAGGATTTCATTTCTCGCGATGATTGAGAAGAAGGTAAGCTGTCCAGTGGGAGAATTTCCCTGTACTCTTTTTCCCAAGAGGATGCAGAGTGGGGCCACCATGAGGTGAGGACTTTGATTGTTGGGGAGTCTTTTGGGAAGCAAGGTTTTTAAAACATTGGAGTGACCAGAGAATGGGAGTTAGTGGAGTTTATGAGGACCTAGTAAGGCTATAGTTGGCAGAAAATATGGAAGTAGGGTGGGTCTACCATATGTCCTCCAATGCCAGGCATTCTGGCAAAAGCCTGATTGCTCCAGAAACCAGCAAGGAAGCATTTGTTTGCACTAAAGAGACTGCCTCAGACCTCCATGATAGCAACTGAAATCAAGATGAGAGGAGACCTGGAACAACTGTCTCTTTCCTCCATCCTGTCTGCTCCAGGGGAGAGGAATCTTCTTCATCCCTGTGTTAGTTTTTAGGGAGGTGACATTATTAGTAGTTGATTTATTTGTGGATGAGGAGTGAGAATCGTTCTACTACTTGACTTCCTATTGCTATTTCCTTTACTATTCCATTTCAAATATTTTGCCTAATTTGATTTAAGGGTCCTACCTCTCTGTAACAGAGCATGCCCTTGAGCCATATTTGCATCATTATAATTACCTAAATCACTCCGCGCCAAACCTGGTGGTGAGGATTCCAGAGTTGATGGATATCTATGCTATGTGACAAAATGATTGGTCAGGTGGAGCTGTTCTTCTAAAAGTCACCCACCATCTTAAAGGCTATTTCCATTTTTTCATGTAGCACATTTAGTACTAAAGAGTTATATTCTTAATGGGATGATTTCATTGTCATTAAAGATAAGAATAGATCACTATAGAAACTCTGACAAATCTATTCCATTTGGTTTTCATTTGTTATTCTCTTTCCAGTTTCATCTATAAATGCTCTTGAGATGATCTGGATTAGTTGGGTCTCATGCCAAGCTTTCATTAGGCTCATTTTTAGATTTAAAATATTTAGCTATTGCATTAATAAGAAATGTTTGATTTTGTAGTTGAAAGAAACTATATATATTTACACATATATTTATGTATATATATGTGTATATATATAATGCATATATCATAAATCCCTTTTTAGAGCTGAGAGAACAGTGGTTAAATAACTTATCTATAAGGTAGCTATAGGCCACCAGAACTAGAACCCAAGTTTCCTGATTCCTACTACTCCAGATGTGATATGATAGGGTAGAGAGTCCAGTGGGATGACAATATCCCTAGTCCTGATACTATTCCTCTCTCTCAATGTAGATAAATATAGAATTGGCACATTTGATAAGAATGCTATTTATGCTTTCATTCAAGTACATGATAAAAATGTAAGCAGCAAGACAGAGATCCCTAGGTCGTTCTACTAGACACTCCCTTGGTTGGCATTAATCTATTGATAACTTCTTTTTGTATATAATCATTCAACTGTGTCTAAACCCACCCAGCTAAACTGTTGTCCAGACTAAACTATTGTCCATTTCTCCATTTTGTTCATGGGGAAGCAGGAAAGACTTTGTTTCAATGTTAGGTAAACTAATGTATAGCAACAATCCTTCAGAAAAGGAAGTGAGGTTAGTGATGCACTATTTATTCTTGATGAAGCAATGATGTTTCTTAATGATCACTGTTTCTGTTTCAATATGTTCACAAATCATCCCTTTAATAATACCTTCTAGAATTTTGCCAAGAATGGAAGTCAAGGTTATTGACTTATAGGATAAAGACAGCTCCCTTTTTGAAAATCATGACATTTTCCTGTCTCCATTCAATTCTGCTGCACCTCCCCCATTCCTGTAGGATCTTTTAATGATCGCTGACAGTGTTTCAGCAATCATATTGGCCATTCCTGGAATGTAGTTTGTCTGGGCCTATTGCCTTGAACTCATCAAGTGTAACTAGATGCTCTCTCATTATTTCCTTCCTTGTTCTGTGTTTCAGCTCCCTATTAAATTCTTTTTGTATCCTTTTCATTCTAAGGATCATTCTCCTTGGCAGAGAAAACGGAAGCAAAGTAAGACTTTAGTAATTGTCCTTTCTCTCTCTATCACACTTCTTTGATGCTTCTCTTTTACCCAGTATAGCTAAAAAAATCCTTTTCATTGTTCTTAGCATTTATCCCCAGTTTCAGTTCATTCACCCACTGTTACCTGCCCTTCTTTCATCTTCTATTTGTGTTACTTTGAAATCTAAGTTGGTCCATGAGTTCCCTGCCATCCATATCTGTCTCTTTAGACAGCTTTACCTTTTCTTCCTCATCAGAATTGTTTCTATCTGTATCTTTAGAACTCTATTCTTGAAAAACTTTCCATCTCTTTTTGATTGACTTCCTCTATAAAACTTTAGGCTACACGATGCCATCTAACCTTTCTCTGAATCCTTTGAAATCTGCTTTCCTAAAAATCTGGGGTGTATGTCAATTTAGGACCAACTTTTCTGTCTTTCTCTAATACCATTTTCATAGTTCTTTCTTAATTATCACAATTGTTAGGTTATCTTTGAATACTACTTTCCCTTGCCTCGTTGGCTTAGAAAACAAAGTATGTATAGATAATGATACTCGAAGTGATTTTTTTTTTCCTTCACAGATCATGAAAGACCAAACATGAAGGAAATCAATCCATTAGCAAGCATTTATTAAGCACTTAACAATGGGCTAGGCACTGTGCCAAGTGCTAGCGATACAAAGAAAGGCAAAAACAGACCTTTCTCTCAAGGAACTTATATCTAAATGGGGGAGACAATATATATGTATAGGGAAAGTAACCTAGAGGGGAAAACATTAACAGCTGGGAGGGAGGGAGGTGTCAAAAAGACCTCCTGAGCTGAATCTTGAAGGAAGCCAGAGATTTTAAGAGGAGGAAGTGAGAAGGGAAAACTTTCCAGGCTTAAGGGTCAGCCAGAGCAGAGATAAAAATGGGATATATGGGCCATCATATGTGGGGAGGAGCAAGTGTTACACCAGAGCATCAAGAAGTGTAGTAATAGAGTAGGACCAGGGAGTATAAGGAGGGGAGTAAAGTGTAACAAGACTGAAAAGATTAATAAAGAGATTATGTGAAGAGTTTTAATCTACAGTACAAGGTAAAGATTGAAAGCCAGATGACCTGGCTTCAAATTTTAGCCCTGTTGAGTCTCATTTTTTCTCGCCTTTAAATAAATGGGGTTGTACTAAATGACCAGGGCAGTGAGATAAATGATTAGGGCAGCAAGATGGCCCAGTGGATAAAGTGCTGGCCTGGAGTTGGGAAGACTCATCTTGATTTCAAATCTGACCTCAGATACTTACTAGCTGTGTGACCCTGGGCAAGTCACTTAACCCTATTTGCCTCAGTTTCTTCATCTGTAAAATGAGCTGGGGAAGGAAAGGGCAAACTACTCCAGGATCTTTGCCAAGAAAACCCCCAATGGGGACACAACTGAACAGTAACAGCTAACTGATCTCTGTGGTCCCCTGTAGCTCTACAATTTAGTGATTCTAAAGTTTCCCTGATAGGGGAGGTTGTTGTGTCTTACAATAAGTGATTAAGATGGGAGGCTGTAGATATTTTTTTCTCTTAGAGGCATTAAATAATAGGATAGATTCTTATCTGTCTGGTACTAAGAGAGTTGGAGAACAGCCCATTCCTCTTAACTACATTAACACCTCCTGTCAGAGTTACAGCTAGTTCTAAGAACTGTGTGGTCCAGAGCCTACTATTGGGGTCTCATAAATGTTTTTGAAAAAAGGTTAATCCAATGATAATTCACTCATTTGACAAGCATTTATCAAATGCTTACCATAGGACTGTTTCAGGTGGGGAGTGGAGAGACAGAATACAAAAGACATAATCTCTAGTCCTAGAGTAGAGATTTTAAGTTGGAGACTAATGAGAGGAGAGATTTAGAGAAAGAGCATAGTTTGGAGCTGGAAGGGGCCTAAAAGGCCTGAGTACAATCCCCTCATTTTGCAAATGAAGGCGGAGAAATTAAAGGACTTTCTCCAAGTCACACAGCTCTAAGTGCCTAGAGGCAAGAGTCAAACCTTGGTTTTCCGGATTCTCCTTTCAATTCCGAATCCACTGTGCCCCCTAGTTTGGTGGTGCAACAGTTTGGCTGAGAGTTTTGAAGTCTACGCCTAGGAATTGGATTAGATAAACCAGGAATAGGAAATACCTGTAGCTTTTTGAACGGGAAGGGGATGTGATGAATGCAATTCAACTCAGCAAACGCATGTAAGTGCATCACACATAACAGGTTCTCTTTTGTTAGAGGATAAGCAGCCCAGTGGATAGAGTGTTGGGCCTGGAGTCAGGACGAGCTGTTTAAATCCTGCCTCAGGTACTTCCTAAATGTGTGACCCTGGGCAGGTCACTTAATCTCTGCTGCCTCATTGTCCTGTAAAATGGGTGTAATAAAGCACCTAATTTCCAGGGTTGACTTGAGGATCGAATGAGCTAATGTAACCACGTGGCAGATTCTTACTACATGCTTGTTTCCTTCCTTCCTTCTTCTGGGGACTGGCGGAAAATACATTTGGATGTGTAATGCCTTCTTCAGAAGGGCAAGGGATGCAGTAAGAATGGCCTGGACCCACATCAACTTCTGAGATTTAGAGTTTGGGGCTCCTCTCCTGAGGCAAAGAGAGATTGTATAATTTGGGACTGAGCAGGACTCAGCAGGAAGAGTGGGGCCCTAATAGCTGGTGTCACAGAGAGAACGTGGCTCCTGCCCTCAAGGAGTTTCCTGGGCAATTAGGTACCAACTCAGCTGAAATATAATAGTACCTAAGTGCATTTGAGATTTACAGAACAAATCATTATATGAATACGGTGTTTGAGGAAATCAATTGCAAGAATAACAGCAAGTAACAATACTCAGCTGACTTTGGAGGGTATTTTACATTAATCTAGCATAGAACTGGATAGAATTCTCATTTGTGTCTTATAAAAACTTTGATAGTTACTACAGGGACTGTTAGAACCTTTTTACAAATAGAGAAATTGAGGCTTGGAGAGGTTTCATGACTGACCCATGATCTCACAGCTGGTAAGCACCCCAAGTAGTATTTGAACTTAGGTGTTCTTGACCCCAAATACAGTACTTAAATCTAGCCAGTTAATATAGGAACTTCAGTGAGCCCAATGTTTAAAAAAAAAAAAAAAGGCTAGCCAGATGTATCCCAGTGAAGAAAAGCTGCATGTTGGGGGTTTGGTTTGTTTAGGTAGGTATTAAAAAAAAGATAGGAGATGGATGACAATTACCACCATATGTTTAGGAAGAGACTATGTTGAGATGGGTAAAGCTCAGGAATAATTTTCTTTCTATGAAAACAGTATGTTGCATTCTCTGTGGTGTTTGGAAAACTTGGCATGTGCCTCATCAGAAATACTTTTATTTATTTATTGCTTTTTGAAGGGGGGATGGCAGGGCAATTGGGGTTAAGTGACTTGCCCAAAGTCACATGACTAGTATGTCAAGTGTCTGAGGTTGGATTTGGACTCAGGGCCGGTGTTCTGTTCAGTGTACCACCTAGCCACCCCAGAAATACACTTAACTGTTTGTTTGTTGTTGTTTTTTTTTTCTTTTTGGAGGGGGGAAGGTAGGGTAATTGGGGTTAAGTGACTTACCCAACGTCACATGGCTAGCAAATGTTAAGTGTCTGAGGTCAGATTTGAACTCAGGTCCTCTTGACTCCAGGGCCAGTGCTCCATTCACTGCGCCACCTAGACACCCCCCCCCCCCAATTTTTTTTTTAATGTTTTGCTCCAAATACTTCTTTAGCAAATCCCATCAGCATTTTTTTTTTGTCCCAGGTAAAGTTTATTGATTCAAACTCAGGTTTGCAGGGAATATCAGAGGCCATTGTAGTTCAAATTCTTCCCTTTATAGGCCTGTTCATGTGAGATGACTTGATCATAAGTTCCTTGAGGGCAGGGATTGTCTTCCTTTTTCAGTATTTGTATCTGCACTTAACACAGTTCGTGGCACATAGTAGACTCTTAATAAATGTTTATTGATTGATTGATCACAGACCCTACAGAGTCTAGAAGGGACTTTAAGATACAGTCCATCTCCCTCATTTCACAGATGATAAAGCAGAGACCCACCTTGGTGAAATGATTTGCCCAAGGTCACAAGGTTGTAGTCAGCAGAACTGGAATTTGAGCCGAGGCCCTCTAGCTTCAAATATCTGTGTTTTTTCAGCTATAACATGCTATCGTCCGAGGTCACAAGGACTGAGGCTTTGAACATAGGTCTTCTGATTTCAAATAGAGTATTTCTTCCATTACAGTGCAATTTAATATTTGCAACTAGTCCTTTTGCACTGATATTGGAGCTTTAACTAGGAATATTTATGCCTGGTCCTAAGATATTGGCAGAATAGCTATAGAGTGGTCGTGAAGCGGCCAAGATCATAGTACGCAGCAGATCTGGGATTGGAATTTTGAGCAGAAATATTCTGCCTCACTCTCTTGCATAATATAATTTTGTTTCTTTTTTTTCTTTTTGGAGGGCAATTAGAGTTAAGTAACTTGCCCAAGGTCACACGGCTAGGTTTTTTGTTTGTGTGTGTTAACTGTCTGAGGCCAGATCCGAACTCAGGTCCTTCTGACTCCAGGGCTGGCGTTCTACTCACTGCGCCACCCCTAATTTTGTTTCCTTTTACAGATGAGGAAATTAAGAGAGGAAGCAATTTGCCCAAGGTCATACAGCTAGTAAGTGGTAAAGTTATGGTGATAATTGCCTTGAAGTATTTGAAGGACTCTCCTGTGGAAGAACAGTTGGTCTCATTTGGCTTGGCACCAAATGGCAGGATTAAGAGCAGGGAGATGTTGTAGAGAGGCTGGTTTAGGCTTGAGTTAAGGAAGAACTTCCTCACCATTAGGGCTATCCCCAAGTGGAATGGGCTACGTCCGGAAATAAGAGGTTTCTTGTAATTAGAGTTCTGTAGTCAAGACCAGATGAACGCTTGTACTTTGGGGTGGTGGTGGGGAGGAGGAATTCTTGCCCACGTGTGGGCTGAGCTAGGTGTTCTCTGAGTTCCTGAGACTCTGAGGGGTCTTCTATATAGTGGAGACATAGGAGGACTTTAATGGAGAAACGAGAGGAGAGCTTTTAAAGGGGAGGAGATGAATGAGCCTAGTAGCAAGATCCCCATGCTGTGAAGTTGAAAGTGAAAAGACAAGTAACAGGGTCGGGGAGTCAGAATGGAGGAAACAGGCGAGCCAATCCTTTTAGCTCAGGGCCTCTCCCCAGAGGTACCTCCCTCTTGATGTGGGCACCCTCAGGAGAAGCCCGATAAGCTCATTCCTAGTAACTATTCTGGGTGGTGAGCAGTTTATCTTTGCTGCCCATGAAAAGCTAATGAGCAAAACTTTAACACCTTAATTGTTTGCATATGCCTGTTAATCACAGAAGAACCTGGGCTATTCATTAAAATAGGCCCTAGACTTAGAAATAGCTCGTTAGCAGTTAGTGTTCCAGTTACTCGTCTATTAGAAAAGAAGACAACTGTATTCCTTTAAAAATAATCTATCTCCAACTTTTCTCTAATTCAGATTGTCATTCAACCCCAATTAATTTGAATTAATGAGGTGCCAATATATTTAACTGTTTATCTAAATTCCCTAAGTTCACTATTTTTCTACATACCCTCCATTTCCGCCCCATCTCTCCTCTATCATCTCTCCCCTGTTGTTTAGAGTAGGGCAGGTGTAGGTGAGATCCAGGGACCCTTAAGGTCACCCTGATGGGAAAAAGCAAAGACCTCTTGACTGAGAATGCAATGTCAGATTCTTTTAAAAGGATTTGGCTAAGCAGTTTGCAAGCCAGTGGAGGGACCCGCAGACAATGCCCCAACTGAGCTCATTACCATGTCAGCCTCCTACACTATCAAACTGTGAGGTTTGGCTGCTGTCTAACAGGTGACCCAAGGCCTGACACTGTTTGCCTTTTCTCAGCTGCCCTGGAAGAACACCAACTCCAGGATGTCATTGAATTTCCATTTCTAAAAACTCACTTATAACTTTCTTTTGTTATTATATTTTGTTTTTAATATCACCTTCATTTTCAAATATGACCCTCTCCCCTACCCTCAACTGAGAGCTATTTATCCCCTGTAACAAAGGATAAAAAGAGGGGGAATGGGGAAGACAGTTCAGCAAAATCTAAGACATCAGCTAAATTTAATAGAATATGCACTCATCTCTGCAAAGAGGGAAGAGAAATGTATTTTCTTTCCCCCTATAACATTCAGCTTTGTGAGGCTTCTTTCTCTTGCCAGATTCTCTAACCTGAGGAAACACACTGGAAAGGCCAGATCTGGAGTCAGAAGCCTGGTCCAAGTCCTCAACCTGCCCCTCACTAGTTGTGTGATCTTGGCTTCTAGTTCTAGTTCTGTGTAACTGGAATGGGGGACTCTGAGCAAATCATTTATCCTCATGGGGCCCCTTTCCTCACCTGTCAAGTGAGGGGTTGGACTTGGCATTTTCTAAGCTTTCTTCTAGATCTTACATTCCTTTGGATTCACCTAACCACAGGATTGTGATGAGCTTTGGGGCCTTCTCTCCTTTCACGTGGGCTGTTACACTAACCTTTTCGTTTCCCTGACTCAAGTTTTTTCCTACTTCACTTTCCCCAGAACTTTCAGTGTGGTTTCTCCAAAGTGTAGATCTGATCATGTTTCTCCTCTGATCAATTAGCTTCTCATTACCTTCAGAATCTAACATAAACCCCTTTGTTAGGCAGTTTGTTGTGGTTGTCCCATCATTTTCAGCTCTGTCCAGTTCTTCATGACCCCATTTGGAGTTTTTTTAAGTCATTTTCTTTTGCAGCTCATTTTACAGATGAGAAGACCGGAACAAATGAGCTAAAGTAACTTGCCCAGGGTCACACAGATAGTCAGTGTCTGAGGTCAGATTTGAATTCAGGAAGATGAGTCTTCCCAACTCCAGGATGGTACTCTATCCACTATGGCACCATCTAGCTTCCCTATTTGACAGAGTTTTTGCTAACTTGGCCACTTACTACCTTTCCAGTGTTTATACCTAACTCTCTGCCAAACATTCTGTTCTAGTAATACCAGCCTACTGGCAGTTCTTCAAACATGATTCTCTACCTCCTGACTCTGTTTCTTGTACTAACCATCTGTAGAGTTATTGGGATTTAAGATCTTCCCTGCCCATTAATAGGCCTCAGTTGGAGCCCATTAAGGGAAGCTTGCTTAGGGGAGGCTTACTTTTGGAAGGCTTTCACACCTTTTGCTAATTTCTAATTAGGCATTGAGGAAGGTTGTGATGCCCTCTGGCTCTGAGAAGTCTATATATGCTCTGAGTTGGTAGTTTGCTTTGGGGGCTCGCTTATGAGAAGGACCTTGTGATTCCCTGGTTGAGATGCTGAATATCCTATGTTCAGAACACCCCAACTGCTATGATGTAAAGGCTCTCTCAATCTAGAGATGTACATAAAGTGTATAGCAATATTGCTTTGATTCAGACAGTCAGGGCCTTGTCTGTTGGTCTTTATTTCTCTGCTTGTATTTTCTCTGTATGTTTGTAGTTTCTCTGAAGTTCAGGGAGCTGACTTTTCCCCAAACTAAGTGAATGTAATTAAAAAAGATTGCTGACCCCTTGAACTGCTAGTTTTCTTAGTAAAACATATCTAAGAACCCGTGCTAGCAGCCATCCTGGGTATGCCAGTGTGCTTGCTGCTATATAATTCTCCCCCTCTCTTCCCCCACTCTTTGGACTATACCCCCTTTTCTCATGATTCCTTCACCTCAAATCCCACTTACTCTAAGAGACCTTTCTCAGACCCCCCCAGGCTACAGATTCCTCTTTCTCTAAGGATGCTTTCTATCTACTGCACATATGTACAAAATATCTTCTATTTCCCTAGTTATTTACATGTTGTCTCCCTTATTACAATGGAAACCACAGAAGCTAATTGATCAGAGGAGAAACATGATCAAATCTACACTTTGGAGAAGTCACACTAGAAGTTGTGTGGAAAGTGAAGTGTGGGGGATGGGGGGTGGGGAAACGAGTCAGGGAAACCAGTTAGAAGGTTAGTGTAACAGTAGAGGTGAAAGGAGATAAGGTCCCAAACCTTATCACAGTCCTGTAGTTAGGTGAATCCAAAGGAATGTTAGATCTAGAAGAAACAGGCACCATGAGGATAAATGATTTGCTCAGAGTCTCTCATTCCAGTTACATGGAATTAGAACTAGAAGCCAAGATAACACAACTAGCCAGTGGCAGGTTGTTTGTTACTTATTCTATTAATAAGGTCTCTGACTCCAAATCTGGACTTCTTTCCAGTGTGCTTCCTTGGGTTAGAGAATCTGGCATTATATCAGTGGTACTTGATATAAAGCTTGTTGATTGACTAACTGATTGCTTGATATTCTGATCTGTGGTCAGGTGGATAAATGGGAGGAACACTGCTATGGATTTGTGTGGTAGATTAAAATATTTCTTTTTCCCTATCTCTGTTTAAAAGCAGACTAATTGTCTGACTGAGGTCTCTATGCCCATTGATCTGGAACAGTATTCAACAAGAACCTGACAGAGGGCTTTTTCTACCCTTTTCTCAGATGGATAGAGAAGCTTTGGGACTAGTCTATAATGATTGACAACTTGGAAAGCAAAGTTCCCCCTCATCAATTTTGTCATTGCCTGAGTGTGCAAAGATGACACAATATTGTAGAATAATAGAACCTGTACTTTAGAGATCATATAATCCAATTCTTTTACTTTATGGAGGCAATAATTGTGACTAAGAAGTTAAATGATTTGCTTAGAGTCACATAGCTGGAACTAGATGCCGGGTGTTTTGAAACTGTGTGATGTTTTTTCCATTATGCTGTCATACCCCTTTTAGATGAAAGAATGATGAATACTCTTCTTTCCTCTACTATAGGTGAGCACATAGTCTCTAGAAGTCAGGAAAAGATCATCATTGACCACATAAATGTAGAAGTGCCCTTAAATTTAATCTTATCCATCACTATTACCCATCCACATGTTTTACAGATGAGGAAACTCAGACTTGCCCAATGTCACACAGGAAAGAAATGCTTGAGCTAGGATTCAAACTCAGGTTCTCTGAGTGAGAATCAGTGTGCTTGCCTCTCCAGTACTTTTTTTTTTTTTTTGCAATATCTTCTATAATATATGTAGTGGTGTAAAATGAGTTCAGATATTGTTCTTAGCCATCAGGAAGGTAATTCAGAACCTCTAGAAGCATAGACCTTGCGGGGGGTGTCAGAGAAAATATGATCCGACACAGTGACATAACACATGCTGACAAGCTACATAAACACTTCTAGCCATAAGAGATTAATAATGAGGACGTAAGTACAGAGGCATTGTTGCCAAAGTTACCCCCAGAGCAAGGGCAGGACTAGGTATCTCTGAGCCAATAGCCAATGGGGGGTATTGTTCTGTGTCCTGACCCCTAAGAGAAACAGCAGTATCCCCTTCTTGTCTTTCATTCCCCATCCCCAGGCCTGCATCCCAGTTGACCTGGCCTATCCAAGAGGGCTAGGTCAGCTTCTTGCTCCCTGCCCTTTCAGGGGGCAAGGATGTGTCTCTGTTTGGCAGGAGTGGCTGGGGGGTGGGAAGCTGCCATTGTGGAAGGCCTGGGGAAAGGCTCTAGGGGAGTAATGACTGCAGTGGCAGCTGAGAGCATGGAGGAAGGAGGGGTAGAGGCAGCAGCTGCTGTTGGTGCACCTCCTCCAACTCTGAGCTTGTGGCTTCTGGCCCGTCTTGAAGCCAGAGGGAGGTTTCTTTAGGGAAGGGTCCTCTAGAGAGGAATGGATTTGCTATCCCCGTTGACCTCAAGAGGGAATAATAGAATAAGTAACAAAGCAAAGCTGCTTCTCCGAGAGCACAGATAATTACATGACATTGTTCATGAAAGACCTTTCTTTCTCATCTCTGTGCCTGAGTTTACCTCCCCCCTTGCTCAAACAGATGTCTCTGGAATAATCAATTCATGTTTGGCCTGACCACTCTAACATTTTGGTGGGCTCTTATAAATCTAGTTCTTGAATTCAATAACAATTACAGTCAGCAAACATTTATTAAGCACCTACTATTTGCAAGGCACTAAAAAGATGAAACTGGTAGTCCCTGTCTTTGGTGACCTTATGTTCTCCTGAGGTAGAGGTTAGGGTTTGGTGGGGTGGGATACAAAAACCCATACAGCTAAATAAAAATAAATAATTTGGAGAGAGAGAGAGAGACAGAGAGACAGAGAGAGAGAGAGACAGACAGAGAGAGAGAGAGAGAGAGAGAGAGAGAGAGAGAGAGAGAGAGAGAGAGAGAGAGTAGCCTGTTGGGCATATCAGAAAGGGCCTTCTCTAGGAAAAGGCACCTGAATTGTGTTTTGAAGGTAATTATAGATTTTCTGAGGCAGGGGAGGAAAGAGTGTGTTCCAGTCATGAAGGACCATAATGTACAAAGGCATGGAAACTGAAGATAGAATTTTCTGTATGAGAGCAGGTAGCAGGCCACTTTGACTGTAGGGAGAGTGTATAAAGGAGAGGAATGTGAAATGACTAGAAAGTTAGTTGGGAACCAGACAATGCGGGGCCTTATATGTCAGAGGAATTCATATTTTAAACTAGAGGCAATAAAGAACCGTTGAAGATTTTTTAGTATGGGGTGAAAGATATTCAGAAGCCAGTTTGTACTAGCTTGGGAGAGCCTATTTGTTAGATTTTCAATGTGAGCATTTATACCTTGGAAATCAACAAAACTACAAATCAAGGTTTGATTCATTGTTTTGTTTGGTCTTAATTAAGCTATGGAGATAATGGTAATAATGTAGATTAAACTTAAGTGTGTTGTGTGTACATTTTTTTTTCAGAGAGCTGTTGTTAACAGTATATCCCAGGTATGGAGCTAACACCGTAAGATTTGTGTATTCGGAATATTGATTTGGTATTTAAGTGGAGAATGTACTGGGGAGGGTAGAAATTTGAGGAAGCAAGACCAATTAGTAGACTATTTTGATAGTAAGTATGAAAGGTGATGAATACCTGAACTAGAGAGATGACCAAGTGAGTGGAGAGGATGGGGGAAATGTGAGAGATATTGATTCTACCTCTACAAGAAGGTAGATGATTGATTGGATATGAGGGGAGAGGCAGGAGTCAAGCATAATTCTATGATTGCAAACCTGGGTGACTTCAAGGTTGGTAATATCTTCAGAAGACATAGGGATGTTGGACGTGGGATGAGTTTGGGGAAAACATAAGAAATTCTGTTTTGTACGTGTTTGGTTTGAAATGCCTACAGGGTATAGAGATTATAGTAGATAGTATGTAATGGCAGTACTTTTTCACTTTAGTTATTTTTTCTTAATTCACCTTAAGGTGAATGTTCCCATAGCCTCTCTTTCTTTCACCCTCAACCCAATCCCTATGGTTTATGACTCCTTTCCCTGGTTTTGGAATTTTACTTAACTTCTTAATTCCTTTTTCTTTCTTCATTTTATTTTGTTATAGAACTCTTCCCCCATTTCTCTCTCAACTAAGTAAAATCTTTCCTCTCCAACTTTTTGATGATTAGTTTTTTTTCTTCATTTTCTGTGCCTTTTCTAAAAAGAATTTCTTTCTCTAGTTCTCTTCATTAGTTATTTTTTTCTGTTTGTTCTAAACTTTTATTCATTGATCCTTATTCTTATTTATTCCTTCCTTAGTCTCTGTTCTTTATGGAATTAAAGCTTTTAAAGTACCTATTTTTAGTTCCCCTTTCTAAGCAATTTCTGTGTTATTGCTTTGTAGATTTTTCCCTGTTTTTTTTCTGTTATGCTTTACTCTTAGAAGTATCCATTCCTACTTGAAATCTAGAGGATAGAAATATTTCCACGTAGTGGAAATTATTTTGTGTCCTTGATTATATGGTCTATTTCTATCTCCTGCCTTCCCAATGATAATTTTCTTTCCTATTTGCTATGAAATCTGCTATCTGGGTCCATATCCTCCTACCCTTTTTGATGTTAGTTGTCCTCAGGTACTTTGGTGGGGGAGGTAGTTTATTTTACACATAATACCTCACACTCTTGCTCTAGAGATCAAGAAAAAATTTTCTTTTTTAATTTGATACCTATTAAGATTGATGATTCCTTTTCTCCTAAGGCAGGGTGTTGTCCATGGAACTATAATAGTCTGAGCGCCAAATACCTGTGGATTATACCCATTGTAAGGTCCCTATCCTAATTTGGGAGCTCTTAAAAGAACTTGGTGGAGCTAAACAAGTTCTTGATTGATAAGACCCTCTCATGTTGTGAGCTCTTGTTGCCAGGTGAACAACCTGGCCTTGAGCAATTTATTAGCCATCTGTGGCACATTTATTTCTAAAGTTATTTCATGTATGTGGTTTCTTTTTATTTTCTGGGCTCAGAAATGGGAGCTAATCTTGTCTCCATTTTGTAGAGAGGGAATGTGACAAAATGTGTGAAATGAATGACAGAGCTAGGATTTCTCACCCACTAGCCTACTTTCCCTTTGAAATCACATCTGTTCTAACTCAGATCTTTAAGACCAGTAGAATATTTCTTTGGAAAGTCAGATTATTTCTACTCAAAATATTAGCATGTCTTTTGTACAGAGCAACCAAAAGCAGGTTTTACGAAACTTGGTAATGTTTCATTACGTAATACCACCAGGAGATGTGTTAAGAACTTGACAGAGGGGAAGGGTCACAAATGGCCACTTTTATATGACACAGCTTGCTTTAGTGGAAAGAATCCTGGATTTGAAGCTACAAGACCTGGGTTTGAATCTCAGCTCTGCTATTTGTTCTCTGTATGACCTTGGGCAAATACTTTAACTTCCTGGGATCACAGTTTCCTCATATATAACAATTTTGGGGTATAAGTATAAAATGCAGTTGTACTTGGAAACAACCACATCAACTCCTCCTTTATATGTTACTGTCTTGTTTCCTTATTTTTTCTCTCTACAGGTTCAGAGTCTGTCTAATGGGTATGCTTTGAAGTATTCTCAACAATTCACTACAATTGCAGACACTCTACTTGACTTGGTCCCCACCTTGGAGTGAATTCGGGAAATTTCTTTTCCCATTGGCTAGCTTCCCCTCATAGTTGCAAACCATAAATTTATGATCTAGATAAAAATCACTGTTAATGGCCATGTAATTTATTAGTAGTATAAGGTAACACAAAATGGCCCAAACATTTAAAATATAAGAAAACTTGTAGCTAGGACCACTTGCTATTTTTTCCTATAAACCATTTTAAAAAATCTAGTCTGAGGAGATGTTAAAGAAAGAAACTGAGATTTAAGGCATGTGAAAAGCAGAGATAGAAACGACTGGTTGACTTTACTTCAGTTTCACCAACTGCCACAGCTATTGAATTGGTGTAATCTTAGCTCTATTTTATAACTGACATGCCTTTTCTCCTCTCATTCTCCAGACTGCACCGTCATCCACTTGTTTCTTGCTCATTTTTTTGCCTCTCCTGTCTGGTTCTTCCACATTTCTTTGGAAGTCTCTTTTTTAGGACCCCTAACATCCCTAAACAAACTGAACTCTCCTGAATTCTTGTAAACAGCCTAGCCCTGTATCATCCCAGGAAAGTCTTCCAAAATCTTTATAATCCTGAGACTACCTTCCAAAGTCTCCCTGTGATCCCAAAGATTTGCCATTCTAGACCTGCATATACAACAAATGGAATTTATATTGCTGGATAATGAGAGAGTTTCTTTCTAGTCCTAAAGCTATGATCCCATGGATCTTGATGTGGTAAAAAGAATGCTGAACTTGGTGTCAGGAGAAATGAGTTCCTGTTCCATTTTTTATGCAGCTTACTAGCTGTATGACTGAAGGCAAGTTAATACCTTTGAGCCTTGATTTCCTCAGCTGTAAATGGAGATAACAGAACTTGTGTAGTAGACGTTTGTGTATTTTCTACTTACTCCTTCTTGGGTGTTTTGGAGAGAATAAAAGGGTAATTTTTGGAAGGAATATAGGCTCTTAATTGAGTCTGGTAGTTCCACACTCCTGTTTAGGGTACCTTCTGTCCCCTAACAGAATTTACAATTTCCTTTGGTGTGTTATCTTCCCTTATTAGAATGTAAGCTCCTTAAAGGTGGGTCTATCTTTCTTTTTTCGTATATGTACACCAAGTGTTTAGCAGAACACCTGGCACGTGGTAGGTACTTAGTAAACGTTATGACTGACTAATTTTGTCTTTATTTTAAATTGGGGGGAAACGACAAAGGAAGATTGGGGAACACGGATTTGCCTTGTCTGAGAATTTGTTGTACAAAATGGCCATACTCTGAAGTGGGAGTGGTGATGTCTACTGCCAGGAAGTGGGAAGAGAGAATGAGAGCCCTTACTCCTTTTTATGGACAGAGAACAATGAACTAAGTTAGGTCTAATGGATAGGGAACTCTGCCAGAGGAGTCCTCATATTGGAACTGCAATTGACTCTGGACATTTGTATGAATGAATGAAAGATGTTGATCAAACACTTATCCCTTCATGAGGCACTGTGGTATGAGGAAGCTTGGTATAAGGAAGCATACCTTGCTTGGTCTAATGGCCTCTTTTTCATTCAAAGATATTTGTTTTATTTTTCTTCCTTTTGCAGCATATTCTTCTGTCCTGTTATGACCCAAGTTCTTGGAGAGTCAGTCTTAGTGTACTAGGAGGTGCCTTTCTCCTTGGTCTTCCCTCCTCCTTTTGTGGCATGTTGAGCTGGCATTTCAAGAAAATACATGGATGCTTGGGGTGGGCTTGCTTCTTGGTAGACTTAATGAAAGGGCCCTTCTCCTAGCTCTAAAGCATGCAATATTTTGTGACTGCTTTCAGTAAAAAGTGCTTGATGCAGTCGATGTGAACCCTCTCTAGCTCTCACTTGATTTATTGGACTGTCTGGTGACAGACTCTCAGAATTGGGAGCCACCTCAGCAGATGTCTAGTACAACATACACCTGAATAAGAATCCCCTCTTCAACAGGGGTGTCAAATTCAAGTAGAAATGGGGGCTGCTAAACCATACATGAGGATCTCTGTGGGCCATACACTTACTTAATTCTAAACTGTAATATTATCTATGTTCTATTATACTTTGTTAAATATTTCCCAATTACATTTTAATCTAGTTCAGACCGAACTGAGTGTTGCAGGCATTCCAGGGCCCACAGTTCTCGTGTTTGAGACCTTTGAAATACAGCATACTTGTAAAACTTTCCTGACAATCTTCTAGAGTAAAGAAGACCTACCTCAGGGCGGCTAGGTGGCGAAGTGAATAGAGCACCGGCCTTGGAGTCAGGAGGACCCTGAGTTCAAATCTGGCCTCAGATACTTCACACACACACACACACACACACACACACACACACACACACACACACACACACCTAGCCATGTGACCTTGGGCAAGTCACTTAACCCCAACTGCCCTCCAAAAAGCAACAACAACAACAACAACAAAATCCCAAAACTCAAAGTATGAGGAAGTTTTTCCCTTAGAAGTTTAATGTTCTTCTTTGTCACTACCTTACACTGCTTCTGATTTTTCCCCCAGAGGTCAAGCAGGGCAAGTTTAATTCCTCATCCACAGGATGTTCCTTCCACTACTTGAGAACAGCTGTCTTTCAACTCAATTAAATAAGCATTTGTTATATTCTGACTGTATACCAAGAAACTATGTTCAGTGCTGGAGATAGACAAAGACAAAACATTCCTGTCCTCAAAGAGCTTACATGCTACTGGACATAAACCATATGAATACATATAAGCAAATTCAAAACAAACACAAAATAATTTTGGAAGGGAGAATACTAACAAATTGTGGGAATCAGGCTCCTTTGGAGGGAACATGAGCTGATCCTTTAAGGGAGCTTGGGGTCCAATATGGAGAAGTAAAGAGGAGCACTTGAATGGAAGTGATCACTCTTGGGCCTGTTTATAATTAGTCACCTACTAGCAGGTGGCGGTTAATTATAAAGACATATATAACATGCTTCGGCACTTTAGCGGTTCATGGTAGAGAATTCCGACAGTTCAATCTACTCATCTTACAGATGAATAACCTGAAACTCAAGAAGTTAAAATGACTTTTAGAATCATGGAATGTGACTTTACCCATTAAAAAATGATTGTTCATAACCTTAGCTGACTCCTTATTGCTGCTCAAAAATCCTAATTAACTCATTCTGACAACCTGTCTCACTCTATGGCCAATTGTTTCAACTGTTCTTCTCTATTCTTTCCCTCTAGCTTCGAATCCAAATCCCTGGGCACTCTCTTAACCAGCCCCCTCTCTAAGCAACATAGCCTACTGATAAGATTTAGGATTTTAAGTGGATGCTCCCTCCAATTCTCCTGGTTGTTCATCATTTCAGATGTGTTCTTCTTGACCCTTTTTGGAGTTTTCTTGGCAAAGATAATGGAGTGGTTTGCTATTTCCTTCTCCAGCTCAGGAAACTGAGACAAACAGTCAAGTAACTTGCCCAGAGTCATACAGCTAGTAAGTGTCTGAAGCCAGATCTGAAGTCAGGAAGAGTCTTGCTGATTGTAAGCTGGTATTCTATGCATTGTGCCACTTAGCTTGCTCCTCATCTCCCCCATTCTTATTCCTCTCAAAACTTCTTAGCTTTATCCCCCCATTCCTTCTTTTATCTTATGTTGTTATCCTTTTTTAATATTTATTCAATAATCATTTATTAATTCCTCTGAACTCTCCTTGATCATCCTCTATGTCATCAGCTCCTTCCCCCTCCCCCATGCTTGCTTTAATCAAAATCAATCAATTAAGAAGAATTTTAAAAAATACATTTATTATGTGCCAGGCTAAGTACTGGGGCGTGGGGGGGAGGAGATGAATAAAAGGCACACAGCCCTTGCCTACAAGGAACTTATGTTCTATGGGAGAGATAAACATAATTTGGTACATGCAAGATTAATGCTTTTTAAAAATCTGTGAAGGTGAATCTTTTAAGTATTACATATTGAGCACAAGTCTGTGTAGATCAAATAGTTGTTCAGAGTTTAGTAAATTGATGTCCAGAGTAATTACCAAAGTTATGT
Organism: Gymnobelideus leadbeateri; assembly: GCA_011680675.1. NCBI lineage: Eukaryota > Metazoa > Chordata > Mammalia > Diprotodontia > Petauridae > Gymnobelideus > Gymnobelideus leadbeateri. The sequence continues at coordinate 67,247 of WOXC01003626.1, read as the reverse complement.
CTGGCTTTGCAATTTATAATGATTATGAACTTGAGCAAATTACTTCATATCTCTCTCTTGGCAGGGTCGGGGCAGGGCAGGGAACAGGCTGCTTGGTTTTCCCATCTGTAAAATGAAGGGGGAAAAAGGTGGTATTGGATGGTTTTGAAGGGTTCCTCCAGTTCTAGGGTGCTAAAATCCTAGAAATGGATAAAAGTTGGGCTGTGTTCTGTCAGTACCATGAAAAACAGAGGGAATCCAACCAGAAGGCATGGAGGATTTAAAGTTTTCAGGCTTAGTCATTGGTGCTGAGCTCAAGTGAGCATGAGTCCTAGAGTAGCTCCCTGGGGGCCAAATAGGAAATGTCTGTGGATGTATGTGGGTTCCCCCTGCACCCAACCAGAAGAACAAACAGTTATATTCAGAGTAAGCAACAAAAAAATCCTGCTGCTCTCATGAGCTGCCACTGAAATGAGTCAAATGAAGGGCGTCCCCAGCACATAACCATCTGAGAGATACCTAAAGTCAGACTATCCAACCCATGGCATTGAACAAGCTGCACAGAGATGATCCAACAGGATGCTGGCCTCACTGCTAGCAGAAGGGAGCACTACAAAAGCACCAGTTGGGGGATCTAAGGAAGAAAGAAAGAATTAAGCACTAGTCATCAGCTGGGAATTACATCTTCTCCCCTCTGGATAAATTACTCCAAAGGAGCTATCCCAGATTACTGAACCAGGAAGGTAGTGAAGTAGGGCATATAATTCATGTTGCAGGCCATTAGGATGAATCAAGTCTCCCTAGTTTTATGGAAACTTCATCTCCTGAGCACCATTTAAATAGTATGTGGAGCCCTAGTGCATGCAAACAATAATATCCCAAGCCATAGCCAGCAAATAACCTTTTTTTTTCAGCAATAAACTCTAAAGGCTCCAGAAATTAACGTGGAGTTAATTTTAGCAGAGACATAATAAATGAGGCTGCCTTGGTTGAAGGGAGAAGGGGACTATAAATGTTGCCACAGAAGTAGGACAGTAGCAAGAATTAAAGATGGCAAGGGAATTGGCAAGCTTAGGATAGCCTGACGTAGTTAGTTTTAAGGATATGTATTTATGCATGCACTCCATACTTAATACAGAGATATGTCTGTATCTCCTTCCTCTAAACATGTGTGGGTATTCCATTACTAGAATGTGAACTCCTTGAGAGCAGGTTTGGTTTTGCTTTTCTATTTGTATCCATAATGCTTAACATATAGTAAGAGTCTTCTCTCCCTTTTTCCTCCCTCCCTCCCTGCCTTCCTCCTCCTTTTGTCCTCCCTCCTTTCCTCTCATCTTCCCTCTCTTCTTTCTTTCTTTCTTTCTTTCTTTCTTTCTTTCTTTCTTTCTTTCTTCCTTCCTTCCTTCCTTCCTTCCTTCCTTCCTTCCTTCCTTCCTTTCTTTCTTTCTTTCTTTCTTTCTTTCTTTCTTTCTTTCTTCCTTTTCTTCTTTCTTTCTCTCTGTCTCTTTTTTCTCTCTCTTTCTCTTTCTTTCTTTCTTTCTTTCTTTCTTTCTTTCTTTCTTTCTTTCTTTCTTTCTTTCTTTCTTTCCCTCTGTCTCTTTCTTTCTTTCTTCTTTCCTTCTTAAATATATGTATGTACATATATCTCCTTTTATAGGATTCCACACCAGGGGTATAACTAATAATAACAACTGATATCTATTATAGTGCCTTCAAGTTTGCAAAAATACTTTGCATGCATTATCATTTCAATCTCATGATAACTCTTTGAGGTAATTATTTCCATTTTATAGATTAATTTAAAGTACTGAAAGGTGAATGCCTTGCCCTTGGTCATCCAGTCAATGAGTGTGAGAGATGGGATACGAAACCAGATCTTAACTGTAAGGTCAACACTATGACAAATATAATACACTGTACCTTTATACACTCTCCCTACAGTCAAAGTGGCCTGCTACCTGCTCTCATACACAAAATTCTATCTTCAGTTTCCATGCCTTCATACATTATGGTCCTTCATGACTGGAACACACTCTTTCCTCCCCTGCCTCAGAAAATCTATAATTACCTTCAAAACACAATTCAGGTGCCTTTTCCTAGAGAAAGCCTTTTCTGATATGCCCAACAGGCTACTCTTCTACCCCATGGACCATACTCTCTCTCTCTCTCTCTCTCTCCAAATTATTTATTTTTATTTAGCTGTATGGGTTTTTGTATCCCACCCCACCAAACCCCTAACCTCCACCTCAGGAGAACATAAGGTCACCAAAGACAGGTGGGTGGAGACCCTCTACTTTACCCTTGGCCCAGACACAGAAAACTCATACTGTTATATTATTTTTTAAAACTATATTTTTATTTTATTTATTCATTTTTGGAGGGCAATTGGGGTTAAGTGACTTGCCAAGGTCATACAGCTAGTTTTTGTGTTAAGTGTCTGAGGCTGGATTTGAACTCAGGTCCTCCTGACTCCAGAGCCGGTACTCTATACACTGTGCCACCTAGCCACCCCTATATTATCTTTTTTAATCCAAAATACTTTTGACCTTTTATTTGGATACTCTTCTAAGTACAGGAATTTAACATCTAAAACTTATTATTAATATGTTAATAATAATAGGTAATATTCCTATAGTGCTAAAGATATACTATGAGCTTTCTAATTATTATTTTGTTAATTCTCTCAATAACCCTAGGAGGTAGGTACCATTTCATTCCTTTTACAAATGAGGAAACTGAAGTAAACAGATTAAATGACTTGCCCAGGGTCACACAACTAGTAAATGTCTGAGGCTGGATTTGAACTTAGGTTCTCCTGACTCCAGGTCTGATACACTATCCAATATCCTAGCTTTCCCTAAAATTAAAAAGTCCCTAAAATATTGTCATTTTAATAATTATATTTCAATATAAGTGGTTTTCTTTTAAATCTTACATATTTTTCTTTAAATATTTAAAAACATTATTCTGAGAAGGGATATATAAGCTTCACTAGACTGCCAAATGAATCGATGACAAAAAAGGGTAAGGACCTAGGCTCTAAATAGTCTGTGTGAGGATGAAAACCAAGGTATTTGAAAAAAATTCTTGTTATCCTAACAACACTTAGTGTTTGTCTTACATGAATAAATCCTTGAAATGAATTCTTTTTTCTAACCCTTGCACTATCAGCTTTCAGTGAACCCAAATCTCTTACCTCCAAGGCCACTGGCCTTAACAAAGACAGTTGCATTATAAAGCAATAAACAACTTCTTTAGTGACTTTAGCTTGATTTGACCACCATGAGGAGGCAGGGGTGATACTCACAGCTGAGCATCTTAGCACTTAGTACAGGAGGGAGAAAAGCATCACTGCCTTAACCACAAATTGTGACTTTGGATTAAAGTGTAAGATGGAGTTATTTGGTTTTACAACTTATTTTGAATATTTTTAAAAAGGCCAAAATATTTATTAGAGTAAGTGCAATCCAGGGCTGATAAATGGGAACACATCTGGTCGGTATCCCTGACACAAACCTCACAGTATTAATTATCCTGATGGTTAAAGCCGAGAAGTGAGGAGAACATTATTTATAGTGATCTTTGCTAAGTAAATCATTTTAAAAATGGCTTTCTAAATGTAACATTTCCCTTTTAAGAAGCCCTCTAGAATTAAAGGGGCTTTACAATGGAACATGAAACATATTGCACAGGGAGAGACAGAAGCTGCCTTGATTAATGCACATGATTATCAGCGATGCAAATCACTTTCACTTATTAAGTCTTGTTTAATATCCTAATGAAGGCTTCCTGAGCAGATTTGGTAATTCCAGAGAAAGTGACTGTGAACTAATGCCCTTTCAACATGTTGAGAATGAACAGCACTATAAAGAAAACCTCATTTACTCTAATTCCTCCCCAACACAGGATCCTTTTCTCAGCTTCTACTGCACAACAGGAGACAATTAACCTTTTCAGTACCAGAAGGGATTCCCAGCACATTCCAGCTGTGATCTGTGATCACATATCAGGTCATGATGGATTGAGTTTGTCTTCAAGTTGTATTCTCATGAAAGACTTTTAGGGAAAGGAGTTCACTTGACCAGACATATTGGGACTGGAAAAAAGAAAGTTTGTCCTGATGAGGATAATAATGGAAATTACATGGTATTTTGTATATATTATCTCACATCAGCCTCACAACTTAGGGTGGCACAGTAGAAAAAGTACTGAATTTAGAATTGTATAACCTGACTTTTAATCCCAGCTTTATCTCTGGCTACTTGTGTTACCTCTCTGAACCTCAGTTTCCTCATCTGTCCCTGCTGCCAACAAATATACCCGTGTCTTCCCCATCCTTAAAACAACCTCACTTCATCTGACCAACCTGCTAGGTATCATCCTATATCATCTAATTGGTACCTCCATTTCCTCTCTTCTCAGTTGATTTTAAATCCTATGCAATCTGTCTTCCAACCTCATCGTTCAACTGAAATTGCTCTATCCAAAGGTATTAGTGATCATTTAATTACCAAATCTAATGGTCTTTTTTTTTTTTCAATCCTCATCCTTCTTTGACCTCCTTTGATGCTTTTGACATGATTATCTTCATTTCCTGGGTACTCTCTTTCTCTAGAATTTTGTGATACCCTTCTGGTTCTCCTCCTATCTGGCCATTCCTTTTTTGTCTCCTTTGCTAGATCTTCATTCAGGTCATATCTACTAGTCATGGGTGTCCCTATGGCTCTGTCCTCAAGCCCTTGATTTTCTATACCAGTGTTTCCCAGCTGTTGATTCTCTAACCCCTTTTAACAACAAAACATGTGCTATGGACCCCCAAGGTTATTTAAAATACTACTAATAATGACTTTTCAATTTATTCATTAAGCCCTTACAACTACAATGATAAAAATTTGCCAAAAAAGATTCCAAATAGCCATAGAAACAAGCCTACAATGATCCACACATGCATATGCTTGTTGTCAGAGAATATATACATATATGTAACATAATTGTGTAATTATTTGCTGCTTAAGTTTCCATTAAAGAATTTGTAGCATATACCCCTTAGGCCATTGTCTTGAGTTCTAAGGAGGTTCAAGGACTATTAAATGAGAACCAATGCTCTATATTATCTCACTTGGCAATTTCATCCATTTACATGGATTCAATGATCATTTTTTCTTCTTCTTTTTAATGTTTATTTTTAGTTTACATCATTCATTTCCACAAGATTTTGAGTTACAAATTTTCTCCCTGTCTTTCCCCTGCCCACCACCCCAAAACAGCAATCCCACTGTATATCACCTCCCCCAATCAGCTCTCTCATATATCCTCCCCCATCCTCCCTCCAACTTTCTAGTAGGGCAAGATGGATCTCTATACCCCAGTGCCTGTATATCTTATTTCCCAGTTGCATGTAAAAATAATAATTTTTTTAAACATTTGATTTTAAACTTTGAATTCCAGATTCTTTCCCTTCCTCCCTTATCACCTACCCTTACTGGGAAGATAAGTAATTCAATATAGGTTGTACATGTGTAGCTACACAAAATATTTCCATAGTGGGTATATTGTGAAAGAATCCCCACTACCTCCCCTCCCCTCCATCATGCCCTCTCTCATCCCCTTCCCCTCTACCCTCCTATAGGGTGAGATACTCTATTTAGAGTATATGTCATTCCCTCCCTAAGCCAAATTCATTGAGAGTAAGGTTGACCCATTCCCTTTTGCCTTCCTATTCTTCCCCTCCATTGTAAGTTTTCCCTTACCTCTTCTATATGAGATCATTTACCCTATTCTGTCTCTCCCCATCATTATATTCCTTTCTTACCTTTCAATTTCACCTAAGTATCATCCCTTCCTATTCAATTGGTCCTGTGCCCTCTGTCTATGTATACCTGTACACTCACGTATGTATTCATACACACACATACCCTACTATATAGACATATATGTATAATATATATACATATATACATATATACATATATATATATATATATATATATATACACATTTATATTCCCTTCAACTATTCTTATGCTGAGAAAAGTTTCATAAGTTACAATTATCATTTTTTATGTAGGAACGTAAATAGTTCAACTTTAATAAGTTCTTTATGATTTCTTTTCTCTGTTTACCTTCTCATGCTTCTCTTGCTTCTTGTATCTGAATGTCAAATTTTCTATTCTACTGTTTTTTTCATCAAGAGTGCTTGAAAGTCCTCTATTTCATTGAATGACCATATTTTCCCCTGAAACATGATGCTCAGTTTTGCTGGGTAGGTGATTCTTGGTTTTAATTCCAGCTCCTTTGACCTCCAGAATATCATATTCCAAGCCCTTCAATCCTTCAATATAGAAGCTGCCAAATCCTGTGTCTTCCTGATTGTGTTTCCACAATATTGAAATTGTTTCTTCCTGGCTGCTTGTAATATTTTCTCCTTGATCTGGGAACTCCAGAACTTGGCTATAATATTCCTAGGAGTTTTCTTTTTTGGATGTTTTTCAAAAGGTGATGAGTAGATTCTTTCAACCTCTATTTTTCCCTCTGGTTCTAAAACATCAGGGCAATTTTACTTTAGAATTTCTTTTTTTTTTTTTTTTTTTTTAGATATTTGAAATACAACTTTATTATGATCTAAACGAAAAGGGAATGGGAATGACAGTAACAAACAAGATTCACCACTGAATATTGTGATGGGACTGCAGCAGTCTTATATTTGAAACTCAAGGGGACGTAATTGCGGTCCAAAACAGCTAAATACGCAGGTCCAAAATATGAATTATATTTTTTTAAACTGCTACATTCACTCCGAAGCCCATTCATTTCCTTCAGCATCCCAAAGATTAAGCACATGTTCTGCTCAGCTATATAATAAAGTGGCAAACACGCTACACCACTGACATCACAGGACAGTTGCCTATAAAACTAGACCTCTGACACTGGGCTCTAGCTTCATTCTCTTACAGGTCATCATCTTCATCAGGGAGCGCAGTTGTCTGAGCAATCTGTAAGTCCTGCTCATACTGTGCAGCCAGTGCTGGGTCCATGACAACCTCTGGAGGTGCAAGAGCAGGCATGGCAACGAACTCCAAATTAGGGTCTCCAATAAGTTTTCTAGCAAGCCAAAGGAAGGGCTTCTCAAAGTTGTAGTTACTTTTGGCTGAGATGTCATAGTACTGGAGATTCTTCTTCCTGTGGAAGACAATTGATTTTGCCTTGACTTTTCTGTCCTTAATATCCACTTTGTTGCCACACAACACTATGGGGATATTTTCACATACTCGTACCAGATCTCTATGCCAGTTAGGTACATTCTTGTAAGTAACTCTTGATGTTACATCAAACATTATAATGGCACACTGAGCTTGGATGTAATAACCATCTCTCAGACCACCAAATTTCTCTTGGCCAGCTGTATCCCATACGTTGAATTTAATAGGATCTCTGTTAGTATGGAACACCAGAGGATGGACCTCAACACCCAGGGTGGCTACATACTTCTTCTCAAATTCACCAGTCAAGTGACGTTTTACAAATGTGGTTTTTCCAGTACCTCCATCTCCAACTAACACAAGTTTGAACTGCACTTGGGGTTCTCCTTGGGCAGCCATCGCGATGGTTCTTCCAGAAGCGTCTCCGTCTCCGCCTGACTGAACGATGGAAAGATGGCGGAAGCCTACTTTAGAATTTCTTGAGGATGATTTCTAGGTTCTTTTTTTGATCATGGCTTTCAGATAGTCCAATAATTCTAAAAATTATCTTTACTGGATCTATTTTCCAGGTCAGTGGTTTTTCCAATGAGATATTTCACATTGCCTTCTATTTTTTCATTTGTTTGAATCTGTTTAATAGTATCTTGATATCTCATAAAGTCACTAGCTTCCATTTACTCCAGTCTAATTATGAAGGAATTGTTCTCTTCAGTGACCTTCTGAGATTCTTTTACTATCTGGCAAAGTTGGCTTTTTAAGGCATTCTTCTCCTCATTGGCTTTTTGAGCCTCTTTTACCATTTGAGTTAGTCTATTTTTAAGGTGTTATTTTCTTCAGTCAGGTTGTTGACTCTCTTTTCATGATTTTTTTGCATCATTCTCATTTCTCTTCCCAATTTTTTTTTCTGATTCTCTTATTTGGTTTTCAGAATCCTTCTTAATCTCCTCTATAGCCTGTAACCAATTCATATTTTTCTTGGAAGCTTTTGGTATAGCAGTTCTGGCTTCATTGTCTTCCTCCTGTTCTGTGCTTTGATCCTTTTTGTCCCCAAAATAGGAATCTAAAGTTGGATTGCTGTGGTTGCCTTGCTTCCGTTGTTTGCTCATGTTGCCACTCAATTACTTGACTTTTGAGCTTTTTGTCACAGTAGAACTCTGCTTCTAGAGGGGAGAGCTTTGTCCCAAATTGCTGGGGTTTTCTCATCTGCTGGAGCTATTAGTTGGGTGCCCTTTTTGAAGCCTCCACTGGCTCTGGCACCTGGTCACACACCCCAGGACCTCCACCCTAGACAGCAATCCAGATCTAGGCAGGTGAAAGCAAGAGTGATGACCCCCTGAACAGTCACTTGGTCCCTCTACAATCTGCAGGCCAGGAGCTCTGAAGCAGTGACATGGCCATGCCTCAGCTGCTTCTACTTCCAGGGGCAGAGGCCAGACCACACTTCTGGACCCCCTGTTCCCAAAGTCCATACTGGCCTCTCACTTTGTCTTTGGCATTTATGGGTTGATAATTCTGGAAACCAGCACAGCTGCTGGTGATCCACTCTCCCAAAGTCCCTCCAGCTGCTGCTGGTCATGGCACCCTGGGGCTAAAACCATGGGCTCATGCATGGCTGGGCTCTGTTCCCATTGTTCTGTGATGGACCCTTCCTGTCTGCCTTTCAGGCTGCCTTCAGTGGGAGATTTGTTTTTCTCTGTCACTTTGTGGGTTCTGTAGCTTTAAAGTTTGTTTAGAGTAATTTTTTATAGGTATTTGAAGTGGTTATGGGGGGAGCATATGGAGTTTTTATGCTTCTATGCTGCCATCTTGGCTCTGCCCCCTCAATGATCATTTCAATGGAGATGATTCCCAGATCTATATATCTAGTCTTACCCTTTCTCCAGTCTTGCATTACCAATGACCTCTTGAACATCTCAGTCTGGAAGTTCTGAAGACCTCTCAAACTCAGGTCAGAACCAAAATTAATTATCTTTACCTCCAGGTTCTCCTATCTTCCTAACTTCCCTATTATTGGTTTTTTTTTTTTTTTGGAGGGCAATTGGGGTTAAGTAACTTGCCCAAGGTTACACAGCTAGGTTTTTGTTTGTGTGTGCATTAAGTGTCTGAGGCCGGATCCAAACTCAGGTCCTTCTGACTCCAGGGCAGAAGCTCTACTCACTGCGCCACCTAGCCAACCCATTTCCCTATTATTGTTGAAGGCACCAACAACCTCATAGTTATCTAGGTGTCCAAATTCATGTCATCCTACCTCCTCACTCCCCCTCACTCCACATACTCAATCATTTGCCAATTTTTATTGCTTCAACATTTCTCATGCATGTTCCTCCCTTTTTGTACATTCACATAGTGCCCACCCTCGTATGAACTCTGATTACCTAGTAACTAGAATATTACAAAAAATCTTCAGGTTGGTCTCCCTGACTCAATTCTCTTCCCACTCCAGTGTATCTTCCACTTAGTTGTCAAAATAATGTGTCTAAAATTGAAGGCCTCATCATGTCACCCCCTTACTCAAACTCCACTGGCTCTAGGATCAAATATAAAATCCTCTGCTTGGCATTTAAAACTCCCCAAATCCTAGCCCCTCCTTACCTTTCTAGTCTTATATTTTACTTCCCTCCACATGCTCTACAAGCCAATAAAACTGGCTTCCCCGTGTTTCTCTGTCACCATAATCTGTTTTCCAACTCCAGGCCTTTTTGCTTATCTGCCTCTATGCCTAGAATACTCTTCTTACTTACCTCTGACTTCCTTGAAATCTCAACTCAAATCCTTCCTTCTGTAGTCAGTTCATGACCCCTCTTAACTCTAGTTTCCCAACTACCACTGCCCTTCCCTCTCAAGCTACTATTATATATATTGTTTGTACATAGTTGTTGGCATGTTGTCTCCATTAAGACTTATGCTTCTTGAGGGTTCGAACTGTTTTGGTCTTTGTAACACAAAGGCTTAGCACAGTTCCTGGCACATAGCAAGCATGTAATAAATGCTTGTTTGCTGACTGATTGAATGAGAGAAGGCATAAATGGCCTCTGAGGTCCCTTCTAGCTCCATGAATCCTGGAGGTAGGTATTATTATTATCCTCATTTTATAGAAAAAAAGAGTGAGAGAAGAGCTCTTGAAAGGGTCTTAGCATAAAAGCGACCTTTTCTCCTCTCACAATACTAATTGGAAAGTGATAATGTGTACCTAGTGTGCACGGGGGTTGTGACATAGGATAGCAAACATTTTAGCTTTGAAATGGCAAATGGTGTGGAGAAGAGGAGGGTCCAGTTGTTAGGGGAATAAGTCAAGTGAAAGAAATGACAGTGTTTTGGTCGCTCCAGTCTCATTCCTTTAGCCCTTTCCTCCATCTTCAGGGCTGTGCCCAGGTTGCCTGCTTCCTCTGTGCTATCCAATACATTAAGTCCCAGTTCTTAAATTATATTCACTGTGAAATTACAGAATTAAAGAACTTTAGAGCTTCAAGAGAGTTTAGTGATTAAACAAACGTAATGATCACCTAATCTGACCCCTTTGTTTTATAGATGTAAATTGAGACCCCAAAAGGTAAAGTCTTGTTCAATCAAGCTTACACAACTAGGTAGTAGCTGAGACTAGACTAGAACCCAAGTTACCTGACATAGCCCCATCTGGTCATCTAGGCCACTTTCCATTTCACTGCATTCCATCCCTATTTTGTCAATTTTACCCAATCCAAGAAGACAAGGAAATGCAACCTCCTCACCCCCATGTTTGCCTTGTAGATAGAAAAGGGGGAAAATGACAATTTTCTGGTTTGTTTTTCCTAATACTGAAAAACCCCAAACTGACTATGCATCTAGGGAGTTAAATGACCTTCTCCCTGTCCTAACAGCTGTGCTTTAGCTGGTGGGGAATACCCTGACTAGGTCAAAATTGAAGCTTGGCAGGCTGGAATGCATCAATTCAAATGGGTCACACGTCTGCCTTCTCATTTGAAAATGCCAACACCATGCCAGAGACGTGAAGAACTGCTTGATGATGGTGAAAAAAAATCATCATTTCATTTTGTGCTTATATAGAGATTTTCAGGAAAAAGCAAGATCTGTTTGGACATGATGAGTCCCTTGTGGGGTAGAGGGAGGGGCGGGGAATATGGTACTGGTGGGGGGTGGAAACAAAAAGCTGGAACTGTTGTTTCTGTGACAGAAAACAAGGAATAGAGACTATCTCCTGGATCACTTTGCCCCCAGATGGCAAAGTGTCCCTGGACTTGGTCTCTTCATCTGGGGACTCCAGATGGGGATTTACACTTCTCGTGGATTGGAGGAGAGAAAGAATGCAACTTCTGAATTTGCAATTGGGATGGCTGAAGATAAGACAGGGTATATGTAAAAGGTCACAGAGAATCCCAGACAGGGACATGCCTCAGAAGTCAATGTAGTATATGCAGTAGGGAAAGGGTTAGACTTTCTAGGAGAGATAGGAATTCCCATTTGTCCCTCAGACAGTGGCTAGCTGTGTGCTTATACCTATGTTTCCTCAGTGAAATGGGGGAAGTGATCTATGATCAGTCTTGCAGGAAAGCAATTTGTAAAACTAAAAGTGTTATATAAAATTCATTATCGTTACTGCTATTGCTGTTGCTGTTTTGTCTATTTCAACCTAACCTTGAGCTGGAACATACTTAACAAGTAGATTGGAGGATGGATTTTAAATCTTAAATTTTAAGTTAATTGTTAAGTAGGTAGTCCCAGTGGGGACTTTAGAGATCATATACTAGTCTAATATTATCATTTTGCAGATGAGAAAACTAGGGAGAAGCGTGTCCTCAGTCACACAGTTAGTTTATGTTAGAAATGGAATTAGAACTCACCTGTACCAATTCCCAATCTGGCACCATTTAACTTTACAAAGCTTTGTTGCTGAAGAAGGTGAAGTCAACTTAAAAGCAATGAGGATTTGTAGGAATTCTGAGTGAGAGACTGTGGCAGAGAGGATGGAGTGCTGACCTCAGAGTCAGAACATCCTGTATTCATTTCCAGTCTCTAACATCTACTGGTCAGTTGACCCCTGGGCAAATCACTTAAACTCTCAATATTTTGGGCAACTCTTTAAATAAGGGTTCTTAACATTTTTATGTCATAGATCCTTTGGGTAGTCTGGTTAAGTCTCTGAGTCTCTTTCAGAATGTTTTCAAATGCATAAAATAAGTAAGACTATAATATGAAAATGAAGATGTCACTTTTTTCCAGTCCAAATTATTTTTCTCATCCAAGTTCACATACCCTTGAAATATCCAGGGACCCTAGGTTAAGATTTGTCATTTTCAGTCACATTCAACTCTTTCTGACTCAATTTGGAATTTTCTTGGCAGAGATATTGGAGTGGTTTGCCGTTTCTTCTCCAGCTCATTTTCCAGATAAGGAAACTGAGGCAAACAGGGTTAAATGACTTGCCCAGGGTCACATAGCTAGTAGGTATCTGAGACTGGATTTGAACTCAAGAAGTCTTCCTAACTCCAGGTCTAACTATCCACTGTGCTACCTAGCTGCCCCCAGGTTAAAATCTCTTGACCTCAAACTATATATTCAATGGTGATGTTACCCTGTATTGGTAGAAGGAGTTCCCTCATCTGGGACTCCCCTATACCAAAGATCCAGTCCTTATCCTTTAGAGAAAATGGCTGACACATGTTGTTTCCCCATTTTCTTATAAGAAGATATTTTATTGTCTGTTGGGAGAAGGGAGATGGGGAAGGGTGTAGTAGACAGAAACAGTCTTTCTGTAATGACATTTTTGTTCCTTTTGTCTGGATCTTTCATCAAAGAAATAAATCCAAGTGTGGCAGGATTTTTGGTAGGAGATGTCAGGTGTTTTATAGTGTGATATAGACAGGTATAGACAGGTGAAATAATAAAAATAGGCCAATCCTGGAGTCAGAACCCCTGGGCTTGAGTTGGAGATCTGATTCTTAATAGCTATATTGACCCTAATTGAAGTCACTTTAATTCTCTGACCCTAAGTTTTGTTATATGTAAAATGGGGGAGGCAAAACTTATGTATTGAGTGTTATGTATAGTGTTATATATGCTTCTCTCTCTTCTCTAAAAATAGAATTCGTTGCCTCCTCAGGTCGAAAATTCTAATTCTGTGCTAGAGCCAACTTCAACCTCCTAGAAAGTGCCAGTAGTTAAAGAAATAAGCAAAAGCTACAAATTAGAGCTTGATGTGTTTTATTGATTGTCTAAACTTAATAAAGTGATGGATAAAATGTTAGTAATGCAAATTAAATTTAAAAGTGGGCAGCTAGACTGGCCATGGAGTCAGAAGGACCTGAGTTCAAATCTGGCTTCAGATACTTACTAGCTGTGTGACCCTGGACAAGTTGCTTAGTCCTGTTTGCCGGAGTTTCTTCATCTGTAAGATGAGCTGGAGGAGGAAATGACAAATCACTCTAGTATCTTTGCCAAGAAAACCCCAAACAGTGTCACAAAGAGTGGAATATGACTGAAAATAACTGAACAGCCACAACAAAATCAAGATGAATGTATTTTCCTACTCATCCCAAAATATCATTGGATCATAGCTGGAGAGCTGGAAAGACCTTAGAGGTCATTGAGTTTAACACCCTCGTTTGTTTTTTTGTTTTTGTTTTGCTTTTTGGAGGAGGGAGGTTAGGGCAATTGGGGTTAAGTGACTTGCCCAAGGTCACTAGTTTTTTTTCTTTTTTTTTTTTGTATTAAGTATCTCAGGCCAAATTTGAACTCAGGTCCTCCTGACTCCAGGGCTGGTGCTCTATTCACTGTGCCACCTAGCCACCCCTAACCTCCTCATTTTACATATGAGAAAACTGAGGCCCCAAAAGGTCACCTATGTTTTTAGGAGCAGAGCTAGGGTTCAAGTTTAAGCTTTTATATATAAGCATTCTGTATTCTATGCCACCTAGCAGTCTTTTAATTCAATATTAATACAATATCATATTCAATTAACTCCCTGCAATTCACCAGACACCCTCAATTCAACCACAGTATCACAAAGCATGGAGAGGCACATGGTGGATGGGAAAGAAACATGACCAATAAATAACTTTTGGGGAAAAAATAGGAGTGAGAGATATTATCGGGGAAATGTAGGATAGGAAAAGAGGATGAGTTGTTCATTTGGGGAGGTTGAGGGAGAACAGGTGGACAGCCTGAGGGCTCCACTGGTATCCTTGAAGTGTCAGGAGAAAGGAAAGACGGCCTCAAGCATGTTGGATAGACTCTCTATGGTGAACTTATGAGAAAATATGGACAAGAGTCTCACAGGAGGAGCAGGCATGAAGTATGGAGGCAACATCAGAACTGATAAGATTGACAGATCCTTCTGAGTATCACGTCTCGCTCATCTTTTATACGAACACACGTATGTATGTCTATATCGAAGAGCCCATTTTATGTTATAGCTCTTTGTGTCTGATTCTTAATTCCCTTTCTAGACCTCTAGCTCCTTATGGGCTGTGACTGCCTCTGATCTCTATCTCCCTCAGTGCCTAGTCTAGTGCTATGTAGTAATAAATGATTGATACATAGAAGTTGAATTGAATTGTCAGTGTTTTGTCTATATTTGATGGGGTATAACAAATTCCACATTTAATTGCATTGTTATTATTAAAATAGTTTTAAATAAATGGACCATGGGGTGGGATTTAGAAATCTTTTTTGTGAAAAAATTTCATTTATTGACATTTATTGTGATGAGTTTTGAGCTATTTGGGGCTTGGAATGTCTGCTGTGATTATGTTTTTGTGTCTGCGTTGTTTTTCAGTCATATCAGACTTTTCATGACCCCTTTTGGGATTTTCTTGGCAAAGATACTGGATTTTCCTTCTCCAGCTGAGGCTAACAGGGTTAAGTGACTTGCCCAGGGTCACACAGCTAAGTAAATGTCTGAGGCTGGAGCAGTCCAGTAGCTAGACAATGTAGATAATGATAGCTGCTATTTATATAGTACTCTCAGGAATGAGAGGCTTAATGGGGAGAGGATAGGAAGCTAACTCAGAGTCAGGAAGACCTGGGCTTGAATTCAGCTTCTGACACAAACTGACTGTGTGACCCTGGTTGTTGTTGTTGAGTCATATCTGACTCTTCATTACTTCAGGTACTAAAAACTCCCATGGAGTTGTGGTTTTTTTTTTGTTGTTGTTTTTTGCAAAGATACTGGAGTGGCTTGCCATTTCCTTCTGCTATGGATTAAGGTAAACAGAGGTTAAGTGACTTGCCCAGGGTCACACAACTAGTAAGTGTCTGAGGCTGGTTTTGAACTCAGATCTTCCTGACTCTAGACCCAAGGCTCTATTCATGCAACCACCCAGATGCCTCTTAGGCAAGTCAATCTCTCAGTGGATACTCTCTAAAGCTGCATGCTGCAGAGAAAATATCAACCTGGTAGAAGGAATTGCCTTACCAGGGAGTTCCGTATACCAGTGAGGCAATAGGACTAGTCTTTGGAGGATTATAAAGCACTTTTCACATTATTTCATTTAATCCTCATCATTAGCACCATCTCCATTTTCCTGATGAAGAGGCTGAAGCCCAGAGAAGTTAAATGGTGGTGCCAGTAGGGTCTGAGATGGTGCTCTATATGGTTTGCCAAGGGAAGGCAGCAAGCATTTATTAAGTGTCTAGGATGTGCCAGGCACAGTGTTAAATGCTGGGAATACAAAGAAAGGAACAAAATAGCTCCTGTTCCCAAGATGCTCACAGTCTGATGGGGGAGACAACTGCCAACAGTTACACATGGACAAGATGCTAATGGGATAAACTGAACTCAATCTCAAAGGAAATGAACTAGCCAGAGTTAAGGGGAATGAGCAACATACTTCTGCCCCATCGTTGCAGAGGTAGTAGACTATGGTGTCGAGGGGCCGGAAAGAACATTGCATTTACTGTTAGTAATGGTCAATGTCTTGACTAGTTTTTTTTTAATATATGCATATTTTATTTATATGGGATGTTTTATGGTATAAGGGGTAAGGAAAGATGTATTTGGAAATAAATATGTTATTAAAAATAAACATCAATAAAAAAAACAGGATTTTCAAAAAGAAAACAAAATCAGAAATCTAAAAGAGCAAAAAGCAAAGAAAAGAAAGAGGGAAGAGTTGAAAAATAGCATTTATAAAATACATCCACACAAAATAGGTAAACAGATTTGGGGTTTAACTTTGTATTACTTTTAGGCCTTTTGAACATGCTTCCTGATTCTTGAGTATTTTGACAGATAATTTAGTTTTCAATAAGTGAAGTGGTACCCATAGCTGAAGATAATACTCCAGCTGAGATCTGATCAGAATGGAATATAGCAGAACTATTATCTCCTCTGTTATGCATCTTATACTTGTATTAATGCAGCACTAAAGGATTTTTTTTTAAAGTGTTTCATTTTGATTTTGTTTCAGTTTTGTTTGTTGGAGATTTCTTTGGCAGTCATGTTTCACTACAAGCACATATGGAGTTTGTGGTCCACTAAGACTAGAAGGTCTTTTTTATGTGAACTTTCACTACTCACATCTCCCTAATCCTGTATTTGTATTGTTGATTTTCTCAATCCAAGTGTAAGCTGTTACATTTATGCCATTATTAAATTGAATTTTATCCAGAGGAGGTCAACCCACATGGTGAAAGGCCATATGTCATATGAGAGCTGTGGAATGTTTAGCCTGGAGAAGAAAAGGTTCAGGGGATACATGATAGCCTTATTTAAGTATTTGAAAGGCTACCATGAAATAAAGAAATTGGTCTTGTTCTGTTTGTCTCCAGAAAAAAAAAGAACTAGGAGTTTGGGTGGAATTTGCTGAACTAAATTTAGTTTTTACATAGAAGAAAATTTACCAACAGTTAAAGGTATTCAGAAGTAAAATGGGTTGCCTTGGGCCATGATGGTTTCCCCTTCTACTAGCATTCTTCTTGTGGAGGCTGGATATCCATTCATTAGATATTTTATATTATGAATTTCTTTTAGGAATTAGGTTGGGCTAGATGGCTACTGAGCTCTCTTCCTACGTTAAAATTCTGACGGCTTTTCTTACACCTACAAATGATGTTGTTTTCTGCTCAGCAGTCCATTAAAATCCAAGTTCAAGGACATGACCACAGGAACTTGAGTAATTCTGGATAAACCTCCCAGGCATCGGTTCCCCCCTTTGCAGATTCCTGTGGTCATACCTTTATAGATTTAAAAGACAAGTTATATTGAAATGACACTTGTCTAGCAAAATCATAGAACCTGGCATCAAATCTCAGTTTTGCAACTAATTTTCTATGTGATTATGGACAACTAATTTTAAAAATGTCCTTTAAAACATGTTTCCTTTTTTAGGGAGGTGGGAATTTACCTTATTTTTTTCATCTGTAAGGTTAGAATAAAAATCCTTCCTCTACTTATTTTCTAGGGTCATCAAGATGAATATATGAAATAATCAAAGGAAATAATTTTGACAAAATAAAAAGGGAGGAAGTGTGGCAGAGTAGGAAGAATCTTGACAATCAGAGCATCTGGCTTCAAATCCCCTCTCAGCTACTTTCTTTCTTTTTTTGCCTGTTTTTTTTTTTTTTTTTTGGAGAGCAATTGGGGTTAAGTGACTTGTCCAAGGCCACACAGCTAGTTTTTGTGTTAAGTGTCTGAGGCTGAATTTGAACTCAGATCCTCCTGACTCCAGGGCCAGTGCTCTATTCATCTAGCCGCCCCTCTCAGCTACTTTCTACTTGTGTAACCTTGAGCAAGTTCACATGGTCAATGAGTAAGAAGGTCAGTTGGCCGGATCATCGAAAGTGGAAAGGAAAATGATATATAGTAAGGCTGGAGAGCACCTACCTCCTACTGTTATTGTGAGGATCAAATGAGATAATATTTGTAAAGCCCTTGGCACAGTGTCTGAACATAGTAGGCACTATATACATATTGGCTATAATTATTTCTCTCTTCTCTTTCTTCCTTTTCTTTTTCTTTCTTCTCTTCCCTCTTTCCTTCCTCTCTGCCTCTCTCTCTCTCTCTCTCTCTCTCTCTCTCTCTCTCTCTCTCTCTCTCTCTCCCTCCCTCCTTTTAGTCTCTCTGTCTTTCTCACTTGTCTCTGGCTATCCTCCCCCAGATATTTTTGACAAAAACCCTTGTCTTGTATTTGTTAATTTAACTTTTCAGTATAGAACTTTACATTTGTCTATATCATGATAGGTAGCAGAGTCAAATGACCTGTATTCGTATCCTGCCTCTCACTTTTACTCCCTATGACCTTTGGCAAGTCACTAAAGCTTCATAGTCTTGAGTTTTCTCATCCTTAAAGTAAGAAGACTGGACTAGACAGCCTCTGAGGCTCTTTCTCCATCTAGATCTATGGTCTTAAATTTCATCTTCTTTGACTTGACTCATTATTCTAGTCTGGTAATATCCTTTTGGAGACAAACACTACCATCTAGGCATGATTCTTTATCTGACAATTGAAACAACTGAGACTAATAATTTTACTACGGTCATAGAGAATGTTAGGGGTAGAACTTGAACTCAGGGCCTCTGATCCTTGGTCCAGCATGCAGTCTCTTAGGCAAGACTGCCTTGTGGGCTTCCACTTAAGTAATAAAACAGTGACTAGAACCCATGATTCCTGACCTTTGGTCCAGTATGCTCTTTTCTAAAGGACATGATGTATTTCTCTTTTGTGCTAGAAGCCCCTAAGACTCCACTGAGTCCTCGTGGAAAATTCCCTCTTTGAGGGGAAGGTCGAGCAGAGAGGATGGGGGTGGGGGAACTGCTCTGGGTCACTGAGCAGATTTGTAAAAAGAGACCCTGAATAGCAAGGAAGTCCTTTGAAAGCCTCCTGCAATAGGAACTTGAATTCATCATCTCTCACTGCAGATCTGTTGCTATAGCACTTTAAATAAATGAGTTACAGGGGAAACAAACTAGAGGATGGTGACAGGTATATGTGCAAATAGACTGTTAACTTCCCAGTCAGCCAGCAATGATAAGCTTCCCCTCGGGCCATAAACCTGACCCAGCTGTGGGATGGGAGTAAGTCCACGAACCAGCAGGGAGAAGGCTTACTTCCCTATTGGCATCAGGTCCATTTGAACCTTGACCCTTCCCAAACTGTATTCCTTTGATAAAGGCAAGATTTGAGAAGCCGAAGAAAACAAGCAATAGTGTCCGATAAGCATCAGCTGTCTAAAACAACAGGCCTCAGAACGAGATAGGGGACAAATGCTCCAGTAAGAAAAGCAATAGCGACAGATGTGGGGCTTCCAGAAAGTGCCAATTCCCGGCACTCTGAAAACTCCTTGATGTGGGTTAACCAATAACAGAGGTGATTTCTTCATCTGGTCTTATTCACCTTTGTATGCCCAGGTTCATCCATAATTAAGGAGGATAAACACACCCTACAGCCTTTTAAGTATTGTTCAGGTTTTCTGGTCTATCCTGATGGGCACGAAGGAAGCTAAAAGCACAGGAGTTACATGTCATACTCAGAGATCCAGAGAAGAGCATGACATTGCACTGCTTTTAATCAATGGCAGCTCCCAAGAGAGCTGGGCTGAAACTGCACAAGGCAGCAGAGAGAAGGAGGGAGAGAGCTGGAAGCAAAGGGACAACCCCCTCCCCCCACTCCCAGACATAAAAGACTCAAAGCCATATCAGTAAAGGGAGGGTGGAGAGTCAAGATAAGTATCCAAATAAATTCAGTCAAAAGCCTATCTACTGGGAAGGAAAAATTAGGCCTTAGTCCTTTATTTTCTAGACTGATTGTGGATGTGAATCAGAATTCCTCTATCATCATTCAATTCTTCATTTTGTTTTGTTGTGTCTGTATTTCAGAAAACTAAACAAACAAGCAAACAAAATCCTACCCAATAGATCAAAATGGTTGAACTGGTGTTTTCATCTGATGGCTCAAATGTGGCATCCATCTGATCACACAAAAATAAGTTAAAGAAAAAAAAATTGCTAAGCCGTTGATTAAATAAGCCAGTATATATATATATATTATATATTATATATAACATATATATTATATAATATATATATTATATATATATAATAGGGGAGGAACTAGTAAGTTGTTCTTATTTGGGAAAAAAACGAAATGGAGAACTCAAGCATTGTTTAGATACTTCATCTCTTCTTTATGGAAAATATCCAGGTAATTGAAGTATTTATTTATTTATTTATTTTTGCTTTTTTGGAGGTCAACTGGGGTTAAGTAACTTGCCCAAGGTCACACCTCTAGGTTTTTGTTTGTGTGTGTCAAGTGTCTGAGGCTGGATCCGAACTCAGGTCCTTCTGATTCCAGGGCCGGCACTCTACTCACTGTGCCACCTAGCCGCCCCTAATTGAAGTATTATATAGAGATTTAAATCAAACTGCTATTTACCTCAAGTTTCAATGAGTATGTGTGTTTTTAGTCATGAACCCCAGAATTTTATTTAGTAGCAGTGTTGCTTGGCCTTCTCTGAAACTGATTAGAAGGTGAAAAAAAACTGAATAATGAACAAAACTCCCTAATTATGAAAATATTCTATTCTCAAGAACTAACTCCCTGCAGTAAACACAGCACAGTCTGAGTTATCAGCGTTCTGAACATGGGTTCTTTCTGTTCCAATTCCAAAAGAGTTATTGCTTCCTTTCTTAAAACCTTCTAATGCCCAACATTAGGCCATCATCTCTTTCTCCCCACTTACCCTAGAGTCAACAGGGTCATTGCCTTTGAAACTCGTAGGAGCTCGGTGCAAAGAAGGAAGATAACAGTGAGAAGAGGAAGTAAGCCCATAGCCCAAGGAGCTGACCCTCCCCCGCTTCATTTTCCTTCTGATAAATGCCAGGCTGTTTTTTTTTTTCTCTCCAGGTTCCCTGAAAGACATGTGAATGATGTTCCTTCATAAATTTTCTTGTAGGAGTTGTGAATCACAGAGCAATCAGTTAATGGTGCCCTGGTACTTCCCAGTGGTAGTTAACTTACTTACCTCAACTTATCTTGTATTATATGGCAGAAAACACTGGGGCATTCAGCCTTTAGTCTAAATTTCTTGTTGTTGTTTTTTTAATAGTACATGTATTTTTCTTTATAAAAATTTTATGGATGCTTTGTATATAGCACTTATCTGTCTCACTTAATACCTATATAATTCATTTGGATCTTATTGTATGCTATTGAATATTGTTATTTAGAAATTAGGGATAGGGACTAGACCTATCATTTTATAGGTAAAGGGAATTCCCTGGTGATAAACCTCCCTAATGCAGACTGGCCCCTTCATCTGCAACTTACAGTTTTTGGGAATTGCCTGGAGCTTGTGATTGCCCAGGGATACACAATCTATATGTGTCTGAGGCAGGAACTTCCTGGCTGTGAGACCAGCTCTTTATCTGTTATATAATGCTGTTTCTCATTTAGAAATTACTAATATAAAATATTCTTATTAGTGATGATAATGCCTAGCTTTATTTAGTCCTCTGTGGTGTGCAAAGTGTTTCCATATACATTTGATCCTTATGCTAGCCCTAGAAGGTTTTGTTTTCTTGGGATTTTTTTTGGGGGGGGGGGTGTGCAGTAGTGATTTCATCTCATCTGTGATTTGTAGTATGATAGAATTGCTTGGGTCCACAAAGATGGCATATGACTTGCCCACGGTCACATAGCTCTAAAGAGTCATTGTTCTGTTGGACAGTGAGACAGTTTGAGCATCTACCATATACACAGAGCCCTCCTCTAAATTAACTCCATAGAAAATCATTCGACAAAGTGAAGGTCATCCCTATGCTCAGATCACTTTCAAGATAAAGGAGAAATTAGGATAAGAAAACACAAAAAGTCCAAAGAATCCATCATCAATCAGTCAAGCATTTATTAAGTGCCTGCTATGCACCAGGCACTGTGCTAAGTGTTGGGCATACAAAGACATACAAAAGATAGTCCCTGTCCTCAAAGAGTTCATACTCTAACAGGAGAGACAATATGCAAACAATTACACCCAAGCTATATGTCAGATAAATAGGAAATAATTAACAGAAGCAAGGCATTAGAGTTAAGGAGGGTTGAGAACAGGATTGTAGAAGGTGAGATGTGGTGTGCAACTTGAAGGCAGCCAGGTAAACTAGGGGGAGAAGATGAGAAGAGAGAGCATCCTTCTAAGCATAGAGAAAATGCCCAGAGCCAAGAGTTGGAGTGTTCTCCATCTAAGGAAGATGTTAACGTGGGCAGACCAATACAGCTCTAAGGAACCATTGCATTCTGTGTTGAGGAGAGGTTGGGATGAATGAAACAGTGAACAGGACTAGGCTCCAAGGCCAGACTAGATCTGGGGACCGTACTGGATGACTGGGAGCCCTCAGATAAGCTCCTGAACCTCCTCTGGACACGGTAATTAGTGATAATTTGGGCCACTCCCCAATGCTGGTTTTTCATTTAGTGAGTCTGTTGTGAACAGTAAGTGTTGCTCAGCTGTTACAATCCCCACGTGAAGACTAAACACATTTGCAGGAGTGAATGCTTAAGGATGAGCCTTACCCTCTGGGAAACCTCAATGGGCAAGGATCCCACTTAATTTAGGAATCAGCTGTTGGGGTTTGGAGTTCTGAAACTAGTCTGAATGTTGAGTCTGACTTTTTGTGACCCCATTTGAGGTTTTCTTGGCAAAGTTCTGGAGCAGTTTGCCATTTCCTTCTCTAGCTTATTTTACACATGAGGAAACTGAGGCAAACAGGTTAAGTGACTTGCCTAAGGTCACACAGCTAGTAAACGTCTGAGGTCAGACTTGAACTCAGGAAGATGAATCTTCCTGACTCTAGGCCCAGTGTCCACTCTGCCACCTAGCTGCACTGTATATAAATCTGGAACTCCTAAATGGAATCTATGTATTTCAGGTCCTTGTTCTCTACTTTACAAACCTTAAACATTTGATATTTATGTTATTCTTGTTATTGTTAAAGGTGGGAGCATTATATTTTGATTTTTAAAAAGTTGAAAGTTAAAATGATGATACTGACAACTAGCATTTATTTATTTAGCTTTTTGGAAGGCAATTGGGGTTAAGTGACTTGCCCAAGGTCACATGGCTAATAAGTGTTAAGTGTCTGAGGTCAGATTTGAACTCAGGTCCTCCTGACTCCAGGGCCAGCACTCTATTCACTGTGCCACCTAGCCACCCAGACAACTAGCATTTATATAGTGCCTTAAGGATTGCAAAGCACTTCATAGATAACATCTCCTTTGACCCTCACAGCATCCCTGAAAGACAGGTGCTCTTTTATAGATGAAGAAACTGAGGTAGACAGAGGGTGTTTTTCTCGGGATCACACAGCTAACATCACCCAATGCCAGCAATTCTTTCTTTGAACACTCACTGCTTATTTGTTCTTTCCATGGCCACTTCCACCATCCCTTCATTATGTCTCATAGAGGTCTTCCTAATTGGCCTCCCTGCCTCTGGCATATATAAAGCCTCTAATCCCTTTCTCCCACTCGTCCTTATACTCCCGGTGGATTTATTTCAATAAAACCTAGCCCTTATTTGTCACACCAGAAGTTTAATAGTTCCTCAAATCCAAACTTAAGCCTGACGTTCATGGTCCTCTTAGTATCTGGCCCCAGTTGACTTTTCTAGACCTATTTTCTGCTGCTCCTCTCTATTTTTCCTATTTATCTCCCTAAGTTAAACCAGAGACTCCATGATTTCTGAAACAGATTCCTTGCTTTCTTGCCTTTGTTCATGCTGTTCCCTCTACCTAGAATCTCCTCTCTACCTCTTATCCCTGTGCAGGAAAAGATTATTCA
Source organism: Gymnobelideus leadbeateri (assembly GCA_011680675.1). Lineage (NCBI taxonomy): Eukaryota > Metazoa > Chordata > Mammalia > Diprotodontia > Petauridae > Gymnobelideus > Gymnobelideus leadbeateri. The sequence continues at coordinate 43,303 of WOXC01003626.1, read as the reverse complement.
TCCTTCAAACCTCAGTGAAATACCATTTCCTCCATGAAGGCCTCCACGATGGTCTTGCCTGGAGGTAATCTCTGAACTCCGGCATTTTGGTCCTTTTTGTTATTTTGGCATAATATAGAAAAAAAACCAACTTTGTATTCTAATGATTTCTGCATGTTTCTTATCCATTGTCTCGGATTACAAACAGTTTGAAGGCAGGGACAAAGGTCCCAAAGAACTAGGGTTCTGGAGACCCGAGTTTTAATTCTGCCTCTAATATTACTACCTGTGTACCCTTGATCAAGGCACTGGGTCTTAGTTTCCTCATTTGTAAAATAAGGGGATTATTTTGTTCATTTTATGTCTATTAAGTATCTGCTATGTACCAGACACTAGATGGCCTTTGAGGTCCCTCCCAGCTCTGTGATTTTTACATCAGCTACCTTCCCTAGAAATGGACCTGGCACCTGATAGTGTTCAGTAAATATTTGTTCCATGAGTGAATGAAGAAGGGAATGTTAGATGGATTAGTTCTAGCACTGGGGAAAAAAAAACAAAAACAAAACCCAAACCTAAGGCCAGGTCAGCCTCCTAGAAGTGGCTCAAAATGTCATTTTCATATATGGAGGGCAGCTCATTTGATCCATACAGGGTTTTAAAAAGCATCATTAGATTATAGAGTATTCAGCCCTTTGAACCCAGAACAGGAGATGACCCTTTCCTCCACTTTGCAGTTTGAAGACTGGCATTTTGGCAGAGAGGAACTGGCAACAGGGGCCCCAACAGGTATGATAGGCACCAAGCAAGCCTCTGATTCTTCTGGGGGGCAACCACACCATTGAAAAGTGAAAGGTGAAAATGGTAACGGAGCCCCTAGATACAGCCATGGGGACCCTGAAGTTGACACTTATTTCAGAACTTCTCTGAAGTCCATGACTGGAAAGTATTTGGAATACGGACTCCAAGGGTAATGGAGCTGGAAAGATAATGGCCTCCTATGCCATCTTGTTGCTTTGACCAGTCACCTTTTAAATATTTATGTTTTATTTTTATCTCTGTATTAGTGAGACATTATTTGTGCACAGGCTGTTAAAAACAGTTCTAAGGGAAACACACTTCCAGCTGGTTTCCTCCTGTTTTCCATCTGCTGCATTTATGTGTCTTTGTATGCATTTAACTGTTGCTTGTCAGTATAATTGGTATTTTCTGAGGACTGGTGGAAAAAAAAAAAGAGAAAGAGAGTCCCCTGAGGGGGTTGGTGGGTTCAATTGATTCCAGCAAGATTATCTGGGCTGTTCACTAATAAACATGAAACTTTGAAGCAAGAGAAATAAAATAAACATCTCATAACTTTAAGTTTTAAGAGTTAACTTGCCTGTGTCGGATCTTTGTATTTATGCCTCAGCTACTCTTTCCCGAATTTAATCTTAAATATGTAAATCCTCAATTTATCTGGAATTACTCAGTGAAAGGCTGATGTGTGAGTGCGGGCCGATTATAATATTTCACCGCCACCCCTGATCCTCTTTACCTCTTATTCTTTTCATAGCAGATCAAAAAAGCTGCATTCGTGCCACAAGAATATATTATTTTAAGAGACTTGGACTTAGAAATTGATTTCCTTGATGAGAAAAGGAAAAAGTCTCCTTCTGACCCAGAGGGTCACTTCATAATCCTGTCACTCTACATCAAAAAGCTTCCTCCCCCCTTCTTTTAGGAGAAGATGAGAATATTTCTGAAAAGGAATTAATTTTTCAGCTACAGTGAAACCAAAGACTTAACCAATGAGAGAGGGAGTTGTGGTATTCAGAACACAACTCCTGTGATTAGAACAAGGGACCAATATATTTTAGGGTCAGGCAATTTTAGATGGAGATTGGGATTAGTACTTCAGGATGAAACTGATCTTATATTTTTATCACCATACTTAAGGCTTAAGCTGGAGTCTTCCTGTTGGCAGAGGGATTTCACCGTGTGGATTTTTTCCCCCATATAATGAAGATTGATGCACGCAGGCAACACTTTATATACATATTACTTAATAGGCTATTAAACAGCAAGTGATTTTTATCACCAATAATTGGGGTTCAATTTGCAAAATTTACCTTTGTACGTAAAGAATGTCTGATGCCTACTGTTTAATTGTCTGTTTAACCACAGAAATATTGAACATATATTAAATGGATATTATAATGTGTTGAAACCATGTACTGTTTTAGTCTTATTAAATATCTGTTAGGAAATAACATTTCCATTTCTAAGGTCCATAATTTATTACATTTTTGATTGAGGACTGCTAATCCCTTTTAGTAATATTAAGCCTTAGAACATCACAGTTTAATGGAAAGAATATTGATTGGAGTTAAAGGACCTGAGTTCAAGTCCCAGAGCTGTTGCCACCTGTGTGACCTTAGGATAATTAATCTCACTAGGTCTTAGGTCACCCTGCACTATTTCATGTGTACAATGATGTTGCTGGGCTACGCAACCTAGGATTCCTTCCAACTGACATTTGTTATTCTAGGATTTTGGAAGATGCTTATGGTATGATGGAAAGTTCCCTGGATTTGGTGTGAGAGGATCTGTCTTTTATTCCCAATCTTACTATCTATTATCAGTATGGTCATAAATAAATTACTAACTTGACCTCATGGGCCTCAGTTTACAAAGTGAGGGGGTAGGATTAGATGGGGTAACTACGGGGCTCAGTGGATAGAGAGCTGACCTAGAGTCAGGAACACTCATCTTCTAGTGTTCAAATCTGGTCTCATACTCTTACTAGTTGCATGTGACCCTGAACAAGTCATTTAACCCTGTTTGCCTCAGTTTCCTCATCTGTAAAATGAGCTGAAGAAGGAAATGGCAAATCATGCCAGTATCTCTGCCAAGAAAACCCCAAATGGGGTCATGAAGAATCAGACATGATTGAACAACATCAGGGTCTCTAAATTCTCTTTTTAAAATATAGATTCTATAATCCTAAAATGTTGTGTTCTTAAATTATATATTTTCATTGACCATTTAACTGTTTAGTAGGATGAGGGCTTAGAAGGGTTTGTGTAGACTCGGAGGCAAGGAGAAAATAGTCATAGATTCAAGTTCTGTTTAACTCAACAAACATTTATTAGCATCTACTTTGTGCTGGGGGCTAGGGAGACAGAGATGAAAATAAAATACTCCCTGCCCTCAGGGGGTTATAATCTAATGATAGGAACACAAATAACTATGGCATAAGGGTGACTGATAGAAATGCAAAGGAGAGGTCCAGACAGAGTATTATGAGGAATCTGAGAAAAGAGATCACTTTCACCTTGTGAAGGGGGAGAAAAAGATGGAGGATATAGGAAGACCTCTGAAGCAAAGTCACAGGGGAAAGAGCTCTGTACATAGTCGTGGAACCGGTGTTTAAAAGACCTGATTCTTCTACTTACTGTGTGATCTAAGGCAAGTCAAAAAACTTCTCTGGACCTCAGTTTCCTCATTTGTAAACAAGGGGGTTGGGCAATATGGCCTTTAGCATCCCTCCCAGTTCTATCCTCTGTACTATCCATTAACCACACTGCTACCTGCCCAGTACATTTCAAAGTACCCTCCTGTGTTCTCTCTGGTCAAAAACATTCAATGGCTCTTTCTTATCCACTAAATAATACATAAACTTGTAATCCTGGCAATCAAAACCCTCTATTATTGGGTTCTAACTGATCTGAGCCAGTCTTTTTTTTTGTACTATATCACATGCCAATAGTTTTTTGTCAGTAAGCCATTTTTCAGTTGTGGCTGACTTTTCATGACCCCATTTAGGGTCATTTCTTGCCAAAGAGTAGTTTGCTGTTTCCTTCTCCAGCTCAGTTTATAGATAAAGAAAACAGTGTTAAGTGACTTGCTCAGGGTCACACAGTTCATAAGAATCTGAGGCCATATTTGAACTCACAAAAAGGAATCTTCCTGATTTCCAGGCCGAGTGCCCTATCAACTGCACTATCCAGCTGTCTGTGCCTCTGGTTAGGAGACCTTTAATAATAATAGCAAGCATTTCTGTAGCACCTTAAGGTTTGTAAAGTACTTTACAAATATTATTTTATCTTCACAGCAACCCTGGGAGGGAATGTGGTTGTCCTTCCCATTTTATAGACGAGGAAATTAATTCTTCAGGGTTATACTAAGTATCTGAGTCTAGACTTGAATTCGGGTCTTTCTGACTCAAGGTCCCATGCTCTATCCACTATGCTCTATCCACTATCCACATGGCTCCCAGTAAAATAGGCAAGAAGAGATAGGTATATGAACCAGGATGATTTCAATGGTTGTGGAATGAAGGAAGCAGATGCCAGAGATATTGGAAACATCTTATGCCCAGGGTGGTTTCTCATGACTAGATACCAAATGAATCTACTTTTCTTTGCTCACTTTCCACAGTTGTCATTTGGTGAGTGTAGACTTCTTAAGCAAAGGCACTGAGCATCTAGGTAAGAAATCCCTTTGTAAATCTGAATGCATTGGGAAAAACCTTAGTTTCCTCAAGTCCAAAATGAAGGGGCTGGACTAGATAATATCTAAGCTTCTTTATAGTGATAATCTTCTATGATTCTGTGATTTCTATGAGTATCTTATCAACTCAGGAAACTTACATGCTCATCTTTTGTTGAAAATAAGAGCCCTGTTAAGGACGTGAACAGCAGGCAGATCAGGCCCTCACCAATAAGATGTTATTTCAGGGTCTCCTTCCTGACTCAAACTCTCTCCTCCAAAGATCGCTGAATTTCTACACTTAGTGATTCATCTCTTTGTGTTAAACTTGCCCTGGCCCCTTTACTTCCAGATCTGTAACACTTGAGTGTAATTGGGTTTGTCAGATCTTTTCTAAGTGTTAGTTGCTAGGGCAAGGCATAGTCAGGAAAAGAGGAGCTAGTAGCCTAGGACCTAAAAAACGGGAGGCCACTGAAGTAGATAATATTATTGCATCTAATGTATGGGAGGCAGTTAGATGGTGCAGCGGATATAGAGCGGGGCTTCCATCTCTCTGAGTTCAAATCTGGCCTTAGACAGCTGGTTCAGGCTATCTGGACCACCTGCATAAAATGATACATTGAATATGTTGTTTGGTCATTTTCAGTCATATCTGATTCTTTATGACCCCAGTTAGGGTTTTCTTGGCAAAGATACTGGAGTGGTTTACCTTCTCTAACTCATTTTACAGAAAGGAAAACTGAGACTGACAGGGTTGAGTGATTTGCCCAGGGTCACACAGCTAAGAAGCATCTGAGGCTGGATTTGAACTTCTTCCTAACTCCAGACTTGGCACACTACCACTGTACTACTTAACTGCCAATTTGCAATCTACTTTAAATAAAACAGGAGTTGATTTCTTCTTTTGCAAACGTCCATTATTTTTACAATTGGCTTCTGTGTTCCAATTTAATCCCTCCCTGTCAAGAACTGTCTCTTACATTTATAGATCACACATCATAGAATATTAAGGCTGGTTCGGAATGGCTAGATTTTTTGACTTGTTCTCTTATTTTTCATGTAAGGAAACTGATGCTCAGATAGGTTAATTGATTTGCTCAAGGTCACACAGCAAATTCTTTAGTATTCTCATTACCTAGCATAGGACTTTGCACATAGTGGGAATGCCATAAATGTCACTGATGGATTGACAGCAGCATATGTATTTCGTATAAGGGACACAATGTGGAAGGAAAGAAGATATTCAGTTGTTTGTGTCAGTTGGAAAAATTTCCACAATGTCCTTTGGGCTTTTCATCCAATGCTTATTCAGGGATATTAGCTGTGCTGCAATCCTTTGTTTATCAGTTAATATATCATCATTGAGTTCCTCGAAAGCTTGTTGAAATACAAGCTTACCATGCACCATTCCATTGGAGGCAGGATATGAATGAGCTTAGTTTTTATAGAAGAGCCTTCAGAGAGGTTATAAGTGTTAACTTTAAAGGTACAAATTGAAAGGCTTGCCCCCTATTTTGAGGCAATTACATTGGTGAGAAGAGGCAGAAGATTGGAAGGGGGGGTGTATAGGAAACGAGATAAAAATTGATTTCCTATATTTCAACTTATCAAATTAGAAAGGAGATAACTCACAAAACGAGCAGGCTATTTGCTTTTAATTATATTAGCTAACATTTCTATAGTGCTTTAAGGGCAGTTAGGTGGCACAATGGATAGAACACAGGTCCTGGAGTCAGGAGGACCTAAGTTCAAATATCTACCTCAGACACTTACTAGCTGTGTGACCCTAGGATGTGACCCTTAACTTTGCCTCAGTTCCTCATCTGTAAAATGAGCTGGAAAAGGCAATAACAAGGTTTGCAAAGCATTTAACAAATATTACTTTATTTTAACCTCCCAACAATCCTGGGAAGTAGGTACTAGTATTCTCCCCAATTTTACACATGAAGGAACTGAGATACAGAAAGAGGTTAAATGACTTGTCCAGAGTCACACATCTGGTAAATTATCTGAGGACAAATTTGAACCCAGGTCTTCCTGATTCCAGGTCTAGCATTCTATCCAATGATACCCTTTTTTTTGGGTCTCTTTTAAAGAGTAATCATTTGTTAGCTTAATAATGAAGGCCCCTTGAAAGATGAGAAAGTACACCAGCACTTTACGAAGCCTAAATATACCTTCTTTGAAGTGTGAGGAAGTTAAATTAAGACAAAACAAAACACCCCCCCCCCACGTTGTAATCCAAACACCTTTTTCCTTACTCCAGGGCATAATAGTTTTAATCAAGGGAGCCCATCTTCTCCAAACTCAGCCTGTACTACAGAAAGATAAACAGGACTCAATTAGTGAATTTACTATTTGTTCTCTACTGAAGCGGTAAGCTGGAGTTGGTCTTTAGCTGTGATAGGGAGGACTTTCTCTTTATCTTCCAAAAGGGAAAACTTGACTGGAAAGATTCATTTCAATACCCTGGTTCCTTTCCTGTTCTCTTTCACCCTCAAAAAAGGTATTCCGGCGTGAAAGATCACAGACTCAGCCCCAAACAGTGGACCTGGGTTGACTGCATTCAGGAAACTGCACACTCCTGGAGACCCAACTGCTGAGGCAAAGATAAATTGGCAGGAAGATTTCTTTGGAATAAGGTGAATTTAATGAATCATGAAAAATATCCCCAGCTGTTCTTAAATTTAAGGGAGATTGAGTGATAACAAAAGATAGTTTCCCTTCCTCTTAGATGTGGGATAGAGCGGAAAAAGCACTGGTAAAACCCCCAAGGGCAGAAGCTGGCCTTTTCTTTCCCATCTTTTCTATTGTTTAACCAAAAAAAAAAAATGTCTGTAGCCACCAGCCATGGAAGGGCACGTTGAGCTGTGTTAGCTGTGTTTGCTAATACCAGACTTTAAGTGTTCTCCACTCTAACTTCAAAGACTAGGCTTCCTTTCTGGCTGCAAATATAGAAAGTGGGCTTTTCTCTTACCCCTTCCTAACCTCCCCCACACCCCATGGCATATCGGACTGTGTATGCCTTCTTCTCTTCTCTATTAACACATTGATTTGCTGGAATTAAAAATAATGATCTTCCTTTTCCTCAGCCCAGCTGCTACATTCCTCCTCCCCCTCCCCCCCATCCCCACCTGAACTTCCTGGAGTCCTGATTAATCAATTGATTTGTGTGGTCTTTCAGGGCTGTTCAGGAGAGCACCTCCAGGCTGGAGCAATGGGATGGGTCATGGTGGGTTTGCATAAGCTTCTTAAACTCCCTACTGGGATCCCTGAGGACATTTAATTAGAGATGGGGGGGTCGAGGGGAGGAGTGAGGGGGGAGGGGAAGAAGTGGGTAACTTATGGGACTCCTCTTTTCCTTTTCACCAAGTTCCATGTCTCCCCTCGAAGAGTTGAGATGCTCTTAGCACAGTGATAGATATGCTCTGAAGATGTCAGACCTATGGGGTAACCATGGGAAGAAGGAAGGATTCAGACCACTTCTGCTTCCATCTTGTATCTTGAAAGGGTAAACAATGCAGATCCTCCTCCTCCTTCCCTTCCCCCCAAGAGCAGAAATATGCCTGATTCCCTGCTGGGTTTCTCCCTTCCTCCTTCCTGTGGGATAAGAGATTATAGAGAAGCCTCTGAATAATTCTTCCCTTTCTTACATTTAGCAGTCCTGGAGAAACTAGATGAAGCTCCCCAGAATGTCAATGAATTCCCCATGGGGACTTATAGGAAGACAAGGGCAAGTGTTATATAGAATGAGACAGTATGGATAGGTTGTGATCTGTATCACTGGAGGGAGTGCACAGCTGGGAAAGATTGGAGCCAAGATTCAGATGAGGCCTCCTGACCCTAAGCCAAGTCCTCTTTCCACTACACCACTTCTAGCCTTACCCTGGCTAATTATTTCTGAACTTTTATACTCTAAAGCTCTACAAAACCACAAATGTATCAGATAAAGATAAATATAGGGAACAGGGTGCCAGCCTATAGTCTGAAGAGAGAAGAGTATATCAGAAGAAGGTGAAATGGTTATTAGGGGTTGGCTGTCACAGATTTTTAAATCTAGGGAGATACATAAACTCAGAGGCCAGGAAGGTTCAGCTGTAGGATTACTCAGCCTTTGGGACTTATTGATGGGGAATGTTTAGAAAAGTGGCAAAAAGGGAAAGCCATAGGGCCAAAGGGAAAGTTGTCTGGGATGGGATCTAAGGATGAATTAGTCACTGGGAAGCTGATGGAATCAGCAAGGTCAAGACTGAGAGTTGGATCCCTTATGCCTGGGCACCCACACCAAGGTGGGTAACAGGTTCCTTAGCCCTCCCAGTCTTACCTCACTCAGTTTCAGTCATTACCTGTATATTCATTCATTTAATAAACATTTATTAAGTACCTACTATGTACCAGGCTCTGGCTAAGCACCAAGGATACAGAAAGAGAGAAAATATAGTTCCTGCCTTCAAGGAGCTTACAATCTAATGGTAGAGCCCATTTATCCATCATATTGAATCTTTGAGCTGGAAGAGAATTTAGCAAGCCTCTAGATAAGGGGTGAGGAACCTGTGGCCTTGAGGCCACATGTGGCCCTTTAGGTCCTCAGGTGTGGCCCTTTCACTGAATCCAAACTTCACTGAACAAATACCCTTAAAGGATTTGTTACATAAAACTAGAACTCAGTCAAAAGACAGTACCCAAGGACCTAGAAGATCACACATGACTTCAACACTGTAGGTTCCCCACCCCTGGTCTAGTCTTTAGATTAAGAAATTGAGTTCCAGAGAAGTGAAATGACTTGCCCACTGTCACAAGATAGTTGGGGATAAATATTGTAGGTTTCACCAGTAAGGCCCAATATCCCAGAGGACACGGTCTTCAATTTAATTCAACAAGCACTTATTAATAACCTACTGTTGCCAGACTGATCCAAGTGGTGGGAGTAGCTAGATGAAAATGAAACATCTCTTGTCCTCAAAGAGCTTAAATTTTACTGAGGAGAAATGACATTTACCCAGACAATATGCATACAAAGTAAATAGGATGTAGGAGAAAGTGCTAAAAATTTTAAAGGCCTTGTATAGGTGGTACTTAGAGCTGAGTCTTGAATGGAGCTAAAAATTTGAAAAGTTAATAAAGACAAAGTTATAAATGGGCAGTCAAAGAGAACTATGATAAATGTGTGAACCATGGGCTTGTTTCCACTCTGGCCTCTGTGAGTTTAGACCAAGGGTGGGGAATCTGGGGCCTTGGGGCCTTCTAGATCCAAAGTGATCCTTTGACTGAATCCAAACTTCATAGAACAAATCCTTTTTAAAGGATTTCCACATTAATAAGGATTTGTAAAGCCTAAACTTTAGGCTTACATGAACTGAGGACTACCACCAAACAGGGCTGATTTGTCTTGGCTTGTTATGTCTCTTACATACACATACATATATACATACATACATACATACATATGTGTGTATGTATGTGTGTGTATATATCACAAAAGTCTTAGTGAAATCCACAATTAGAGATAAGGAGAGAAACCATTAATTAAAATTAGCATTCCCTAGTCAAGCACTATAATTCAAGTCTCAGAATCTTCCCAGTGATTAGAGGGGTCAGAGGAGTCCAGGGGGAGAAGTGAAGGATGATTTTGTTGTTTACTTCTGCCCAAGAATTTGTAACCCCATGGACCAACTGTTTGAGTGGTTTGCCATTTCATTCTCCAGTTTTATTCAGGTGGGGGTTAAGTGACTTGCCCAGGGTCACATAGCTAGTAAGTGTCTGAGGTCAAATTTGAATTCTGGTCTTTCTGACTCTGGGCCCAGTGCCCTAGCCAGTGTACCACCTAGCTGCCTTGTTATGGATATACTTTAATGCAAAGGCAGATACATGTATCTCATTGTGAACAAATGCACCCCATCCTGCAGGGGAGAATAGGAGCTTTTGGTTCCAGTAGGAACAGGTATCATCTAAAGGTTATGATCAAAGCATCCTAGAGACATTACTAGAGTAATTAATAAAGTAACAAAACTTTAGGGAATACCCTGTAGTTTACTCTGCAAAAATTTCCAAATATAAAGTACCTAGGGTTCTACTGTTGTAGGTAAGAGAGTTCCTCAGTTCCTGTAAATGCACTCAAGGTAATAATCACATATGGGTGGAGAATAGTCTTTTTTTCACCCCTCAGAAAATGCAGGATACAAGAAGGATTTAGCAGAACCCATTAATGAAGCACCCAGAATGCTAAAAGTTGTTTCCATCAGAAGGATTCTACTGAACTCCTAGCTCTTCTGTCCTCAAGGAGCTTACACTCTCTCTGGGAGGACAGGCATACTCACATGCAAGGTTATATGTCAGTGGAGACCAATATAACGGCTCCAGTGGAAGCACAGATGATGGCTTGTTGGTATAACACAGAAGGAATTCCTACCCAGGCTCAGGTTACACTAGCTGGCCTGCAAGTTGCCTCTCAGTTGTGGGATTCTGGGATTTCATGAAGAGGTCGTGGATAGTCATTTGACTTTTGCATCGGCTTTGAGCTTTCATGACATAACCTCATTTGATTCTTGTACAAATGCTATAAGGTAGGCAGGGCAGGTGTTATTATCTCCACTTTACAAATGAGGGAACTGTCCAGGAAAGGTTAATAATAGACATTCGGAGGTCACACAGCAAGTAAGTGGCAGTCAGGCTTTCTAGCTTCCAGCCCAGAGCTTTTCCCACTTCACTACTGTGCAGTCTATAAAAAAACAATAATCTGACTTCTACTTATCATATTATTGGCATTTTGTATAACTTAGGGAATTAAGGGCTTTCCCTTTCTAGATGCTGATGTGCAAAGTTGTAACTACGTCAGGGCAGCTGGGGTTTTGTATAAGGGCACCAAAAATTAGAGGGTACTGATAACATTTCAGTGATAAAAATCTGTTAGCTGGGAGTTTGTTGTTGTTGCTATCCAGTGGTTTTTTATTTGTGTCCAACTCTCTGTGCCCCTTTGGGATTTTCTTGGCAAGTTTGGAGTGGTTTGCCATTTCCTTCTCCAGCTCATTTTACAGATGAAGAAACTGAGGCAAACAGGGTGAAATGACTTGCCCAGGGTCACACAGCTAGGAAGTATCTGACGCCAGATTTGAACTCAGGAAGATCAGTCTTCCTGACTCCAGGCCAGGTATTCTATCCACTGTACCACCTAGCAGCCCTTAAACTGAGTTTAGGCCACAGCTAACATGATTGTTTTGCCCCCATGGGAGCTGTATGTAATTTTATCATTGTAGCTCTTCCTGGAAAAACTTCTTCTAACAATGTCTCTATAGTTTATAGTCTTAGAGATCTTCCTGGGGCATATTAAGAGGTTAAATGATTCACTCAGGATCATACCTTTAGTATATACCAGAGGCAAGTCTTTAGCCTACCTCTCTATGCACCATATTATAAGCTGTCTCAGACAGCAAGAATAATTGGTTAAGATAGAAAGTTACCAGGTGATTCATAGTCTCTACCTCTCCCATACCCCAGTTGAACTCCAGTCAATCCACTTGTATCGAGTGACCTTTTGGGCACAGGACTCCTGGTATCCTGCTCCACTAATAGAATTGCCCCATGTGCCAAAATTTCTGGTTATGACTCTATTGTTTTAGGAACCCTGACCTCTCCAATCGATTTTTATTTAATATCTCCCCTTCCTTTCTCATTAAAAAAAATCCAAACCAAACAGTTAAGTAGATTTCCCAGAAAGTCTTCAACAGCAACCATAACCAACCTGAAGTAAAAACCATTGTCTGGCTATGTCTGTTGAAATGGAGGGTGTTTCAGACTTGAAGTCATTGCAAACAGTGGGGAATAATGAAAACCTCTTTGCAACCTTAATTGCTACATTTGCTACTGCTGAGGCTCCAAATCATCCACACTCCACGTCTTTCATATATTTAATGTGAAACAATATGAATTGTTTTGTCATTTGAGAATAAAGTCATCCATTAATATCATCACATTAATTGGGGCATACATTTAATGCTACTTGATAAAGGGTTTCAACCTCCCAGTGGTTCTGCAGCCTGATAGACAAGCTTATTCATTGTGATTCAGTTGAATTTCCACCTAAATTGCTCATGCTGGGGGATGCACATGTTCATTGAGACCTGCCTAGAGTAGCTTATTAAACACATACCAGTTGATTCATCTATTAGAATTGACTTTGAGAGAGAGAAAGAGAGAGAGGTGAGGAAGAGTAGTAGCAGAGACTTAGGGATAGTGTGACGGCTCACCCTCACTGAAGTTTCACTATTTGTAACGATACCCCATCTGGTGATGTTTATTATATGGTGGATGGCCCACTTGGTGGATAGCACTGTCCCCCCTTTTACCTCCAGTGCATGTTTTCTCTCCTTTACTAGAAGGTGGTAAGGTAGCATGTTTAGCGGATGATGGGTTAGGAAGACCTGGGCTCCACTGGTCTCTTACACATAAATATTTGACTGTGGTCCAATTATTTAGCCCCTTAGAGTCTCATGCAATTGTTTAAGACTGTAAATTTTAGGGAATTTCCACCCCAGTAAGTTGTGAAGTCACAGGTGGAAATACCACTATCACCACTATCATCAATCCCATCAAAATGCTAGAATGTAAGCTTTTGGAGGGCAGGACCTGTTTGGGATTTATCTTTGCATTTTCAGACTTTATCAGTAGTGGTTGCTTAATAAATGTTTGTTAATGTGAATTGACTTAATTTTATGAGAATGCTGATGGTGAGATCTGTGCTCTGGGGTAGACACTAGTTTTCACTCTTGCTTTTCTTCTCGTCACAAGCTTCAGTTATCTGGTCCCCACTTGGGAAAACCCTTCCCCCCATTTACCCATCTCTAGTCATTTTATTGTGAATGCCATCACATTTTGGAATCATTCTAAATCAAGTAAACATTAAAAACCCTAAAAAACCAATTCATCTTCCATTCCCCATAGGAGAGTTTGATTACTAAGAACTTTAGTCAATGTGCTTATTCTCCCAGGACTCAAAAGCATAAGAATATATGGGGGTGGGGATGGGGAAAGAATAGGAAGAGTTCTAAAGGGAACAGAAAGGATACATAAGGGGAAGTGATGGGGAAGATGCCACTATAGAAACCATAGAAGGTTAAAGTGGAAGTGGGTTTTAGAGACCACCTAGTTCAAAAGCATTTTAAGATAAGGACAGAGGTCCAGAGGGGTGAATCCACTAATTAAGGCCAAGTAGTTAATTAATGTCACCCTTGGGACTAGAACTGAGGCTTCACTAATTCCTGGTTCAGTCAGTACATTTCCCACTGCTTATTACTCCCTCTCATTATGATTGGAAAAAGAAAAGGAAACAACCAATGAAATTATCAATAACTTCATCATGCCAAATATCTGGATGAATAAAGAAGAATTCAGCCAAGTTTCTGGACATTTGTTCTACATGACTGTAGGCACCTGGATACTTGGATGCACCTGAATAACTTCCTGAAGATTCTTTTCAAGATTTTTCAGGATTCTTCTGGCCATTTGTAGTGGTGTGGATGTTGCCACAGAAATTTGGCTTGATTCCCGATTCCATGTGTCATCCTTCCCTTGCCTGCCACTCTCCTCCGAAGCTACTCTGCCAAATATAATCCACATATACACAAAGATGATCAAGGTGGCAGATTATCTCAGCAAACCAGACTTGCTTCCAGGTCATCAGCATTCCTTCATTAACCTGCCAATCATATATGGTATCATGCTATGCACAATATCACATCAGAGTTGCCACTGTACCTAGAATTAGTTCTTCTTCTCTAGAAACATATAGTTTGACAGACACAGAGAGGTAGACACACATGTCAAGTATAGTCAAATGACAGGATGAAGCTCTCAGCCAAGAGGGAACGGAACAACAAGGTGTTAAATCTCAATGTCAGGTACAAGCATGAGTGGAATGTTGAGGGGAGATAGAGAAAGTAGCCATGGGAGCTCCCTGTCCATACTGGATGAGGGGAAGCTCCCAGAAATCTCTCTGGGAAGACTCCATGAACCATATTCCAACTCTAGCTCCCCTAGCTTGGCTTAGAGTAAGCATTTAATAAATTGTTATTGCTGTCTGTGTGTTGTCTTCCTTTATTAGAATGTGAGCTCCTTGAGGGCAGAGACTGTCCTCATTCCTTGCATTTGTATCTCTAGCTCTTAGTACCATCCCTAGCACATAGGGAAGGTTTTTATAAAGTCTTCCTTCCTTCCTTCCTTCCTTCCTTCCTTCCTTCCTTCCTTCCTTCCTTCCTCCCTTCCTTCCTTCCTCCCTCCTCCCTCCCTTCCCTTCCTCCCTTCTTCTTTCCTTCCTTCCTTCCTCCCTCCCTTCTTTCCTCCCTCCCTTCTTTCCTCCCTCCCTCCCTCCCTCCCTTCCTTCCTCCCTTCTTCTTTCCTTCCTTCCTTCTTTCCTTCCTTCCTTCCTTCCTCCTTCCCTCCCTCCTTCCTTCCTTCCTTCCTTCCTTCCTTCCTTCCTTCCTTCCTTCCTTCCTTCCTTCCTTCCTTCCTTCCTTCCCTCCTTCCTTCTTCATGTAGAATGGGGGTTAGAGTTGTTCTCCTCAGCTCTAGAGAATAGAACTAAGAACAATTAGTGAAATCTGCAGGGTGATATTTTAACTGGATATAAAAACAAAGCTTCCTAACAATTAGAGTTACTCCAAAGTAGGATGGGTTATTTTAGAAGGTACTGGGTGCTTTGTCATTGGAGGCTGGATGGCCACTTTCAGGGATACCGGAGGAGGGTATGTTTGGGACCTTTGAGGGCCTATTCAGATCTCAGAGGCTTTGATTTTGTGAGGAGGAGGGATTTAGGAAACTCTTTAGATGGTGGGAGAGAGGCTAGTAAGGGCATCCCAAGAGCAACGACACCAGTGTGGCATAGAGAATAATATTCTACTATTTTTAGAGCCCAGGTAGATGCCATAGTTCACTTGAGCCTATGTTTTGTGATGGGGGGCATAGATGCTATAGGTACAATATTTCTTAAAGAACAGTCCTTAACCTTCCTAGAGCTAACCACATTTAATGTCTCTATTCTTGAGTATGCAAGTCAACTCTGACCCACACTGATCTTTCTACAAGCAGACTCTCTTTGAATAATTGAGGTGCTTGGCAGAGGGCTGTCTGCCATTGTACTGATGATCTGGACCCAGAGCCATCCATATGCTTGATTACATTCATTCAGAAATAGCAAGCTAGCCTTGGCAGCTGGCTCAGCAGTTGGGTGGGAGGGTTGGGTCAAGGGAGGGATAAGAGTGGTAGATCTGGAGCTAGGTGCTGACACATTCAGTTTAACAACCGAACATTTATGAAGTGTCTACTATATACGAAGCACTTGTGCTTGGAGCTGGAGATGCAAAGGCAATAATAAAATAATCATTACCCTCAAGACTCTTGCATTCTACCTTGGGGGGTGGAGGAAGGAGAAATATAGTTGAATTAGAATAATAGGTAAATTGAGGAGATAGAGTGAACATAAATAGCTGGAGGGATCAGGAAAAGCTTCACAAAAGAGGTGGCACCTGAACTGATCCTTAAAATAAGATGAATGTAATAAAGGTTAGGAAAATGACTATTATCAGACTGGGATTTGTAGTTCCGAAGGAAAAGCATTTCTTTTTACAGCCATCCAAATGGTTTTGGACCTGGGATCCTTAAGCGTTAAGGCAGACTTGAATGACAGTATAGAGTTTTTAAAAAGACACACACACACACACACACACACACACACACACACACACACACAGAGTCTGTAGCCACAATTAATGTAAATTGAACAGCTGCAGCAGTGAGGAGGTTTTTTTTTTCTCAGCATTGACAGTGACAGGGTATTTATTAAGCACTTACTATATGCCAGGCATGGTCTTAAGAACTAGGGATAAGATTACAAGCAAGCAAGACAATCCTTGCCCTCAAGGAGTTTATAGTCTGATAGAAGTAGAAAACATATATATATATATATATATCATATATTATATATATATCATATATTATATATATAATAAGGAAGCTAGAGTTGGAAAGTGAGGTGGAAAGGAGAGGGGAAAGGGATATATAACAGTGGGGACAAGGTTGGTGAAGGTTATTTCTCAAACTCTTATTACATAAAGATTCAGAGAGATGGAGAGGAGGGAGGATATTGAAAGCATTTGTGAATGTATGGAATTGGAAGATAGAAGGTCAAACTTGTGGAGCTCTCTACCATGGGGTCTGAAAGATGATGAAATGGAGTCACTTGGATTTCTTATGACCAAGGCAAAAATAGAAAAGAGGGTTAATATAATACTTTATGGTACCATTTTATCAATCCTGTTGTGATTCTGGTTTAATGAATTGATCTGGGGACAGTGTGACATATCTCCTACCTCAAGACAGCTGCCACAATTGAAGCTGGATGACCAAGACCTCTCCCAGATGACCTCTTGAGGAGTCTTCTAATGCTAAAATTCCAGAATTCTGAGATTATAGATTTTCTGTGACTCTAAAATCATCACTTAGCTTAGGTAGTTGAGTATGATCATTCCTGCTTTGGTTTAAGGGCCTTACACTGCTCAGTATCCCTTCTGCATCTTTGTAGTCCTGGGAAAGCTATAGAGAACTCCAAACGACTTTCCCTTTTGTGGTAGGACCCATTGGAATGCCACCTAATGGGAAAGACCTCCTTATAGGCCACATGGATAGAGGAGGATATGGGGTAAACAAACAAACAAACAATACTTTTCCATTGGGACCTTGGGCAGATAGGGCAGCAGTTGGGAATAATGACCTAGATGCTCAGTCTAGCAACCTGGAATCTTAGAAATGTGTCCTGTCTGATTCGGGGAAGGGGATTCATCTTGGTTTTAACTTCTCATGGACTTAAAATGGTGGGTGCTAGAACTGGGTCCTCCCTGCCTTAGCTTGAGAGTACTGGATAGTACACCTGAGATTTTCTGCTTTGGATTTGGATAGCTCCAAAGCGGTTATTTATATGATCCCTTTGTATCTCCTCCTCTTTGGCCTCTCACTAAAAAGATGTCTCTTCATTTCTTTTCTCTCTTTCTTCCTCACCACCCTCTTCCACAAAACCCTTAACTATGGGAAGATTACTTTAGATTGTGAGAGAAATGAGAGTTGAAAACTAAAAATAAATAAACTATTAAAAAGATTTTGAGAGACATAATAACATGACCAGAGTCACACAGCTAGTAAATGTTTGGGGAGAGGATTTGAATTCTAGTCTCCTAATTCTAAATCCTAGACCCCTCTCCCTTCTATAATGTTCTAGTCTTGGACTCCCCCCAGTTTCCATCAACCCCATGGTAACTCTCAAAGAAATAGGTCACAAATTCATCAATGGTTAGAACTAGAATTTACTTTCACAAAATTTAAATAAACATAAATGTTTTAAGATGTTTGTCTCAGTTTTTTCCTTTTTATAACGACCCTCAGAAAGATAGATCTTTATTTTAATGGTTCTCTCTATCTCTCTGTCTCTGTCTCCCCCTCCATCTCTCCATATACACAATCCATTCATATATATATGTATATATACACATATATATGCACACACATACAGACAGACATATATACACATATATATGTATATAGATAGTATCCTTTCCTTCTTTAAAATGAATAAATCAACTTTATGGAGGGGTACCACAAGATTTCTTTAATTCAGAGTGCACTAATTGGAACTTATGACAATTTAGCTAGGGGAAGATTTGAAGTAGAAGTTAACACTGGCCAAAATGATTGCTTGCTAAGGCAATTAAGAAGAGAGAACATGGAGTACCCCATAGAGAACCAGCCTCAGTTTCAGTAAGTTTCAGTTTTGCCATATATACTGGCTGTGTGATTCCAGGCAAATGGCTTCGTCTGTTTAGAGAGTGCCTCAGGCAACTCTCTCTCAAAGCTACAAGATCATTGATAATAGTTGCTAAATCTGCATTGGTAACATAGATGTTTATAAAACATAGAGCACAGGCAAAGGTTCTGTGGGCTGGCTCTTAGAACAAGGCCCAATGCCACAGGTGTGACAATGGATGATGGTTACACTTGGACCACACCCCCTACCTCATGTACACCTATGACTGATTGCTAAAGAAAATTTCCTCAACCTGACCTTCATACACCAATAAAATCTCATGGGCCTAACCAAAGTTAAAATAAACTTGTCTAGTATTTTAGAGAACTGTTTACATATAAATACCTAATATACTAATCATAATTGGCTCCTATTCATTAAAAGCAGCTCTTCAGGACCTCGGTTGCTAATACTTGCTTGCTTATTAATGTTTCTGCCTGCATTTGAAAACAATAAAACCGTTTCTTTAAAATAGTCTGTAATTCAGATATTTCATCTGTGCCTGGATTTTTCCTCCATCTCCCTGTTTAGTAAAAACTGAATAATTCAGCCTGTCAGCCTTGTTGTTACCATTATTAAATTTTGAAACAGCTTCCTTCCTCCCTTCCTTTCCTCCCTTTTCCCTCTTTCTTTCTTTCTTTCTTTCTTTCTTTCTTTCTTTCTTTCTTTCTTTCTCTCTCTTCCTTCCTTCCTTCCTTCCTTCCTTCCTTCCTTCCTTCCTTCCTTCCTTCCTTCCTTCCTTCCTTTCTTTCTTTCTTTCTTTCTTTCTTTCTTTCTTTCTTTCTTTCTTTCTTTCTTTCTTTCTTTCTTTCTGTACAGGAGGCCCAGTACATGCAATTGACATCTGAGGAGTCCTCACTCCTGAGGCTCAGGAAATGATTCAAAAGATTCAGTGTGAGCTCATCTCAGGCCTGCCTCCCTTCAAGAACTCCTCACAAGATCAAGTAGCTGACCTGCCTCTGCCTCCAAATGATCACAGACCAGTGTGGGACACACCTTCAATTTCAGTAGGAGGAGGATAGGTCACTGTCACGTTATATAACTGATCCCCAGCTGTTACTGTGGCTTTCTCCTTTTCTACTCAGATCTGGGGCCAGGACTGAGAAGATCCCTTTTTGAAGTATTGTTGACTTAAAAACAAACAAACAATATTGTTGCTTCCCAGCTTACCCCTTCCTTTCTTCCCCTCTTTTTCCATGACCTAGAAGGATGAGGCTGGTTTATCTAAGAGCTTGGGCAGACTCTCTTTGTTATCTGCAAGCAGCAGCAGATGGAGCTGATGGAGAATGATCCTGTACTTGTTTTCTAGGAATAAATGACAGCTTACTTATTTAGCATTTAAAAAAATTTGACCTGTGATTTCACAGGTCCATTGTAGGGATCTCCCAGTGGGGAACTTCCTTTACCAATACAGATGGACACCTGCTCGGCGATTTAGTAGTCTGGAGAGTTGCCCAGGGTCCTGAGAGGTTGTGACTTGCCCAGGGTCACACAATCAGTGTGAATCAGTCTTTTTAACTTGGAAGCCAGTTTGCTATTGAGTACCCTGAACTGCTTCTAGGACTTAGAACTTCCCCTCTTCCAACTTGTTTTACAAAGGAAAGTGAAACCCAAAGGAATGAAATGAAACCCCCAAGGTCGAACAGCTGGTTCATGTCAGTTCTTGGATTAGAATCCAGGTTTCCAGATTCCAATCCAATGTACCTTCCACTATGGGAATTGCGAAATGAACCTTCTGTTCCTTAGTTCTCTGAAGAAGACTCTTCTTTTTCTGAGACTACCTGGAAGCAAACATTAAGAAAAGAATCAGTCTTGTATCCTTTACTGTATATAATTCTCAGCCCTCATCTCCGCCCATTCCCAGCCCAAAGGAAAGTTTGTGTCATTCTTAAATGGGGAAGAAAGGTTGTATCTGCAGTTCTCCATGTACAAAGTCTACACTTTTACCATGTACAGAGTGGCACTTACTTAAAACCAGGCTGCCTCAATGGCTGAAGTGATGATAAGATTAGGAAGGCGAGATATTTGTCTCTCCTGATAAAGCCCTCCCAACACACCTGAGTTTGCTGGCACATTGGAGTGTTTGACCTGAAGTCAGGAAGACAGGAATTAAAATCCTATCTTAGACTTGAACTATGTCAGCCTCAGTATCCTCATTTGTAAAATGAAAATAATAATAGCATCTACCTTAAGGGGTTGTTTTGAGGAACAAATAAGATGTTTAAAGTGTCTTGCAAACTTAAAAGAGCTATATAAGCATTAGTTATAATAGAATGATCCAGTATACTCTGGCAATAGTCAATAACTATTCGTTTCTGTGACAGTGATTGTGATGTGGGATATGGTTCCTTATCTGAAACCTTGATGCTTCTAGATCCTTCTTTATTTTGTCCTGACTTGTGATTTCATTTTGCTTTATTCATTTTGTCAAGAACATCAAAACCAAGGTGTTCATTTTGATACATTAAAATGAGGTCAGATTATTTTCCATCTTTCTGTTTACCTCTTTCTTGTTTTCTTTTCCACTACAGAGATGGATGATTGATAAATGGAATGGAATATTCCATCACTTAAATCCCCCAATTCATTTATTAGCTAGGTAGTTCTCATGAGGCAGAGGCTTCAGGAAAGAAGGGGCTCTCTCACCTCTAGAGATATTTCTTTCATGATTAGATGGGGCATCAGAAAGGGGTAAGAGTTAACCTTTGTCAAACTGTGGTTTGGGACACTAGATTTTGACTTGTACTGTTGCTAATGGCAGACCAGGAAGGCTTTGCTGAGCTCTGTTGGGTTCTGTGGTTGTGGGCTGTGGCCGGTTTGGACTGCTCCATGAACTGGGATTCAGTCCTGATCATTGTAAACCCCCAAGAAGCCTCTGTTTATGTCATTGTCCCATACTCCTTGCCTTCTTATTTTGTCTCTTGGAATTGCAAAGGTATTTGGGAGTTTCAACTCTGTCAATAACCTTCCCTGTGTTGAAGAGCAGGGACACTTTTTTTTTCAACTGGAATTTTTTCATTCCTTTTCCTTCTTCTTTCTCATTTCCTCAGGAAACCATTTAGCTGGAGACAGAGGGAAAGTTTTCCAACACACTTCCCCAGGCCCCACTGAGGCATGTGGGTCCAGATAGCACATACTACTAAGAGCATATTGTAGCAATCCATGAAGTTTATGCCTCAAAAACCAGAGACATCCACATTTTTTCTAGTTGAATACAATTTATTCCCTCCACTCCCCCACCCCCAATCCCTTTTAAGTACCCATATTATTCCCTCTGGAAAATGTGGAGATGAAAGGGGACAACATCCATGGGCCACTGGGCTGGGCTAGACATCTAATACATGATCCCTGTAGGGAGCCCACCTTGGTGGAGTCTGTAGCATCCCTGGACAGTAAAACCCAAAGGGCTCTCATGTTGGAAGGCATGACTTAGGGATAAGAGTGGTGGGGATACTGTGGAGACATACAACCCCTTCTGCATATACATTTCCTGGGAAGTTTCTGAAAATCTTCCATAAACTGGGGCTGTCTGGCATGACTCAAGGATTAGAGTCCTCTCATTCCTTTGAGTATAAGTCTTCTCTCCCCACCTTTTTCTCTCTGAAGTTAGGGAGTGGTTCAGCTCTTGTATGCTTGGGGTCTCCTCCTCCCTCTCCAAGCACATTGTGCTGAGGAAACCCAGCTGAAATGCCATCTCCTAATCCAAAGATGCTTCAGAGGGCATCTTCAGTCTCATGAAAGTGGTCTTTCTTGTATTGAAAATTATTTCTTGAAGTGAAGAAAACATTATTCTTCATGAATTATGATATCTCTTACCTTTCGAGGCTGATATCCATTCAAGGGTTCTAGTCTGATGAAATAATGAACAGTCAGGTCCACAAAGGCTATTGAATACATCTAGGAGAGACTGAGAATTCTCAAGCCCATCTTCTCTACTGAGGGAAATTGTCACCTGTGAATCTCTGCTTGGCCTGATACCCAGTTGGGTTCTGGAACTCACCCAATTTCGTGCAGGCTTTGGGGAATGAGAGGCTTTGAATAGGTTGCTTGAAATCCCAGCCCAATGTTGTTCCAAGTCCAATGTTACACTATGCCCAGCAACCACCAGATGTCAGTAACTCCTCTGATTTCAACTCTCCAGCAATGGAGAAGGGAAACCCACAGCATGGTAAGGCCCTCGGGGTCTTATCATCTGGTGTAGGCTATTTTTAAGTTCCAGGTGTGAATTTGGAAAGTTGATCACTCCTGGAAAACAGTATAACTATCTCTGGAAGATAGGCAACACTACTTTGGGGGTACCTGGGTTTTTCTCTCCTGTTGGTAGCTCCATTCCAACCTCCTTCCCTGCACCCAAACACAACCATGGGACATCAGAGAACTAAATTTTAGTTTGTACTTTAATTATCTGTTGGGCTAAGCAAAGTATGGTGCAGTGGGCTCCTTAGTGTGCTGTAGGGGTAAGAGCACTGAATTTGGAGTCAGAAGATAAGGGTTCAGATTCTGGTTCTATGACTTACTACTTGTATGACCTTGAACAAATACATATCTGGGCCTATGCTTCTTCATTTATAATCTCTAAAGTCTGTTTCAGCTCTTAATACTAAATGTCCCAGATGATAGATATTTATGAGTCTCAGATTTGAAAGGGACCTCTACAATTCGTATATGACAAGTGGCCATCCACTCTTTACCTCAAGACCTGTGATGAGGTAGAGTCCTCTATTTTCCAAGGCAGTCCATTCCATTTTGAGAGAGCTCTAATTGTCAGGAAGTTTTTCCTTGTCTCAAACCCTAATTTGCTTCTGTAAATTCTACCCAGTGCTTCAAGCTCTACACTCTGTGGAGGAGTGAAATGTGTCTAGTTCCAGGGGTTAGCCTTTCAAATATTTCAAGATATGTTATGGTAGAAAGAACAATAGCTCTGGACTTAGAAGGACTTTTTTCAAATCAGACTTCTGACCCTTAACAAACCAGTGTGACTGACCAGTGGGCAAGTCATCTAATCTCTTTCTGTCTGTCTCTCTCTGTCTCTGTCTCTGTCTCTTTCTCTGTGTCTCTTTCAGTTTCTTTATCTGTAAAAGGAAGGAGTTGGGGCATCAGAGTGTCTCTGAGGTCATATCT
Source organism: Gymnobelideus leadbeateri (assembly GCA_011680675.1). Lineage (NCBI taxonomy): Eukaryota > Metazoa > Chordata > Mammalia > Diprotodontia > Petauridae > Gymnobelideus > Gymnobelideus leadbeateri. The sequence goes on along the minus strand of WOXC01003626.1, from coordinate 19,893 downwards.
AGTATGATCCTATGTCCTCTTAAATCTTTTCTTCTTCAGTCTAAACACCCTGAGTTCCTTCAACCCATCCTCATCTAACATGAATTAGATACCCTTCTCTGTAAGTCTTTCAGAGAATTAAAGAAACCTCTTTAGATACAGGCTCCAGCGGGGCAAGAAAATGGATAGATTTACTTTCAAGTATTAAAGATGGATCCTGCCCAAAACTTTAAAGAGATCTTTAGCCAGGAGAAGAAAGAATAGTGTAAGAGTATTTCAAAGAAGAGATGTAGATATAAAAAAAATGATAACTCACATTTATATAATCCTTTATACTTTTAAAAGGAAGTATGCACAAGTATCATTATCTACATTTTATGGATGGGAAAACTGAGATACAGATTTAGGCTGTAAGAAGGTTTGCTTTGGGCAAGCTAGATGGCACAGTAAATAGAGTGCCAGACTTGGAGGCAGAAAAACCTGTGTTCAAATCTGGCCTCAGATACTTCCTAGCTGTGTCACCCTGGGCCTGTCACTTCATCCTGCTTACTTCAGTTTCCTCATCTGTAAAATAAGTTGGAGAAGGAAATGACAAACCACTCCAGTGTCTCTCTCAAGAAAACCCCAAATAGAGTCACAAAGAGTTGAAAATGGATGAACTAAGCTATTTGCTTTGAACGTTCCCAAGTAGGAGTTTGTCTAGAAAAGGCAGGTGAGGTTTAGTGTTAAGGGGTAAAGTTGAAAGATTCCTTGATGCTGGTACCTCCCCTCTGCTGATTATCCCATCTATATCTTGATTGTACACAGTTGTTTTCGGATATTTCCCCCAATACACTGTAGCCGGGGATGGCTTTTGTTTTTCTTTGTTTCCCCAGCACTTAGCAAAGTAGCTGGCACACTTGCTGTCATTCAGTCCTGTCTGACTCTTCCTGATCTCATTTGGGGTTTTCTTGGAAGGGATACTGGAGTGGTTTCCCTTTCCTTGTCTAGCTCACTTTACAGATGAGGAAACCAAGGCAAACAGGGTTAAGTTGCTTGCCCAGGGTGACTCAGCTAGTAAGTGTCTGAGACCAAATTTGAATTCAGGTCTTCCTGACTCCAAGACTGGCATTCTATCCACTTCATCACCTAGTTACTGTTTGCTGGCACATAGTAGGTGCTTAATCAAACACAAAACACTTAAATATGTACTATGAGCCAGTCACTATACTAAACTCAAGGGACACAAAATAAACAAAAGACATTCCTTGCCCTCAAGGAATTTACAATGGAATGGAGGAGCTTACAATCTGATAAATGCTTATGGATTGACTCCAGTTTATCTTCCAAATTCACTTCTAAGAAAGCATAGCCAAAACTAGGAATTATAGGCCAGAATCAGCTAATAGTATACTTTTGCCTTCAGTAGTAAATATTTATTAAACACCTGTGCTAGGGGCTGAAAGGAATACAAATAAGCATTTTCCCTGTGCCTAGATTGCTTTCCCTCTTCACCTTTGCCTCAGGATATCCTGGCTCAACCCAGTGTTGCTTCCTACTAGGAACTTTTCACTTATTTCTTTCCCCACAAAAAAGCAAAACCATGTATATATTTTGTATTTACTTATCCATGTACATTTTGTTTCTTTCAGTCAACCAATTATTGATGTATTTACTGTGTGTAAGTAGCACACTGGGGATACAAGAAGAGGCAAAGGACAGGTCCTGCCCTCAAGGAACCCACAATCTAATAAGGAAGACAATGTGCAAACATATATGTATATGTATACGCATATATGTGTGTGCACACATACATATACACATATACACATATATACACATGCACATATGCAAATATGTATATATATATCTATCTATGAATAGAGAGAGAACAAGCCATATACAAGATAAATAGAAAATAAATAACAGAGGGCAGGTACTGGAATTAAGAGGGTTTTGAGAAAGCTTCCTGTAGAAAATGAAATTTTAGTCTGAACTTAAAGGAAACTAGGGAAGTCAGTAGTGGTAGCTAAGGAGGGTGAGTGTTCCAGGTGGGGGGTGGCAGTCAATTGTAAACTACTTGAGGGCCAGGATTGTTTCTTGTTGTATTCCTAGTGCCTAGTAGTTAGTCAGTAAACAAGCATTTATTATGCCCTAACCATATGCCATGCACTGTGCTAATCGTTGGGGATACAAAGAAAGGCAAAAACACTGTCTCTTCCTTCAAGAAGTTAACATCTACTGGGGAAATCCTCATGGGGGAAACATCATAGCTAATAACTGTAGCGTTTGTTGTACCTAGTAAATGTCTATTTAATTGAATTAACTAAGACATAGTCCTAGCCCTCAAGGAATTGATAATTTCTGTCGGGCGCTAACAATAACAGGAAGTATATTAGTCTTAAACGAACATTTAGGCAGGAAGTGTTATAGGAGTTTATGTCGTGGAAAGCACCCAGAAAGGAGTTGGGTGACCTGACTTTTGGCTCGACTCCCAGTAACTAGCTGAAGATTTCACCTCCCTGTTCCTTAATTTCCTTATCATTAAGTGGAAGTTTTGATGTTCTCTAATGTCCTTTCCAGTTCTAAAAATTCTATTCTAACACACAGAGCTATATGCATTTCATCCTAAGTACTTTTGAGGTGTGTGGTTTAATTAAATAACTTTGCCAAATAATTATATTCCATTTAGTCATATCTGACCTTTTTTTTTAGTATGGGGTCTAGGAAAAAACACTGGATTTGGAGTCAGGTAGAGAAGGTAAGATATGACTAAGTGGAATTCAATTCTTTGACAATTATATATGGGAAGACCAGTGCTTTTTCCAGTATGCTATATTAGAAAAGGAAAGATAAGATGAAATGAATCCAATCTTTAGCAGAGTTATTTTATTAAAAAAAAAGTAAAAACAAACCAAACAAAAACACTACTAAAGGAATTTGGGACCAAGAAAAGAAAAAAAATAGGTATGTGTATGGGTTAGAATAGAATTTTTAGAGTTGGATGGAACATAAGAGCTCATTTAGGGTTCTGCTTTACTGATAAGGAAATCAAGGGACAGGGAGGTGAGATGCTCCTCAGCAAGGTGGTAGAAGAGCTGGGCCCAAAACCCAGGTCACCAGACTCGCCCATCTCCTGTTCCAATCCTCCTTTACATGAACAATCTCTCATTCACTCTTGCCACTTTTCCTCCCCTTTCCGAAATGAGCTCTTTATGACTTCTAGGATCAAATTTATCAATTGTTTGGCATTTAAAGTTCTTCCTAGCCTACTTCCTTCATACTTTTTTTTTTATACTTTATTCCTTTCTATGTACCTTATGATCAGCTATACTGCCCTCCTGCTGTTTCTTCCATCAACAAGCCATCTCCCATCTTTTGCCCTGATGGTTCCCCATGCCTGGGATGCTCTGCCCCTCTCTTCCTACCTCTGAGATTCTCGAGCTTCCTCCAAGATTCAGTTCAAATAACATCTTCTATATAAAGCCTTTTCTAGGGCCCCCAGTTGCTTGTGTCTTCACCTCTCAGTTTACCTCCCATCAACCCTGTTTATATCATGAGTATGCCCAATTATTTATTAGCCACACTAGCCTGTAAGCTCGAAGAGGGGAGGGATTCTTTTTGCCTTTCTTTGCATCTCCAGCACTTAGCAAAGTGCCTGGCATGTAATTAGCACTTAATAAATGATTATTGACTACAACAAACAGTAATTAAGCACCACTACTCTGCTCATTATTAGAAGCTGTGTAGTCTAGTAGATAGAGAACTAGCAAAGGTGACCTGGGTTCATGTCTTGCCTTGGATACATACACACTATGAGACCCCTTAGTAAAATATTTCACCTCTCAGTGCTCTGGACAGCTCTGTAAGACTACATTGAAAAGAATTTCTTTACCTGCATTGTTAGAGGGAGTTTCCTTAGCTGGGCTTTCCCTCTATTAATGAAATCACAGCTCTGGTCTCTCTCCCCTATCTTTATGAACAAAGTACTATGCTTGAACATGGGCGAGATACCACAATTAGTGAGACAGGGCTTTGTTTGTGCACATAGAAAGAGTTTATGATCTGATCTCTAGTATTCAAGCCAAACTCCTTGGACTTACTTCTCCAGTCTTATTTCTCATTATTTCCTAACCCAGTTAGATACCTCCTGATCTGCGTCAGGTGCTTCTACGTTCCTGTTTTCCTATTTTTGTTCATGGCATGCTCTTCTTCACCCTCTGAATACTTCCTGTTCCTTTTCCCAAACCAAATCCTTCTGTTGCTTCTAAGCCCTCTTCAGATCCCACCTCCCCAGTGAAGCCTTCTGAGACTAGACTAAAGTAAGCTGAAGGCTGAGAGAGCTGCTCTAAACCCCATAATCGTTTGCATCTGTGAATTTTAACACTACCACATAGTCTTTTGTATTGGTGGTTCCCTAAATATCCTATAACCTTTTTGAGGGCCATATCTTTTCTCTACTCAGTTCAACTTATTAAAGGAGGCAGCTGATAGAAAAAGTGCTGATTCTGGACTTAGAGTGCCTGGGTTGAAATCTAATGTTACTCACCTGTGTGACTTCAGGCAAATCACTTAGTCTCTCTTGGCCTCAGTTTCTTCATCTGTAAAACGGAGGTGGCTATAGATAGGGATGCAGGGATATGCTGGCAAATTTTTAACAACTAACTGTACAGGAAAAGAATGTATCCAGAATACACTTATAAGTTTAAACTGCACTATGAACACTTTCTCCATTGGTTTCTTAAGTCTAAACAACCAACAAAACAATAAATCAAGCTCTGGTTTGTAGTGTTTACCAAATCCTCAGCGGTAAATGTTCACACTGGAAATTTAACAAGCTACTCCTTTCAGCTGCCTCCAGCACATTCCTGGCTACAGAGGCCTTCTATATAGGCTATAGAGTTTTAAGTCTATGATCCTTTAAGCACCTACTATGTGCTAGGCTATGAAGTCAGAACTAAGGATACAAAAACAATTCTTGCTCTCAAGGAACTTACTTGAGGGAAGGAAAATATATACAGATAAGTAAATAAAGGTATATACAAAGTAACTGGGGGAGGAGAAATCAGGAAAGGCCTCTTCTAGGAGGTGGCACCTGGACAGAACCTTGAAGGGATTCCAAGAGGTAGAGGTAAAGAAGGAGGATATTTTAGGCACAGAGGATATGCTTCTTTGCATTCCTTTAACCATCTCCGCCCCCAAGAACAGTGTCTTACATAGAGCGGTTGTTCAATAACTATTGATTGAAGGCAGAAATGTACTACATACAAGTCAATTCCAGCCCCTGCTCTGGTTCTGACCACACTTTCTTAAAAGTTAATTCAGAAGATAACTGACAAATGTCACCTCTAATCCTCTTCAATCCTTATCCCTAACCCTTCATTCTCTCTTTTTAAAAATTTTATTTTTGGAGGCATTCAGGGGATAAGTGACTTGCCCAGGGTCACACAGCTAGTGTCTAGGATCAGATTTAAAGTGCTCTATCCATACCCCTAACTCTTAAAAGTTTCTTCCTAGAGGCACTCCCAACAGGGATCTTCCACAGCAAGAGAAACAAAGAAGTGAGAACCAGCCCTCCCTTCCTCCACAAGAAGATCCCTTTGATAAGGGCTTTCAGGCTGCCCAGGCTCAATTCCCCAAGGGTAACTTGACCTGCTAATTATATGCAAAGACTCAGATCCCTAAAATATGGCTCATCTTTGTTGTCACCTGGGAAATGTCAACACAGGGCTCTATTTCCCTTTGAGCCAGCACAATGGCTTATAGATGGGAAAGGTGGGTCAATGGGGAAGCCTGGTGAGTCAATGTCTTTTCAGATTCACCTGGAACTAAGATGGGCGGGGATTTTTAAGACTCAAGATAATTCATTTTTGTTTATAACTTTATGATACAGTTCCTTTATGAGGCAAGCCCTGGAAGAAAAACTACTTTCCATTTATGTTTTTCCCCCTCAGAGCATGCAGCATCAAATAGCCTTATTGATGTACCATTGGACAAAGTTTAAATCAATGGGCTTCCTTTGCCTGACTAGCTGAAGACCAGCTCCTTTGTTGTAGGCGGGCATTTGAACTCAGGCCTTCTGACTCCAGAGTCAATGATCGTTCCTCACAACTCTTCCTTTTAAAGTGAGGATCAGAGTGGGAAATGTAGGTGATTGGTAGGGCTGCCTTTTTGGTAACACTACCTGTGACTACATGGAAACCAAACTATCCAGTTAAGGCCGTTAAAAAAATACCAGCAACCCATCAATTAAGCAACTTAAAAAAGGACTGCATTTTTTTTTCACTTTCAACCATGGTTTTGTGGTCATGTGGACTCAGCCCCCACCTAGAAGAGGAAAAACTCATGGTTATCATAAATTCTGTCTGATTTGGCATATCTCCTAGGACCACACAAATATTCCTTCTGGTCTCAGTTTCTCTCCTAAGGCACTATGAAGAATACAATAAAACCTCTTAAGAGGAGGTATGTTGGTGTACAATGGACATATGCTTCATTTGCAAATGTCTTTAAATGGCTTAGAAGACTACACTTAGACAAATGATGGTACCTCACATTAAAAAAAAATAGTATTGATTCTTTTGCTTGGTTTTACATCACCTAGATTTCCCTCTCTATTCCTTCCCCTTCCCCCTTCCAGAGAGTCATCTCTTATAACAGGGCTTCTTAACCACTTTTGTACAACATGCCCCTTTGACAGTCTGGTGAAACCTATGGACCTTTCTCAAAATATTTTTAAGCACATAGGACTACAAAGAGAAACAGTTATATTGAAATGCCCTTGCCAAATTAAAAAAAAAGTATATGGACCCCAGGTAAGGATCCTTGTCTTATAAGAAATACTATTTCAAAAAGGAAGAAGAGAAAAAATAAATTCAGAAAAATTGATCTATATATTTTAATAACTGGACATTATACACAATTTTTAGTACTCAGGGCCTTAATCCCTCACGTAAAATTTGTTACATATAAATAAACCTCACAACACCCTTATGATGTTTTCCATTAATCCTAGAAGCTTCTTGGTTCATCCTTCATAATCTGTCATAAGTATATACACTTAGTCTGTCAGTTAACTAGATTATCCCTATCTCATGGAAGAGGAAATGGAGGCCCTGAGAGGTTAAGAAAGAAGTGGAAAGAGCGATGATTCTGGCATAAAGGGACCTGGGTTTAAATCTTGCCTCTGATACTACCTGTGAGATTTCAAACAATTCATTTTACCTCTATGGGCCTCAGTTTCTTCATCTGTAAAATGAAAGAGTTAGGCCAGATATCCTCTGAGCTTCCTTCAGATGAAGATCTATGGCTCCATGTCAGGGTCGGGGTTCAAATTCAGATCTTCTAAAATCAAATTCAATGCTCGATGTGCTGAGCTGAGCTGCCTTTAAAGGCATATATGCCTATATATATATATATAATATACATACATACATACATATACATACATACATACATACATACATACATACATATATATATATACATACATACATATATATATATATATAGACTTAAACCCAGGGTCTTTTAGTGAAAGGCACTCTTATCAGTGCAGAAAGAGGCATTTTAGGTCATAACAAATTATGCTAAGGGACTGGGTAAATACCGAAAATTTCCATTTATACAAATATGATGGTGAAAAGAGAACTGAAGCTAGAAGATGGAGGTTCACATCCTGGCTTTGTCACTTACCCAGTGACCCTGAACTCTTTTCTGAGCTTCGGTTAACTTATCTGTAAAATGTGGAGACTGGACTAATTGACCTCTCAGTTCCCTTCTGCCTTTAGTTTTCTATGACTCTATTTCCAAATATCTGGGAGTTATATCAACAAACTATGCAGGTAGCAGATTTCAACTTTCGTCTGGATGAATGAAACACTGTGTACCAAGCACTGTGCTGAGTCCTGGGGGTTCAACTACAAGGGCATATTCTGCCTTTTGGACCTTACATGCTAATAAGATGTCTGTGAAGTTGAAGGTTTTGATGAAGGAAGCATAGATGAAGAACTGTGGGACAATTAAGCAGACAGGATTAAATCCCTATACTAAGTACCCAACATTCCTCAGACATGTCAAAAGCTATCCAAAGCATCTCCCCTTCCTTTAAAGGGGTCAAAAGCCATTTAGAGATAGCTACCTATATATAGCAGCATGACTTGATGGTATATCACTGGAATTAAAGAAGGATCCTGTGTCTACTGGAAAGAGAAAAAATTACATATCTAATTGGTAACACAGGGGAATTTTTAGTTTTTCATTTACTCAACCAATATCTAGCATTTAAAAAAAGTTTTATTGATGTCTTTTGTTTTCATACCATAGTTTTTTTTTCTGATCTATAGCTTCCCAATGCTGTCGCACTGAACTTTCTATTGCACTGAACTTTCTATTGTAACAAAGAAAAACAATTAAGGAAAACAAGCTGAATAACCAATCAGTAAACATTTATTAAGCACCTACTAGTTGCCAGGAACTATGCTATGTGCTGGGGATACAAAAAGACAAATAAAAAACCCCAACAAAAAAACCAGTCCAATTCCTTCCCTTGAGGAACTTACAATCTAATGGGGGACACAACATGCAAACAAATATATAGAAAGCAAGCTATAGGATAAACAAGAGATGATTAATAGAGGGAAGGAACTGGAATTAAAAGGGGTTGGGGAAGGCTTCCTGTCGAAGGTGGGATTTTAGATGGGACTTAAAGGAAGCCAGGGAGGTCATTAGTTGGACTGAGGAGGGAGAGTGTTTGAGGCATTTGATAGGCAGAGAAAAATGCCTGGAGTATTAAGAGATGGAGAGTCTGTAGAACATCCAGAAGGTTAGTTTTACTGGATCAAAGAGTATGTGCTGGGAACAAGGTATAAGAAAATGGGAAAGGTATATTAGAGAAAGCTAGGTAATATAGCGTGTAGATCAATGCACTTGGAGTCAGAAAGACCTGAGTTCAAATCCAGCCTCGGATTCCCACTATTTGAGTGACCCTGGGCAGGTCATTTAACCTCTACTTGCTTTAATCCACTGGAGAAGGAAATGGCAAACTACTCCAATTTCTTTGCCAAGATAATCTCATAAGGGGTCATGGAGAGTCAGATACTATTGAACAATTACAAGTTCACCCTTCCTAGCAGCAAAGGAAAAGAAAAAAGAATCTGGTTTCACCTGATTTATACATCAGTACATCAAAGGATGTGTGAGGACCTCATTGGTAAAAGGAGCACATCCCTTTATGCTGCATCATCTACAATTCTTACTTTTGTCTTTCTATAAAATAGTTTTCTTCTGGCTCTTTTTAGCATTTCTTGTATACCAGCATAGCTCTCAGACTAGCTATCTCTTCTCCTTTCTATTACTGCTTGAAGGATCCAACTCTTTTCTCCCTGTTTTAACTTTTCCAGGGTTTCTGGGAGAGATAATAGTCTTTCTTTCCTTAGAAAAAGTTAATACTAGGCTGGAGGCAGCTTAGTTAGATTGGTTAGATGGAGTCAAGGGGTCTCCAAAGCTTTCTGCCTAGAGGTAAGAGCTATTCTACTCATACCATTTGGACAAGGAGCAGTTTCTCATTTTGTAGGAGTTGGAAGTTTGGAATACAGTGATCTTTCCTCTAAACTAATAGCTAATATTACTCCACTCTTAAAGATTGCAAAGTGCTTTACATATATTATCTCATTTTGTCCTTACAACTACCCTGGGAGATAAGGGCGATTGTTGTTTAATTGTTCGGTTGTGTCTGACTCTTTGTGAGCCCATGGACATAACATACCTGGCCCTTCTATCCTCCATTATCTCTCAAAGTCTGTCCAAGTTCATGTTGTTTTCATGACATCGTCCTTGTCATTCACCACTGTCCCCTTCAACTTTTACCTTCAATCTTTCCCAACATCAGGGTCTTTTCCAGTGAGGCCAATCTTTTCATTAGGCAGCCAAAGTATTAAAACTTCGGCTTCAGCATTTGACCTTCCAGTGAATATCCTTAATTCATTTCTTTAAGTATTGACTGATTTGATCTCCTGGCTGTCCAAGGGACTCAAAAGTCTTCTCTAGTACCACAATTCAAAACATCAATTCTGCGGTGCTCAGCTTTAATCATAGTCTTACTTTGCTACTGGAAAAACCATAGTTTTGATAATACAAGCATTTGTTGGTAATACTGATGTCTCTGCTTTTAAGTATACTGTCCAGATTTGTCATAGCTCTTTCCAAGGAGTGAATGTCTTTTAACTTTATGACTGCCATCATGATTACAATGATCTTTGAGTCTAAGAATATAAAATCTAACACTACTTCCATTTCTTCTTTTGTTTGCTGAGAAGTTTGAGATCAGTTGCCAGGATCTTAGGGTTTTTTAAAGGATAAACTTCAAGTCAGCTTTTACACTTTCCTTTTTCATCCTTTCAAGAGGCTTGTCAATTCTTCTTCACTTTCTGCCATCAGGTATCATCTACATATCTGAGATTGTTGATATTTCCCCTGGCAACTTTAATTCTGGCTTTTGACTCATCCAACCTGGCTTTTTGCATAATGTAGTGTGTAAATAAGGTGACAATATGAAGCCTTGTCTTACTCCTTTCCCAATCTTAAACTAATCAGTTGTCCTATGTTCCCTTCCAACTGTTGCTCCTTGGCCTGCATACAGGTTCCTTATGAGACAAGTAAGATGATCTGGTACTCCCATCTCTTTGTAGTCAATGAAGCAGAAGTAGATGTCTTTCTGGAGCTTCCTTCCTTTCTCCATAATCCAGTGAATATTGGCAATTTGGTTTCTTGCTCCTCTGCCTCTTAGAAAACTGGCCGCTCTTCTTCACAGATTGCTGAAGCCTAGGTTGTAGAATCTTAAGCATAACCTTTCTGGCATGTGAAATGAGTGCAATTCTTCAGCAACTTGAACATTGCTTGGTATTGCCCTCTTTTAGTATTGAGACATAAAATGATATTTTCCCTGGTATCATCTTCATTTTATAGATAAGGAAACTGTAGCTGACAAAGGTTTTGTCTTACCCAGGGCTATATAACTATAAGTAAGTGCAGCAGCATTTGAATTCAGGTCCTGCTGACTCTAAGTCCAGTATATTTATCTATTGAGCTACCTAGCTGCCTCCTAGTACTGCCAGTTACACAGGCCTGGGGTTAGTGTCCTTTTTTTGTCTGCTTTAATACTGAGGTGCTGGAGGTAGCAATAATAACAGACATTTATCTAGTATATCAAGGTTTTCAAGGAGCTGTACACACATGACCTCATTTGATCCTCTCCACAATCATGAGAAGTAGGTTCTATAGGTATTATTATTCTGTAAAGGAAATTGGTGGGTGCAGCTTCATAGGAAGCTTTCACTTTTCCTAGTGATTCTTTCCATGTCTCCCACAGATTCGGAGGCAGAGTTTCTGGGTTCGGATCCCATCTCTGTAACTACCTGTATGAACTTAGGTGATCATTTAATTTGCCTGGGCTTCCATTACCTCAACTGCAACAGTGAAAGAATTGGACCAGACCACCCTCAAAGTCTCTTCCAGTTGTGAATCAGTTATTCTATGATCCTATGGCCCCATTTTACAGATGAGTCAACTGAAGATAAGGGAAATGAAGTGACCAGAGTTATATCACTAGTAAATGTCTGAAGTGGGATTTGAGCTGCTTATATAGAGGCAACACCAGTAGGAGCTATGGTTTGAAGAATAGATGTGTTCTGAAGTCCCTTGATTTTATAGGTTTGACTTTTGTGTAGGGAATAAAGAGCTCATGGCTTAGGGAAAGATGAACTGGTTGAGTGAATCCTGAGACCAGTATTCCAGTGCTTTATTAACTACCTGTATAACCTCAGGCCTTCCTAGGTTTTAGTTTCCTTGTCTTGTTAAATCTGGGCATTGGAATATACATTCTTCGATATCTTTGATCCCTAAGTATTACAAGGAAATTGTCCTACCTGGTCTCTCTAAGTCTCTGAAAGCCCTTTGATATTCTGGTTGGTAACCAACTGTCCTGCTTAGAATGGATATAATATTTGGAGCTGAGGAAAATGGAAAAACGAAGCAAGAGGATAGCAATTTCAGTCAGGGGAATTGAACTTGACCAAATTTAAGCAAACTAGAAGATTGTAAATTCAAACTTCTGAGTATTTAGCTTCCCTTTTTATAATCTAGAAAATTCTTTATAACGAAACCCTCCCTTACTTTTCCAGTATTCTTATACCTCACTCTCCTCCAATCTAGAATCCAATGACGCTGATTTCCTTGCTATTGCTCAAACAAGATACTCCATTTCCCAACTCTATCCATTTTCACTGGCTCTCTTCCATACCTGAAATTCTTCCCTTACTCATATTCACCTGCTGGCTTCATTCAAGTCCTGGCTAAAATCAGACCTTCAGTAAGAAGTCTTTCCTTGTCTCTCTTAATGCATTAGCATTAGAGATGCCTTTACTCTAAAGTTATCCCTAATTTACCCTATGTCTTGTTTGTATATACTTGTTTTCTTGTCTCCCCCATTAAAATATGAGTTTCTTGAGAGCAGGGGTTTTTTCTTTCTTTCTTTGTATCCCCAGTGCTTAGCATAGTTCCTGACACATAGTAGGCACTTTAAAAATGCTTGTTGAATTTGGTTGTCCCTATGAGGGGGAAAAATTCCATTTTTGTAGGAAAGAGAGTCCTATAATGGAAAGTAGGCTCTTGAAGGAACCCTAGGTCAAGTCTGTTTAGCCAAGGAAGTCTAATTTGATGGGGAGCCTATCTGGGCCATGCTTTTGCCTGTCAAGGAGAACAATTACCAAGGGCTAGTTGGAGACTTCTTTTCCTTCTCTTCTCTCCCTCCAGCTGTCCCTTGCCAGAGGCCCTTGGACTTGGCTGGCGATCTCTTGTCAGGGTCACAACCTTTCCCAGAAAGAGAGCAATTCCTGGAAAAGATAGAAGCCTGTTGAGAAACTCTGAGGGGGCAGATGGTGAGCCATTTCTGGGGCAGCCCTTGTGTCAGCCTATGTTATTTGAAATCCCTGAGGATATCAGCATACAGGTAGCTGTGAGCTGGCAGTCAGCACTGTCCTTAGCACAGCCCTCGACTGGATTGAGAAACAATCAGTTAGCCAAGGGGTTTGAGCAGGACCCAGCTGTGTGGGGATGGGAGGCATGCTTGGTGCCACCAGGTTGAGATCAACCTTACATTGAACTGAGAGGTGATTTTGTTTCCCCACTAGCAGACACATTTACCAGGCCTCTATCTCCCTCCCACCTTTCTCCCTCAACCTCTGTCCTCATCCCTTGCCCAGAGTGTCCCTTTCTCTTGTTTTCTTTTCTCTTAACTAAGGGGAACTCAAGATAAAGAAGTATGTTTACCTGGCCCAGAGGGCTGGGCTAGGTGCATTTGTCAGAGGTGGAGATGAAGTTCAAACAGGACCATGTCACAATGGTTTGTTTATCGCTCTTTGGAAGATTTCTTTTTTTTCCCAGTGAAGAACTGTATAAATAGATTTAATGAGCCTTGAGGCTGCTGTTTGCTTTCAGAGTTTAAAACAATTCTAGAGAATCTCAAAGAACCTTTGTCTTTAGGTATATTGTATGTCTCACCTAAAGTGGGAGTTGGAAAAGGCCAAGAGAAAGGGATTTTTTTTGGGGGGAAGGTCCTTTTGGTGTTAAGGACACTTTTGTTCTAGTCAGGAGGCTTGTATTTTTGAATGTTTAGTGAAAATCACTTAAAATTAAAAAAAAAAACCTCTTTCAATAATCTATATAATCTTTCATATGTACAGCTGGTAGAAGAGAGAAAGGAAAGGCTGATTTAATACATACAAATAGAAGGGAAACACAGGGAGTTCCATGGTCAGAAGGAGCTATCTTCTCCAAACAAACTCCCATTTCATTTTCTTTTATCATGGCTCCTTTGGGAGAGGGACAATCCACTTCTTCCACTAAGGGTCCATCAATCAATCAAACATTTATCCATCCATCAGTCAACAAACATATATTGAGTTGCACTGTGCTGAAAGCTATCAATAGAAAATAAGATGAAGACAAATCAAGACAAGCTTTCTCTATATTTATCTATCTATCTATCTATCTATCTATCTATCTATCTATCTATCCATCCATCCATCCATCCATCCATCTATCTACCTATCTATCTATCTATCTATCTATCTATCTATCTATCTATCTATCTATCTATCTACCTACCTACCTATCTGCTGCTATGTCCTAAGAGTTAGGTATTCAAAGAGTTAGGTATACAAAGAAAGGCAAAAAATAACTCAGCAACTAGTATTTGTTATTATATTTTTCTCTCTTTTTTTTTTTTTTTTGGAGGGCAATTGGGATTAAGTAACTTGCCCAAGGTCACACAGCTAGGTTTTTGTTTGTGTGTGCGTTAGGTGTCTGAGGCCGGATCTGAACTCAGGTCCTTCAGACTCCAGGGCCGACACTCTACTCACTTCGCCACCTAGCCGACCCTGTTATTATATTTTTAATGCTATGTACCAGGAACTAAGTGCTAGGGATATGAAAAGAAAAAAGGAAAGAAAGGAAGGAAGGAAGAAGGGAGAAAAAGGAAAAGAAAGGAAGAACAATTCCTGTCTCTCATGGATCTTGAATTCTAATGAGAAACAACAGGTAAATTACTAAGTATATAAAAGCTATAGACCATGTAAATGGAAGGTAATCTCAGAGAGAAGGCACTCCAATTGCTGGACTCTGAAAGGCATCTTGTAGAAGGTGAGATTTGATCTGAAGGAAGGATTTAAAGGAAGCTAGAGAATCTAAGATCTGAAAGTGAGAAGGGAAAACATTCAAGGCATGGGGGACATCAACTAGAAAGGCCTGGGAGTCAGGGGATGGATCATCATGGTCATGGAACAAGAAAGGAATCAGAGTTATTGGATTTCAGAGTACATGGAGAGGAGTAAATTATAAGGAGAAAGGGGACAGGTTTACTTGATATTTAATTCTGGAGATAATAAGGAGCCACAGGAATTTATTTAGTAAAGGGTGAGGTGATCATACCTATTCTTTTTTTTTTTTTTTTGCTTTTTGGAGAGGGGAAGATAGGGTAATTGGGGTTAAGTGACTTGCCCAAGGTCACACGGCTAGTTTTGTGTTAAGTGTCTGAGGCCAAATTTCAACTCAAGTCCTCCTGACTCCAGGGCTGGTGCTCAATTCACTGTGCCACCTAGCTGCCCCATCATACCTATTCTTTAAGGCAAATTACTTTGGCCAGTGAGAAAGCTATGAGCAGGGGAAAGGAATGAAGAGAAATTAAAAACAACCATTTGTGGATGAAGGAAAGGGAGTCTTGGGAAGGGGAGGAAGAAGAAGCAAGGAAAGAGAAGAAAAGCATCCGAGACAAGATATGAACCCAGGTGCTAAAGGTCAAATTTCAGGTCTCTTTCCCCTATAACAAGAAGTTAGTGTGCCATATGAATATTGGTTGAAGGAGCAAGATATATTAAACCTGGAGAAGAGAAATATGGGAGATACAGCAGTTGCTTTCCTGTATCTGAAGGGCTAAAAGTGGAAGATAGATGAGACTATTTGTCCCTAGATGGCAGAATTAGAATCAAGAAGTAGAAACTGCAAAAAGTTAGTTTTAAGTTGATGTAAAGAAAAACCTTCTATAAGTCGAGGTGTCCAAAAGTAGAACATTCTACCTTGGAAGAGAGTGAGTTATACCTCCCTAGTCTTCAAAGAGACACAGTACATTTGTTAGGAATATTGTAGAGGGAATTGTTTTTCAGGAGTACGTTGGCATCGATGGTTTGTGAGGTCCCTTTCAGCTCTGAAATTTTTTTGACTTTGTGATTCTGAAAGAAGGCAAGAGGAAGAGACAAAGAAGGAAGAGAAAGAGAAGGATGAGAAAAAAGAAAGCAACATGTTTTTTTGCAGGAGGAGTGTTAAGAAGGGTCTAGGGATTTCTTCAACAATGAAGGAGTAAACTGTCTCTAATGCTTCTCACCCTTGTTTTATAGTTAGTGTTTCTCATGCTTATTTTGGACCCTCACTTGAAATCTTTTGATTGGGCATCAAGAAAAGAGAAACCTTCCTCTGGTCTTACACGGTATTTCCTGAAAATCATTTGTCTGTCAAACTTGGCACTGTCTCCAGCTCTGTGTCCCAGGGTCCTTTTGGCTTCTTTTCACCCCCACTGTCTCCCTCACCTCTTTGTATCACAAGACTGAAGGAACACAAACATCTGGTTACAGCACCTGCTTTTAGAGTTCCCAAGCAAGCAAATCCCCTGAAAAACAAATGAGAAAAAGCAGACACAGAGTTGACAATTCTTTTCTGCCCTATTCCCAGTTTTCTTTGTATCATCCTGATTTTTTAAGGTTGTGAGCCTAATTACTTACTCATTCATTTAACAAATATTTGTGTATTAAGAACAGTGTTATGTTGGGAGAGGAAGAGATGCAAAAATGTATAAAAGATCCTACCGCAGGGGTGTGCTGGAGTTAGCTGATGAGAGCTGATTATTAAAATGTTCAGTGTGAGCATTTACACCTTGGAAATCAGCAAACATTATAAATCAGGGCTTTATTTAATGTTTTGTTGACTGTCCAGACTTAAGAAAATGATGAAGAAAATGTTAATGCAATTTATACTTGAAAGTTTATACATTTTTCTGGTTGGAAATCTGGTTGTTAAACATTTACCAGAATACACCAGGGCTACCCTCAAGAAGCTTAGAATCTAGTAAAGAAGATTTTTTTCCTTTTTTTATGGTTGCCTTAATCTGAAATCAAGTGGTTAACTGAGATTTTTTTTTTTTAACACTTAGAAGTTCTAAGAAGGATTGTATTGACTTCCATTCTGGCTTCCTTTTACTGCATATTATGACCGGAATATTTGATAATTATTAGGTCTCTGGTCACACCTTTCTCAGAATCAGAAAAGGGGGAAATGACTACAACAGGTCCTTGTTAAAAATGCTCTCTGCATTTGCTTCTGGACAGTGATATATAGTAGAAGTATGCCCCCAACCCATCCTTGCTCTGCCTGGTTATGATCTCAGTTTGTGAGTAGGTAATTCACACCTTGGCTTAACTACTTTCCTACCTTCACACCCCCTAAGATCTCACTGATTCATCCTTCTTATTCATTCAGTTGGCTTCTCGGGAGTCTAAAATCCATATTGCATCATAGATTTTGGTGGGAGAAAGCTGAGGGATCATTGAACCCAACTCAGATGAGAAAACTGAGGCTAGGTACTAGTTAAGTAACTTGTCTGACATTATTCAGGTAGCATTTAGCAAAGTGAAAACTTGAATCCATGTCGTCTGGCTAAAAATCCAATATTTTTTCTACCTCATAATGTTGACATAAAATATTTATTTATAATAATAACATGAGCTAGCATTTATATAGTGCTTTAATGTTTCAAAAACAATTTACAAATTTTATCTTGTTTAAACCAAACCTATTATTATCCCCATTTTACAGATGAGGGAAATGAGTCCCAGAGGTAAAGCAACTCACCCAGTACTACATAGCTAGTAAATGTCAGAGGCAGAATTTGAACTCAGGTCTTCCTGACTCCAAATCTAGCACTCTATTCACCGATGCCTACTCGTTCCTGTGTATCTCCCCTCTCCACCTCCTTGAGGGTAAGTAATGTATCATTTTTGTCTTTGTAAGCCCAGGACAGTACCAGACATTTTTCGTTTTCATATTTTGGTCCAGACTTGTCATTGTATTGATATGTTAAGTAAATCCATCCAATGAAGCAGCTTAGCAAATGTTCCATAAGTCATAGGATTGTCTAGGGCCTTGTACATTTTAGGTGCATACTAGCTATTTGTTGAATTGAATTTAACTTGCTGAGAATTTTTTTTCTCCCCTTTTCCCCTCCCTCTCATAACCCCAGACACACAGAAACATTTCCAGCCTTTGGAGGATCTGTTTACATATTTTTCATTTACTTATCACTGTATGTCTAGTTCCTCCTCCAATGGAATATAAGCTCCTGTAGGGCATGTACCGTTCCTTTTTCTTTTTTTCCATACTTGTATCCTTAGTGCCTAGCACAGTAGGTGTTTATAAATGTTTGCTGCCTGTTGAATGAACTTAACTCTGCAGGCTGTAGTATCTATCAGACATCAGACATAAGCCTTCCTGCACAGTTCAGGAGGACACCATCTTCCCTCCATTGTTGTGCCTGCAGAATGTTCTTCAGTCCAGGAAGAATCCAGGATTGGATGGTACGGCATTTCTCTCCGTTAGACAGTGAGGCTGGCTGTAACCCTGAGGTCTGACAAATGCTGACCTTGCACCTAAAAAGAATACAGTGTTTTCAAACACAGCTTCCTATTCCTGCCAGATAAAACACCACATTCACAATGCATCCAGGTTGTAAAATGTTGGCTGGGATTTCAGGTTTCTTTTCTTTATTTCTTTCTCTTCCTTTCTTTCTCCCCCCCGCAACTTTTTTTGCAGCAAACTTTTTGTCAACGGATTGGCATTTTCCTCCCCATTGAGGAGAGCTCAGCTTCCCTTTCAGCGCTGGGCAATAGCTCCTAGATACTCCGTCTGAGACACACACACAGATTTCAGGCTCAGTATTACAGCGTTGATAACATTGTTATTATTAGATGTGGCCCCTGGAAGCAGGGAGTTCATTCCACAACAACAGGCCTTCTTGGTGCAGGGAGAGAATAGTTGTGTGTTATCTCTGTGGCGTTCCCAGATACATTACTTACCAGAGTCCTGTGTGCTATCAGACAGACCGATGGAGGCCTGCCTGCTCAGACTTTCTCAAATGGCTTCCTTTCAAGACAACACTGTCCCACTGAAAGATAGCCTGTGGAACACAGGGCGTAGATGCTACTTCCCCTTGGGCTGAAACAGTGGAGCCCATAGTAACTGAAGTAAGCCCCTCTCCTTTCCTCTTCTCTCCCCCCACCCCTGCTCACCAACATGGTTTTTCTGCTACTCCTGGATTTCGAATAGTGTGAAATCCTAGCAGCTTACATTTCTACAGGATTTTACATGCATTTCTCCTTTTGATTCTCACAATGGCCCATGAGGTTGGAACTGCGGGTGTAATTACTCCCATTTTATGAAATAAGGAAATTGAGGCCCAGACAAGTGAAAGGATTTAACTGTAGTTGCTACTACTGTCTTTCCCTCTCAGATTAACTTCCATTATCATATATATATATATATATATATATATATATATACTCTATGTGACTAATTATTTACATGTTATCTCCCTTTATTTAAATGTAAAGTCCTTGAAGGCAAGGGCTATTTTTCTTTTTATCTTTATATTTTTATCTAGCACACTGTCAGGCACAGTCATTATTCAGTTGTGTTGGACTCTTAGTGATCCTATTTGGAGTTTTGTTAAAGATACTGGAGTGGTTTTCCATTTGCTTCTCTAACTTATTTTACAGATAAAGAAACTGAGGCAAACAGGATTAAATGACTTGCTCAGGGTCACATAGCTAGTATGTATCAGAGGCTGGATTTGAACTCACAAAGAGGAGTTTTCCTGATCCCAGGCCTGGCATTCTATCCACTGAACCACCTAGCTGCGCCTTCTGGCACAGAGTAAGCATTTAATAAATGATTAATTTATCAATCAATTAATAATTAATTTATTATTAATTAATTAAGAAATTAATTCAATACCGTTCAGTTAATAAATTAATTGAATAAGTGTCAGAGGCAGAGCCATACCTAGGACATGGCAATTGGAACTTCTTCCCAGGGTGTTGAAATGTAGAGAGCTCTGCCTCTTCTGCTTCAGCAGGTAAAACCAATTGAATTTCTATTCCTGATTTGCAGGATTAATTGGTTAAAAACTACTGGAAGCTCCTCCCCTTCAACTATGCCAGCTGCAACTTCACCAGAACCTCAGTAGTGACTATGAGTTGTTAGACAGTTGTCCTCTGTCTCTACTCCTTAACCAATACGTAACTTCTTGTTGTACTTCGTTCAGTTACGTATTGCTAG